>CM076574.1:489216361-489836927 GCA_034641835.2 Pinus albicaulis
ATTTGTAGCCTTTGGGTAAATCTAGTTTCTATATATTTCTCTATATCACATTCTTTTAATCTGTATCTTTTAAAACAGTATAGTTGCATTTCCCAACATTCTGGTCAGGTAACGTCGGTCATAACGAACAAGTAATCTGAGGACCGTTTTTACAGTGTAACCTACCAGGGGTTCTCTAAACACCTTCTATGGACATGCTTCCACCATTTGTCACTTGTAAGATGTTGACTCTATACCTCGGCGAGTGAGAGCCTTTTCCCCTGTAACATATCAACGCTCATGCCATAGGTGTGACTTATTTAAGCTATCTCTTACAGTTTCTATGTTTACAGTATTTAATTACTTTATGGATAAAGTTTGACTAATACTATTGTCCTATTTCCGTTTTGTAGGTTGAATAAAAAGTAATTCCTGTAATATTTATTTCCTTCTCTCGTCACCTTATTTCTTTGCGTATTCACAACTCCTGGAGAATGGTTATAGACTTTTATTTATAGCACACTCTGAATTTAAAAAGAAATATTTTGGGTGAATACTATCAGTCAAATCAAGCATATGCTATATTTTTAAAATAAAAAACCCTTGCGTAAATTAACTAGTAGCAATGTGTAAATTTATTTTTTATGTATCTCGTTGTATAGTGAAGAAATAATGTTATATGTGTACATGATTATTTAACTTTATGATTTGATGTGTGTGGTTTGAGATTGTCCAGATATGGAGGAGCGGTGTGAATATTTTATGGTTGGTGAAGATGTTTTCCATTTGGGTTCGTTGAGTTCATCATATTAGTTTTAAGAAGAATTTCAGAATTCTTCGATGTGATTTCTTTGCAATCTACATAGCCTTAAATTATTTCATGATTGGTTTAGATGGAAAGTATTGACGTAATATTTTGTTATATAACTACATACTCTTTTTCATAAGAAACCAAAAATTGGCTTCCAATATCACTGTGTAACCATACAAATAGTGTTTTCATCTTGCGTTTATATATTAATTTATCATCAGTTTAAACTCAGGGTTTCGGGATTGATTGTTAACATTCGAGATCATACTCTTTTAAAGAACCATGTGATTATTCGAGTAACTTAGAGAAGGGAATTGAAAATATAAAAAGCATTGAAACATCTATGAACTCATAGCGACTTAGTGAACAAGACTTTGGTGCAAGAATAGAACCCTTGTGAACCTTTGAATGAAAACTTATTTTCCCGATATTATTTTCATCCAAATTAGGGCGAGAGCCAAGCTGTGGGTGAATGACAAGATGTGGGTGAATGATTTGAAGAGTATAATTGATTTTAGTTACATTGTATTCTCTTATTGTAGCTAATATTTCAAGTGGAAACAATGTTTCATCGAGTTTAAACTATTTCACTCATATTTGACCAATATAGATTTCCTTTAATTTCTTGTGAGTAGATAGAAGGTACATTATAGAAGTTGGATTGTCGATGTTAACCTTTCATCGACTCAATTTCAGCTGTTGTAATTCCCTTTACATATTCCATGCTTTGAAATGTTAACTCTAAAGTTTGCAATGTCTTTCTAATTAGTGTGAACAAATTATGATTTTTGTTTCGTCTGACACATCTGGATGACTTTGATTTGAATACACAATGAGTAAAGTAAGGTGGTAAAGTGTTTACTAGTGCAAAATTCTTGTTGTGATAGAACAATATTAATTAGTATTTCAAACATGCAAGCCTTCAGTTTGATTCAAACATTCCTTTTACACATTCACACTGAGAATTTTAGAATTTATTCGTTACAAGTTCCTTTAATATTTAGACTAAATTGCTGTTTATTTCCTTCAGTGACCCGCATCAAACCATTACTAATGAATTCCTTGTTTATTCACCTAGTTTTCTATAATCACATGTTTCTACATTTAACCAATTTATTATGAGTAGCTCCATTTTCATTTTACACAAAGGGTTTTCCAAAGGAGTAGCAAATACCATATAAAGGTATTAAACCCTTCAATTATTCAACTCTTAACTTGCCATATTTTATTTAAAAAGGTTTATAATTTTTCGTAGTATCGATTAACTTGTGCATATATTATGATTGTGCTAGGTATTGTTCATTTTGTTTTCTCCAACACTATTGATTCCCATAGAGCTACTTTCAAATTGGAATTTTACTAATATTTAATATTGATGATTGAGGTAGATATTAAAACAACTATAGACTTGGCATTGACTTCCATAGAGCTACTTTCAAATTGGAATTTTACTAATATTTAATATTGATGATTGAGAAAGATATTAAAACAACTATAGACTTGGCATTGACTTCCATAGAGCTACTTTCAAATTGGAATTTTACTAATATTTAATATTGATGATTGAGAAAGATATTAAAACAACTATAGACTTGGCATTGCCATAGTGGTTGGGGGGTTCTATGGTTTATGCACTTTGATTAATCCATGGGAGTGAAGAAACTGCGGGGACGTGATGAAGTTAAAAGCAAACACTGACCACTGAGTTTGATGTAAGTCATTATTTAGCATGCAAACAGCCAAGTGGAGCTCAAAGCCCACCAACTTGTAGTTTACAGTTAGTATTTAGTATTTGTATTTATATTTCTTTTGCCATATGCACATAAGCTATGGGCGGGCGTGGTGGAGAACGGGCAGATGACCCCAGCTCCGTTCTAGAATGTGGAGATTCCTTAGGCACCTCGTTTGGATCTCCCAACGCTGGTCACGGCGCATTTGTGGGATGCAGAAACACAGGATACACCGCGACAACCGCCTTTCAAAACAGCAGGGCACCCAAAGGGTGTCTATTTTATTCAACAGCAAGCAAAGTACATACACCTGTTCAACAGCAGGCAAAGTACATATGAGAATAGATATGGTATGTAACATCAGCCTGGAGTTTTGGAAACATTCTCCACTGAATTAAACTTTATTCCAAAAAAATATGTTTGAATATTGAAACAAAAAATTAATATGACTGATTTTATTTCAGCTCCTCATTGGAATATTGCAACAACAAAAAAAATTCTTACATTAAAGAATAGAGTTCACTCCCTCTGGAC
The DNA here is from genome assembly GCA_034641835.2 of Pinus albicaulis. Taxonomy (NCBI): domain Eukaryota; kingdom Viridiplantae; phylum Streptophyta; class Pinopsida; order Pinales; family Pinaceae; genus Pinus; species Pinus albicaulis. The sequence continues at coordinate 489,219,416 of CM076574.1, forward strand.
AGGGACTTGCTGCTACGCAACTATTCTTGTTTTTAAATAGTATTCTTTTATGTGGGTGGATAAATATCATTGAAATAATGCAAGTGAAATAATGGGTGGTTACATCCGCACATTTTGATTTGAATTAGATATTAACTTCATTATATTGATTTGTTCATCCATATTCTCCGACGCAAAAGTATGTTGATGTAAAACTACATTGGTCAACCCTAAACTAGATGTTATTATAGATCGGGACGGAATATTGTGATTTTTTTTTAAATAGTATATTTTTATGTGGATGGTTACATATCATTGAAATAATAAAAGTGTGGCTTTTGTTTAATATATATTATAAATGAAATGGTTTTAATAAACGAGTTCACTATTCTGATGATATGCAGAGATTTTGTTTTGAATCAGATACAATATATCAAAATTATGTTATATTGAATTTATATTAATTACTTTTGAATTTGTTTTACTGGTCACAATATTTTGTTTTGTTAAGTTTGGTGGATTATAAAAACTGAGATAAACTGGAATATGTATATTTATTATATATAAAAATATGAGGTGTTTACAATTGGGAAATACTAAGACTTTAAATACAGCTTTATGGTGTCCCTTGGTGAAGGTGCATGATCTTTGATCATGCCCTTTTGCTTAAATAAACCTAGGACAACCTAAGGCAATTACATTTAATAATAATTAATAAGTCGTACATAACATTGCCTCTCTCTCAAAAGAAGCTTTTTCCTCAAATCATACGTAACAATGGATGTTGTTGTCAAAATGCTTTGGTTTCCCAAGAGGCAGGCTCTTGATTTTTGAGATGACCCCAGAAGATCTTGGATTATCTTCTCAATATCAGTCTTTTGGTGATGCGGATAGCGATATGGATTGATTTTTATAAGGTCTCATCCTGCTTTGAATTCTACCGTTTGTTCAATTTCCCTATTAGGAGGCATTTTCATGGGCAGGTCTTGCAATACTTTTTCGTGTTTCTGAATTAGCCCTTGTACTCTTGGTGACCCTTCACTGATAAATTTTTCATATAACATTTCTAATTGATGACATTGTACTATATAGTCTGGCGCTCCTTTTCGAATCATCTTCATCATCTGGGATGACGACACAATTTTATTTTCTGGTGCTTGGAATCCATATAACTTGTGCTTCTGCAATTCCCACTTAAAGCTTATAAAATTATTTTGATGGTTGGCAGAATAAGTACTTAATGTTTGTAGCCATTCAATTCCTAAGACCGCATCTACTCCTCCTAATGGTACAGTGTAGAATGGAGATTCTAGATTAAAGTTGTAATGTCTCTAACTCTCTTTTAAATTTTTTTTTTTTTTTCCTCAATTTTTGTTTACTAACAATTTCTGCTTCCTATAACAATTTGAAATTTTTATAGGAACAACAAAGACACATATTCAATTAATGAACCAATTGTATCTCTCATTTCCAAAAAAGATATCGATAACTATTCGTGGTCAAATCATAAAGTTATTATAAATATATATAGGTATATTTATAATATATGATCATCGACTCCGCCAAGACCCTTATGTTATGAATCGATCCACCGTTATATATGGTTAATTTGCCCATGCCCAAAATACTTTGTGTATATAATAGTATAACCCAAATGAAACATTAAACACCGTGACTTATTCATGATGGCAATGGATCTAGGTTTACAACTGAGCTATTCCCTCTCTGGAGTTCACATCCTCTGGCACTGGTTATTATAGAGTTTAACTTAACCGACTGCTACTCTTGGAAGGTGGTGCATTTCATTGGCACGTATCATCCTTTGATTTCATGATGGTGCGTTGACAGCGTTTGGCATGACTCCAACGTTTACAGAGTTGGAAATTCAATTCGTTGACCATACGTATTTAAAGGGGAGGCTCTGTCTGAATGACATGTAGCCCTAGTGGTAATACCTACGCCTGACAAGTTTTTTTTTGATTTGTGAAGTTTCGACAGGAACATTGAAGTCGCCGGCGGTGGGTACGAGCCCGTCCCTTCGTCTTCACTCTGAGAATCCCTCTCGGGATCTCCTATCGTCCTTCACCAGTTACGTTTGGGTTCACAGTTTCACCTAACCGGCGTTATCGATTCCTGGTTTTTTTCTAGGGTTTATCTGCGCCCAACTAGCAGGACTTATACTCTTCAATCCTTCGGAATACTCAGTCTGCATCCCAGCTTTCTCCGCTTTCGCACAGGGTCAGGGTTGACGTCCCTCGCGAGAAAGAAATGCTAGTACCGGTTTCCCCTCCTCTGTAACCGGGTAAGAAGAATTTATTCTTCTCTGCGCGATTGCTCTCAGGTCTTATCCTCGTCCTGGTAATTGTATTTCGGTTTTTTTTTGTTTTCGCTGAAAATCGTTCTTCAGTTCTTACCGAGATGAACTAATCATCGTAGCCCTAATTTATTTTATTGTTCTGGTTCTGCATTTTCCATCTTTGTGATTTTTACCTCTTAGAGACAGGTCGTGCTGTGTGAGAGTTGTTCACGCCCTATTTCGAGATGGCTAGTGCTCTCGGTTTAATCATGTCCGGTCTCAGATTTCAGGCGGGATTTCCCCATTGTCGTGAGTCTGACTAGTGTGGCTGGTCAGTCATCCGAACGTGCTGCAGTTTATTTCAGTTAAGGAGGGCCGACGCATCTCCAGATGGTGAGTATGCGCCCCATATCTCTTTTTATTTTGGTTGTATCATAGAACTGAGATTTCTTCTATGGCTTCTAACCAGTGAGCAATGGATTTCCCCATTTCAGGATATGAGCTCACGATGCTACGGAAATGGTGCATTTCGCTCAGGTTCATTAGAAATCGCGCGTCTACTCTACAGGTTATCCATTCTCCTTCACTGGTTTATTGGGGTTCCAGCACAATTTCACGGTTCAGTTACTTTTTGCTAATGGTTGCGCACTATGCAGATACAGGACCATATTTTCTCTAACTGGTCAGTCACGACCAATCGCCGGGGTATCGCTATGATGAAACGCTGGATTAAATTCTCTAAGTTTCCTTGTTTCAATTTTTTTTTTTTTTTTTTTTTTCTGTTTGTAAAATTTCTACGTTCTGGAGACAAACTTGATTTCTACCACTTAACCCTCCACATTAAATCAGTTCATCAGTGGTTTTGATTTATGTCATCACCTAAATAGTGGCGATCCCTTATTGCGGGGCGCGATGAATTTGTTATTTACAGGTTCGCCGAACTAACGGCTTCCATATTTGGAGCTGGTTACCTATCGGATATTTTAATTTATATGTTTTTCGGTATCGCAGTCCCACTGGGGAGTAAATTATTATGTGGTTCGATTTTTCTTTTCGTCATTTACTTTCACCCTACATATAGATCATTTTTCTTTGAAACGCCGAAAGGTTTGCTCAACCTGTAGCGGCGACCTCGTTGATTCTCACACGTTTATTTACATCTTGGGTTCCATATTTTTTTATGCTAAAACCACTTGGGTCTGTTGTTACTAGCTCTTTTGGTTTCGTTTTACTTATCGCAGGTTAGTTGGACAAAAGTTCAACAGAGCACCATGCTCTCCCAATGTTTTTATTTCATCTCTTGGAAAAACCGTGAACTCGACCTACATATCCCTCCTGCCGAATTTAGTTTCGTTACCCTTACAGTTATGATTAAAATTTCAGGATTTAATTAAACCGTGAGGAAGGTTCATTAAATTTAATCATATTACAGTAGGCATAATGTACACGCATTTTAAGTATGTTGCCATATATATATAACCATTCTCTTTTACTGTTCGTACATGTATACACACCGTTCCTTTACTTTACTGTTCGTATCATGATTTTATATAAATGTTTTGGTATAACGCTCCAGTCGATTTTTATGATAGCGATACAACAATAAGAGTATAAATACAAACCAGATGTGACTATCACATATTCTCACCTCTGTATATAACTTATGTAGAATATTCTCGTTTGTACTTGACCTAAATTTTCTTGTCGTAGTAGTTTATAAAATGTCACTTTGTTTTCCAACAAAACTAATACATGTGTTTCAAACTATTGTACTCGGCTATTAGGGTGGTTTATCTATGAGAAGTGTATGGAATTTGCAATAATTATCCTTCCTATTCTAGCTACTTACATGTATAATTAAAATCAACCTATCTATTGCTATCTCCACTGTAGTATCAGGACTTTAAATTTCTCTCTCCTGTGTATAGATATATATTAAGATGATTTTATAAAACAGAAGCAGATTTAAGCTAACTCATCCAGTTTTTTTTTTTTTGTGGAGATAAGTATCTGTAGATTTAAACCAGTCATGGTTTAGAGATTCTATAAGATCCTACTCTACATGTTAATATTCTACAACCATGCATAATGACAAAGGTGCACTCCTAGTGGTTCATTATGCTAAATGTAGAACTGATAATGAATATAAAATCAAGTAATTATTTTGTTCTTATATGTAGCCAATTCATATTGATTGAAGTAAATAAAACATTTCATTTCAAGACATACCATTCATGCAGTAGACCAACCTCCCAACCGTAGAGTTCTATTTTTCTCCCAGAACTCACCCTCGAGCTGAGACCACCTCCACCACAGATCAACCCCTGATCTGTTTTGGAGTAGCTTATTTAAGCTGATAGTTCCCCAAAGCCTGTTTCTAATTCTGTGTCCAGAATAGTAGGATGCTTTTCTTCCTGTTGGCCTAGGCTTCCCATTTTTGGGATTCTTTAAAGCTGTTTTATGCTTTTCCTCAGCTTTTCCAGCTTTTCACCTCTTCCCAACTACTTTCCTCATCATTGGGGGAAATTTAGATTCTTCCTCAAAATCTAAATTAGAAATAATTCCCTTCAAGGATTTCTGAAGGATTTTAGGGGAATAGTGCCTTATCCATCCTCATGGATTTAGCAAGTGATCTCCAAATCTCATTCTTGGTCCATATGCACACCAGAAAGTTTTATTTATTTCCTCAACTTAAATATTAAGTTACATTCACAATTTATTTATCCTTTGGGGTCCACTCCCCTGAGGATTTAAAGTTCAAATGTCTAACTTTAAAATTTCAACACACAAATTGGGGGTGTTACATATTCCCCCTCTGAAAATAAACACCATCCTCGGTGTTGTTATTCAACTACTAGAGTTCACTTAAACAAAAATGGATATTTTTCCATCATTTCATCTTCCCTTTCCCAGGTAGCTTCTTCAGCAGTAAAGTGCTTCCACTGCACTTTTACTCTGGCCACCATTCTGTTTCTCAATTCAATTTCTTCCCGCTCCAATATTTGAAGCGGTTCTGGCAGAAACTCCCCTTCTGGTTCCACCTGTACAACATTCCAATAAACTATGTGAGAAGCATCATGCACATATCTTTTTAACAATGAAACATGAAATACATCATGAACTCTAACATGGGGTGGTAAGGCCAGCTTGTAAGCCACTGGTCCCACCCTTTCTAATACTTCAAAAGGACCACAATATCTAGGAGCTAGTTTCGCACAACTTCCGGCATAAAGTGTGCTCTTTTTGGGTTTAATACGCAAATACACATGGTCTCCCACTTTGAATTCTCGGTGCACTCATTTCTTATCAGCATAATTTTTCTGGTGATCTTGTGCTGTCTTGATGTTACTTTGTATCCGTTTAACAATTCTTTCCATCTCTTGTAGTGCATCTGGTCCCAACATTAGTTTATCCTCTGGTTGGCTCCAGCTCAAAGGAGTACGACACTTTCTTCCATATAGTGCCTCAAACGGACTCATTTTAATAGAATATTGGTAGTTGTTATTATAGGCAAATTCAGCTAAATGCAGATACTCTTCCAACTTTGATGGCCTATCCATCACATACATTCTCAACATATCCTCCAAAATTTGATTAGTCCTTTCTGTTTTCCTGTCAGTTTGAGGGTGATAGGCAGTACTAAAATTCAGCTTAGTACCCATCCCTCCAAAAAATCCTTTCCAAAACGCTGCTGTAAACTTAGCATCTCGGTCTGAAACAATTACCTTGGGAACTCCATGAAGCCTTACTATCTCCTTCAGGAAAACATTTGCTGCTTGAGTTGTTCCAAAGGTAGATTTCACTGGTATAAAGTGGGCAGCTTTTGTTAGAGTATCTACTACTACCATTATAGAATCATGCTGATATTTGTTTTTGGGTAATCCTGTTATAAATTCCATGGAAACTGTATCCCATTTCCATTCTGCAATTGGCAAAGGGTTCAAAAGTCCTGCTGGATGTTGATGCTCCACTTTGACTAGTTGACATTCCATGCACCTACTTAAATATTCTGCTACATCTCTCTTCATTCCTGGCCAGAACAACTTCTTTTTCAGTGCTGTTAACATTTTATGATATCCTGGATGTCCTGCATATGGCTGTTTGTGATATTCATCCAGAATTTCTCTTTTTAAAGACTCTACATTGGGAATATACAACCTGTTTTTATAGCAGATCAGCCCTTCTTGGTTTTGAGTGAAATTAGTTTTCTCTTTTTTCTGTAATTTCACTAAGAATGTTTCATAGTTTGAATCTTGATTGGCTGCTTTTCTCACCAATTCTTCTACTTCGATCTGGGCAGTACTTCCAAGGCTGTTTATATTCTGGCAAGCATTCCTACTTAATGCATCGACTGCTTTATTTTCTTTTCCCTTGATATGTTTTATGTCCATATCAAATTCACTTAAAAACGACAACCATCTGGCTTGTCTTGCATTCAGATCAGTTTGGGAAAAGAAATATTTGAGACTAATGTGATCAGTCATCAATGTAAACTTTTTCCCAAGAAGATAGTGCCGCCACATTTTCAAAGCATGGATAATAGCTGCAAATTCTAAATCATAGGCACTATAATTCTGTTCATGGATTTTCAGCTTTCTAGATTCATAGGCAATAACTGAATTTTCCTGCAATAGGACTCCTACCAACCCCTCTCTACAAGCATCTGTACATACCACAAATTCCTTATCAGGATCTGCAATTTTCAGGATAGGGGCTGTAATGAGTTTTAGCTTTAATTGCTCAAAACTGTTTTGGCATTTTTCAGTCCACACAAATTTAACACCCTTCCTTTGTAATGAGGTTATGGGATATGCTATAGCAGAAAATCTCTCCACAAATCTGCGATAATAGCCTGAAATTCCCATAAATGATCTTACTGCTGAAACATCAGTTGGGACTGGCCACTCTTTAATGGCTTTTATATTTTCAGGATCAACCGCCAATCCTCTTTCAGAAATAATGTGACCCAGATATTGAATTTTATCTTTATAAAATTCACATTTGCTGAACTTGGCATATAACTGGTTTTCTTTTAGAGTCTGCAACACTATTCTTAAGTGTTCCTTATGTTCATCTTCATTTTTGGAGTAGACTAAGATATCATCTATGAACACAAGAACAAATTTATCCAAATACTTATTTAACACACTGTTCATCAGGCACATAAATGTGGCAGGGGCATTCATCAAACCAAAAGGTAGGACTACAAATTCGTAATGCCCATACCTGGTTCGAAAAGCTGTTTTGCTGACATCTTCTTCCTTAATTCTGAGCTGGTGATAACCAGTCCTTAAGTCAGTCTTGGAAAAGACTGAAGCTCCTCTCACTTGATAAAAAAGATCATCAATTCTAGGCAAAGGGTATCTATTCATAATGGTTAACTTGTTCAGTTGACGATAGTCAATGAACATCCTAAAATTTCCATCTTTCTTTTTCACAAATAAAACCGAGGCTCCCCAAGGAGACACACTTGGTCTTATATACCCTTTATCTAACAATTCCTGCAATTGCATTTTCAGTTCCATGAGTTCAGGAGGACTCATTCGATAAGGCGCTCGGGAAACAGGCGTTGCTCCCAGTACCAAATCGATTGAAAAATCAATCTCTCTTTTGGGGGGGAGATGAGGGATTTCCCTGGGAAAGACATCCTTAAATTCTCTGATTACTGGTACAACATCCAGTAATTCTTCCTCAGTTTTTTGTTCTATTTCTTCTACATGCACTGCATAAACTTGGTATCCCTTCCTAGCTGCTCTTTTCAATTGTAATGCTAAAATTTGCCTTACAGAAATAGGTTTTTGTTTCCCTTTGAGAATAAAAGGTTTCCCTTCCTCATCTACACAATGCAGAGTCTTATCCCAGCAATTCATCAAGGCTTTCTTCTTTTCCAACCAGTGCATTCCTATCAACAAGTCATATGACCCTAAGGGCAGAATATTCAAATTTACCTCTGTTTGAAAATAATTTAATTTAATTTCTGTGCGAGGCAGTTTATGTGTTACCTTTCTCTTAGTTCCAGTGGCTAGCTATACCAACCATGACTGCTGAAATTTTTCAGATTTAAGATTACATTTTTCTACAATTTTTGGACTAATGTAACTCAAAGAAGCACCTGGATCAATCAGAACAGTAACAGATAAGTCAGAAATCTTACCCTCTATTTCCACCATGGTTGCTTGATGTTCTGCTTGCCGATTTTCCAGGGCTGCACTTATAGTTGGTATATTTCTGGCTACATCATTTACTGTTGTCGCCTCTTGATCTCTCATGAGCATGTGAATGTTTCTATGAGGGCAGTCCCTCAAAAGATGGGGTTCTCCACAGCCCCAACATTTCAAGGGTTCCTTCATTCTGGCTGTCCCTTCCTTTTTACTGTCTCCCTCTATTTGTTTTGAAGCCACTTGGGATTGAGCATTTTCACTTTCTCTGGGTTTATTAAACTTTTTCCGCTGATGATCCCTGCCAAAATTCTTCAAATAGGCTGGTTTCTGTTTCCTCCCTTTGAATTCATTTTTCTGTACCCAGTTTTTCCCTTGTTCAGTTTTTCCTTTGAACTGTTGGTAACATAATATGGCTTTTCTAACAGCTTCGTCCATAGTTTTTGGGTTGTGAAACTCGATTTTCTCCTTGTATGCAATAGGCAAACAATTTAAAAATCTTTGAACTTTGGCCTTCTCTTCCCTTATGTAGGGTACATATCTCAGTAGATTGGTGAACTTAGTAACAAATTCATCAATACTGAGTTGTCCCAGCCTAAGTTCATGAAATTCTTTTTCTTTCTCGTCATAGTAACACTCATTCAAGTAGCGATTTTTGAACTTAACCTGGAAATCTTCCCAAGTAACTGTCTTTTCATCAATGGCATGGACCATTTTCGTCTCCTCCCACCACAACGTAGCTTTTCCTTGTAACTGGTAAATAGCTAATCTAGCCTGCAGATTACTTTCATATTCATAGACCTGGAAATACTTGATCATGTTCAATAACCAAGCTTCCGCATCCTCCTCCTTCTCCCCATCGTAGGAGGGAGGTTTGATCTTCCGGAATTCTCCCTGCAATTCCTTTTTCTGTTTATGCTGTTGTCTAGTAGCCTCCTCATCATCAGGCTCATCCATCTTTCTCTTTCCGGAACCTTCGCCTTCTTGGCTATTCCGGGAAGTTAATTCTCTGATGAGCTTTTCCTGCTCCTTGCTGGCTGATGACAACCTGTCATTCTGGCTTCTTAATTCAGACAATTCTCGTTGCAACCTGTGCAACATGGCCATCATCGTAGCGTTGGGATTTGGTGTAGAAAACTCATCCCGCAGATCCACATAAATCCCTTCACCTTCAGCCATTTCAACTGTACACACTCATAACACAGATTAGCAAAATTTATAAAAAAAAGAATTTTCCTCAAAAAAAACACGTAACAACAGTGAGCACAATAACGACAGCCCAAATTTTTTGTAACTTGTGCTCCGATACCATTTGTAATGTCTCTAACTCTCTTTTAAATTTTTTTTTTCCCTCAATTTTTGTTTACTAACAATTTCTGCTTCCTATAACAATTTGAAATTTTTATAGGAACAACAAAGACACATATTCAATTAATGAACCAATTGTATCTCTCATTTCCAAAAAAATATCGATAACTATTCGTGGTCAAATCATAAGGTTATTATAAATATATATAGGTATATTTATAATATATGATCATCGACTCCGCCAAGACCCTTATGTTATGAATCGATCCACCGTTATATATGGTTAATTTGCCCGTGCCCAAAATACTTTGTGTATATAATAGTATAACCCAAACGAAACATTAAACACCGTGACTTATTCATGATGGCAATGGATCTAGGTTTACAACTGAGCCATTCCCTCTCTGGAGTTCACCTCCTCGGGCACTGGTTATTATTGAGTTTAACTTAACCGACTGCTACTCTTGGAAGGCGGTGCATTTCATTGGCACGTATCGTCCTTTGATTTCATGATGGTGCATTGACAGCGTTTGGCGTGACTCCAACGTTTACAGAGTTGGAAATTCAATTCGTTCACCATACGTATTTAAAGGGGAGGCTCTGTCTGAATGACACGTAGCCCTAGTGGTAATACCTACGCCTGACAGGTTTTTTTTTTATTTGTGAAGTTTCCACAGGAACATTGAAGTCGCCGGCGGTGGGTACAAGCCCGTCCCTTCGCTTTCACTCTGAGAATCCCTCTCGGGATCTCCTATCGTCCTTCACCAGTTATGTTTGGGTTCACAGTTTCACCTAACCGGCGTTATCGATTCCTGGTTTTTTTCTAGGGTTTATCTGCGCCCAACTAGCAGGACTTATACTCTTCAATCCTTCGGAATACATAGTCCGCATCCCAGCTTTCTCCGCTTTCGCACAGGGTCGGGGTTGACGGCCCTCGCGAGAAAGAAATGCTAGTGTCGGTTTCCCCTCCTCTGTAACCGGGTAAGAAGAATTTATTCTTCTCTGCGAGATTGCTCTCAGGTCTTATCCTCGTCTTGGTAATTGTATTTCGGTTTTTTTTTTGTTTTCGCTGAAAATCGTTCTTCAGTTCTTACCGAGATGAAATAATCATTGTAGCCCTAATTTATTTTATTGTTCTGGTTCTGCATTTTCCATCGTTGTGATTTTTACCTCTTAGAGACAGGTCGTGTTGTGTGAGAGTTGTTCACGCCCTATTTCAAGATGGCTAGTGCTCTCGGTTTAATCATGTCCGGTCTCAGATTTCAGGCGGGATTTCCCCATTTTCGTGAGTTTGACTAGTGTGGCTGGTCAGTCATCTCAACGTGCTGCAGTTTATTTTAGTTAAGGAGGGCCGACGCATCTCCAGATGGTGAGTATGCGCCCCATATCTCTTTTTATTTTGGTTGTATCATAGAACTGAGATTTCTTCTATGGCTTCTAACCAGTGAGCAATAGATTTCCCCATTTCAGGATATGAGCTCACGATGCTACGGCAATGGTGCATTTCGCTCAGGTTCATTAGAAATCGCGCGTCTACTCTACAGGTTATCCATTCTCCTTCACTGGTTTATTGGGGTTCCAGCACAATTTCACGATTCAGTTACTTGTTGCCAATGGTTGCACACTATGCAGTTACAGGACTGTATTTTCTCTAATTGGTAAGTCACGACCAATCGCTGGGGTATCACTATGATGAAACGCTGGATTAAATTCTCCAAGTTTCCTTGTTTCAACTTTTTTTTTTTTCTATTTGTAAAATTTCTACGTTCTGGAGACAGACTTGATTTCTACCACTTAACCCTCCACATTAAATCAGTTCATCAGTGGTTTTGATTTATGTCATCACCTAAATAGTGGCAATCCCTTATTGCAGGGCGCGATGAATTTGTTATTTACAGGGTCGCCGAACTAACGGCTTCCATATTTGGAGCTGGTTACCTATCGGATATTTTAATTTATATGTTTTTCGGTATCGCAGTCCCACTAGGGAGTAAATTATTATGTGGTTCGATTTTTCTTTTCGTCATTTACTTTCACCCTACATATAGATAATTTTTCTTTGAAACGCCGAAAGGTTTGCTCAACCTGTAGTGGCGACCTCGTTGATTCTCACACGTTTATTTATATCTTGGGTTCCATATTTTTTTATCCTAAAACCACTTGGGTCTGTTGTTAGTAGCTCTTTTGGTTTCGTTTTACTTATCGTAGGTTAGTTGGACAGAAGTTCAACAGAGCACCATGCTCTCCCAATGTTTTTATTTCATCTCTTGGAAAAACCGTGAACTCGACCTACATATCCCTCCTGCCGAATTTAGTTTCGTTACCCTTACTGTTATGATTAAAATTTCAGGATTTAATTAAACCGTGAGGAAGGTTCATTAAAATTAATCATATTATAGTAGGCATAATGTACACGCATTTTAAGTATGTTGCCATATATATATAACCATTCTCTTTTACTGTTCGTACATGTATACACACCGTTCCTTTACTTTACTGTTCGTATCATGCTTTTATATAAATGTTTTGGTATAACGCTCCAGTCGATTTTTATGATAGCGATACAACAATAAGAGTATAAATACAAACCAGATGTGACTATCACATATTCTCACCTCTGTATATAACTTATGCAGAATATTCTCGTTTGTACTTGACCTAAATTTTCTTGTCGTAGTAGTTTATAAAATGTCACTTTGTTTTCCAATAAAACTAATACATGTGTTTCAAACTATTGTACTCGGCTATTAGGGTGGTTTATCTATGAGAAGTGTATGGAATTTGCAATAATTATCCTTCCTATTCTAGCTACTTACATGTATAATTAAAATCAACTTATCTATTGCTATCTCCACTGTAGTATCAGGACTTTAAATTTCTCTCTCCTGTGTATAGATATATATTAAGATGATTTTATAAAATAGAAGCAGATTTAAGCTAACTCATCAAGTTTTTTTTTCTTCTGTGGAGATAAGTATCTGTAGATTTAAACCAGTCATGGTTTAGAGATTCTATAAGATCCTACTCTACATGTTAATATTCTACAACCATGCATAATGACAAAGGTGCACTCCTAGTGGTTCATTCTGCTAAATGTAGAACTGATAATGAATATAAAATCAAGTAATTATTTTGTTTTTATATGTAGCCAATTGATATTGATTGAAGTAAATAAAACATTTCATTTCAAGACATACCATTCATGCAGTAGACCAACCTCCCAACCGTAGAGTTCTATTTTTCTCCCAGAACTCACCCCCGAGCTGAGACCACCTCCACCACAGATCAACCCCTGATCTGTTTTGGAGCAGCTTATTTAAGCTGATAGTTCCCCAAAGCCTGTTTCTAATTCTGCTTCCAAAATAGTAGGATGCTTTTCTTCCTGTTGGCCTAGGCTTCCCATTTTTTGGATTCTTTAAAGCTTTTTTATGCTTTTCCTCAGCTTTTCCAGCTTTTCACCTCTTCCCAACTACTTTCCTCATCATTGGGGGAAATTTAGATTCTTCCTCAAAATCTAAATTAGAAATAATTCCCTTCAAGGATTTCTGAAGGATTTTAGGGGAATAGTGCCTTATCCATCCTCATGGATTTATCAAGTGATCTCCAAATCTTATTCTTGGTCCATATGCACACCAGAAAGTTTTATTTATCTCCTCAACTTAAATATTAAGTTACATTCACAATTTATTTATCCTTTGGGGTCCACTCCCCTGAGGATTTAAAGTTCAAATGTGTAACTTTAAAAGTTCAACACACAAATTGGGGGTGTTACAAAAGTCTTGAATCTGCAATTTGACCTTATGGCATTTCCATACCTTCTCAATATTCTTACCATCAGCCATCATTACCTTCATATTAGGCATGGGAAAATTAAATATGTTGAGTCTCTTGGCCATGGTTGAATATAAAAAATTGTGGGTGTTTCCGGTGTTGATGAGAACGATTAAGTTTCTCTTCTTAAGATGTCTTTTAGTTTTAGTGTATGAGGTTGTGATATACCTGTTTTTGTAGTTCCTAGAGACAACCTCGAGTTGTCAAAGACCAGTGCCTAGGACATCTTAAATAGTAAAGAGTGTAAGGTATTTCTTAAAACCACTATCAATTTAGAGGGCTCTTTACCATATCGACTTCTTTGATAAGTCACAAATTTAAATGGGACCAGACAGTTTTCAGATTCAGCGAAATATAAAAACACTGTAGAGGCAAGGGGCGAATGTTTACACAGATGCATCAGACAACTTAGAAACAACTTTCATCAAGGAGGGCCAGTTTCCAAATGTTATATAGGGATTGTTAAATCAAGGCATTTGTGGTGCAGAAGGTAAAAGAGACGCACCAATTACCAATGGAATGGTACTCGGAAAACATATTTTGACATAGCATGGGCTTAAGAACTAAGAATCCATACGTACCAATCTGTTCTGAACGAATAAGATTCCACGATATTCAATACAGAAGAAATCTGAATGAAGTGTAAAACGAAACACCATATCATGCATGAGCCATATTTAAAGCGGCTAGACCAGTCTCATATAAGTACGAAATAATGATAAATTTATATCAGAACTGGTGAGTCACTCGCATTCCACAACATGATATAAAGAAAATGGAGACAGTGAAATAGACAATGAAACAATACTATGAAGAAAGAGTCATAGACCATACAACATCCAGACTGGAATCCTCACATAAAATAGAACTTCTCTTCACTCAGACCCTACGGGCTATGTGCATTTCCATTAATAATTCGTCCACAAGCATACAAAATATTCTTACACAGCAAGTTTCTTCAGAAAATTTGGAACCCTTTTTTCTCATTCGATCTTACTTATATAGACTTCTTCCTATCTCAGCGAGAAGATATTTTTGAAAAAATATCTTCTTCGCATGACCAAAATCTGTTAAAGGTCCTTATCAAAACAACAAAACTCACGATGAGGAATAAGGCCTCTCATCATGGATAGTCAGGCACTTGGCCGTTTTTAAAACAGAAAGTTAAACAGTAGTCTGATAAAAAGGTAAAATGCTGGAGTGGAGCAAGCAGCTCACTCGAAACTTTAAAAAGTAACTAATTCAGTAAAAAGTAAAAAGGCCGCGAGGGCCAAATCATGAAATAAAAATGCATCATTTGTGAGAAGGGGTCGAGGATGTTGTTGATACTGGTGCCAGCACGTTTGTGGATGAACTGGCAATTTGGCTAACGAACTGGGTGCACCTTTGCTGACTGTCCGCGGCAGGCTTAGGCATAATTGAAAATCTTCTACCCTGATGAAAGCCTTCGTGAGATCACTTGGATTTGCCTCAGTAGGGACTTTATGTTTTAACAAGTGAAGGAGAGCAAACTCTGGGCGTAGTGATGCGATCATGGTTTCGGCCTTGAGCCGAGTGGTTTTATCTAACATGACATCTGTCCGGTCCCTTTCTTGCTTCAGGCATGCTTCATATTCCGGTAATGGTCGCAGCATAGAAGGGGTGGTGGAATCCCAGCATGTCGGAAGCCCTGCTGTCATAATTTCAGCCCAAACTGCATCAAACTGGTCCACGTTGTATATCAACTGCTACAAGGCCTTCGAAGCCACGACACGAGCCGATTCCTTTTCGATGAGTTTCTAGCATTCTAGGGCCTCTTTGTGTCGGATGACTATGCCGTGTTGCTCTACTTTTTTAGCTCTCAGCCCTTTCAAGAATGACACATACTCTCTGGCACGCTGAGCTCTGTTGACTAAATCAAGATCCCCTTCCTGAAATCGCCTTTTGAGATAGAGTACTGAAGATTTCATCTCCTCGATGACTTGCAGAAATTTCCATTGCTCTATTACAGCTGAAATGATCTCAGACCAAATAATCTTTCTACCTTCTCTGAGAGTGAGGTTACCTTTTAGGCATGCGTTCAGATCATTTATAGTCTTCTGCTGGTCAGCCCTCGTTTTCTTTTCCTGTTCAATTTCTTTCTGCAATGCTTCTATCCTTCCGGTATTCTCTGATATGGATTTTTCCAAATCCGTGATCCTTTGCCTTGTAGTGGAAGCTTGTTTCTCCAGTATGTCATTTGCAGCTTTCGCTGCGTCCAGCTTTTCTTAAAGTGAACTCGTCTCAGGTGGCGTTGTAGCTGGCACACAGTTGTGCGTATCCCAAGTGTTCTGTAGCTCCGTCAACCTACTCTGAAGAGTAGCAATTGTTCCTACCAACTTCTCCTTCTCTTCTCTTTCTTATGACAAAATGCCAGCCAATTCCATTTTCTCTTTCTCCACTTGTGCCAACTTGGCTGTCTGCACATGCTGGGAGGCTGGCATGTGGGATTTTCTTTTCAGTGAGGTAACTTCCTTCCGCAATTGGTATATTAAAAAGCCCTGCGGGTTTTTTTCCCCAGTGTCTTTCCATTTGATTTGATCCTGGAGACCGCGTATTCGATTTCCCTGGGCGCGGGCACTTGCCTTCTCATTCTTCAGGGTAGTCCTCATCTATTCATGCTTTTTCTCGAGTTTCCTCAGTGAAATTGTAGCCCACATTACCTCATCCTTTAGCGTATCAGCTATAACCTGAAACAGGTTACACATGTCAGTTGCTGGCACCTTAGTCATGTCAATTGCATGTTGGAGTACCCTGTAGCTAGTGGCGTCTGTATCAAGGTCCAAAAGGGCTTCGGCCATAGACAATACCAAATTCTCAGTATCCACATTTATGGTGGTGGAGATCTTGGTGTGATACTTTTCTACTTACCCCTCGAGCTCAGTTTTGTATTTATCTCTGATTATACTACTTTTCTTGATCCTTTCGGCTACCACTGGTGAAGTATAGTCCCCCATGGCCTGTGAAACCTCAGTGAAGTCGGAGGAGGTGGTGCTGTCCCTCAACACTTTGATTCTGGCCTTGCTGCTATCAAGTGGCGCATATGGTATGAACGGTTCAAGCAATTATTCCTCTCCTATAATTTCGGCTTCACTTGAGACTGTTTTCTATTTTTTACGAGAGGGAGAACCTATTCCTGAAGGATGGACTTCTTCTTCTTGGCCTTTGTTGATGCCTTCCTCTTCCCCTGTGGCAGATGAATCTGTCTCCATCTGCGAAACCAAAGGCCAAATTTCCATGTTAGCCTTCCACTCTATAAACGGTCTTGGTTCATGTACATAAGGTGCTGACTGATTTCTCTTTCTTCTTTTTGAAATAATCTCCGGGGGATCATAAGCCCAAGTATTCCCCTATCTCAGGTCCATACCCTGCAATAAATTTTCGACAATGGGAAGGGCGTGTCTTGAATTCAGGACGAGCAGGCCGATTTGGGTTGGAAGCCTCAGTATGTAACCTTTCTTAGCAGGGACAAAGTGGAGCTGGTCAGCCTTGAGGGCTTGCCGAATATACTCCAGAGCATAAAATCATTGGGCGGGGAACACCGGAAGCAGGTAAGGGGCGACCTCAGCTCCATAGACCCTAATTTCAGTGTAATTATCAGAGAGATACCAGTCCCCGGTGCTCTGGATTTTACCAGCTTGCATCTAGTTCTTCATTTTAGGAAAAACCCTAGGTGAGGGCGAACCATGAATGATGGTGTAAGCAATGGACACGAAATCGTTCAGGAAACTAGAGTAACCCACCCCTTTTGGCAATTGGCGCACTGCAGCGTTCCAGTCAAAAATAGGTCGGGGCTGAGAATTGACCTCGTATACCCTATCCAAGCCCAAACGCTTGAACCTATCAGCATGTTGATACAAGAAAAGATAGAACACCAATGAACAGAAATGAAAATGACTGGTTTCGGGAAGCTCCTGGAACTGGGTGTGGATGCTGGCAGATAAGTAACCCTGGATATCTAGGACAACCCCTTATGAGACATTAACCACAGAAAGAAAAAACATACTTTAGAAGTTTCCCCCAACCTGCCTACACCTAACAGACCCGCAATGAGCGCAAGGATGGGTTGTACTTCCTCCTTAAACAGGTTTAATGGGAGGAGTTCCGTACCGGGAAGGGTAGTAGCCTGGCTGCTGGAAATAGAAGCAATGAAGCTTTTTTGATGCTCCCATGGCGATTTGGTAAACTGGGAAGTTAAAGCTTCGTCGCTGAAAGCAGTGTAGATGGCGCTGGTGGGAAAACAGAGGGCTAACTTGATGATGTCGGGCGAAAGGGAGAAAATCTGGTTTCCCTGGGCAGAGGTAAACGTGCCTCGGTCTTCATCGTAGGCGTCTCTGAGCCAGTAGACGAACTCGACCACCGGGAAAGCTGGGGGAGTAATCTGATGGTAAAAGCCTGACACAACCACCCGGTATCGATCCCTATTATGAACATGACACGAAAAAAGTTCAGGCATTATACTGCTAATGGGGAAAGGGTATTGGTGATCACAGATTCCAGCTTGCTGGTCAATGAAAGGCTCGAACCCGGGAGGGTTTCTGGTTTCTCAGACCTGCGGATTTTCTGGTTCGTTTTTCTTGGGTGTCCCCCTTCCCATGACTGACATATGAAATCTGAAAATAGAAACGAAAGGAAAACAGAGCGAATGAAAGGGACGGAGTACCTTTACAATAGGTAAATTTGCTTGGGAAAGCGATGCGGGGGTAGTCTGGTGATGATTGGGTAGACCTGGCACTTGTTCCCACTTTTTATATACCGTAACTGGAAGACGTGAGACTTTTACTGCAGTAAAATACGGGAAACTGCTACATGAGAGTGGTAATTCAGAGGTGAAAATGGGTAGAGGTGAAATAAGTAGAGCAAGTGTCGTAAGGACACTGACAGTGGGGCACGCGACATGTAGGGGTTGGGCGTTGGTTGCAGAAAGGCGAACACCGCGTGCCAGGTTTAATATTGGTACAGGCCTCAGTACCAGCTTACCTACGAACTTTACCTTACCTTTCTGCCGTGTAACACCATTTGATACTTTGAAACATATCATTCATAAAGCGAATTGAATACATACCCTACCAGTCGTAAGGGCCCACATTGCATTTTCCAGGTCACTATACTTCATGCTCAGGCATTGCCACCTCCTTCTAGCCTTCGGTCCCCACCATGCCACGCTATCACAATTCTGCGGGGGTATGGGTCTCTTCCCTCCCTCGCTGCTCGACCCCCTCGGAATTTCCCTTGTGTGCATATTCAAAAAGTGGCAATTCTTTTAATATATTTGTTCTGCGCTCTTCGTACCACATAATTGCACCTTTTACATTTCCGCTACCCCTTTTTCACTTTATACCTCAACTTTCGTATTATTTCCGCTTCTAGTTTTTAGGCACGTGACTCTTCTTACTTAGTTTCACTTCGAGCAACTCTTCGAGTATTTCACCATATGATATAATGTTCGATGCGTGACTTATCACCTTTCATTAAACTAATAACTTACATTAAATATTGAACAACTCCTGTCATAGTTGATAATGACACTTGCAGAATGCTTTCATCATCTATTTCTAGAGAGAACTATGTTGTTTATTCCATTCCATCTACATCTAATTCATCATTGTTAGAGTCATTAGTTGCTTCGCAATTATACAGATTTTTTGTCTCTTTTCCGTTGGCAAACCTATGCTTAGGGTCCCACTTTTCGCCACAAAATTTGCACTTTCCCTCTCTCATCCTTTGTATTTTCATGTTATATTTGTCTCCTTCACAAAGATGTGGTGGGATATATTTTATGTTATCTACATTTATAGACTGAGGAAATCTTCGTCTCAAATATACTCTTTCTAGTTTTGACCAAAATAAATTTTCAAATTTCTTTTCAGCTACTTTTTCTTTTTGTCTTACTAATTCTATCAACGTAATGTCGTGAAGCTCGAGCTCTACTTGTATATGGGTTTTAATTCCTGAAATGAAATACTGGACTAAACGAGATTCTGACAATCCAAGTACTCGTATTTCTGAGGTCTCCCACTCTTGAGTGTACTCATCCACATCTCCTTTTTGGCCCAATTTGATGAATGTTGAGAAAAACTCTTCTTCCTTGATACCTTGGAATTTTTTAAAGAACACATCCCTATATTTTCTCCAACTAATAGAAAACATCATATTTTTCCACCACATATACCAATTATATGCTTCTCCTTCCATTTTCATGGAAGCGTGCTTAATTTTTTTCATCATCACTGTCAATGTCATAAATCTCAAAATATTGTTCGACTTTATCAAGCCATGAAACATTGCCTTTTTCGTTACCATCAAAATTAGGTAGCTATATTTTTTCTCTTCATTGATATGCTTCTAACGGTGGAGTGAAAAAAGGATTTTGATTGTTGAATGAATTCCAAAGCTACTTATTTGAAAATTCGCATTACTATCTTCTTGATGGTGTGGGGATGATGTTTTGTGAGAGTCGGTTTTTTCTTGATGATCTTCTGAATTCCCTGAATTGGATGAATTATTTTGTTGATTATGTCCAATATTCGGAAATATTTTTTCTTGCGTCAGATTTATCTTGTCGCAAATGGCGATTAGCTTCAACATTTCTTTGTTATGATTGTCTGTGGACTCGATATGGTTTTGCCAAATTTGTCTTTCTATGCAATTTTTTGTGTCTTGAAGTTTTTTTATGTCGTTGGAATGTCCTGTAACATTATCCTCAAGATCGATTGATATTTTAGTGAATTCATTGGAATTATTATTGATCTTTCTCTCGAGATCGAATTTTTTTTTGTTGAAATTGGCCATCGACATTGATGAAGAGATCGAGTAGCTCTGAGGTGGTTTATATTTATCTGCCAATTTCCCTTCTTCTTCTTTTTTAAATAATAATAATAATAATCATTATTATATATATATATATATATATATATATATATATAATGATTAATTGTAAATTATATAATATATATATTATATAACTATTAATCAACCTTTTTTTTTATTTAAACGTCACACCATTTCCCATGGATAGTAGAGACGTTGTGGCAGTTTCAACGAATAGTGGAGTGGATGTATATACAAAACACAATGAAGTCTAGCAACTGCATGGCGAGCTCCGGTATCTCTGTGCTTCATAACAGCCATGACCCACCGGAAGCAGGGCCACGACACTTGACAGACAACAAGGAATTTAACAGTGTGGGACGGCTCTAATTACGAAGGTGATGAGATAACTATCTTAGGGTTAGATGAATATGTGGAAGATGGAAAAGTGGGAAGGAGCGGTTGATGACGACACAGTGGATGTGGCAGGAAGGAGTGAGGGATACCGACAGGTTGACGGTGGATGGAGTAAATCCAGCAGTGGAAGGGAGACAATGACGAAAAGCAATTACAGGGAGAAGCAGCAGTAGGGAGAGGGGGTGTGGGAGAAGCAGCAGCGGGGAGAGAGGGTGGGGAAAAAGGTAGGGGACGGGGGAACAATAGTGGTGTGGGAAGAGCAGTGGTAAGCGACAGCCATTTCAAGGAACGCTGAATGCGACAGTAGCACCACTTGTAACAGCTGCAGGCAGGCAGCAACAGCGGAAGGCGTTTAAAACACGAACTCGCTCTGATACCAATGGAGTGTAAAAACTCAGAAAAACTCATATATGTATATTTATTATTGATAAAATGTTGAGGTGGTTACAATTGGGAGAGACCAAGGCTTTAAATACAGTCTTATGGTGTCCCTTGGTGAAGGGGCATGATCTTTGATCATACCCTTTTGCTTAAATAAACCTAAGACAACCTAAGACAATTACATTTAATAATAATTAATAATTTGTACATAACAACAACATCTTCATCATATCTAATATATTATCTCTATAGGGGTTAGGAATTGAACCAATGAATTCACATTAAGGATTGTCTTAAGAGAGTATGTCATCATCATTTATCCAAAACTTCGTGAATCTAATAATCATAATATTATATTAATAATTATATAATCTATATTTCATTAAATTAGTAAGTATAAATAGAATATATTGTATATATTTTAATTTTGATATTAAATTAATAGGTATTGAATCTTTATACATCATGATTTACTTTAATATTTTAGGATTTATTATTAATTTTAGAATGTAATGTTTTGTAGCTTTTTATTTTCTCTAGCATTTCGTTTTGGTTTTATATAGTTATGGGTTATTTTCGGAGTTTTTTTTTCATCTTTTTCTTTCATGTCTACATTATTTATTTCTTTAGCTAAATCAGATTTTTAATCATTATCTTCATGATAAACCATATTGATTTATTTAAAATGTTCACCATCATTAATCTAGAAAAACTAAATCATACATATTATCATTCATCTAGAAAAATTAGATCAAACATTATGAATAAAAAAACATAAATTTATGCTACCATATATCTATAATTTTTTTTATTAAAATATAAAATATTATAAAATTTAATGCCATATTTTCTTTCATCAATATATACTATATCATATAATCAATGTCTTATGATAAACCATATTCGTTCATTTAAAATGTTCACCCAAATTCACTATCACTATCATTAATCTAGAAAAAATAAATGACACATACTATCATTAATCTGAAACATTATAAATATAAAAAATTAAATAAATAAATATTAAATCTATTTTATCTTATATTTATAAATTTTTATTAAAATATAAAATTTAATGCCATTTTTCTTATCATCAATATATACTATATCATATATTAAACCATATAAATCCAAAACATCTATATTTATATCAATTTTTTAAGTTTAAAATAATTTAAATTATGTTAGGTAAACATAAAATACTTTTCCAAAATCTTATATACTTTTACAAACTCAAGGTATAGTGTATGATATTATCAAACCGACTTCAAATAAAATCATGCTAATTGCAATAAGTTTATAATTTAAATTAAGAATATTAATATACAATTATTGCAATATCATTACACAATACAAATTTTAATATATCTAACAATAATGATTTTATTTGAATATATTAATACAATATTATTAATTCCAATAAATTCAGAATTTAAATTAACAATATTAATATACAATTATTACAATATCATTACACAATACAAAATTTAATATATCTAACATGAATGGTTTTATTTGAATATATTAATACAATTTTATTAATTGCAATAAGTTTACGATTTCAATTAACAATATTAATATACAACTTTTACAATATTATTACACAATACAAATTTTAATATATCTAACACTAATAATTTTATTTAAATATATTAATACAATATTATTGCACAATATAAATTTTAATAAACTCAAAAATAATAATTTTATTTAAATATATTAATATTAAGCAATGTATATCCATATAGCCTCACAACTTATTTATAGAGCGTTAATCACTTCTATGAGTAAAATAAATTGCAATTAAAATATGCTTATTATAAGCTTACAATTTCAATTAACAATATTAATATACAACTATTAAAATATTATTACACAATACAAATTTTAATATATCTATTTTATTTAAATATATTAATATAGTATTATTACACAATATAAATTTTAATATACCTAAAACTAATAATTTTATTTAAATATATTAATATTAAGCAATGTATATCTATATAACCTAACAACTTATCTATAGATCATTAATCACTTTTATAAGTAAAATAAATTGCAATTAAGATATACTTATTATAAGAGAAATAAAGCACAATGAAACTTAATTGCAGGAAATTTAAGAGATTGTGATATCATACTTTATAAAAGTTTGAACCTTTGTTATATGATACCTTATATAATTTCTTAAATAGTTTAAATAATGAATTCAATACGTTTAAATTATGAAAACCAATTCTATTGAAAGGCTTAGAATTATTTTGGCTGGGGTTCGTTTATTTGAATAATAAAATACATTTCCAATCATTTTTATAGTAAAAGCCTTTTTCCACGAATGAGAGACACTGATATTTATTTTGAACTCGAGATGCATGAGCCGGTAATAGAGCTATTTTACATGTCCTGTTTTATATTTTTAAGGTCTATATTCAATATTGTACGCTTTATCGCATTACAACCAAGCTCACTTTAATAGTTCACAATCACTCCCTCAAGAGGATAGGGTGTGGCCTCCTCTTATCGAAATGAATTGGATCGAGGGGGAGTAATTGTAGGCAAGTTCATTCACAAACCCAAAAATTTCAATCTTAGAATAAGACAGGATCATAGGTATTCATCACATGGTAGTGGAAATGCAATCATTACTATGAAATCATTAGATCAATGAGAAGTAGATCAAGAATTCAAGAATGAAGTGGAACTTGCATACCCTAGGTACTAAAATTTCCCAAATATTAAATGAATTCATTTCATATTTTTTAAAAGATTCAATACATCCAATGGCATGACCTAATCAAAAAATTAATAAGGCTATGGCGAATTGATAGAGCTTTAATATGGTAGATTTATAATAATTGGAAACCCAAAGGGGATGCATTTATATCTATGTCTAAAGGATTATTCATGAAAATATTAAACAACCTTGATGATGAAACTATACTATTTCAAAATAGATCATTTTTGTTCTCGATAATTGGGTTGTATGTGGTGTTTTAGATATAGCAATGTGTCCTAAAAAAATATGATTTCACATTACCTCTATAGTCTTGATCACATTCTCCGGATGCAGATGTCTAAAGGACTCGACGGGACACATGTCCCCGGCCATCTCCCAAGGCGCTTCGCATGGGGTGGCCACATGGCCCCCCATGGCGCCATTAATATGGTTATCAATTCGCATTCGCTCAGGGCATTAACTCCTCCGCGCCGTCACCTTCTCCTCCTTGGTCCGAAAAGTCGACACCATATGGATGCCTGCTCGTGCTCTTCGGATTACTCTGGTCATGTCAGTCGAGCCTTGCCGCCCTTGCGCAATATTTTCCCGGGAGGATGTGTTACACCCTGCGAACGTACAATCACTGGACACCGATGCTCGCTGCTCAGCTGCCTGGAAACTATCCCTGGCTTTCATCATTCGCATAGAAATTTCTATCTTTCCAATTCCAATTCTCAGGTTTCTCCCAGTGTTCTTGGTGGCTTTGCCCCTGTTCTTGTCGGGCCCCCCAGTTCATTTCCTGTTCACTCTTAGAATATTACCATTCCTAGGCTTAGGAAGCGGATGACTTGCCGTCGCGGCGCCTCTCGGGGCAGGTCTGCAAGTGAACGACCTCCCATCAGCTCTCACGAAGATCTCTTCACTGAGCCTTCTGGAAGGCGACCTGCTCCGGACCTCAATGCCCCCCCTGGCCTCATTCATGACATCCATCCCTCTGCTCCTCCTCTCGCTGCGCCCTCGAGCCCTCCTTTCTCTGTCCCTCATCATTCCGGCAGCCACATTCTGAGGAAAACCTCGCAACGCGCCGAGCTTCACTTCGACAGTGCCTTCAATCGCCCTACCATCACTGCCTATATAACTATAACCCTGCGTGAAGAAGCCACCATTCATTCTCCTCCGGTGACTGAACCTACGCCTTCTCCTCTCGACCCCATCTCCAACCCCACTGCCATTCCCACTACTGGTCCAAGCAAGCCCCTTGTTACTACTTCTCCCTCCCTGGACCATATTCACATGCAGGTGGAAGCAGACCTTTCAGGCAGAGACGGAGCTCAGCGCGCTGATGAAGATCTTGAGGAATTATACGGCTGTCGAATTGAAGAGGAGCAGCCTGCTCCAACCTAAATGCATTGAATCTGCTATGTCTAGGATCAGTATGATTTCTGCTCTTGACTTTTTTGCAAGAAAATATGCTTTTTTGTTGTCTATAGCAGCAACAGCTGCATGCTAGTTTTGTCTTTCTGTAGTTCTTTCATGCTGAATGTAATAGACTCTTCACCGATTTCCCATCTAAAGGGCGGTGTAACTACTTTTAAAGGAACTAGTTTCCCACTCTGGGCAGTTCGTCATCTGGATAGAACTTGGACTTCAAGCCCGGTTTTAGGCTCCTTCAGCTAAACCGTGGCAGTTTTGTAACTCTATGTTTATATAATAGAATTAGCACAATTTAGCAAAAAAAAATAGTCTTGATCACATTTAATTCCCTTTCCTAGGAATCTAGGAACTAGTAAATATTTAAAGAAATAGGGAAAGTCCTTGGCTATTCGTCATGTACTTGAAATCCACAAAGAATGGAAGGTATACCTTGTATGTTGATTAATTTTTTTATATGAATGCCTCCTAACCTTGCCATACTAGGATTACCTATGCCATGAACCCATATATTACAGAACCATTATATTTAGATGAAAAGCCTGTCATGAAAATTTGCACTTGTTTAGGGAACGTAAAATTAATATGAATAAAAAACAACAAATATTTATATAAATAAATACAAAGAGGTATTTGAAAATGTCAGAAATATAAGAACATCTAACATAATGACCAATGGAGTAGTAGTAGTAGAGGACACAAGATAAAAAAAATATACACATATCCCTTTCAAAGTAAAGTTAAGGTCTAATAAGTAATGAAACAAAAATATCATATATGAAACAAGAGGATGAAACTAAAATCGGGAAGTTGGAATATCAAATGGGTTAAAAAAAATATTGAATATGTGGACATCATTTAGGATGTGGAAGAGTTAGGAGAAGCATAGGAGATAAAGTAAATGGAGTTAGAGAATATTATCCACTCTATTATAATATCATAGAAAAATAAAGGATCGTTATCCATTGTACATAAAATGATGGAATTAATATTAGACGCTTATATTAAATCTCAAGAAACCCTTTATTAATACTACAAATGTAAGTCAAACTCTGCTTCCTATCCTATAGGGGTTAGGAATATAACCATAAGGAGAATTTGAAATTCTCTAAATATGGAAAAAAGAGGGGATGGAAAGGAAAAAAATAATTAATAAAGGAAGTTGTGACATTAGAACCCCCTTGGAAACCCTAGCGGAACTCTGCACCAGGTCGACCTCCATGACCTAGGGTTCGCTGGTTTTGGCGTCGACTGCCCACGGGAGTCCTTCTCCCCCAATCAGATTTACTGCAATGCGCTACGTGGACAGCTTCAGTATTTCTGATGACAGACTCTAGTGGGGGTGCTGCTGCTCCCCCCCTACAGGCTAGCCTCCAACAGGGATGGCGGTAGGGGATGAAAACATCAATCAATACAAAGAAGAAAATGCAGGGGAAAATTCCATAGCACAGGAGAATAACACACAAGAAACAACATCTGCGAACATGAAATCTGCCACTTGCATACCAAAGGAAACCAAGAAAAAAGTGAATGAACTCTCTGCACATCGCATCAATGGCAGAATTCAATTCATGAGAGATCATGTGTTAATAGGCAATTTCATGGGCTTCTGGCCCACGACAAAAGTGTTGAGAGGATTGATAGCCTCGAAATAGAAACCCGAAGGACACATAGAACTACAACTATGTGCTAAAGGCTTCTTCAAAATTGTCTTCAGCTGCTTTGAATACAACAATAGGATTATGGATGGAGGGTCGTACTTCTTCAACACTGCAGGCCTCTACCTCTGACGATGGATAGAGCACTTAAACCCAGATAAATAGGATCTAACCCGGGCACTGGTCTAGATCCAGATATACTCTCTCTCGCAATACTATTGAGATGAGCTCCCCATCTGAGACATAGGAAATACCCTAGGAGAGTTCATCAAGATTACAGAGGAAACCAAAATCAAGTGCTACGCAGCCTACACTTGCATCTATTTCTACATGAATTTAGTCAAAGTGCTCTGAGGCAAGGTAAGTATTTTGCATGAATAATTTGAATGTAATCAAACTGTTGATTATGATCATATTCCTTTTAGATGTATGAAATGATATCAACATGGGAATCTCTTTAGATACTGGCCCCTAAAGAGGAAAGCAACTGCTGAAAAGGATAGCAACGAACACGAAGTAGAAGGATTCACGTTGGTAGCAAGTGAAAAAAGACACAGCAAGAGAGCTACCACATAGGAGAACAAAAAAGGACCTACAACCAGCAACAACTTCGCAGCCTTTAATGAGTTAAGAGAAAATGAAACTGCACTAGTCAATGTAGCAGGGAGCACCTCCCCAACGCAGGTTCAACCCTCTAAAGCACAACAACACAAGCTTCCACTGGAAACATTCTTAAAATCTCCCAATGGCAATATTTAAGAGGAAAACAGTCTGACAAAAGGCAAAGAACCAATCATGGAAACAATCTTAAAGTCAATGGAGGAAGAACTAGAAAGCATAGATGTGGAAGGATTGGATCTCAGAGGGCTAGAAGAAGCCTGCACCAACAAGGACTACACATCAATCCTAGAGAAGCAAATCCAAAAAAAGGAGGAATTACTAACCAAGGCACAACAGCTCCCCTCTCTGGGTATACAAGGAGGTACACTAATCAACACTTAGTACTTCGTGAGAAAGTCTCGAAAAATAGGAAGAAAAGCTTCTCTGCAGCAAAACATAGAAGTAGGGAAAGAAATGGTGGATTATGGAAGTTTCTCCAAGCTGACGAGATTCTATGCCCTCACCTCCAAATATATCCCATGAAGCTCATCTCATGGAACATCAAAGGGCTCAACAACCTTACAAAGCATAGGATCTTAAAAAAAATGATCTAGGCGGAACATCTTGCAATATTATACATGCTAGAAACCAAACTTACTAGATCTAATCTGGAAACCATCTTTAAAAGGATATGGAAAGGTAGTAATACTATAGCAGTTGATGCCAACGAGGTGTTTGAAGGACTGACCATCATCTGGAACCCTCAAATCATCACCTTAGATAACCTTCATGCCATTATAAACTTCATTTATGGAAATTTTCGTCTGAATGGAATGCACATCGATGGATTTCTCACCAATGTCTACGCACGTCAAAATGCGCAACAAAAATTGATGCTCCTGAAAAATCTAGAGGAAATCAATCTACAACAATCCCATCCCCTCTAGCTACTGGGTGGATATTTCAACATGATAACCAACCTCTAGGAAAAGAAGGATGGAAGGTTGCATATGGAATCCTATAGTAATGGATTCAAAAAATTCATCCAAAGTAACAACCTCATTGATCTAGAAACCTCCAATGGAATATTTACCTAGAACAACAAGAGAGGAGGTGCCCAACAGATAGCCTCTCAGCTGGATAGATTCCTTATCACGGATGTTCTGATCCGCCTAGGAGGCAACTTGAATACCACCATCATCCCTGCAATGGGATCTTATCACTAGCCAATACAACTCCAAGGGCTCCAACTAGGTAAGCAAAAATGAAAACCTTTCCTCTTTGAACATTGCTAATTTAGGCACCCAAGGATTAAGGAATTGGTGTCCAACTGGTGGTCTTCCATAGATCCCCCTCCATGCACCAAAATGCTCCAGTTTGAGACAAAACTTAAATTTAGAAAAAGACACCTAAAAGTCTAGAACAAAACAGCCTTTGGCAATATATTCACAAAGCAGAAAGACCTGGAGGAGAAAATGAAAACACTGTAACATAACATCTTCCAAAGTGGACGCATAGTCGTGATAACTCACTAGGAGAAACTCTTAATAACTCATCTAGAGGAAAGAAGAAACCAAGAGGAAGCCCTTTGAAGAAAAAAATCCAGAATCCACTGGCTCAAAGAAAGAGAAAGAAACACCAAATTCTTCCACTGCTCCACCATACAACACAGGATGCACAACAGAATCACTGTCATCAAGAAACAAACGAGGGAAAGGCTAGAAATGTAAAAAGCCATTATGGAGGATCTTCTTAATCACTTCAGGGACATCCTCCAGGAAACCAATCACCAGAGGCAGGAAGCCATTGGGGAAATCACCGAACATATCCCCAAGTTGATAAAAAAAGATCACGATAGGATGTTGCTCACTACGACCACCTTAGTGGAGGTGGAACATGGGGTCTTCCAACTGAAAGCATGGAAAGGTACAGGGTAGGATGGATTCACCACCAAATTATTCCACTTCTTCTAGGACATCATCCAAAATGAAGTATGGGGAGTTGTGGAGGAATCTCAATCAACTCACTGGATACTACCGACGCTAAATGCCACCTTCATCACTTTGGTTCCAAAATATGATAGCAATGCTTCTCATAGTAAGTATATACCTATAGCTATTTGCAATGTCATTTCTAAAATAATATCCAAAGTCATAGATAATTTGCTGAAGAATCTCCTACCCCTCATCATCTCCTCGAAGAAAACTGGGTATGTGGAAGGAAGACAAATCCTTGATGGCATCATATTAACCATGAGGTCATTCACTCCCTCAAAACCACCAAAAAACTAGGTATGCTTCTCAAAATAGACCTCTCCGAAGCTTTTGACAAAGTCAGCTAGGACTACATCAAAAATATCCTCACAGCTTTTGGCTTCAGTCATACTTGGATCAGATGGATTATGAGCCTCATTACCTCTACCTCTCACTCCACCCCAGTCAATAGCATCCCCTCTGCCACCTTCAACCCATCTAGAGGAATATGATAAGGATATCCTCTCTCTCCCTTCATCTTCATCATCATGGCTGAAGGCTTGGGCCACCTTATCAAAAACTCTATCCAGAAGGGTGCTTTGCTTGGTTTACCAATCCATAATCCTCCTCCCTCCTCCCACCAACAATTTGTGGATGAAAACTTGATCATGGGCTACCCCTCAGTCCAGGAAGCCCATATGCTCAAATCAGTTCTTGAATCCTTCTCTGAAGCCTCTGGTACAGAGATCAATGAGGACAAATCTCATTTTTTTTATTCCATACCCCCCCAAAAACCCAACACATTATTGCTTGCATACTCCACTTCTCCATTCCCACTCTTCCCTCCAAATACCTGGGAGCTACGTTAACTAACTCTACCATCAATCACTCCTCATAGATAGCTCTTCTTGATAAATTGGAAACTGGACCCTCCAATTCGACTCATCGAACCCTAAACATTTCCAGTCATCTGGTCCTCATAAAATTTGTCTTGCAATCTCTCCCCATATACCTATTCTCCTTCCTTGTTGCTCCCGAATTGGCTCTCAAAGCTATGCATAGTCTGCAATGCAAGTTCATCTAGGGAGGTACAAAAGGTAAGAACAAATGGGACTTAGTCAATTGGAAGGATATTTTCACCCCAAAAAATCAGGGAGGTCTGGGTCTTCGAGATCCTGAACATAGCAACACCATAATTGGAGCTATCATTTGGTGGAAATGGGTCTCCAATCCCAATACCCCCTGGTCCAACCTATGGGCGTCCAAGCATGCGCAGTATTTTTGAAAGGAATATCTCTTTAGATACAACTTATATCTGTCAGGCTCCCAAATCTGGAAAGAAACTAGCCAACAAAAAAGTATAATCCAAAATCACAACTTCTGGGAGCTACGAGACAGGAACCTAGCTAGATTTGAGAGGATTGCTGGCAATAGATGCGAAGCCTCTCCTCCATATTATGGAGACCTCTTTGGAATTTTTTTCTCCAAGGTAGGCAATGAAAAAAGGCTCAAGACTTCTAGATAGAAGAAACCTCACAAGTCTATAGAAAATGGATTCACACAAGCAGATGGAAGGAAAACAGGAACAATGAAAGCCGCACTGAAATTTGGGAGGAGCTCAGCATAAAAAGAAAAATCCAAGTCAAAATAGGTCTTGATATCCTTTGCTGGGGGCACATTCTCAGAGGAACATACTTAACCAGGGAAGCTTACAATATCCTCCATCAGCACTGTCCTGGACCAGCCAAAAATATCTCGAAAAATATCTAGAAGGCCAATATATGGCCCAAAATAGCCTCTTTCCTATGGCTTATCAGTAAACGATGCATCCTCACATGGGAGAATATTTTGAAGCAAGGGTTTGCAGGGCCTTCTAGATTTCCTCTCTGTCAGGTCAACTCGGAAACCATCGACCACCTATTGGACCAATGTCCTACTGCCAACTCCCTATGGGATAGAGTTGTTGTCATATAGTGTCGGTCCAAACGTGCTAGAGGTAGCATCATTCAAACCATGAATAATTGGTAGGACAATCCTTACACTAGTAACTTGCTGAATAGATTATGGAAAATCACTCCAGGTATCCTCTTTTGGAACATCTGGAAGGAACGAAATAGTTACATATTAAATGATAAGGCCTCTACACCTAATCAGCTTCGTGACAACATTCATAGCAACCTCACTGAAACTCTGTCTTTATATGCTCGGAGTAAGGACGACTTACCCATCGTGGCAGCTAAATGTAACATTTGGAGCAACTAGAAAACTATTCTCAGTACTCCCATGGACATCACTCCGAGAAGTGTGGGTAGATCTCCTGCTCCAGAAATTTCGTCTCCTCCCTCCATGGGCTTCATCAAATGAAATTTTGATGGGGCGTCTAAAGGAAACCTAGGCACATCAGGTTTTAGAGTTTTATCAGGAGCACTTGAGGAGATCCTCTTCGAATTTACTATGGGAACATTAGATGGGATAGGCAAAAGTCTGTTGAGCTAGACGGAATGATACAGGGTATTAAAATCTCCATAGAATTCCATTACTTCCCCTTGGAGGTGGATGGATACTCACAAATAAAAACAATGGATTCTACTTGTATCCTTCATGGTAAGACATCCTCGAAAGTTTCTAACAGCTAGAGACTCGCCCACAAGCTCAAGATGCTGGAACGCATGCTTCACAATCAAAGAGCCATCACTTTCGGTCATGTGCGAAGGAAATCCAACGTTGTTGTGGACCTTCTTGCAAATAAAGGGGTGGAAAGAAACTGTGTTCTGCATCATTCCACCATTCAGTAGGAGGAAGAGGAGGCACTTCGACATAACTATCTCATCCTCATTCAGAAAGGCCAACTCCCCCAGGATGCAGGTGACATGCCTGACACGAGTGAACATCAATTCTCCACCCATATAGACTGCGGAAATATCCAATGCAATTCTTCACCTGCGGCACACCCATTTACTGTTATGTCTTTTCATGTTCCTAAAAAAACCATAGATCATACCAAGAGGACAGGCATTTCATCACCTAACCCTGACCATAACTTCACCCATACCTCCATTAATGACCATGATGAATAATAAGCATTGCTGCCACACTTACTCCCCTGAGCCTACTCAACTGCTTGAGCTCCATATGCAGTTCCATGTGAAGATCACTAATTTACACCCTTACAGACTTCAACCTCACATATATATAACTCCCCTATTCTACCCCTTTCCTCACCTTTGAATTTCACTCTCCTCCTTCTGATCTATATTCTCACTAATTCCAATCAGCTGTGAAGCCTCAATCCTAGACCGGAGCTGCACAGACTCCCTATGCTTGCTTCTATTCATCTTGTGCACCATCCCCCCTGGTATTTGCAGCCTCTTTAGCCCCTGTGTCATTACTTCCTCCCCTCCCAGGTGAAAAATGAACCCCAGACTACAACAACTCACTATTCGTGGTGGATAGAGAGGGGCCCTCCTAGGTCATTAGCGTCGCGGTGAGGATAACCACCTCAATCAATTGATGAATCATCATATATCACCCTTGAAAGCCATCAACCTGATCCTAAGCAGCGTGCAGAATCCTCCAGGAAATCAGCATAAAGAAGAAGTTGTGGTGTGAGGAGGTCCACCTCCTCTCCCAGAGTCCCCCTCCACATCGTACTCCAGCTCCCCCAACCATTCCTGTGTAGGAGGCTGAGGAAACGAACATTTGTATCATGGATCTTGAAGAAATTTGGACAAAGGTTCCTGATCGAGTAGACCTAGACTCCCCCATCCTCTATGCTCCTGCAAGTTTTCCCAAGAAAACTGTCGACGTGGAAGCTCCTATGGAAGCTGTTGTTGCGCAGGCTCCGACCTGTCTCATTGAAGAGGAGAATCCCAATAGTAGTGATGGTGATGATGAATAACATTTGCATAGCTACTCAGTTTTACTCTGTTTCTTTTCATATGTGCCCACAGGGATTTTGTGTTATTTTCTACTCTTTTTATTTTAGATGTATTAGTGCTACAACACAAAATTTAATGCTTGTTTTCAAGTTTTGTCTGGGCTAGCCTCCTCTCCCGAGGTAGCCCATAAACAACATTACGAAGGCAGTGATTGGTTAAGCATAGCTTACCAACACTGCTTGTAGTATATGTAATATTATGTTCTTGAAATTAATAGATTAGCCCAACTTACCAAAAATAAAAATTAATAAAGGAAGTGCTAGAGTTTTTTGATAAATTTTGGAAGGATAACCCTAATGAATGAGTCATTTATTTGTTGTGTAACCAGCTCCAAAAATAGAAGAAAAGAGATATCAACGCCTTATAAATAAGCCAGTTCGAGGGGGAAACCTCCAATACATTACATAATTGAACAATTCTTGGATGATACAATTTACAAAACCTCCTTTCTATATATAGGAATCCATGTGGCCATAATGTATTCCTAGTGGGCCAAAATGTAATCCTAGCTGAGCTAAAAATAATAATTTAAGGGCACAATAATAACAAAATTGGGGTTAAAAGGGTACAATAATAACAATAAGGGGGTTACACTAATAACAATAAGGGACTATACTAGTAATATAGGGACCTAACATGCCCCTCTCCTTCAAAAAAGTGTTGTCCTCAATGCTTGAGTAGCTCTGGGTGCTTCTGTATAAACTTCTCATCCTCCCATGTAGAATATTCAATGGGTAAGTTCTTCCACTTGATGAGATACTCTGAAATTGATCGATTCCGTAGCTGTCGAGTTTCGTTTCCATGACTTCCTCAAAGTTCCAATATGATTTTTCCTTCCTCATCAAGTTCTGGCAATATTGTTTGAACTGGAAGATTTTCACCTATAACCTTCTTTAAGCACGAAACATGGAAAACTGGATGTACTCACGAAGAAGCAAGAAGCTCCAATTTGTATGCCATAGTACCAATCTTTTGCAACACCTTGTAAGGACCATAGTACTTTGGCGATAATTTATTATCCTTCTTAGCTTGCTTGAGGGACATTTTTTTATATGGTTGTAGCCATAAAAATACCCAATCTCCTACATCAAAACTTCTCTCGCTGCGATGTTGATCTGCCTGTTGTTTCATTCGATTTTGTGTCAAATTAAGGTTATCCTTTAAGAGTTGGAGAACTTCTTGCTGATGCTTGATGTGATCTTCGACTGCTTGAACCTTCTAATTTTCCCTGGGTATGATGTCATATATGGTGGATGATATCCATAAAGTGCCATAAATGGGGTCATTTTTGCTGCAGTATGGAAGGAAGTGTTATACCACCATTTTGCAAGAGGTAACCACTTGACAAATTGTGTTTGTTTATCATATACAAAACAACGAAGATATATTTCCAAACATTTATTTACTATCTCAGTTTTACCATCAGATTGAGGATGATAAGATGAGCTAAGAGCTAATTGAGTACCCAAACAATAAAATAACTTTGTCCAAAAATTTCCAATAAAAATGGGATCTCTGTCGCTCACAATAACCCATGGGCTTTCATGTAGCTTTTGAATTGTGTCCATAAATGTAGTAGCAACTATACTTGCTTTAAATGGATGAGATAATGCACAAAAGTGTGCATACTTGGTAAGTCTATCAACTACCACCATGATGACACTCCTTCCTTCGGACTTCAATAAACCTGTGATAAAATCTATTGAAATCTCCTCCCAACATTGACTTGGAATAGATAAAGGTTGTAGAAGACCCAAGGTCTTAATCGTCTCAACTTTATTTGGCTGGCAAACCAAACATTCCGCCACAAACTTCTAAATATCGATTTAAGGCCATCCCAAAATTATTTCTTCACCCCCGTGGTAAGTTTTTAAAATCTTGAGCATCCCCTCCTAAAGGAGAAGTGTGAAATTGCGTAAGAATATTTCATTTTAGTTGGGAAATTAGTATATATGTTTCATCTTTAAACCATAAGGAATCATTTTTCCAACTAAATGTATCAGATGTAACAGGATCTTGCTGCAACTTTTGAATGAGTGTCCATACATCTTTTTCCTTCTTCCATTCATCTCTTGCTTCGGTTATCCAATCTGGTTGGATAATAGAAATGGCACAAAGAAATGCTTCCACCTCTTCATTATTTCTTGAGAGTGCATCTACAACAACATTAATCTTTCCTTTTTTGTAGATTATTTCAAATTCATAACCCAACATATTTGTGACCCATTTTTGCTACTCTTATGAAGATAGTCTTTGTTCCAAAAAGTGTTTAAGACTGATGATCATTTTTTACCTCAAGTGTCTTCCCATTAGGTAAGTTCTCCATTTCTTAGTGCTGCATTGCTGACATTTCCTTCTCGTAAATAGCTTTATTTAAATACTTTCCTTTGATTGTGCAACTTTCAAAAGAAATGAGTCTTCCTTCTTGCATTAAAACAACACCAATTCCATTTCTTGAGGTATCACATTCCACAATAAAGGTTTTTGTGAAGTCTGGCATAGCTAAGATCAGTGCTAGGAACATTTCCTCTTTAATATGTTCAAAGGCCTTCGTTGATTCAGGAGTCCATGAAAATGCATATTTCTTCAATAATGTTGTTAGTGGTACTGCAATTCTCCCATAATTCTTAACAAAATTGCAATAATACCATGTTAACTCAAGAAATCCTCGCAACTTCTTTATGGTTGTAGGGAATTTCCATTCCCTAATGGCTTTAATTTTGTTAGGGTCTACCTTAACACCCTCCCGAGATACAATATGACCCATATATTCCACCTCTTGTACCCCAAAGAAACATTTGGAGGTTTTTAAATATAATTTTTTCTCGTCCAATAGTTTGAGCACCCTGTCAACATGTTGAACATGATCCTTCCAAGACCTACTGTAGATTAGTATATCATCAAAAATACTAACACAAATTTTCTAAGGAAGGGTTTGAAAATGGAATTCATCAACCTGAATCGTAGAAGGTATTGCAAGGCCAAAAGGCATGACCAAAAATTCAAATGACTCTCATGATTTTGAAATGTTGATTTTGGAATATCTTCAGTCTTCATTCTAATTTGATGATATCCTGAACAAAGATCCAACTTGGTAAAATAAATTGCTCCATGTAATTCATCTAATAATTCATTAATCATAGGAATATGGAATTTATATTTAATGGTGAGCTTATTGAGATCCCTATAATCCGGACACATTCGCCATGATCCATCCTTCTTGTGTACCAATACTACAGGAGCAGAGAAAGAACTTTGACTAGGTTGAATTATATCTGCCTCTAACATTTCTGCAATCATACGTTCAATTTCACTCTTTTGGATGTAAGGATATCTATAACGCCTGATGTTTGGAGGAACACTTCCTGAAATCAAATGAATAGCATGATCATGATCACGAATAGGTGGGAGCCCATTGGGAGTTTCAAACACCTTGGAATGATTGTCCAAGACTTGTTGGAGATCTGCAGAAATAGATGGTTTTGATGTTGGAACTTCTAGTGAGCATAATTGTGCAATTACACCTCGTTGTTATTTCTTTAGAAGCTCTGTCATGACATTAGAGCTTATTATCTTTCCCAGCTTCCCTGCAATACCCCATAATTCAACTTCATTTCCTTCTAAAAAAAAATTCAAGAAAAGTTCTTGAAAATTAAAAGCTACCATCCCCAAAGATTGTAGCCATTGTACTCCTAGTACAAAATCAGCACCTCCCATAGGAATGGAAAGCATTGGAATATTCAATACATATTCCCCCATGGTTAGCTTGATATTATGGCATTTTCCAGAGAAATTTATAGTTCCTCCATTTGCAAACATCACTTGACATTCTGGTGCTGGGTATAGGAAACAATTTAATTCCTTGGCTACCTTACAATGAATAAAATTATGGCTGCTACCTGAATCAATCAACACTATTACCTTTTTCTTCTTGATATGTCCTTATATCTTGAGAGTTTGAGGAGTGGTAATTCCTACCAGTGCATTACACGATATGGTAAGATTCATTTCTTCCTCTTCTAGGGATGGTTCATGGTGTATATCCTCTTCCTAGTCATTTTCTTCTTCCACTTCACAATCTATGTAAAATAATTTCTTCTCAGCACACTTATGACCTTTAGTGTATTTGTTATCACAAATGTACCAAAGCCCTTTTGCTCTTTTTTCTTCCAATTATTGTGGTGTCAACCTTGTAGGTTGTGGAAATCTAGGCGTATAAACACTTCCTTCTTTATAGAAGTGAGTGGTAGGCTTCCTTGTCGCCATAATTTTACATTCAATTTTTCTTGCCAACCTGAATGCATTCTCCAATGAATCAGGTTCCAAAACGCGAACTTCATGTTGGATGTTATCCTTTAAATTTCCTATGAAGAGATCAATCTTGTGTTCCTCTAGAATATCAGTTACCCTTATATTGAATTTTTGGAAGTCCTCATTATGCTCCCCCACTAAACCCTTTTGTTTGAGATTTATCAATTGGCTAAAGAAGGTGTTTCTCTTTGTATCCTCATAATGTGCTATCATTTCCTTCGTAAAATTTGACTAAGTGATAATTTTTTTACGGGAGCAAAGCCATCAATACCATACAAATGTATTTTTTTCTAAATGTAAAGTTGTAATGCGTACCTTTTGTGTGTTTTGCACATTATGGAGATCAAAATATTGCCCCATCTGTAGTATCCATGTTACAGGATCCTTTCCTTCAAACTTCCTCATATCCATTTTTGGAATATGGTGGTTCTTCCCACCAACATTAGAGTTTATGAAATCAAGATTAACATTTATTTTGTTCTCATCATGAGTTTCCTCTACTATCTTTTCACCATTAGGAAACATTTCTTGTATCAAAATTTTCAAACCTTATATGTTAGCTTCCATGTCATCCATCTTAGATTCCATGCCAGCTTCCATGACATCTATCTTAGATACCACACCTTTCTTCAAACCATCCATATTATTCTTCACACCATCCTTCTTTGCTTCCACGCCTTTCGTCAAAACTTCCATTTCATTTTTTGTTGCTCTTTGCGAGAGCGAAATTTGGTGCACTTGCTCTTGTAATTTTGATAGATCATGTTGCAATTATTCATCTTCATGAGTCATAGTAGAGACTTATGAAGGCTTAACAGGTGTTGAATTATTTTTAGGGGGAATTTTTAAGAACCCTATACTAATATCTATTTTACAATATGACCTTGGAATCAATTCAAATTTATTTTTCAAACAAGACTTATGTAATTTGGAAAAAAAAATTACAAACCTTTTTCTTGCTTTTGAGGAGCTCAATATTGAAATTGGATTATCTCTGTGATTGCGAATCTTCAATATCTGAAATTCAGCATTGAAGTAGCCCTCTAATTCTCTTTTGAATGCCACAAGTCTGACCTGATTTGGATTCTCCAAGAAAAAGTTATGTCCAATCTCCCACAATGACCTAATTATGGACTAGTTCAGTAGAGAAAACTTTTATGACTTGCCACGTGTCACTGTTTCATCCTTCGCCTCTGAAATTGATAGCCAAGAAACTACAGTCTGTGTACTTACGACCACTTTTTACGGTACTCCAATCCGATGGCCAGAGAGAGAGTTATTGAACTTTTCCCACGATCACCTCTTTGAGATGAAATTCGGGAGCCTGAAAAAGCACTATATTCTACATATCATATCTCCAAAAATATTTCGAACCAAGCTCTAAAATTTTTCTACGATTTTTCTCAGTATTTCAGCTTCGTACCCTAAAAATTTCAGATTCTGAATCTTTGTAGAAAAAATGTTATAGCACAAATTCCATGATGACATGTTTAGGAGCCTGAAAAGGGACGTAACTTCCACAGATCATATCTCCGACAATATTACGAACCAAGATCTGCAATTTTTAGACGATATTCCTCAGGATTTCGGCTTCGCACCCTAAAAATTTTAGATTTTGAAACTTTGTAGAAACAAAGTTATAGCGAAAATTCCATGGTGACCTGTTTGGAGCAGCAAAACCATAGAATCCAAAGCCTCTGATAGCAAATGTTGTGTAACAAACTCCAAAAATAGAAGAAAAGAGATATCAATGCCTTAAAAATAAGCCACTTCAAGGGGACAACCTCGAATACATTACATAATTGAACAATTCTTGGATGATACAATTTACAAAACCTCCTTTCTATATATAGGAGTCCATGTGGCCATAATGTAATCCTAGTGGGCCACAATGTAATCCTAGCTAACCTAACAATAATAATTTAAGGGCACAATAATAAAAAAATGGGGGTTACAAGGGTACAACAATAACAATAAGGGGGTGACACTAATAGCAATAAGGGACTATACTAGTAATATAGGGACCTAATATGATTCCTCTCCAAATATTTGTCAAACTAAATTCTTTCTTGGGAGGTCCAAATGGTAAATTCAATCATATACTTCTTAAATTAGAAATAAAGTTTTAAAATTCAAGAAATATTATGGTCTAGAATAGTAAATGTGGTGGTATACAAAACAATGAAGTCACACAGATATTATGGAAAGGATTTCATGTGACGATTGTGGATGCATGTGGAGCATCAAGACATGCTGAAATTATATGGAATCCTAATAAAGTTATTAAATTATATTTTATTACCATGAAAATAAATTTCAAAAGAATAATTATGAATTTAGGAGAAGAATCCTTTGGGTGGATAGAAAATGTTTACAGACTTAGCATTTCGAGAGTAAAGGTCAATTTCATAAACAATGTGAAGAATCTGCACAAGCTAATACATGATTAACTTTGGATATTGAGATGACAGTATAACATAGTAAAATATTTAGAAAAAATAAATGAAGGTTATAGGATAATTTCCAATGAATTTATCCATTTAAAAGGAATGATATATGATTTAAAGTTTGTATATTATGAAATCACCAATGATTTTCCACACTTGGAATCATAAAGAAGGTATAGCCCCAAATTTCCTCCATATTGGATGAATATCTTCACTTAAAATAATTTACCTCATATAAATCAAAATAAAATAACCTATTTTGAAAAGTTATGGATTGGATCATTATCTAATAGCATTAAATATTGCCTATATGGGAAGCCCAAAAAACAAGCTCATTGGATTTTAAACATTCTAGATTTTCTATACTTCATTAAGGGTAATTTCTGAAATTTGTGGAAGGAAGCCTCTAATAGAATTGGATCTCCTATGTACAATTTCCCCCTCAAGTTGAAAAAAAAAAAAGAATGGTTGAAGACATGAAATAAGTCATAATTTAGCAATATTCATGTAGAGAAAGAAAACATGCTCAAAGATATGAAGGTGATGTATCAAGAGATAAAAAAATATGGAAGAATAGATGATCAAACACAAAAGGAAAATATTAAACAAGCCAAATTGGAGGAGTGTCTTATTCTAGAGGAGATACTTTGTAGGAAAAAATAAAGGGTTGTATAGCTCAAAGGAAAAAAAAATATCAAATTCTTTCATAAACCAACCCTTCAACATTGACAAAAGAATAGAATTTCCTGTATAAAAACTCATAAATGGTTTGAAATAGAAGATAGCAAACAAATTGATCAAGAGATGATATCTTATTTAAAGAATCTTCCTTCAAAACCTCAACAAAATGATGAACTTGCTATAGGAATAATCACCCAGATTACTCATGCAATCCTAACAATATATTAAAAAAAAAATACTAAAGGATATTTAACCCATGGTAGTTGAGAGATAATTAACAAAAGTGTGAATATGAAATATTCTAGGTCGTAATTGATTAAAAATAGATTTTTTCCAATCCCATTTGTCAACCACTAGATAAAAAGTGGTGGATATACTAGCTGGAAACTCATGAAGAATACAATTATTGATATTATACTTCTCAATACATCATATTTTGGTTTTGAAAAAAAATAATAATGTGATGGATCAGAAAGTATCATATAAAAATTTTCTCATCTCAAAAAATCATAAACACTGAATGAATAAAATGTCTAACCTTGTATTTGGATGCTACCTTTAATTTTTTTATTCCTAAATAAAATAAATATTAGTATGCGTATTCCATAAAACCTATCCTCTTTGTAATATATTCATAAAATCATCTCCAAACTTATATCTAGTTAATTTTAGTCTTTGCTTCCTTTTAATATCTCTCTACACTAAAGTTGTTGTGTGGAAGGAAGTTAAATCATTGATGGTAGAATCATAGATTAGGAAATTATTTAGTCATTTAAAAACCCTTAAAACCTATGAATGTTTAGCAAGTTAGATATTTCTGAAGCCTTTGATTGAATAATTTGGTAGTAATTTTTCTATATGGTTTTTCTATTTTTTGTTTTCTGGAAAAATGGATCCATTAGGTCCATGCATTAGATACTGAAGCCTCCTTCTCTGTCCTTTTGAATGGATCCCCTTCTTCTCCCTTTTTTCATTTCAGAGGATTTTGGAAAGGAGATTCTTTCTCCATTATTATACTATTTTGATTGATGATGGATTAAGTCATGGGATCAAATATGTTATTAGAAACAATAATATTCATGATCCTAGACTCCATGATTCATATTAGCATGTTCACATTAATAATTTTTTGATGATGCTACTTTGATAGGATAGTCGTTTGTAACAAAATCCTATGCCTTCAAAATATTTGTTAATAACTACTGAAAAAACCTTTACAATTGAGATATATCTATCCAAATACAACACATTTTTATTTAATGCTCCTCATGATGTTTAAATTAAAATTTATCATATTCTTTCTTTTAAGAGAAGCCCTTTTCCATCAAAATATTTAAGAGTCACCGTCATGGAAAAATTATCTTAGCCTCTCGAGCTCGATAGATATCTTGCCAAATTTTGAGATAAATATATAAATTTGGATACCAATATCTATTAATGTCGGTCAAAGACTTGCTCTCCTAAATTTGTACTCAAATAAATGCGTCATTTTTTATTCTTAGCCCTAATTATTATAAAAAATCTCATGTAGACAATTGTACCTCTTCAAAAGTCTTTCCTTTAAGGATGGGGCAAGCTATAAAGGAAGTGGAATCTAGAATTATGGGAGATGGTGTGAAAGAAAAAAATCAAGGTTTCCTTATTCCTTCCAAGACCTCAAAATTCAAGTGGCATCTTAGAGGCTAAATCATAATATTGTTGACCTCATCCCATATATTGTCTTTAGGGAAGGTTATGAAATGAAAAATTCAATCTCGTTATTTTAGATTAAGACATGATGGACAATGATGTCCCAAAAAAAGGCTCCTATATCTGGAAGAATGTGTATTTAATCGAGGGTCATAGATTTAGGAAAGAAAGGGATGGTAATAAATCCTTATGCTAGGAATATTCATGAAAGTATATTACCAAACTCAAAAAATTTGATAAAACTAATGATATTCAAAATAACATGTCAGAATAAGGGATATTCATAGCCATTCAACACCAGTATAATTCTTAAGAGCGTGGATGATGGAGAACCCAGTTGTCTGAAGACGACTCAAATCGGGAAGTGGAATAACTACAATGGACTTTTTAAGAAAGAATTCAAAAGAGGAAATATTAGACTATAGTTGGTAATAGATAGATTATGAGGTTAAATAGGTATTGCAAAATGTAATTTGAAAGAGCGTTACATTTACATTTGATCTATCTCGATTCTAGACAAATCATAAAAAAACATCTATGAAGACAAAATTTGTTGTTAGATATCCTTATTAGTTTGTGCCTTTGGTAGTGCAGGGTCTATAGAAATCACTCAGCCTTGACTTAACATTAAATCACTTTCACTAACTATGCCCTTCAATGTTTTAACCAATGTTCGAACATAAATATTGAATCAAACAATTGTTTATCCAATGTTTTGGTTTCAACCTCTTATTGCAGGAAAACGACTATGATTTTCACGCTTCTTACTAAAACTTAATCTAAAAGGCTCTGACATTCAATTCGATGCTAATTTAATGCTCGTCTGGATTTTACATTAATTCAGAAACATTTAATGTTCGTGCCAAATTCCTTGATCAAGTTTCATAATAAGCTTAAAACGCAACACTTACACTTGGCATTTTAGATGCATTTTTCCATTTTTCGATTAGATGCCTTTTTCTATTTTTCTATAAACTAAGAAGAGAATACATTGTTAAATAATAAGAGAATACATGTAAGGCATCCCATTGTGCTGACGGAGTAAATGTAGAGCTCAAGGTGGACTTACCCCAATTTAAAGCTTGAACATTTCACGTAGAGTGAGATTGAGAAAAAAAGCAAATGATGCCAATGATAATGGAAGGATTTCCTTGAAGAATTGCATAGTTATTTCTTTCTCTCCTGCCTACCAAGAGTTTCCTTGAGACAGAATTGGTGATGGGATGTGCCAAAATTTTGAACCCATATGCCCAACCTAGGGTTCAAAACTCCTACAATGGAATAGTCTCGACTATGGGATTTCGCTACCACAAATGAAAACTTGCCTATCATAACTCGAAATTGATCCCGAGCTCCCGATGCTAGTAGGTCAATATCAGGTATGAAATGTTGGCCTGCATCCAACCCAAAAGGTT
The DNA here is from genome assembly GCA_034641835.2 of Pinus albicaulis. Lineage (NCBI taxonomy): Eukaryota > Viridiplantae > Streptophyta > Pinopsida > Pinales > Pinaceae > Pinus > Pinus albicaulis. The sequence continues at coordinate 489,263,476 of CM076574.1, forward strand.
GAGTAAAACGGTCCACCGAAACGATCTTAAATCAGTCTTTCAACTTCAAGAAAAATGGAATAAGCTATCGCCCCTCACGATGCGATGGGGCAGGGTTTCCTGTAGAAAATTACTAGATGGAAATTTTTGAGGCTGACCTTAAGATGGAGACCCGATTCATTCAATAGCAACGATAGCAAGACACTACTCAAGAAGTTACCTCACTATCTTTCTGAAAATTGTCCCTGTTTGAATACGTCTCCTCGAGTTACCTCTTCTCTGCATATTGGAACGCCTTTTCCTTTGGAGTTTTTGGGATATAGAGTTAGTGTAATAACAATCTGTATGGCTTCTTAGTAATGCCGACAGTCATGATTAGCCCAATCGTGATCATCTTGTAACAAATATTTTACTGGGATGGGAAAAACTAAAGAGATTTGTATGCTTCATGCAAGTCAAACTGAGTATAGCTTTGATGCTACCACCGCCCGAGAAGAACTAAGTTATTTCTGCGGAAAAACTAAAGAGTGACTATATATTTAATGCCACCACCACCAGAGCATAACTTAGTCATTGCTTCTCTCACAGAAGACCTATTTCTATGACCAAAAAACTGCTTGTTATTCGATCTACAAAAACATATATCTAATGGGTTATCAACTAAAGCTTAAACTTACAGATTACAGATTACAAGAGTGGAAAAACAGAGGGAAATTACGACATAGAAAACATTGAAACGGAGGAAACGACCCCCGAAAGCCTATGTCTCGATTTACATGGACAAGGCATATATTCAGTCATAACACTGTAATCAACCAACAATCAGAAGCCAATTACATGCATGAAGCCACCTGCCCTACTGGTTTTCAAAACGCAGTATATTTTATAGCATTAAATAATAATTATTAATGTTGTCAACATTATCTCTCTTGTGCCTAGTCACTATCATTTTCGAGAAGCGCATCTGTCATTGCCTGGTAATTTTATAAAGGAAAAAAATACATTTAATCATTTCTCCCAATAACGTTATTACTGGTAATTTAAACTTCATGTCTATTCCTTTAGAAATAACAACTTAACACCTGTAGTGGGTTACCAGAAGGTTAAGAGACAAGGATATTTGTATACAAAATATTTAATCAATAAGAATTGAATAGTAGAGTTTTTCTTTTAAAAATCGATCTATATGTGTCGAGAGCTATTAGGAGATATAGAAGAAAACCTTTATGATCTAGATGGATCGAAAAAATTTAGCTTTTTCTATAAAAACAACATCATAGGTTTATTTACACTACATGACCCACGACCCACTGTCTAGGGGATGGTACTTGAAAGAGGAAACATTACTGCAAGGACTACTGGAAAAAATTTAGCTTTTTCTATAAAAACAACATCATAGGTTTATTTACACTACATGACCCACGACCCACTGTCTAGGGGATGGTACTTGAAAGAGGAAACATTACTGCAAGGACTACTGGTTGCATGCCACCCTTGTTTCGATGGTTATTGACCCAATGGAAAATTTTAAAATAGGATAATCTAAAATGAAGAGGATTTCAAGGGATAGGTATTTTCATCTATCTCAGAATAATTTACAAGATGCAAATCATTTACTACAATTATTTTCCCTTTTCTTCTAGAAAATTTTGTATGGAATAGAATTGAAATTATCATCGAAAAGGCTATTCTCACATAGAACCAACAAGCTCAAGAGTATACCTACAATTCTCAACACTACTACATTTCGCGGAAATTCCGACACCTGTTTCCGACGCTTTTGACCAAATGTCGGAAATTTTCCCAAATTTTTTCCATCCCGCCCGAAACCGTCGCTATACCGACGTCTATAGAAAAGTGTCGTAATACCGACACTTAAACTAGTGTCGTAATTACGACGTTTAAAGGAAGACGCCGCAATTGCGACACCATGGCCCAAAGCGTCGCTATTGAGACGACTTTAAACGTCGCAACGGCGACACACGTTGTCTAGGTGTCGCCATTGCGACGTTTGGAGGCACCGTCCTAATAGCGACGCCTTTCCACCGCTTCTGTGATAGCGACGCTATTTTCGTTTACATAAAAAATACCAAACTTATATGGGCGCCACATAAAATTCGAAACTTATATGCGCGCTACATAAAAATGTTTGGTATTTGTCGCAATAGCTACGTTTGATATCACGTGCGCATTCGCCTTCCCCGTCTTGCAGAATGAAAGATTTGCGGCCGCATTCGAGCTCGCCCTCTTGCACGCACTTTCCTCGAAAGATTCGCCCCGCCGCGCCCGCCCCCCGCCCCGTGCACGCATTCGCCCGCCGTTCGCCTCGCCTTGCAAAATGGTAAGTTCTTACCGCAGCCCTTCCTCCTATAGTAGGGTTGACTTATTTGGGTTTTTTTGGTGAATTCCATTGATTTTGTTAGGGCCGTGTAGGGTTCTCTCAGATGTCAAGAGTCAAGATTCAATAATTCTATTATCTTCATCACCCAATACAAGATTTAAATTTTTCCCAAAGAAACGCTTATTAATTTGGCAGCCCATTATTTCTCCCCGCTTTAAAAACCCTACATTTAAATGAAACAAGCATTGCATTTCAACTACAAAAATCTATTAGTGTTCAAATGTACATGTGTGCTACATTAGTCTGCCCCGATGTCACGCGCATCTTCGCCCTCCGCTCTTGCGTAACACCATTCGCCCTTAGCATTCGCCTCGCCCTCTTGCATCAAAGATTCGCCTTCAAAGATTCGCCCGAGCTTCGCAACAAAAGATTCGCCCTCAACATTCGCCCCGAGCTCTTGCAAACAAAGATTCACCCCGGATTCCCCTCGCCCTTTCAGAACAGCATTCCGCCCCGCATTCGCCGCCCTCTTGCAAGTGCAACCCCGCCCTCGCATTCGCCTCCTCAGCGTTCGCCCTCGCCCTTGCAACAACATTCGCCCCTCACTTCTTGCAAAATGGTAGTGTTCTTTACCGGCAGCTCGTCCTAGTAGGGGTTGACTTTATTTGGGTTTTTTTGGTCAATTCTATTGATTGTGTTAGGCCGTATGGTTCTCTAGATGTCAAGAATCAAGATTCAATACCCTCTATTATCTTCATCACCCAATACAAGATTTAAATTTTTCCCAAAGAAACGCTTGACACCTAAGTGTACCATTATTTCTCCCTCGCTTTAAAAACCCTACATTTAAATGAAACAAGCATTGCATTTCAACTACAAAAAATCTATTAGTGTTCAAATGTACATGTGTGCATCATCAGGTAGGGTATTCCTTTTCCACTTTCACATTATCCAAGAATGTGTGCAAAAGATAGTTCATATTTTGTGATTTAGATTGCTCTGAAAAAGGAAAGGTAAATTATTTCCCATGGAAAAGAAGGCTTTCCATTTTTATAGGTTGTTTGGACTTACGTGGAAAAATTTATGTATGCCTTTCATATTATGTAGTTTAAATTTGAATTAACAGATTATTATACATGAAAATATAATTACCTATGTGATGTCCTTCATCACTAATTAAAATTATAGCTTTCACTTCTAGACTCTAACCTATCCGATGCTACCCTAGGTTCTCATTGGTGGATCACTTCTTCCATTGATTTCCTTCCCTTCCGGATCTTGTCATACTTTAAAAGTCATCAATGATATATATATTATTTCGTATCCCAAAAGGCTTTATAGTAGAACATATTGTGAAGTTTTTTTTGACACTTGAGGATTCTTTTAGAACCGCAACGGGTCTATGCTATCGAGTTATATATCAAGCAACTTGTCCTTAATAACCACACTATGAGGTGAACAACGCTTGAACTTGTTGGGACATAGCATGTAGTTGTGTGATGAGTCCATATCATTGTGTCTATTATGGTGAAAAAGTGAAGACATGTAATGACAGTTATTATGTTAACATTACTAGAAACATTTTCGAAATTATCCATGCTATCAAGATGTCAAAATTCCAGGCATTAGGTGTCAATACTCGTAGCTAATAGATAATAATAATAATATAAAAATCATAACTTTATTCTTGAAATATGATTGTTACACATTGGTAACCTAGTTCATGAGTTACTATCACCTAAAGATTGCAAAACAAACTTAAAATATAAATAAAACCAACATGAGAATCCAACTAAGGGTTTCTCGTACAAAATCATGCCATAACCTCGGCATTTGAAACCCAAATTTGAATCCATCATAAGTAATACAATGCAAACTCGTATGGATTTTCAATGCATGTTTGCATGCTAATTTATTCTCCGTCTAGATATCCTTTTTTAAATGGAACCATTAGTCAAGCCTGCTACGGGGCCCTTTTTATGGTGGTGTACCAGCTCTATTTGAGCTTCTTGCTCCACCACTTCAAGAACTGAAGGTTACACTGTGGTCTCGCCCCCCACCTAGGGGTCTAGATTCCTCACTTCTTTCGCGCTCCGGGTCTTGGGGACTTAGATGTTTCTCACGCTCCTCACCACCCCTTTTAGTTTATGGTTTCGTGTTAAAATTCTGATGTGCCACTTAGCATATTTGAGAATCCAAGTGATTCCGATTCGATGGTGACATGGTTGATCTTGATATATTCGTGCGTGTTGGATGCGTAGACTAGGTGGGGCATTAATCCTGAGCATTTATGCTCATTTATCGTGATGATGATATCATTTGATATTCATATGTTATGTTTTATGTTTTATGTTTCGACATAACTTATTTGTGTTTAAGTTTTATGTTTCGTACTCTGAGTTGTAAACTTCAGCTTTAAACTCTATTTTGAATCTGACATAATATGTCATATGATATCTTAAACTTTATTTTCATTGTACATTGTTAGTAGTTACATTAATGATTATATAGTTAAAAACTTACAAACTTACATGCATGATTGTATGATGTATGTTTTAACTTTTAAATTTTTTAAATTTGTTTCAATTATAAAGTATCCATCATTCATCGATTTGTAATTTTATCATTTATGATTTATCTTTCATGATGCAAGTGTATGATGACCGTAAGCACATTCCTTGCAAAAATATACATTTTAAATATTAAATTTTATAATTTTTATGACCCCGACGTCCCCCCACATTTCCCCCGAAAATTGGTAGGGAGCTTTTGCATAGGCCGCTCCCCGCGCTCCCCTCGTCCCCTCTCTCCCACCTCCAGGGACTTGGTGGAACATTGCCATAAACATATGCAAACATATATCATGATCTTGGAATCATTACATATGTATGTGCCAATGTTCCATAATCTTGCCCCATCATCAATTTAAGAAATTTCCATTGACTATCAAATTATGGAGGGGGAACTTTTGCCGCCGCAACATTTGGCTCAAAATCGTGACCATCTTCGTATGAGGTGAATGAGAACTATAGATATTTGAAGAAGTAGATTAGTGCCTTTTCCTCTAGCCATGGAGTCATATACAACATCCATCACAAAAATTTGTCTTTGTCTATTCTCACTCAAAGTTGCAAAAAATCATGCCCTAATTGAAACGACACTAAATTTGAAAGATATAATAAAAATGCAAGCTAGAAGTGCCCTATTAATACAAAGGAAAACCTTCCTACCTACCCTAACCGAGATAAATTTTGATTGAATAGGAAACATGATATTTCCTATGGAGTTGATCCAACAACTTGTTAAATGTATGGGACTAAATCATGCATTTGATTTCCAGGAAACATGCGCATGAAGAGAAAAGTGCAGACTAATGGAAAATCCATACATGCTACTTATAAAAACTACACCGAAAGGTCAAAAAATACTTAAGGCCTTAACTTAATTTGAATCCAAAAAATGACAAAACAGATTAGTGAAAACACGAGAGTGGTGTGGGTGAACAACATAAATAAAAAGTGAAGATATTTTCCCAAGATGCCTTTGTCACCGTTGTATGAAAACATGTTTTCCTTTCCCTTTATACATGCAAGTGAATGCATTATAGGTATGGTGTTTTCCTGCACAGGGAGAAGCCTACTTAAATATATCATTTGTGGATTGAATGTTTGGGTGCCTTAAATGCAAATGACATGTTTCAGGACTGAATTCAATGCAAGGCATATTTGAAACCTAACTCCCCGTCTTCCGGTGTCTTATTAGAAATTATTTCAATTTTCATTTTGTGTTTTCAAGTTAGATATTGTTTTCAAGTTTTTACATTTATTATTTTATTGCAATGTGGCAGATCGATCGGGGAGCAAGCAGGTGAACAACCCCGAGACAAAGATGATCGCGGAAAGAGGCCACGGAAGAAGTGTAAAGTGCCAAAGATTGCTCTATCTCTAGGTATTTTAGTTATTTACATAATTGAAATAATATTAATTTTGTTCAAATATGCGTACACCTAGCCATGGTACGCCCGATGATTCCCTCTTTGAGGAAGAGCTTTTTCATCCCTATCTCCAAAGGTTGTTGTTGCAAAAAAAGGCACGAGATGCAACGTCGGGAATTTAATGCTTTGATAGATGCGCTCAAACACCCGAAACAAGAGAGGATACAACATCTTATGAGGCACGAAATAGATATCGTGTAATAATAAAAAGTCAAAAGGATATTTTTTTTGTTCCCGCATGAGATGAATTGTGATAGCTTGATTTTTAATTTTTACATCGACTAAACTAACAAAAAGTTCTTTTGTATGTAGCGTCTTCTCGGCATTTTCGAACCCTAAGGTTGGTGGTAGTGGGACACAAGGGCAAGAGATTGCCCAACAACCCTCTCGTACACCTTCTACTCCTTTAGGTGCTAGCCAAGAAACACACCGCCTAAGCCGACACCCACTAACCGTCGAACGTGTTGGCAATGATGAGGCCGATATGGCCGCCTACATTATTGCGTTTCGGAGCTACACGTGTCACTTCCACAGGACCATTAATGGCACGTTGTTGGTGAACGATGAGGGTGTCCCTATAAAGCATGTACAACTCCTAAAATTTTTAATATTTTAACTATTTCATGTACTTTATCTAAAACATATTTATCATGATTTTTATTTTTAAATTAATGATAATATCTTCTTTTCTTTTGGTTTTATTCCTGTGGTAGGAAACAATGAGTTCTACAGATTCTCGGGAGAGCCATGCTGGGTAATTTTTGGCTCAACCATACGTACAAGGGAATTCCTGCATCTCCAACCCGAAAAAGAACTTTTAGATTATCTAGAAGCCCTTTTTGGGCCTTATTACTTGGATGCAAGTGTTTATGGCTCCTCGTGTAGCCGGCAACATTTGAACACATACTGTGGACACCTATAGGACGCAATTGCAATTTAACCCTAGATATGGAGTCTCTCATAGCTTTCAGAGAGTGAGTGGAGAGCACTCATCCATGACGGAAAAGACAAAGGCAAAGAAAGAAGGAAAATGCCAAATCGGACCGCAAGGTAAATTACAACTTTTAATTCAATAGCTTTAATTTTCTTTTATGTCTAAAATAAAAGTGTGCTACGTCATATCGACTTCAATCTTTTTGATGCTAGGTTGCCCGACACCTCAAAGGCAACCAAAGCTAGGATAGAGAAAAAGGGCCATCACAAGTCTTGGCCAGTAGTGGCTACTTGAAAATTACCGCAAGAATTGTAATTAAGTAGCTAAACATCTTATAATTAATTGTATCGCCTTCCAACGTTGTAATCCTATCGATAGCATGATTAAAAATACACAATCATATATAATGTAGGGTGATGACTTTGGAACAATAACTACGAGAAGATAAAAATATTGCTTTCCGTTTCGCTATCAAGTCAGAAGTTGAATGTCGCGTGCTTCGGGCAGTCCCAAGATCTACAATGCCCGATAAGGTAAAACATTAACCTTTAAATATTTTTGTTTTCGTCCATAAATTTAATGTCTAACAACTTTGTTTAAATCCGGGGAGCAACACTACCGACGAGGTAAATAACCCAAGCTTTAGAGCGATGTAGATGATCCTCTCGTGCAACCCGATCATTGTAGTGGGGACCGTGCCGACAATGCTTATCATGAGGGTCGTGATCAGAATTAATTTCCATTTATAATTTTTTCTAATTATACCTTTTCGATGGTCATTCTTATAACATTTTTTGTTTATATGAGCCGCAGAATGTTTCCTGAGGATCTTACCACCAGAGAGGAAGACAAAAAGGGTCAAATCTCAACGCGAATAACCGGTGCAACTGTGTAAATAATCTCATTGCAATTTTTTTTATTAATATTACTCAACTAGTTCAATGATATTTAAAAACCGATAATTAAAATTTAATTATTATCTCCGTTTTTTTGAGGCGATGCCCCGTCACCGGATGAGACCCGTACATCGTGACAATGCAACTAGGTCAATGCGACACCGGGTGCACTGTAAATAATCTCATTGCAATTTTTTTTTATTAATATTACCGAACTAGTTCAATGATATTTAAAACTCGACAATTAAAATTTAATATTATCTCGTTTTCAGAAGTATGCCCCGTCACCGGATGAGCCCGTACATCGTGAATACGCAACTAGGTCAGCAGTATGGTTGAAAGGCACAAAACAGGAGCAGAGCACGATGATATCGATGATGTAATTAGGAGCTTTAAAAATAGGAAGAAGAAAAGAAAGTTTGACAATGTAAAATATTGTATTATTATAAGACAAACGTTACCATACTTGGAACATTTTTTTGCGTTATATAAAAAACTCATTTATCATACTATTTTTATGTCAAGCATTAATTGCAATGTTTCGTACTTTTTGTCAATCTGTTTTTTTACTAGTTATTGAATATTTTTTTTTATGCTCATGAAAGTAAAAATTGAAATATAGATTAAGACAAATTGAGAGTGATGTGAGGGGGAGGGGCCGCTAAGAGCTTCCACCTTCAGATGGTTGGCCCCGATGGTAGAGAATAATTTATTGAGCGATTAATCTTGGAGCAACCTCGTATCCAAACAGAGCAACAAAAAGTCACTTGGACTTAGTTGCTACTCTTTGAGATCGTGAGGCTTGTTCCAAGTTCATGCGACTCCAATAAATTGTTCTTGAAACGAAGAGGAGCTTCTTCAGTATGTTTTGACATTTTCAACATATGTTCTAACATTATCATAAGAATGCATCTTAGAGTAAAAAAAATACTACATCAATTACTTGTATTTATTGTATAGATAATGATGGATTTTGATCGACTTGGCGTTGGCAGTACAAATCCCTCTGCATCATGAGCAATACAACTTGTCAACCAGGGTCATGTCCAGATATTTTGCTTGTGCGCTTGACATTTTGTAAGTTCATTTACAGCTCATAATTCAATATTAAGCTTGTGCACGATTATTATCTAGGTTTTTTGTATGTGTTTTTTCATCTATTTGATTGTAAGTAACTATGCATGTTTCCGTTGTCCACTATGATTTCTCCCATTACCACTCCCAGGATGAATCCGACTTTATTGTTACATAGGTTACTTTATTGTTACTATGATTTCTCCATTTACGATTTCATAGGTTACATCATGTAAAGTTGTCAATCTCAAAGTTGGTGATGAGCTTTAGTTCTCCCGTATTTGGGGCTTTTCCCGATATTTTCTCCCCATGTCATTCGCATCACCTCGTTGTTTGAGCATGCCAATTGTCTACCACTTGTACCAACTGGCACATGTCAATCTCTCGAGGAAGCAATATTTCACCTATTTTCAAGAGAGTTTAGGTTTCTCTAACATAGCTTCGTAAATCCGATTGAGTGCCTCGCTTGAATATTGTCACATAATACTTATGGTTTGGATTGATGAGTATACCTAATGGAAGGTTGATTCATAATAACCACCCATAAATCTCCTTCCTCTAACAATACGTAAAAATAAAATTTCTTTGACAGAGACAAGAGTTTCAATACTTTGAAAACAAACTTCTATTCCTTCAATAACTCAAAAAAAAACTATTACACTACTTCCTACCGAGAGGATTACAAAATTATGACTCAGCATAAACGCAAGGTATAAAACCAACTCATCGTATGTTCAAAACAAACATACTGCCTCTAAGACACCGTGTTTTTCCCTTTCGCACCGCCGTGCATACACACTTAAAAAGTTACACTCAATTTTTCACTTTTACACACTCATGTAATAAAAAATTTACGTACTATAAAAACTACCAAGCTTTTTTCGAATTTTTTATTTTTATATATGCCGAACATATAAAACATATTATAATAAACCCTCTTTAAAAAAAAATAAAAATTAAAAACTAAATTCTATGGCCCACCTTTCATTTCGCATATGATATATATATAACATATGTATATATTAAACTATCAAAACATTAAAGAACCCTTTCCCGTCGACTAAAAGTCTAAATAGATTGAATTTCAAACCAAATTCGCGTTCCAAAATGGGATGTCAATACCGCCTAATTTTAATTCCGTCAATTCTCAATCCAATGTGCCCTATAAAAAATTCGGTCCGGTTTTCGTGTTTTCGCATTCCCTTCAATTTCGTGCGATCCAATATTAATGCTCCACGTGTCCTCCTTTTGAATTTACAAACTCGGGTTTTAGTAAATTTTCGTTTGTTTAATTTCGGTTGGGAATTGCGTTAATGCCGAAGCCGTTGTGTTTAAATACAATCCCGTACTGCAAATATGATTGCAATGCCTACAAAAAACTTGCAGGAATTTTAAATGCCGAATTAAATTTCGGGATGGTGCAAGCAACCTCCAAAAAAAATGTTGCCGCGCATCCGGTCTCTTCACACAAGTGTTAGCTTGAAGTTAAAATTCAACAAAGACAGTATGCCACGTTAAAGGAGGGTGTAGTAACTTTTTGTCGATGGTAATCGGATTAAGATCATCTATTCATTTTTGTAGGGTCTTATGGTGTTTGGTTTTAGTTTTGGGTTGGATTTATCGAGTCTAAGATAGTTTTTGAGTGAAAAATCGTTATCAGTATTAACAAATTTTGGTTCTTTTGTCAAAATTTATGAGTCATAGGGAAATACAAAATCGACAATGGTTGTATCTTAAATTTGTGGAAAATAATTGAAATGAAACCTTTTTGTTTAGGTTGTCATAGCAGTGCAAACCCCATTCAAATTACTAGGGGCATCACAAGACAATAAAGGGCCTTTATGGTTTCGGGAACTCAAAATTTTGTCAAAGGAGGTAAACGCTTGCCTTTCGAGTAGGCCGGTTTTCCTTTTGCTAATGGTTTGTATCTAATTGAATTAGTTGCCTAAGGTATTTTTGTTGCAAACTCCTTTTTCATTTTTCATACAAATATTGGCCTCAGGAATACATTTGATCGTGTGGTCTTCATAGATCTACAACATTTCAGTAGTTGTTTAGTCTTATGGCCGAGGTGCACTTTTATTATGGAAATAGTTGATGCAATATTGTCATTTAATCCTTACCGCAGTAGCATGTTGAGAAGTTTTTTGTGAAACATTTGGTATTCAAAATGACACTTGATCCTATACAACATCATGCACTTGACTTCAAAATTTATATTCAAAGTGTGCCGACAATTCTTGCAAAATTTCAAATATTTAGGTTGTTTTAAACCAAAATTTCAATCACCTCCAGACTTATGCTAATTATCCGCCAATCGTTTAATTAAACAATTTCATTATACTCCCTCCCCCACCTATATATATCAATAACCAATCAAACACCTCGTATCGGTATTCGGCTATCCTCCGCACACCTTAGTTAACCTCCGGCAAGTTCAACGTGCGACCACCGTCCGATGGCCCTTCTCCAAATCAACGACTCTTTGGCAATTTCGCCGTTTCCAACGTCGGGCTTTAACGCGATGGCGAAGCAAACGGTTGTTTGTCGGGGGTCACTTCACCACGTGTCGCATTCCCTATGGAATCGCTCGCGAATAGGAAATACCGCTCTACTCGCAAAAGCTTGCGTGCGATATGGGCAACCAGCCTTTTGTGATTCCTCTCGTGGTTTTGCAGAGGGTTTGACTCACTGGTGCATGTCCGGTTCCACTATCCTTTTGTTTGTTAACTCATGTCCAATCCTCGGTCAAAGTTCCGAAAGCACAACAATTTTGTCTCTTTATTAAGCGGATTTTAATATGTGTATTATCAAAGAAAACCAACACAAATTTTATAAGAAAATTGTTCAAAAAGTCGAGCTCGCCCGACTTCAAACGGCGATAAACCATAATTCAAACCAAATTCGCGTTCCAAAATAGCCCGCCGACGTCGGCCAATTTTGTGACGCGAATTTCTCTTATCAAATTCGCCCGAATATTTTACGGTCCGGGATTTCACTACGCGAGTGGCCTAAACAAAGATCCACTCCAATCAATTTTTGCCACGTGTCCTCAATAAAATCCTATTCTCGATGCGGGTGCATTCGATGGCGTTTAAGGTGATGGGACATGGATATGGCGATTTCATATCATTCGCATTAACATTTAACGTCGTTGAATTAAGTTTTCACATCAAATCTAAACATTAATTAATTTTTAACACTGCTCAAGATCGACCTCCACTTTCCGGGTTTTATTCGCGCACGCTCTCCAATTTGATCCGGCCTTCGGCTTCATTATTAATGACTGGGAGATTCGTCATGACGGCCGGCCCTGATTGCGTACGGGTCGACATAAAAAATGGCGTTAGCCATGGTTTTTCTCGTACAAGCCGCGTCGGATTACACCTAGTTCGGTAACTCGCGATGATAGCAGGCGGGCTGCCCTGAATCCCCCCCGCTCTAGACTTGTCGCATATTTCCATTTCTCTCGGTTCCGTACTTCTCGCTCCGTCTTCCTCCTTAATTGGAATTTCGCTTCTCTCGTCTCTCGTGCCCACCGCGACCGCACTCCATGCCTCGCGTGCGTCATAGATGCGTTGCCGGGCAGGGAGCACTCAGAGGTCAATCCCGGCGCCGGGGCCCCTCCAAAGACCTCACCAGAGGCTAGTTCACCTTCTCCCACGACGCGCACCGCGCAATTTTCCTTCGATTGCACTCAACCGCCCGCGAATCACAATTTCGTAGTCACCGTGGTCTTCCGCGAGGAGCCCAAACGCAGAAGAATGCACCCGTCCGGCGGGTCTCGAGCGGGTTTTAATTTGTTTTTCTTGCTTAGCGTGTGCCCAAGCATCAGCCGATTTTATTTTATTTTACCGTGCCGGACCTTTTAAGTAATATTTTGAATTTCGGTAGAATTAAACGTTCAGACTCGGTTTCGCCGTATGAGGCGCTCTTAATTTTTGATTTTTTGATGACAAATTTGCTATGAGTATGGCCGTGCAATGTTTTTGACTTCGTGTAATTTTATTCGCAATGTTAATAGATTAACTTTACTTGAATTTCACATGATTAGCGTTTTTCGATTCGTTCAAGGATTTTGGGTACTTTAATTTGTATTTGGAACAATGGACGTCGCACTCTATCCGTTGTTTTACCGTTCTACATACTACTATTTCACTTTCTTATAGATGCTCGGAATATTTGAATGCTTTCTCGATTGTCGATAATCTCCATGTGGACCGTTACCGGATTTTATATCATGTCCCCTCAGATGACATGGGGTATTTTCTATCATTGTCCGGTGGGACTTCCACTCTTCTCGATGGATATTTGGGTTCCACCTTCGTATGTGAAAATGTAATGACTACGGATCGTTTTACTTCATATAATATATTCAAAATAGCATTTTTCTTCGAAAAAAATGATTAATGTTTATCATTCCCCGTCAAAACTAGCGATGCGGGTCTATGTTTCGGTTTATTGATATGGTCTCGATGGCCTTATATTTTGGACATATCACACTCCTCACATGATTAATACAAGCTTCGTTCAAGGATTTTGGGTACTTTAATTTGTATTTGGAACAATGATCGCCGGTACGCATCATCTCAAGGTTTTACTATTCTACATAATCGCTATTTCACTTTCTTATAGATGCCTTGGGCATATGGATGCTTTCTCGATTGTCGATAATCTCCATGTAGTAACGTTACCGGGTTTTGCATTTGGTCGCCGTATGTGACATGGGGTATTTTTCTATCATTGTCTCGGTGGGACTTCCACTCTTTCGGATGGATATTTGGGTTCCAATCTTAAGATGTGAAAATGTAATGACTTCATGGACCTGCTTTTTTACTTCATACAATATATCAAACATCGTTTTTTCTCAGAAAAAAAACATTTACGTTTATCACTCGCCTTCAAACTAGCGATGTCAGGGTTCATGTTGTCGTGTTTATCGATATGGTCCGATAGTCTTTTTATATTTTGGACATATAACACTCCTTACATGATTAGCGTTTTTCTCTCGTTATGTGATTTTGGGTACTTTAATTTGCATTTGGAACAATGGACGCGGTACTTATCCGTTATTTTATTTATTCTACATACTACTACTTTCATATACTTTTCAGATGCCTCTGGCATATTTGGATGCTTTCTCGCATTGTCGATAATCTCCATGTGGACCGTTACCGGGTTTTATATCAAGTCCCCGTATGTGACATGGGGTATTTTTCTATCAATGTTCGGGGTGGACTTAAATTTTTCTGATGTATATTTTAAATTCCAATTCGTATGGAAAATGTAATGATTTCATGGATCGTTTACTTCATATAATATATTCAAAACATCGTTTTTTCTCTTGTAAAAAAAATGATTAATGTTTATCACTATGCCTTCAAAACTAGCGATGCTGGTCTATGTTGCCGGTTTATTGGTATGGTCTCGATGGTCTTTTTATATTTTGACATATCACACTCCTCACATTGATTATGATTAGCGTTTTTCTCTGTTGCAGGGTTTTGGGTACTTTAATTTGTATTTGGAACAATGGACGTCTGTACTCTATCTGTTGCTTTACTATTCTACATACTGCTATTTCACTTTCATGGACTGTTTTACTTCATATAATATCTTCACTTTCATGGACTGTTTTACTTCACTGTTGTAGGGTCTTGGGTACTTTAATTTGTATTTTGAACAATGGACGTCGGTACTCTATCTGTTGCTTTACTATTCTACATACTGCTATTTCACTTTCATGGACTGTTTTACTTCACTGTTGTAGGGTTTTGGGTACTTTAATTTGTATTTGGAACAATGGACGTCGGTACTCTATCTATTGCTTTACTATTCTACATACTTCTATTTCACTTTCATGGACTGTTTTACTTCATATAATATCTTCACTTTCATGGACTGTTTTACTTCATATAATATCTTCACTTTCATGGACTGTTTTACTTCATATAATATCTTTACTTTCATGGACTGTTTTACTTCACTGTTGTAGGGTTTTGGGTACTTTAATTTGTATTTGGAACAATGGACGTCGGTACTCTATCTGTTGCTTTACTATTCTACATACTGCTATTTCACTTTCATGGACTGTTTTACTTCATATAATATCTTCAAAACAACATTTCTCGTCTTTTAAAATTTTAATTTTTTTTTTTTTAAATTGAACCTTCTCCGCTTATTTCACCGACGCTGTAGACGCTGAATCGCGATAATACGTACAACAGTCTGACGAGATGATGAAAACGCTTCTAAGCGCGACGCGTTAAATCATTTAATCAAATGACAACCTAGAAACGCTAAAAATGATGAGGAAAACGTCAGAGCGTGCCGGAATGCTCCAAACGCTTTGATCACATATCGTCAGAATTTGCTTATAATTTTATCGGTTTGGAAGAGTGACGTCAAAAATGTGTTTGACTACTGCGAATGGAATTATGATAGTTTGTTAAGCGCTTTAATAGCTACTCCAAAAACGCCTAACCAATGCTTAGCTTCCAATCGCGACTGCTAATGAGCCGCCTAAGAAATCCACGCGCATAAAACGCTGCGAGCCGCTGACGGGTTTAGATATTGCCGCAAGAGTGGACGCTACCTGGATCGTTTAATAAGTGTCGATAGTGCGACACTTTTTACTTGCGTCGGAACGGCGACGGCAGGAGAGACCACGGTTTGTCCGCCCTTGAACTGTCGCTCTTGCGACGAATATGTGTCGGAATAGCGACGAATTGGCCGTCGGAATTTCCGCCAAATTCTCTAGTGCAAGAATCTCACTACTTGAACCCCTTAGTATCTCTCCTACTACTCACATCTAAATTGTTAGTCCTTGCCTCCCAAAATTCTCTAGTCTCGATAAATATTAGTTTCAATGAGGCCTCCAAATGAAACCCTATATATATTAGTTTTGGAGGTATTTATAACAATGGAATAATTATTAGAATCAATGTAGGCTCTTTAGGAATCAAAATAAAGATTTCCATAATATTTGTTTATTTATTTATTTATTTTATTTTATTTGTTTATTTACTTATTTTACTTATTTTGTTTATTTATTTTATTTATTTATTTATTTATTCATTTTTTCCTGAAATTTGGTATATGGGTACTCATAAAGAGAAACATTAGAAATTGTATTATTGAAGGAGTTTCATAATTGATAAAAAGGAAGATAAAAAATTACATCATGTTTCATCCCCACCAAAATTTTCGCTCTTCTCGAGACTGGAAGATTTCTCAGATATGATTCGAATCCTTCTATAAGACCTAAAATTAGTGTAAATTTCAACCTAAATGTGGCCGCCTAAGGAAAGATAATGAAATAATAGGTGAAATAAAAAAATAAAAGTTATGATCTTTTTAGGGAAAAGAGGAAAACAATGTTTCTTATGTATTTTTGACTTATCTCCTTATAGGTTTACACAAATTTCAAGTGAAAAGACGCTTTGGATACAAATTTAAATTAAGTATCCAACAAGTACCCATTATGCACGATTTTGCGAAGATCCACATTGATAAAAATTGAAGATGCATGAAAAAAGAGTGTTCAACACACTTATTTAATGTATCTTCAAATTTTATCAATGTGGGTCATATTAGAAGTGTGCATAATGGGTACTCATTGGATGTGAAATTTAATTTTGCGTCCAACGAGTGCCTACACTTGAAATTTCAGTAAACCTCAAAGGGGACAACGCAACAGTATAATTAAGTAAGCATTTTTATTCTTTTACCACAAAAATATTTACATGTCTCTCTTTTTAAATTTAAAGTATTTTGAATGGTTTACATATTATGTCCATGAAAATTTCTTGGGAACTTTTAGGCTTAAATTTCCTCTAATGGAACTTCAATAGTTGAACATGTACAAGGAACAAGAGAAACTCTTTCCAACAAAATAACATATAATAGGAACACTTATATCATTTCCCCTAAGATACCTATTGGAATGGAAATTTAAAAGAGCGACTAAATTTCAATGCTTATGCTTTGTATCAAAGTATAACCTTTCCCATGATAGGTGATAATCATGGATAATATTGGAGATTTAATGGGATGTCATGGGTGAGAGAAATCATGATCAATTCCCTCAACCAATTTGTGTAGGAATTCAAAAGAAAATATGTCTTTCACGTCATGCTAGTGACATTGTGTTATGGCATTGTAGTTGTCTCATTTGGAAGTCATTACTTGAAAACTTAGGTGGTCATTTGAACTAATTTCATGAAAAAAATTATCCTGGTCCACGCCAAGGACATATAACTTTATCAACAAACTCGATAATAAATCCGCAAAATTTATAGTCAATTAGGGTTATTTATTTTCCCAATTAGGAATATTTTTTGTCATTTGTAATTTCATTCCATTCCTTTCTAGGTTAATTTGATGGGTCAATTGTGCACCTTTCAGGGAGTCTCTTCATTATGATAATGAAAATAACAAATAAATAGGGATATAAAAAGAGAATAAAGTCAATTTCCTTCTCTTCTAGAGGGCATACATCCACTGAGTGGTTAAGCTTGTGAAGCACGTGGAAAACCTAGAGCTGAAGGATATAATTTTAGGTTCTAGTAAACCATACACTCTATAAATAAGTGGTTCTCTTTGTTTATTTCTATTACATCTAATTTACACTCCTTTGTCTCTCATTATATGTGGTTTATTTGATATTATTTTTCTAGGTGGAAGATATTCCTTCATGGCATCATTCGAAAATTCTTGTCAACTCTTGATATTTGGGTGGATGTTTCATTTATATACTACTTAAACAAGGAAATTTTCATTTAATTTTTAGATATTATTAAAGTATCATATTTCTTTTTCTAGGTGGGAGAATTAATTTTTCATCCTTCTCCTTCAATTATAAGATCCCTACCTCTCTCCCAGGCTCCTTCTATAAACATTATTTTGTAGCCCTATGCTTAAAAGTTACTCTGGCATTCTTAATTCTATTAGTTAGTCCTTTGGAAGCTATGCTTCATCTAAGTTGTTCTGGAGATTATGGGCGTAGGAGAAATCAGGAGAAATCATCTTAATCCCTATATCCCATGTGATCGACCCCTAGTGCAAAGGTCTATTTCCATTTTTATGTATAGTTCCTCATCATATTCAAATGAAAATTTGAAGAAGTTGAATGAGAAGCCAAGAAATGATAAGTGTTTCATTAGGGATTTTGATGTAGAAAAGCTGGTTTTTGGCTAGGTCCCACACAATGGGAATACTATAATTTGACAAATTAGATGTTTGCTGACTACATACATTTAATTGTAGCTGAAAACCATAATGAAAAATTTTCTAGAAAAATACCTACAAATAAAATAAACAATCCTCTTATGCTCTAATGAAATGAAATGACATACAAAGAAAATGATTGTTAGATTTTCAATATTGGCTATGAATCCACAAAACCTTGAGTTCTCCCATTAGAGAAATTTTGAGGTGTAAAATGAACCTCTTAGTGAATTTTATAAAATAATAGTATAAATAATAAAATAAGGCCAGATTACATCACCAAATTTTAGAGGAAAAAATGAAAAAGCTACTTTCTAATCTCATATATTCAACTTTTCTCCCTACGAGTTTACTCAAATTCTCAGTGGGAGCACTTGTTGGATGCTGAATTTAATTTTCCATCCAAGGAGTACCAAATTTTCATACTTTCGATTGACACTCCTACACAGAAAATGAGAAATACATGAAAAATGTGATTGGAATAACATTTTTTCATGTATTTCTCATTTTATTTTTAATGGGGTTCATCGAAAGTATGCAACATGGGTTCTCCTTGAATGCGGAATTAATTTTTGCATCCAATAAGTGCTCTTGCTTGAAATTTGAGTAAAAATCTAGGGAGATAAGTTGAAAATAAAAGTTGACGAAGTAGTTTTTTATTTTTAAATTTTTGTGCTTTAAGCATTTTATGTTTCTACTGAAAAATGGTGAATCATCCCCTGTGGTTGACATCATCACCTTGAATACTATTAGTTCTTATAAAGTTTATTTTGGTCATACATTTTTTTTTTTTTTACCATTTTTTTTGGTGATATACCTGAAGATATATAGGTTAATTCTCTATTAAAGAAAATGTTTTTACTCATATTTTTGAGCACATGTGATAGTATCCTCCTACATGTGATGATATGTGTTGTTAGTTCTTGTCCAATTTTCAATCTGTTAAATTGTTTTAGGCTACATTATATTTTAGGTCTTTTATCCATTTGAGACAATTTGTATGGAAATATATATATATATATATATATATATATATATATATATATATATATATATATATATATATATATATATATATATATATATATATATATGTTATTGGTTTTTTTTCCCTACTGATAAACTAGTATATGTAAAATATGATGCATTTTTATTTTATTTATCATGTAATATAGTATCTACCTGATTTAAAAAAACATTGTCCATGAGAACCTCATCCATATTCACTTCCCATTTTTACTTGGACCTTAATAAATTCGATCACCCAAAATATCCCACAGGCACACCACAACCTTGTTCAAAAACTACCCTATCACTAGCAAATATTATCCATGCAATCCATGGTTGGCATATCATATTTCGACAAGACGAGTGAAAATTTTCCCTCAAATGGGTGGCATAGATATTTTAAGAATACCATCACATAGAGGATAGGTGGAAAAATGACATGGTAGATTATTTAATTAAGCCATATATATTAGTTGATTTTTTTATTAATACTTCATAAACACACTTACATTAACTAAATAATATTAAAATATAAATACATGAATGTATTCTTAAGATAGAGAAACTATCTTCATTGCATAATTAACACTTTGATGAAATATCTCAACCTCAAATCAATATAGCAACCTAGTGAATAGAGAATATCCTCTTGATAACTAGATATAACAACCTCCTCAAAGGTAGGAACACATTCCTTCACTTGGAATGCATCATAACCAATGAAACTAAGAGTTGTAGTTGTCACATACCCATCTCTAGTAATTGAGTATCTGTTCGAAATAAGTTTATACCTTATTTCAAAAGGAAAATTTACTATTATAATAACAATACCATAAATCATATAGTTCTTCATTTTTTTTACAGCCTCTTAACAAATTTATAATGTGATATCTCTGAGACTATACCTAGATATATATACACTATCGCCTCTCATTTTGTCGTTACTTGTATGGGTTTTTCTAGAATTTATACTATATATATATATATATATATATATATATATATATATATTAAGTATATCCAAGTAAATAGGCACTAGCATATTCGGCACAACTTACGATGGCCAAAATATCTCTATTGTGACACATAGGCATCACAAGAGTGAAACTTTGAGGTAGGGAAAAAATTCGCTTCTTGTACCATCGCATATGCGGCACTTCTAATAACTGTCAGTAGAGCGACTCTAAACAGGGTACGTCTCTTCATTTAGTCAAGCTTACAATCACGTTCTTTATTGTCGCTATTCTGACATCATGTGGAGACATCGGTATTACAACTTTAATGCCTTCCCAGAATGTGTTGTAATATTGATGGCCTGTCCTAGCAAATGTCATCATTTGTCTGACTCTATTAATTTTCTAGCGATGGAAACAACTATTGGAAGTTCCATGATAGTCGTTGCTATTCCGACAATTGTCGTAACATTGTTTCGACAGCTGGGCCATATCAGCGACAAAAAAAATCATCGGTAGAGCCACCTTATCCGTCACTAGTCCGACAATAAACAAGCATTAGAATTATGACAGAAACAACCATTCAGATTGCGATAGAAACAACCGTTGGAATTGCGACGCAAATTTAGAAATTCTTTTCGGGGGCAGAATTAGCCCTGAGATGATCATCCACTTTAAGAAGAAACTCACATTTCGCTTATGTCATGATAGCAGTAGTTGATATAGGAGTAAGGAATATGTAATACCTCCCAAGTGAGCTCGGATGAAAGACAATTTTCTTAGCCATCTTGCATCCTAGCCTAGCTCGCTTAGGAGATCGTCGATCTTCATTTCTCATTTATCAACTATTGGCATCATGAAATAAGCAAAAGTTGAGTTCCTAAGTGGATGATCATCTGAGGCTTACTTTTGCCTCTACAGAGGTATCTCTGGTAAATGCGCATATCTTAACAAATCAAAATCAAGAACCAAGAGAGGCTCCATGACTAAGAAATACCTCAATCAGTGCACATATACCATAAGGTATCTAAATTAACAAAGAGACCCAAATGAATTGGAAAAAACATATATTGTAGCCAAACATCTAAGGACAAATCCATAAATGGTACCTACAAAGGAAATACACATCAAATGGAAAACCACAATTTGGCATCTATACTAAGCCAAGATAATCTCAAGGAGACACTTAAACACACCATGATCGATCAATAAAATGGATACGAAGACCTTGGTGTAGGCTTAAGGTGTGTTTTCTAGGGGAAACAAACCAGCCAACATTTGAAAGGATGTGTATAGTAAAACAAAGTACAATGCCATGCACAACAAACAAGAGTCCTTTTGCAAGAAATAAATTGGAAAAATTTCCACACATAAGTAGACATGCAAGGAAAAGACTCAACAAATTATTACTTTGAAAACATATGAATCATCATTAAAATATAAAGCTAATTAGAAAAAAGTATCAATAACATTTTCAAAGAAATTTTTGATCATTAACTCGTATCAAATAAATTTAGACACACATGGACCAATTCGAGAAGACTAAAAATAACCCTATGTGGATCCTTCTATAAAACTAAGGAAAACTACTCTAAGATTCACCCAAATTACCCACTAACAAGAAAACAAAGCATAACTCAAGTTAATGAATATAAGGCAACTTAAGATTTGATAAAATATATCAAAATTCATTTCATCCTTAATTATAGAGAGTGTAGATGATTAGTGTTCAAAAACAATTTAGTGTCAGATCTAAGACTTTTGTGATCCATAATGTAGATAAATTTCATTCGGAATAATCACATAATTAGGATTTGGTCAACATTTCGGACCAACTAATGTGGTTCATCCCTGGGACAAGGTGAAGAAGGAAATCAATCTCATTGAATAAATAGCAAGGATGCAACATTTCCTGGTGATATCTATTAAAACTAGTCATTAAAAACTAGCCGTTATTTAGTTAATTAGTTAGAGAATTTAAAATTATTATTTAGAAGGGTTAACAAATAATATAATAATTTATTAAATTATAAAATTAATAATAATAAAGGGAATAATATTAAAATAAGGTGAAGGGGTAATTGAATAATATAGAATAATATAAAAAGGGAAGGGGGGGGGGGAATTAAAATAATTATAATGAGAAGAGAAGAGGGAAAACTTAAATATCATGAAATATATATATATATATATATATATATATATATATATATATATATATATATATATATATATATATATATATAAGAACTAAAATATGAATATAGAACAAGGTAAAATATCTAATCAAGATGAAAAACTAAAAAAAAAGGGACGAGGATAAAATCATAGACAAAGGAAAACAACGTTCGGGGGCTAAATTAGGTGGAGAGAGCCAGATTCTAGATCTTACTTAATTTCCACCCATCATCTTTGTTGATATTTTTAGGATGTCTCTCAATTTCAATAGCCTCCCTCAACTTTCTATGATGGAAGTGATCCACCCTAGAAATGACTTTGGAATCTTTAATGCAATCATGGTGGCATGATTTCCCAGCATTATCAACAAGAGAAGAAGTGCGTGATCGACAGTGCCTAAATTCTGCAGCACGCTCATGGATTCTCTGTCTAATGGATTGACCAGTTTCCCCAATATAGGGAGTACCGCAGGAGCAAGGAACTAAATCAATGTCTTTTGTGTCCTTTGGGTGTATAGGATCCTTAACCGATACAAGAGAATTCTTGATAGTACAGATAGGTCTAAAATAAGAGGTGACATTTTTTCTCATAAGGACATGGGAAATTCTATCTGAGGTCCCTTGGATAAATGGGAGATTCACCTTGGATATAGCATCCAACTGAGAAGATCTATCTCTTGAGCCTTTAATTACTTTTTAAAATGCCCTCAGACCTTGATATCTATTATACCCATTAATATAAAACACATCCAAAAGATGGGATTTCTCCGATTCCAAATGGCTATGATCAGATATTCTAAGAGCACGAGTAGCCAAAGTGCATAGAACACCGAATTTCAGAGCAAGAAAATGATGAGAATCAACATAAAGATACTTCTCAATGTGATTCTTCTTACAGAAAACTTGGTGAGAGATAGAACCATCATCCCTTCTATAGAGAAGAATATCTAAGAAGGGAAGGCAGTCATCCACCTCAACCTCAATTACGAATTTGATGTAATCAGACTGGGAATTCAGATGATTAAGAAAAAAATCAAAATTCTCCCGAACATGGGGCCAAATGACATAGGTATCATACATGAAGATATTCCACTTCTTTAGGCGAAATTGAGTTGAGGCCAAAGCCTTCATTTCAAAATATTCCATAAATAAGTTAGCGACAATAGGGGAAAGAGGGGAACCGATGGCCACTCTGCAGGTTTTGTCATAGAACTCACCTTGGAAACTGAAAAAATTCGAGCTGATGGCCAAACAACTTGGAAGTGTTCTCATCCAAGACTCGCTTAATGACCTCAATAGCTTCAAAGATGGGAATCTATCCTAGAATCTATTGCAATCATTAAGTGAATCTTGGACAACTACACTTCTAATTTGGTTGGCATGTGCCTCACCATGACTTTTTTCAGTTTCCAGGCTGAGTTCTATGAGAAACCCATGGAGTGGTCATGGGTTCCCCAGTTTCCCCTGTTGTTGCTAACTTATTTACAAAATATTTTGAAATAAAGTCTTTGGCCTGAGCTCAATTTCACCCAAAGAATTGGAATATGTTCGTGGATGATACCTGTGTCATTTGGCTCCATGGTCGAGAGAAGTTAGATTTGTTTGTTGATCACCTAAATTATCATTCTGATTACATCAAATTAATGATGGTAGTAGAGCTGGATGGCTGCCTTCCATTCCTAGATATTCTTCTCTCTAGAAGGGATGATGGTTCTATCTCTCACCAATTTTTCCACAAGAAGACTCACACTGAGCACTATCTTCATGCTGATTCTCATCATTTTCCTGCTTAGAAATTTGGTGTTCTCTGCACCCTGGCTACTCGTGCTATTAGAATATCTAATGAGAGCCATTTGGAATCAGAGAAATCCCATATTTTGGATGCGTTTGAGATTAATGGGTATAGAAAATCTCAAGGTCTAAAGGCCTTTAAAAACTATTTTAAAGGCTCAAGAGATAAATATTCTCGGTTGGATCCTATATCCAATGTGAATCTGTCGTATATCCAAGGAACCTTGGATATAATTTCCCATGTCCTTAGGAGATATAATTTCACCTCTTATTTTAGACCTATATATACTTTCAAGCATTCTCTCGGATCGGTTAAGGACCCTATAAACCCAAAGGACATGAAAATATTTTATTTAGTTCCTCGCTCCTACGGTAATCCCTATATTGGGGAAATTGGTCGATCCATTAGAAAGAGAATCCATGAGCATGTTGTAGAAATTAAGTAGAGTCGATCCCACACTTCTGAACTTGCAGAGCATGCTGGGAAATCATGTCACCATGTTTGCATTGAATATTCCAAATTCATTGCTAGGGTGGATCACTTCCATCATAGAAAGCTGAGGGAGGCTATTGAAATTGAAAGATATCCTAAAAATCTCAACAAATATTATGGGTGGACATTAAGTAAGAGCTAGATTCTGACAATGTCTAGGTGATTCATCCCCTAGGTGTTGTTTCCCTTTGTCTCTAATTTTATCTTCGTCCCTTTGTTTTGATTTTTCCTCTTTTGTTTGTTTTCGTTTCTATGGTTTATATTTTTATGAAATTTCCTCTTGTTTAGATATTTTCCCTTCTTCTATATTATTCGTTTACCCCTTCCCCTTATTTTAATATTATTCCCTTTATATATATATATATATATATATATATATCTATATATATATATATATATATATATATATATATGATGATGATATTTAATTCCCCCCCTCTCCACTCATTATAATAATTATAATTCTCCCCCCCACTTTTGATATTATTTTATTTTTTTCATTTACCCCTTCCCCTTATTTTAATATTATCCACTTTATTATTATTAATTTTATAATTTAATCAATTTAATAAATTATTATATTATTTGTTGACCATTCTAAATAATATTTTTAAATAATTAAAACTTTTAATTCTCTAACTAATTAACTAATTAAGGTCTACTTTTTAACAGCTAATTTTAACAGTTATCATTGGACAATGACGCATCCTTACTATTTATTCAATGAAATCGATTTACTTATTCACCTTGTCCTAAAGATGAACCACATTATTTGTTTTGAAACATCGACCAAATCCTAATTATATTATTAATCCGAAAGGCATTTAACTAACATTTCAGTGGTATGTTGAAATGAATGTGTATCATGTAAATTTGATTTGGAAAAGTGTAATCCATGTTAACCTGTGAAGCAATAATGAAGAGACAATCAAAAGAAATATTAATGGGCTATATTACACATCTATTCTTTCTACAAAAAAATAACTAAAAAAAATAACAAATATCCAAGAAATGAAATAAATTCATTCTGGAAAGAAATATGCAAAACTTTCTCATTTTTTTCACATCAAATATGCTCAAGCATGTGCACAAACATCAGAGTTGAATTTTAATCTCTGTAGGCTCTTGTCAATGTGGTCAACCAAAAAGATGTAAAAAAACTAAATATTTTGGGGGATTCAAAAATTTTTGTGGATTGACTCCATGACAAAGTTAGCATAGTGGCCCCTCATTTGGCTCACATTTTGCAAGGTATCAAACAATTCCAAAACAATTTGGATTAGTTCTCTTGTGGCCATATATACCATGAGCTCAATACCCTAGTAGAAAATCTCTTGAAGGAGGCTCTCCAACTTATTCCATAAGTGATACAATGCCAAGAGTATAAGAATAATAATATTATGGGGGTTTTTGCCTTCATTATCTATTTTTTTTGTCTCAGTTATTGCAATATTTTGTGATTATATATGTAAAAAATCCAACGATATTATCTGAAAAGTGATAGAGATTTTTTTTTTCATTTAATATCTCGCACAATATATAATAGGGAAAAGCCTTTATTAATAGAAATCAATCAATTACTTCTACATACCACTTAAAGTGGAAAAATATCTATAACCTTTGATCACCTTGAACATCAAGCACACTAAGAACCTCGAAAATAGGGTTCTAATAACATCACCAAAGATGAAAAATTGAGAAAGCACAATTTAATGAGTATTGATTAGTCAAAATTCCATGTGGATCAACTACTCATGTCAAAATGAGGGTATATTGGGTTAGGTGTGGGTTTCACTTTCATTTGAAAAAGTGAACACAATGTGGATAAAGAAAATTGACTACACTAGGAACCTTGAAAAGGGGGTTCTAATAACATGACCAAAAATAAAAAATCGAAAAAGTATAATTTAATGAGAATTGATTAGTCAAAATTACAATGTGGATCAACGACTCGTGTGGAAATGATGGTATATTGGAATAGGGGAGGGTTGCAATGGAATTTGAAATAGTGACCACAACATGAATAAAGATTCACTTGGAGAAGGAATACAAGGAATCATACTCTTGGTTGCATGTATATGGATGGCCAAACAGGCAAGTAGAAGCATTTGGGACACCAGAAAAATTGGCTACTCATGTTTTCTAAGAGACATCCAAAAGCGTATTTTTTTATAGGGAAAAGCTTAAAAGTCCTCGTTTTGGAAAATGAATCCTTCACATTAGGGAAAAGTTTCCATCTACATTTCCCATAGAGATATATCGAGAAATGTTTATTCAAACGTTCCAAGAAAGGGAAAAATAAAAAACCCTTTTGGGAAAATGCATTTACTTCCATGTTTCACCGCATTTACCAAAATATATATCTGGGAAAATGTTTCTTGGAGCATCCTACAAGAAAAATATAAATTTGGAACATGGGAAACATGGAGGTTCCCCCTACCACCCTAAGAGACACATCCTCATAGAATAGTGGTTTTTTCATTCATTTAGTGGAATTTCTGAGTCATCATTTCTCATTTGTTTATGGATACAAATTTTATCATATATAGTTATGTTGAATGGTAACCACATGTCAAATCCCTATAACAAGAGGAGTTACTTCAGACAGAAGCAAGGCTAAGGCCTGGGAATTGGGACTAAAATTTCATAGTTGCAATATAAGCATGTGGACAACAACACAGTGGAAATTCATTATAATATAGAGACCTTATAAAACCATATTTTCTTAATGATCGGAGAGGCTTTGGTATTTAAATTACACTAAGCATAACATGCATTGTCATCTATCGATAAGGTACATCTATAAGACCTCATTTACAAATACTTCCAAAAGTTTTCCTTGGAAATATTACTTTTATTTTAACAATCAAAGAACTTCTATAATAATTATGGTTGACTAGTGTAAAATCATAGCTCTAAAATAATGCAAAGGTGTTGTGGGCTGTATCTAACATGTACAAATTAAGAACTGAATAAGTAGGAAGTATTGTTAGCCCAAATCATGGTGTGAACTGACCAGTATTAAAAAATTTCCACTTCATGCCGTCACACTAGTGTGTTTGCAGCAAAAAATTGGTACAAAAGCCTTGGAACTCTGAACAGGTTTCATTTTCTTGATAAGGTCTTTCACATTGGCATTTTCAGAATGAATGTATTCCAAGAGACTGTTTATTGTGGAAATATTCAAATAATTGACATGTTCCTCTGTCAAGACAGAAGAAACTATAAGAAATAAAACACTAGTATATCAGAATAAGTGCCTAGCAATAAAATGAGATCATTGTATTCAACAGATAATAGATGTCTTAAAAAGGCTAGAATAACATAATTATTTTCTTTTCGGACATAAACATTTTAAAGGGTGAAATTCAAGGATTTTCATGTGTAGGAATTTACCTCAGAAAGACCTTAACACTGGAGTAAATCAGCAACATAAGAAAATCATGTAGCCTTAGCTGCATGGAAACGAACTCTAGTTGGAGCACAACCTCATGTTTTCTCGCAATAATTAATTCAACAACTTTATTTATGAAAATCTCAGACAATGTTTCCTATCAAAACCCGATTGAGAATTAAAAAGAAACGTAAAAATTAGCATATTTTTTCTAAGTTCATTTCTATATTCAAGTTTACATGCAAATACTATAATTGTAGATACTTCTACACTTTCGACACTTCCACTCCTCAGATTTAGTAGCCTCTTTAATGTTTTCTCCATATCTATCAAATTATCAGTGTGCATGGAATTACTATGGATTTGAGTAAATTAATGAAGTCTTAAATAATAATTTCAACCTTTTATCCACAAACAAGCATATATATATATATCTGTGTGTGTGAAAGAGAGAGAGGCAAGAACACAGGTGCAATCAGGAAATATTGACATTCTTGTTCAAGAAAAAAATGTCAAAATTATCTATCTGAATTACATTTGTGTACGTGAGAGGAAAAAAACTAAGAAATATCATTATAATGGATGGTTTTATGGATGTAAAGCATTGCGGAGAAGGTGGTATAGTAAACTAAAATATTAAGAAAACACTTAGGGTAAACATTTTGTGCGCATGATTTCTTGCCAATGACATTCTTGCAAGACGCCATGAATTCCAGAACCTTTTGCCAACACTGCTACAATCTCAAGTGATGCTAATGGAATTAAAATTCATTTTGAAAGCATCAAAAGGGGAATGCATATTAGGAGAGAGAGATAAATATCTACGCATAAAACTATTGGCAATTCTTTACATTTTCAGAATCATAAATTATCGCTCCAATAACACGTAATCCTGGAGACTTTTTCCGCTACTATGCCCCATTTGAAGTTGAAACTTTATTTTTGGAATCACTTGCTCGGGGAGAAGACATGTTCTCTTTGTTGTCTACCTGTAATTCATTATTTGGATCAAACCTAAAACCTTTGTGTTGGCCTTCTCATCTCTTTTGTGATGATTCCTTTTTTGGAATAGCTTCTTGGGGAGGAAAAATTTGTTTTTGTTGTTGTATGTTTTCTTAAGTCATGATATTTGTCACTTTTGATATGATATTTGACTTCCTTTTCAAGAGTTTTCTTTTGACTCTTCAGAGTTTCACCCTCACTACATTTCTTGCCATGAGTTTCCTTAAATGGGCTCCTTTTTTCCTCAGCCTTTACTTCATTGCTGCCAGTTACAACACTTGAAATAGCATTTCTATTCTTGAAGGTGTTGTTCTCTTGAAATATTTGACTATTGGGGATTTCATTTATAGGAAAGGAAATTTCTTCTTTGCGAGGGGAGTTGAAGGATGATCATGAATTTGTTTACAGTTTCCTTCACAAATAGAGTTTGATGACCCAGTCTTTCTATAACTACCAATGCCTAACCGAGGAATCCTCCTTATTTTGTAAGGTGGATAAAGGGCCATGTTTCCTCTTGACATTTTATATCATTAATATATAAACCCAAGGATTCGATCTTCTACATTGAAATAAACTATAAAGCATGCATAGAACACCAAGAAAAGAAATTCCACTGCAGAAATGGGACATCTTATAAGAAAATCAAAACTGATGTCTATGAAAGCTAGTCCACCTTGTAAAGAAAAGTCTAGGAGTATCAAAATACATATCAATTTCCAGAAAACATGTGACTGAAGGTGAAATAAAAGACAAGGGACTCCATTACAAACAATTACTGTGGTTGGTTTTCTTGGGGTGATTTCGATGATGAATTTTTTTTTCAAAAAAATGATACAGAGCACTGATAATATAAATGGGCATATAAAGAGCTTCACTTTGATGTGGAAACAAAAATAATGGGATGAGAAATTAGATCCAAAAGAAGCAACATATTACCTGCTGAAGTAAATATTTGTGTGGGAAGGAGGCTTCGACTCCCACTCCCTATCTCTCTATTTCAATGTAAGAGTTGGTTTTTTTCTTGTAGGGAGATGACCAAAAAAAAGTGATGTGTGTTAGGTGGGAGAAATGTTATTTTAACTCATAAAGGTATAAAATTTAAACGAAAAATATATACTCCCTCCGTCCATTTTTCCAAACATCATTTTTAATATTGTGCCCCCCAAACATAATTTTTAATATTATGCCCTCCAAATATCATTTATAATATCATACCCTTCGTTTTTTTCATGGATGTTGAGTGCACTCAATGGTTCCTTGTAATTTCAACAGTTGATTTAAAAGGAAGCTTCAAAAATAAATTCGATTTCATTCTAATAAATTTATTTTAAAAACATTGATGATGAACCACACAATGAGTGGTTCGAAAGGCGTTGACCTCAAAATATGTATGTGATTTATCAAGAAGAGTCTTTAAAGAAATTAATTAATTAATTATTAAAATAATATTAGATAAAATATTAAATTTAGGAGATATTTTTCGATTCCAAGTTTTTTTCAACCCATGGTTATCCTCATGGTATTTCACCTTCCCAACAAGAGGGACTTAACCCAATCGTAGGTCCCAACTAGACTTTCTCTTGTTTGGAATGGCTAATCCCAACATTTTTTAAGGACTGTTATAAGGGTTAGGGGAATAATGAGTTAGTGGTTAAGGGATTATGGATTAGGGGATTAGGGTTTAGGGTAATAGGGGCTTGGGTATTTCAGGTTTAGGTTTTATGGGTTAGGGGAATAATGAGTTAGTGGTTAAGGTGTTAGGGATTGGGGTTTGAGAGACAATGATTTAGTGGTTAAAGGGTTAGAGATTTGGGGGTTATGGGATTTGGGTGCATTTAGGGGTTAGGCGAATAATGAGTTAGTGGTTAATGGATTAGGGATTGGGGGCTTAGGGGTTAGGGTATTTATGTGAAGTTAGGGGTTAGGTGAATAATGAGTTAGTTGTTAAGGGATTAGGGATTATGGGCTTAGCGGTTAGGGGACTTAGCTGTTAAGGATTTTAGGTGTTAGGGGTGTGGGTTAATGGGTTATGGGTTAAGAATTGATGATTTAGGGTTTTAGGGCTTAAGGGGTTATGGGTTTAGGTGTTAGTGTTTTAAGGGTTTAAGGGTTTAGAGGTTTAAGATTTGGGGGGCTAAATGAGTTAGGGGTATAGGGGTATAGGGGGTTTAATGGGTTAAGGGTTGGAAATTAGGGTCTAATGGGTTTGGTGTTTAGGGTTTAGGTGGTTAAATGGTTTATGGGTTTAGATTTGTAGGGGGTGAGGGGATTTAACAATTAAGGATTTTAGGGGTTAGCGGTCATTAGGGGTTAATGGGGTTAGGGTTTAAGGGATTAATTCAGTTAGGGCTTTAGGGGTTTAGGGCATTAAATGGGTTAGGGTTTTGTAATTAGGGTTTAAGGGGTTAGGGGTTCAGGGCTATAGGTTTAGGGTTTAGGGGGTTAAATGGGTTAGGTTTTTAGAGCTTTAGGGGGTTATGGGTTAAGGAGTTAAGGGGTTAGAGGTATAGGGTTTACGGGGTTAAATGGGTGAGGGGTTTATAGGTTTAGGGGGTTAGAGGATTTATCAGTTAAGGGTTTCAGGGGCTAGATGTTAGGGGTTACTGGGGTACGGTTTAGGGGATTTAATGGGTTAGGTTTTTAAGGTTTTATGGGGCTAAATGTGTTAGCGATGGGTAATTAGGGTTTAAGGGGTTATGGTTAAGGGTTTAGACGTTTATTGTTTAGGGGGTTAAACGGGTTATGGATTTCGAGGCTTAAGGGCTTAAATGAGTTAAGGGTTAAGGGTTTAGGGGTTATGGGTTAATGTTTTATAGGTTTAGGGTTTAGGGGCTAAATGGGTTAGGGGTTTTGAGGTTTAGGGTTTAGGGTATAGGGGGTTAAATGGATTAGTGGTTGGGAATTAAATTTTAATGGGTTAGGGGTTAAGGGGTTAGAAGTTTAAGGTTTATTGGGTTAAATCAGTTAGGGGATTAGAGATTTAGGGGGTTATGGGATTTAGCAGTTAAGGATTTAGGGGTTATGGGTTAGGGGTTAATGCAGTTATGGTTTAGGTTGTTAAATTTGTTAGGGTTCTAGGGGCTTAGAGGGTTAAATGGATTAGGGGTCGAGAATTAGGGCTTATGGGGTTAGGGTCTAAGGGTTTAGAGGTTTAGGGTTTTGGGGGTTAAATTTGTAAGGGTTTTAAGGGTTTTGGGGGATAAACGAGTTAGGAATTATGTGTTTAGGGGTTAATCATTTAGCGTTTTAGGGTTTATGGGTTAAATGGGTTAGTGGTTTAGATGTTTAAGCAGTTAAATGGGTTACATGTTTAGAGGTTTAAGGGTTTAAATGGGTCAGGGGTTGGGAATTAGTGTTTAAGGGGTTAGGGGTTAAGTGTTTAGATGTTTAGGGCTTAGGGGATTAAATTTGTTAGGGGTTTAGGGGTATAGGGGGTTAAACGGTTTAGGGGATGGGAATTAGGGTTTAAGGGGTTAGAGGTTTACGGTTTTAGGAGGTTAAATGGGTTAGGGGTTGGGAATTAGGGTTTAAGGGGTTAGGGGTTAGGGGTTGAGGGGTTAGAAGTTTAGGGTTTAGGGGGTTAGATGGGTTATCGTTGGATTAAAGGTTTAGGGGGTTAGGGGATTTAACAGTTAAGGATTTTATAGGTTAGGGGTTAGGGTTAATCGGGTTATGGTATAGGGGGTTAAATGGGTTAATGGTTTGGAATTAGGTATTAAGGGTTTAGGGGTTAAGGCTTAGCAGTTCAGGATTTAGGTGGTTAAATGGGTTAGGGGTTTAGATATTTAGGGGGGTTAGGGGATTTAAAATATAATGATTTTAGGGTTTATGGGTCAGTGGTTAGGGGTTAAAGGGCTATGGGTTTATAGGTTAAGGGGTTAAAGGTTAAAGTTTTAGCAGGTTAAATGGGTTAGGGGTCTAGAGGTTTAGGGGGGTTGGGGATTTAGAAGTTAAGGATTTTAGGGGTTATGGGTTAATTGGGTTAATCTTTGGGGGGCTGAATGGGTTAGGGTTTTAGGGTTTTAATGGTTTAAATGGGTCAAGGGTCGGGAATTATGGTTTAAGGGCTTAGGGGTTAAGGGTTTATAGGTTTAGGGTTTAAGGGCTTAAATGGGTTAAGGTTTTAGGTTGTTAGATGGGTTACGGGTTAAGGTTTTAGGGGTTATTGTTTAAGGTTTTAGAGGTTTAGGTTTTAGGGGCTAAATGGGCTAGGTTTCTATAGGTTTAGGGGGTTAAATGGGTTAGGGGTTGGGAATTAGTGTTTAAGGGGTTAGGGGTTATGGTTTTAGAGGTATAGGGTTAAGGGGATTAAATGGGTTAGGGGTTGGGAATTAGGTGATTAAGCCTAATTATATTTTGCATCAAAGCTATGTTGAACAATATGCTTTATATAGTGATTTCCAATATGTATATGCAATTTTGAGTCGAGGGAATCAAGTAGAGGAATTAGATTATCATTTGCATGATAACATGTTGTACAATATTGGTAAGCTTTGTATTAAACAAGGGGAAAGAATTAACATCATAAGAGGGCCACATACTTCTCTTATTATTGGTCACTTCAGTGTAAGTAATATGGTGGCACAACTACAATGGTATTTTTATTTTCCTCATATGCTTCAAAGTGTGTCGCGTTTTATTAAAGGATGCATTAGAGGAAATTTCAGCCTAAAATTTCCCATGAAATTTTCATGTAATTTCAATGTCATAATATGTAAACTGAATAAATGCTTTAAATTTAAAAATTAGTACATGTAAATATTTTGGAGGAAAGAGAAGAAAAAAAACTTTTTAAAATTTAATTTTGAACTTATATCCTTATAGCTTTACTCAAACTTCAAGTGTAGACACTTGTTGGTTGCAAAATTAAATTCCCCATACAACGAGTACCCATTATGCATAATTTTTATAAGACCCATGTTGATAAAAATTGAAGATACATTAGTAAATGTGTTTCAACACATTTTTTGATGTATCTACAATTTTTATCATTGTGGGTGTTGTAGCATAATTTGACTCAGCTAAAAGTCAGGAGAAGCTCTAAGCAATTCAAGGTTGTTGAGGAGCAGTTGTTAAAATTTCAAGAAGAACTGCAACATGCTAAAAAGGATAAACACAAGCTCAAGGAGGATTCATCATCACATGTGCATTAGAACCAAAATCAATAATGCAGGAGCATTGGAAGTGTAATCTAATCTAGAGGAGTAGTAAAGAAGAAAAGCATGCAACAAGTGTCAAGTCAGGTTTATTAGCGTGCAGAAAAGTTCAAGAATTAGGCTAATTGATGCATTAATAAAATGGCACATAGGTTAGGGTAGAGTAGTGCAAGTATACATGTAGAATAGTGTTCAGATGCATAAACGAATCGCTCATGGAGGGCCTTTCACATATTGCAAATCAAAATTGCAAAGCTCAGGAGGAATAGAACAAGGTTGAATCACCGAAATGTGAAATGCGATATGAGGACCGGATCCGATATAGTTTGAATCTCAAATATAAATTATTTAAAGTCCAACCATGGGTCCCTTTCACATATGGCACATCGCAAGCTCAGAAGGGATATCGATCATAAGATATTGAGATTCGCTGAAGTGTGAAATGCTATAGTGAAGCGGACGCAATACAACTCAGAACTATGATTTAATATATTCCAATCACACGTTGCACATTGCAAGCTCAATATAAATGGCGCTCATGAATATGCTATGAATGCCAAAATGTGAAATGTGACAAGGCTTTATATCGCCGATTGCGATATGTGATCAGCGCCACCTCCACATGCGACGTCATCCCTACCTTTATCGCACATCACACATTGCAAGCTCAGGACGATTAGTGCTCACGAATATGTTATGAGTGTAGAAACACCAAATGTGATAAAGGAATGGATGTGATATTTTTCAAAGAAAAATTGGAATATATTTTAAAGTCCAGTCTTATGACAGTTACAAAGGAAAGTTTGAACGCAGGGCAGAATTGGGTAAGAAAAGACCTAACGGAATGTGCAGAACAATGTTATGCATTTGCAGTAATTTATTAGTCAATGACTAAATGTTGTGGGCACGAGAAAAAAAAGGAAAAGCAGGGTAATAGGTGACATGATGACAGTGTTTGAAACACAAAAGCATGGGCGGAGTCGGGAAGAGATGTATTTATGCATAATGTTAGGATATCATAGCATAAACGGAAGGAGACACATTAGCAACAAATCAGATTCAACAAAAGCATTATATTTCAAGTTTTATTTTGTTCTCTTTTTTAATATATAAGCTACAATGATGTCCTCAATTTCAATGTAATAAGTAGTTTAATAGTTTTGGTAGTCTAGGAGTTCCAAGAAGCTCGAGCAATTACAAACTACTTTTGTTTGTATTTAAGGAAGAGAGGAAGAGATGGGAGAGGTTCTGAGTTCTGGACCTCTTCGAGACTACATTTTGTAATTCATTGTCTGATGGGTGAATGAAAAAAGCAACAAGTTTCCCACAAATTTTGATGGTGATTTGTGTTTCTAGTGTCATTTTATGTTGTTTCTTCCTTGAATGAAGTGAATTAAAGAAGTAGATGGTCTTTGCTTTATGTTTTTAAGCAAGAATTAAATAGCCTTAATAAGGGTTCCTTCACTAGAAGTCCTCTCTTCACAAATTCTCTTAGGAACTTAAAAGTAATAGGTTATGTGTTACAACATATTATTTTGAATTTCCTCTCTATGCATGAATTCTCTCTAAAACTTACAAGTAATAGACTCTATGTTTACAACATGTTATTTTGAGTTTCCTCTCTCTCCATGAATTCTCTCTGAAACTTAAAATTAATAGATTATGTTTTTACAGCATATTACTTTGGGTTTTCTCTATAGTTCTTATTTTCCATTTAGATATTAGTAATCAATCGCATTGTGAAATATTTTATTATTCCAGATCTTTAAGGGTTTTAGAAAAATAGTTTCCAGAGGGATAGAATAGAGACCTCATGATAATATTATTTCTGTGACACACCTTTAAAATGTCTTAAGCACTTATTTCTTTCACAACCGAGGGATTGTCTCTTAAGATACAACAATTTCTGGCACCATTGCCGAGGATGAAGGAACGAAGTTATTTTTCCGTAGTTATTGAGATCTATTTCTTGATGGTGAAAAATATTTAGATATAAATTTTGGTTGTTTATTATTCATCTCGTGACACCACTGATGAAGCTTTCATTAGATAAGGATTTTTTCTCGAAAGAAAATGAGAAAGCATCGTGGAAAAAATGGGTATTAGATTTTGAATCTTTTAAAGGAAGTATTATTTTTCACTATCAGTTTAGTGGTATATATTCCCTTACATATTAAGAAGATCGTTTCCTGCTTTATATTCTCATAATATTATAAGGAACAAAAAGTACATTCTTTATTGCAGAAATAATATTTTTCTTCTGCTTTTATTATTGATCTTGACACAAATTTATATTCTAAATATGAAAGGAGAGATGATTGTTTCATTACATTTCTTGAAGAGAATATTTCACTATCCGTGCATAAAGGTGAGGATTCATCATCTTTGGATGATAATATTGTACCTCATAAAAAATATGATTCTTTCCCGCGTGTAACCAAGGTGATTTTCAAACACTTGGTTCTGTCCACAGTTCTTCATCAATATCCTTTAAAAACCTTTAAATTCCTACCAAGTTTTTTTGGAGAAAGTGATGAGGTTGCAACTGAACAACAGCTCCTAGAATTTGAATACTTTTTGGATTAATTTCAAATTATCTACGAATATGTGGCTTTAAGTATATTTTTTCATTCATTAAATCAAGGTTCTCAGATTTGGTTCCAATGTTTGGAGGATGGTTAAATTAGTTCATCACACAGTTTTCAAGACATCTTTCTTAGATATTGGGGTGAGCATAATTAATATGAATAACACCTTTAGGAATTATATTCTATTGAGAGGTAGAGAAATGAATCAATTGCTAAGTTTAATAGGAGGTTTCAAAAAATTTATTTCAGCATGCCAAAATAAATTCGACCCCCTGAAGCTACAACTATGGCTTATTATTTGAGGGCTCTTTAGATTGTCTTGGGTTTTCATCTCAAGGAGAGAAAACCTTACACTCTAGAGCTGATGTTTCTTTATGCACAAGAAATCAAAGATAATGTGTGGGCTTGTGGAAATTTTTCCTGTCATGTTGAAAGAAAAAGGTTTTTTGAAGAAAATATTGGAATTTCTTTACAAGTGAATGCAAATTCAGAGAGGAACACGGATTTTCAAAAGGTGTCGAAGGATTCTTGTATTGCTGAAACACAAGAATTTAGGAATTATGAAGATTATGCTGACAAATTCCATGCAAGAAATGAACTACACATTGATAGCCTGGAAGATCATTACAATTTTCATAATTTCAATGACTTTGTGATTAGATGAGAAACTAGTGGAGTTCCTTAGGTGTGTTTGCAAGAGGTGGAATATTTTTGTCAATAATTGGAATATATGGATAACAGTGAAATTATGAGGAACAAACCTTAGGTTTATATTTTCAACCTAAATGGTTCTCAGCAGAAAACAACAATAAATATTCTCACATACAACCTCAAATTGAGGAGTGAAACAATGAAGGAAGCTTCTTTGTTCAAAGAAGCCTACATCAGTAAGATGTTCAAGAAAAGGAGGTAGCAAAAAGTTGGTCTCATAAATTCTAGGATCAAGTAGCTGACTATATGAAAACTTTCTTTTGTCAGAAACAAGCATTTATGAAAATATATGTGCAAAGCTTTCTATCTGGAAAACTTTCATGGTACATCCCTATTGTGATATTCAAACTTAAATAGTATGGAGGCATTAAGTCTAACATGCAGAAGTTGGATTGGTTCCATTGGAAGGTTAAATTCACCTTATTAAGTTTAGACATGAATACATATATAAGATTTGTGCATAAATAAGGTCAGAAGTTGAGCATTTTTAGTTGTAGTATTTCTAGTTTGGTATTTTTAGTTTAAGAATTAAGGAAAAAGTTCAAAGTGTAGCATGTTTCGAGAGGATTGCATACTAGATCAAATCCCATTTGGGATTGACCACATGCCCAATAACGACTATTGATATACATGTTCTCCTTGACTCGATGCCTAATAAAGGCTCCTGATCTACAGGTTTTCTTTGACTGCATGACCAATAAAAGGCTACTGATCTACGAGTTCTCAGCACTTTTCTACGAAAGTGTTCTCCCCAATTGGAGCCAGATGTTGTAGCATAATTTGACTCAACTAAAATTCAAGAGAGGTTCTGCACAATTCAAGGTGGTTGAGGAAGAGTTGTTAAAATTTCAAGAAGACCTACAACATACTAAAATGGATAACCACAAGGTCAATGAGGATTAATCATCACATGTGCACTGGAAAAAAAATAGGGAAGAAACAACACTGGAAGTGTAATCTAAGCCAAAAGAGTAGCAAAGAAGAAAAGTGTGCAACAAGGGTGCAGTCGGGCTTATTCTCGTGCAGAACAGTTCAAAAATCATGCTGATTGATGCATTTAGAACATTTCTCACATGTGAGGGTTGAGTCGTGCAAATATAAGTGTAGAACAATGTTCGGAGGATTAATCGCAATCGTTCATGGAGGGCTTGCTCGCATATCACAAATCTCAATCGCAAAGCTCAGGAGGAATAGAAAAAGGTTTAATCGCTGAAATGCGAAGTGTGATACAAGTACAAGATACGATATAGTTCAAAGCTGGAATATAAAGTATTTAAAGTCTGGCCGTGGGACCCTCTCATATATTGCACATCACAATATCTGAAGGGATAACGATCATAAGGTAACGGGATTTGTCGAAGTGTGAAGTGCAATAATGAAAGGGACATGATGCAACTCATAACGATAATTTAATATATTCCAATCACGCATCGCACATTGCAAGCTTAGGAGGAATGGTGCTCATGAATCTATATGAATTCCAAAATGTGAAATGAAAAAATGTTTTATATCATCGATTGCAGTTATTGATCGGCCCCACCTCCACTTGCGACCTCATCGCTACCTTTATTGCACATCACACATTGCAAGCCTAGGAGGAATGACGCTCATGAATATGTTATGAATGTTGAAAGGTCAAACGTGATAAAGGGATGGATGCAATATTTTTCAAAGGAAAATTGGAATATCTTTTAAATTCGAGTCTTATGGCAGTTACAAAGGAAAGTCTGACACATGGAAGACTCGGGTAAGAAAAGAACCCACGCTATCTGCAAAAAATTAGTATGCGTTTGCACCAGTTTATTAATCAAAGACTAAACACTGCGGGCAAGAGTAGAAGAGGTAGAGTCGAGTAGTAGGTGACATGATGAAAATGTTCAAAATGAAAAAGCATAGGTAGAGTCGGGTAGAGATGTGTTTATGTAGAATGTTAGGATATCATAGCAGAAATGGAAGGAGACACATCAACAAAAAATCAAATTCAGAAAAATGATTATATTTCAAGTTGTATTTTGTTCTCTTTGTTAATATCGAAGCTATAATGATGTCCTTGATTTTAATTTAATAATTAGTTTAATAGTTTTGGCAGTATAGGGGTTTCAAGAAGCTCGAGCAATTACAAACTACTTTTGCTTGTATTTAAGGAAGAGAGAAAGAGAGAGGAGAGTTTCTGAGTTCTAGACCTCTTGGAGACTACATTTTCTACTTCCTTTTCTGATGGGCGAATGAAAGAAGAAGTAAGTTTCCTACATCTGTTGATGGTGACTCATGTTTCTAGTGTCATTTGATGGTGTTTCTTCCTTGAATGAAGTGAAGTAAAGAAGCATTTGGTCTTTGATTTACATTTGTAAGCAAGAGTTAAATAGCCTTAATAAGCTCTCCTTCATTCCAACTCCTCTCCCTTTAAAAATTCTCTCTAGAACTTAAAAGTAATAGATTCTATGTTTACAACATATTATTTTGAGTTTCCTCTCTCTCCATGAGTTCTCTCTGAAACTTAAAAGTAATAGATCCTGTGTTTACATCATTTTATTTTGAGTTTCCTCTCTCTCCATGAATTCTCTATGAAACTTAAAAGTAATAGATTCTTTGTTTACAAGATATTACTTTGAGTTTTCTCTACAGTTCTTCTTTTCCTTTCAGATATCAGGAGTCAATGGCAATGTGAAATCTTTTATTATTCCAAATCATTAAGGGTTTTAGAAAATTAGTTTCTAGAGCGATATAATAGAGAGCTTATGATAAAATTATTTTCGTGACACACATTTAAAATGTCTTAATAACTTATTCCTTTCATGACCGAGGGATTGTTTGTAGAGATAAAATAGTGGGTATTCTCAAATGTATGCATAATTGGTACTCATTAGATGTGGAATTTAATTCCGCATCTAATGAGTGTATACATATGAAATTTTAGTAAACATATAATGATATAAGCTAAAAATACAATTAAAACGAGCAGTTTTTCTTCTTTTCCCTCAAAAATTTATAACTCTTATTTTATTGTTTTAACTATTATTTTATTATTTTTCCTTAGGAGGCCACTTTTAGGCTGAAATTTCCTCTAATGTTCATTATGTGCTGTTAGTAAGCCTAGAAATAGAGAGTTAGGATTGTACACACCACTTCCATTACATTCTCTTCCATGGGAGACTATTTGTACACACTTTGTTAGGGGACTTCCTATCTCAAAAAGGAATCATGATTATATTTATGTAGTTGTGGATAGATTCAGAAAAATTTATATTTTAATGCCATGTAAAAATAAAATTAAAGCTGGACAAACTGCTTATTTATTATTTCATAATGTACGGGTGCATTATTGATTTCCCACATACATTGTTAATGATCAAGATTCTCGCTTTTTGGGAATTATTGGTCAAGCTTGTGGGGATTCATGGACACCAAACTGTAAAAGAGTAGAACATTTCATCCAAATACATATGGTCAAATAGAGGTGGGGAACAAGAAGCTTATACATCTTCTTCATGGTTATTGAAGCAAGCATCCTAAGTTGTGGGATGGAAATTTGCACTATATTAAAAATGCTTGCAACTAGGTCAAGTGCTCTTCAACTCCAACCTTTCCATTTGAGGCATGTTTGGGATACTTGCCTAAATATCCTTTGGATTTTACTTTTGGAAAATATGTTGGTGACATATAAAAATCTAAGAATTTCATTGAAAAAATCCAATTGGTGTATCAAGCAGTTCAAGAAAAACTTGAAAAGAGCGAAGTCAAGTACAAAACAAGGCATGAAAAACGTCATATATATAGTAGTTTTGTAGTCGCTGATGAAGTTTGGTTTCACATTAGCAAGTAAAGGCTTCAAGGAGAAGGTTAAAAATAGAAACCAGTTTGATATGGTCCATTCAAAATTTTAGAAAAGATTGATGATAATGCCTTTAGGTTGGATTTGCCTTCATATATGCACATTTATTTGTTGTTAATATTTAGAATATAAGGTTGTATGAGCCTCCTTTGATTGAAGATAAATGAGATAATTTTCAATGTCATTATATTGAGGAAGTATCTCCTAAATTCCTTGAAGAACTACAGCAAGATACCACTCTTGACAAAGGAATAAGGACTTAAAAATGACAGAATGTGAATTACCATCGTGTGGCGCTGAAAGGAACAAATAAAACTAAAGAGAAATGGATTGAGATTGGAAGGGTGAGGAAACTGTACCCTTATCTACATGAAAACTAAATGTGGTATTTTGGGGTCCAAATTTAAGCTTCCAGTGTGGAGGAGTGACTTGGTGTTAAAAATATGCTCAAAAATTAAATTTGTTGGAATGGGTTGAAACCTATGTGCTTGCATATATCTTGTGATTCAGAATATCGCACAATTGGTTTTGAAAAAAATAGACACCATATGCTCCAAGAAATGTGTTTTATTCATTTTCCCAAACAAGTAAATTTTGGAAAAGAAATGTTGAGGCTACCTAATCAACATTACGTATAGCTCACTAGGCTTGTTGACTGTGCAAGGTTGACTGGACTTTAGGAGCCAATCAAAACATGACAAGTTGAATTCTCCTATTGGTGTTGACTGGGTCTATTTTAATTTTTTGTTGGGTTGTTTTAGTGGCCAACCAAAAGTTGCAACATGGCCCAACCAGAGGTTGCCACGGGGCAGCATGGGGCCACAAAATTTTCTAAGGATCTGAATTAGACTCTACCAGGTTCGACCACTGAACCTCCATTAGAAAAAGCTTCACATTAACCATTGAGCCATGCATATTCCTTGATTATATGTGGAAACAAAGTGGTATAAATGTTATTTATATGGCACATTTGGCATTGGTCGCGGGCTATGGCCTAGCCCTTAAGCACCGTAGCACCATGATACTATGGGCAGAGGGCTAGGGGTTGTCCCCTACCCTGCCTTGTGGAATTAATTGTAGCATTAACTGATGTCCTGTGACCATCAACCAGAGCGATACCAAAATCGCTACCACTAACCATTATTGTCAACAGTCAAGTCCACTAGATAAACCTCCACTATAGACTGCCACATGTCACTGCTTGAACGTTACCATGAAGAATACCTCTAGTGGATGGGTAAAACCCTGGAATTTTGAGTACTCACATGACTACAAGCGTGCTTA
Source organism: Pinus albicaulis (assembly GCA_034641835.2). Lineage (NCBI taxonomy): Eukaryota > Viridiplantae > Streptophyta > Pinopsida > Pinales > Pinaceae > Pinus > Pinus albicaulis. The sequence continues at coordinate 489,306,311 of CM076574.1, forward strand.
GGGGGCCTATTTTCCAAACTAACCATCCTACAATTTTCCCGCCGAGTGGGAATTATGTCATGTTTGGAGGGAAGTTTCTTTTGGTGTCTGGATATGAACAATGTTAAACCCTTTTCCACATAAATTAACAACTTCAGGGCATTAGTTACTTCAATACTAATGAAAAATTATATGCAGACACAAGAACATGAATTTTTGTATATCACTGGGCTAAATCCATAACACACAGACCGCTGTAACAACAATTAAGTAAACTACAGAATTGAAAGAAATTCAAGAAATTAAATATTAACTGTAACAGCAGTAATAAAATCACACTAAATCATAAAAAAATGCAAGAAAGGAAAATGTTGCACTTGGTCAGAAGAGTGGGCCCAACTCTCTGATCAGGGTTGCGGTAAACTCACAAACTATAGAAGAAACAACAAGTTGTTGTGCATTAAATTAATGATAAAAGATATTTTTTACAAGATCTGTATGTAAAAGGGATTAACCCCAATTCACAGCCCATAGGCCCCTTTATACGAATGTCCTGGAACCCTCAATTCCCCTCAGCAACTCCATAGTTACCAAAATACATCTTGTTACAACAACAACCTAGTTTCCCAGAAGGAAACTTGAAAAGGCCTGCAATGGCACTGGTACAAACAAGTCTGTTACGTTGTTACAATAAATGAGGAAAAAATTGGAGATGATGGGTTGTTCCTCAACTCACAGCTACATCTCTCCTGTTTTAGCCAGATCTATAGAGATATTGGAGTTAGTATGTAAAAAGGTAAAACCTCCATGAAAAATACTTCACTAACCAAATATCCCATGAAATATAAGGAAAAGGGTTTTAACTCATGCGTTTAAGAGTAATAATGTCACAAAGAGATAGAAAGATAGGGTAAAGTGGTAAAATAAATTATATAAATTTGGTACCCAACATCTCCCACCAACTGGTCTATCTGCATGTCCTCATGTAGCTCGTCGTCTCCTCTGATCTAGACTGGACTGACTGTGATTTGCATGAAGTTGTGTGAGGTCATACTCTGCAGCCATTTTTTTTCCTGGTGGCTTATATCCCTCTGTGAAAACAACATCCTTTCACCAGTCTGGATCAACATTGTATGCAAGAGTATACCACTTGTTTGGCAACCAGAGAAGGGGAAATTGAAACCTTAAGCCCATCCATTTTACCCCACATGTGTCAATGCATGCCACGAAATGTTGCATTCTCTCTAAAGCCCGTGAAAAGTTGGGTGCCTCAAATGGTTCTCATTCTCTGACGGCTAAGGATGAAAACATCAACCTTTTCTGACAACTATCCAGTGCTTCCTTGCAAAACATCATAATCTAGCCGACACATAGGTTAGCGCACCATTTCTAGGTTTCCAACATGTGTCCTTTACGACCCTCAATTTGTATAAATGTATATTGTTTGTTATAAATGTTTGAGGACTGACCATGCTCTCTTCATTAATGGCCTTCCATCTTGATTTTCTTCAAACTTATCCCAGGCCTTTCTCCACTTAACCCGATTGATGGTATAAGAGGTGAAATCTCTTAAATGGATGTCCCCCACAAATGGAATGGGGTTAAAGGACTAATCATGCCTTAAGTAATAACCATGTATGTAGAGCTCACACATTAAGTGTTGTCTATTGATATCATGAATTTTTAAAATACGGAGAAATTGAATGGGGTCCTCAATTTCATACCAAATCTCCTTATATATACTTTCAAGGAAAAAGAAAACAAATTGTTTGTGAAGGAATAAGGCATAGCTATGTGCAGGAGGTCTACAGGCCATTACCTGTTGTGTCAGGGAGAACATCTTCTCCTTATATGTTTGCGGTAGCTACGATTTTTCTTCCAACTCCTCTATTTTGGCCTTCTATTTAGCCTGCTTCAGTCGTGCCCTTGTATAACAGATCCATGTACCCTGTGACAACTCTGGCAACATGTTCTCAAACCCTAGTTGTTTCCTTCTTATGGTCGCTTGCAGCAGACTAAAACTTCTGGATATAAGAGGCCAATACAAATTCAACGCCTTTGAACAACTCTTCAATCGAGCCAGTCTAGGTGGCTGCAGATGAGACCTCAATTTTTGGCTTTATTTCCCTCCATTAATAGAATTTTACCTGCTTTTTCAGCCGAGAAACTTGTTTTTTCAAATCCTGCACCTCCCTTTTCAATTTCATGGTTTCACTGAACTGCAGTTGATACCTCTCCTTAAGAGGTAACCCTTTATTCTCACACTATTCAACCCATTGCTGTTTAATAATAAATTCGGTTTTTGGGCCTATGACAGGCTCAGGAGGTAGCAGAATGCTACTAGTGTTCTTAATGGATTATCTTGATAAGCCTTTCTTGTTGGGCTCCCTCTCTTTAGAGGCTTCTTTCTCTATATTCCATTCGGGGACTCATGTCGTTTGGTCGACATTTTCAATGACCACCCTGTGTTCTGGTGTCTCCACAGGAATTATATCTTCTTCGCAAGCCTCTAACTGCTCCAATGGAGGTTGGGTAGTGACTGAGCCAATATTTGCCATGTCAACAAATTTAAGAACTAGTGGGATGACTAATTCCTCTGTTAATCATTTGGGTGAGTGGAATCCCCTAACCCCTCTAGGCATCATGGACTTGAATGGAGAGCAGGGGATAAAATCATCATCATCATTTCCGGTTTGAACTGGAACTTCACGCATTATTACCACAACCAAGTTCAATGCTAGTTCTTGTGGAGCAACATCGATTTCGCAACTTGTTTCTCTTCTACCCTCTCGTTCTTTGTTTTCCATTTCTTCATCTAGTGTCGATACTAGTTCTTGTGGAACAGTATCAACCTCCTGGTTCATTCCTTCTCTGCTTTCCTATTCCTCCTGAATTGCCTCTTTTTCCACAGTTGGTACTAGTTCTCAAGGAACAATGTTGAATTTTCATGTTGACTCCTCCTGTTCTAGCCGAATTGGGGGTGGTTCTTTTGTAACCACCCGACTTGTATCAACATCCATATTTGATTGGGTAGGTGATGTTGTTTCTTTCAAAACATCATCATTTTCCATTTCTCTATCCACAGTTTCACTTCTTTTTTCTTCATTGACAAAAGTCGACAAATGTATAACAGTATCAACTTCTTGCATGATGTCCATAATTTATTCCTCTGTGGGCTCTTCAAGTGAGGCACGTTCTTGTGTGGCAGCCTTAGCTGTGTTTCCAATTACTTCCTCTATTTTCATTTCTTCTTCTATGGGCTTTTCAAATGAGGTTGGTTCTTATGTGGCAGCCTCGGCTGTGTCACCAATTACCTCCTCCATTCTCATCTGTTCAGGTTCCTCCTGATCAACCATCATCTCTTCTTCCTCGGGTTCCTCCTGATCAACCATCATCTTTTCTTCTTCAGGTTTCCCTTGATCAATCTGATCCGAGTGTTCTTCTACCAGTCCAGCGAGAGAGGTTGGTTCCTCTTCTCTAGCAACAATAATGGCCGCTCCCTCTTCTTCCGAGGACCCGTAGAGTTCCACCCAGAAGACCTGAAGACTGCCTATTGCATGCACGACCAATAATCACACCAATTTGCGGTTAGAAATAACTTCCAGCATCTGATAAGAGCGCTGAGCAGACTATGCCATATGCTGTAGTTGTTTCAATAGGAAGAAGGGCATGTTTAAGTCATGCACCTAATCCTGTGGAAATCGAAGGTGCGTTAGAATTTTGAAATGATATTTGAACTGAGTTGTGGCCCGACCCTCATAGGATATGTATTTTATTAAAAAACCTACAACTTCATTCCAAGGATACGACACAGTTCTACGCTCGTATCCTCTTCCCATATGAACGACACTTTCTCCTTCCAGTAAGAACAATTTGGGAAATTCTGGGAGAGAAAAATTCTGAGAAAACCGTTTCTTCCCCTGCTATCTCACCCCACTAACCTCTGCAATTACCTCCTCTGTGACAGGAACTTCAAAACCTCTATCCCGCTAGTAGTTCTCCTCTAAATTGAGTGCGAATTCCATTGTGATTCCTCCATCAAACCCCTGAAATATATAAAAGTAGGTATCACACCCTACGTCAATAAAGACTTGCCATACCTCTAGATTGCTACGAATTGATGTTTTGTTTTCAGGTTCATGCCGCGTATCCAACCCACCCATACTATGGATAGTTGTAGCAACACTGCTTGTAACAGCAGACCGTTGGGCAAGGTGGTGGGTACCAAATTCGGAGAAATAGCATGGCGAAAATTGAAAGGTGGTAATGGTAAATATGGAGGTAACTCTTGAAAAACGAGAAAAATCATGAAAGAATATCGTAAATGTGGTGAATAAAAAAATAATAATTGTTTTGTATAGATTTTATGAGACATATTACAAATCCCAATACGTATTAAATGGCGATACCACATGTTGATGGGAATCGTAAGGTGTACCATGAACGGATTTTCATATTGATTTATGAGGCAATTATTACGTCGTCCTTGACTATGATGGAAACCCCCCCAGCTTAAATTTTTGTCGTCCATGGAATTAAGATATTCACATGGGATATTTAATTAAATCGGTAATAGTCACATGAAGGCGTACCTAACGGCCTACCTGGACAAAGTGACAGTTGGTAGGATGAGGGCGTAGTAATGATGTGGATGGAGTAACATCAGTACGAGTAATAACATATGGTGTAACAACATCAGAGTAACAACATTGGAGTAACATCATACTGTTTAATAGCATCCGGTGTAACACCATGAAAGTAACAACATTGGAGTAACAACATTTGGTATAATAGCAATGTGGTGTAACAGCATCGAGAGTAACAACATTGAGTAGCATCATCGAGTAACATCATCGGAGAAACAAAAATTGGTGTGACACCATTTGGAGTAACAACAGTGTCAGTAGTAGCATCCAGAGTAACAACAACATGAGTAACATCATCCGGTGTAACAGCATCTGCAGTAGCAATAATGTGAGTAGCAGCATTCAGAGTAATAATAATGTGAGTAACAACATCCAGTGTAATAGCATCTGGAGTAACATTAGTACGGGTAACACCATCCGGAGTGAAAATAATGAGAGTAACAAAATTCGATGTAATAGCATCTGGAGTAACAACAGTTGGAGTAACAACATTCGGTGTAGCAACATTGAGCAAGGAGTAACAACATCAAGTAGCAGCATCTGGTGGAACAACATCATGAGTAGCAGCAACCGAGTAACAACACCATGAGTAGCAGCAACTGAGTAACAACATCATGAGTAGCAGAAACTGAGTAACAACATCATGCATAGCAGCAACTAATACTTTAGAAAAAAATTATTTGATTTTTAGTCCTTCATAGTAACTCCTGCAAAAAGACAACAAGATAAACAATATAATTATTTATTATTTTATTATATATATATATATATATATATATATACTTTTTTTTATTTTTTATTTTTTATTTTTACAAAAAGAGTGCAGAGGAAGGATTCTCTGTGCCGATGACCTTTAAACCAAATTTCTCAGAGAGTTGATTAATAAAAGCGTCCTTAGAGGCCGGATAGTGGTATAATCTAAAGCGATTTCCATTGGCTGTAAATTAAGCATGTGTATCATCAATTGTGACTATCCTAACTGTTCCATAATCAAATACAGCGTCCACGTTGTAAGGTCCCATCCAACGAGTGCAAGGTTCCCCTTAAAATCCTTAAAACGAGACTCATAAAGTAGTGCCCAATTTCCACTTTGAAACACCTTATTTTTATTAAACTTATCATGCCATTTCATTCTCTACTACTGGATAACAGTAGTTCACTGGATATCCATTGAACGAATTTCATCGAGTTCATTGAGCTGAGTTAGTCGGTGTTTCTGATCATCTGATAGATCTAAAACAACTTCCAGAGCTGTTATGAGCATACTAATTTCAAATTCTATTGGAAACGAAGAGGATTTCCCATAAACCAACTCGAATGGTGAAAAATTGGTTGTATTTTTCCATGTTGTTCTGTATGCCCAGAGAGCTTTTGGGAGCTTCTGAGCCTAATCCCGAAGATGGTATGCCACAATTTTTGTCAAAATGTTTTCCAATGGCTTGTTTGTGCTTTCCACTTGTCCATTCGCTTGAGTGTGGTATGGATATGTCACTCTATGCTTGACCCCATATTTATGCATGAGATTTTCTATCATGTGTGATGTCAATTCTTCTCCTCCATCTAAAACAATCTCCCTTGGAGTATCGTAAGGAGAAAAAATTTCTTCAAATAGAAAATCTGATACCACCTGCTCTATTGATTTCACAACAGCTTTGGCTTCCACCCACTTAGTCACGTAGTCAGTGCATACTAAGATGTGGAAATTTTGCTGGGAGGGTGGATTAAAAGATCCAACGCAGTTAATAGCCCATTTTTCAAAATGATCGAGGACTACCTGTGCCTGCAAAGGCATTTTATCAGCTCAACCAGGCTGCTAAATATGTTGGCAACTATCGCACCTCCTAACTTAATTTTGAGCAACACAAAATATGGAAGACCAGTAATATCCCATTTGTAGCACCTTATGGCCTGTTCTTTTGTATATTAAATGCCCTCCATAAGGGCCATCATGAGAAGCTTTCAATATCTCATAAATATCATCCTCAAACACAGCGTCAGATTTTCTTATCCACTCCTATGTGAAAAAGGTACCCTGCCATCCAAGGATACTGGGCACTATGATGAATAATTTTCTTTTATTCCCTATATGAAAAATGATGAGGCACTTTCCCTATAGCAAGATATTTAACAATATCTGCATACCACAGAGGTTTAGTAGAAACTGTAAAAAGATGTTCATCAGGAAAACTATCTTCTATAGGTGTGCATTCATCATTGTTATCCATTCTAGATAGGAAATCAGCTACTAAATGATCTTTTCCTGGATTATCTACTATTGTAATATCAAATTCTTGAGGCAATAGTAACCATCTTGTAATACGGCTAGGATTAATAGTTTTATTCATCAAATACCTGATTGCTGGGTGATGAGTATGGACAATAGTAGAATACTTGGTGATGTAGTGCTCAAACTTATTGACCGCATAAATGACAGCTAGGAATTCCTTTTCTGTCACCCTATAATTTAATTCAGTAGGAATTAAGTTCTTGCTAACATAGTAAATTGCGTACGGTGTTTTTTCTACCTGTTGTTCTAAAACAACCCCTACTGTTGCCTGAGAAGCATCGGTTTATATGTGAAATGGTAATGCCCAATCAGGTCCTCAGGGGATTGGAGTTGTGCACACTAGAACCTTAATTTTCTGAAATTTGTCTCACAATCTTAACTCCACAAAATTTCTGCATCTTTTGTTAGGAAATGAAACAGTGGGTGTGCTATTTTAGAAAAATTTTCTATAAAATGTCTGTAATAACCAGCACAACCAATAAATATACATACTTGCGTGAGTGTTTTGGGTACTAGGAAGTGTAATATTACATCTACTTTAGCCAGATCAACTTGAATTTCGGTAGCTGAGATCAAATGTCCCAATACTACTCCTTCCTCCCTAATCATATGGAATTTCACTGTACTCAGGGATGGTGTCTACAATCATAACTCTCTATTGGTAGGCTTACTCATAGCACATAATGAAAATACTTTAATAAAACGTCACACTCTTTAAAGCATACGAGCCCAATAACAATACCTCTCTAGTTCTACCACCATCTTACTTCCACCAAAATGAACAACATTAAGAGAAGTATGTGCCTCTCTTATGATGTTGATTCTTTCGTCCTATGGAATAAAAATCTTACCAAGATGGTACAACATGTGATCATAGAATGATAATCCAATTCCTCTACCTTATTCCCTCGACACAAAATTGCATATACATCTTGAAAATCTTTATCTAAAGCATATTTTTCAACATAACTCTCATGAAAAAAATAATTATGCTTAAGAATAGTAGCATCACTAACAATATGCCTATAAATAATATCATCAACTTTGTTATATATGCCTTTTTTATATATTATCACAAAGTGGAATTGTTGAAGAAAACCCATCCATTGAAAGTGCCTTGATTTTTGCAACTTTGTCTGTGATTGTTAATATTGCAATGGTTGATGATTAGTGTGAATGATTGTTTCCTTACCCATCAAGTAATGTTTCCACTTTTTCACACTTTGCACCAATGCATCAAATTGCTTGTCATATGTAGAATAATTAATCACTACACCATTTAAAGTTTTCGAATGAAAAAAGATAGGATTAACATGTTGTATGAGGACTGCACTCATGGAATAGTCCCTTGCATTAGTCTATACCTCAAATGACTTTCTCAAGTCTGGAAGTGCAACTAGAGGAGCTGAAATGACCTTTTCCTTCAATGCATCAAATTCCTTTTACTACTTACCTCCCCATAGGAAGACCCCCTTCACACTTGTGAATGCATGCTATAAAGTCACGATAGAAGAGAAGTTAGCAATAAACTTCCTCCAATATTGGGTGGCTCCCAAAAAACTCTTACCTCCATAAATTTTTTGGGATTTCGTCATTTCAGAATGGCATCAAGCTTGGAGGGATCTATTTTTAATTCACCTCCTCCAACAATATGACCGAAATATAGTAAAGATGTTTTTCCAAACTCGGACTTTGAAATAATTAAAACAATTGTTCTTTCTTCAAGGCATTAAGTACCTTTTTGACATGAATGACATGTTCTTCATGAGAATTACTGAAAATCAATATCTCATCTAAGTATACTATCAAAAAATCATCTAGAAATGGCCTCAATCCAATTAATCACACTAATTAAGGTAGTAGAAGAATTCGAAAGACCACAACACATAACTAGTCATTGAAACAAACCTTTCCTTATTTTGAATGTTGTCTTCCATATGTATCCTTCAGAAATTATAATTTGATGATAGCCACTCCTTAAGTCCAACTTAGTAAAATACTTATCATATTTCAATTTATCAGGTAAATCATCAATCATAGGAAGTGTGTAATGGTTCTTTACTATAATATTTTTGAATCCATCGAAGTCCACACATGCACCATATTCAATCCTCCATTGGAAACAAAACAATAGCTTACTCGCATGAAAAATTACTTGCTCTGATGATCCCTTTGTCTAAAAAAAATTTAATTTTCTTTTTAATTTCTGCACTTTCCATCATTGACATCCTATTCATGCCAATCTTAGGAGTAGGAAAAATTTATTGCAATTTTATTTCATGTTGGATTCAACTCTTGGGAGGAAATCCCTTGGGCTCATGAACCATCTCATCATATTTTTTAATAACTTCAACCTAATAAGATTTCAACCTTGATTCACAACCCTAAAAAGCTTCATTATCAATATAATTCCTTGTTTGACCATTAAAAGCATAAAAATCATGCTAGAGTTAATAAGTCTCTTTATTTGTTTGACATTCACATGTGAAATATTTCGTTTCTATTGATATGCTCGAACAATTTAATCAATACCATCTTTTAAAATTTGGTACGTTTTCTCAAGGTGATGAAAAATAGCATGCCTATCATAAAGATATAGGCTTCCTAAAAAAATACTAGAAATATCAAGTGGAACTACATCAACTTCAACTTCATCAAGAAAGTTTGTTGTAATTGAAAATATAAGTATGCATTTTCTCGTCACTTGTAAGTTTGAATTCTTGAGTATCCAACCTAAGGGATAAGGTATTGGATGAGGAATGGTCTCTAAATTTAAATTTTTTACTAAGTCTTCGCAAATCAAACTTTCTTGGAAACCACTATCAAAGAGTGTATCAATTTTGGTATGCTTTGAAATAACTCGAATATGGAAAGGTTCAATTCTTGTTTTCTCATATTTAGTATCATTAGGAAAGCTTGAAGATATAGTGCTTGTTATTTCCTTACCTTTCGTTCCCATTGTTGTGATATTTTTTTCATCTCCCAAATCTGATCCTAAGTCATGTTTTGTAGTTGAAACTATCTTTTTCTTCCATTTGTTGTTAAACATTTTTGGTTTCATCATAGGATGAATCTTACAAAAATGAGCTTCATGATGACCCTCCTTAGAAAAATGTTTGCATGCTAATTTTTCTCCTTCCTTCTTGACATATGGATTCTTGTTTCCTTTCCCTTTGAATTGACTCTTGGGACCTTTGTCTCCACTTTGAAATGGCTTTTTTCTACCCTCTTGTGAAATGTTTTTCCCTCTTGCTTCAAGATGTGTTGCGTAAAAAAGAAACTCATCTCCACATGTAGGATTAAACATAACCATATTATGCCTTAAAAAACTCTGTAAATAGCCAATATATTTCAACAAGGTGTCTTGTGATGACAAATCTACACCTAAAATTAGAGATATTCTCCTGAATAGTTGGGTGTAACTTTTCACAGTTTAACCTTTTAGCTATCTAAAATTGTACCAATCCATAATAGCCTTCTTCATATAATCTAATGGATAAAATTTTCTTCTAAGTGTAGCAATAAAATCTATCAAAGAGGTTAACACCTTAGCTTGCTTTTTCATATCCTCTTATTTTTTGGTTTCCCACCAAATCAAACTTGCACTTTCCAACCTTAGTGAAGCCAACTAAATATTTGTTTCATCATCTTTGATGTTTTGTATCCTACAATATACTTCAAGTCGATGAACCCAATTATCAAGTTTTTCATCATTCACTTTACTGTTATACATAGGCAATTCCAATTTAATATCAATTTTCAATGAGGGAGTTTTACCATGTCCCTTTGGGGTAAGTGGAGGTGTTTGAGTAAAGGTTGTTGTGGAAGAGGATGAAGATGAAGGTGAGGATGGAGTTGAAGATGATGATGGAAAAGATGGTGGTTTGTCACCATTTCCTTTTGAATTATTTTCATCACCTCCTCCTTCTCCTCCATAAGAACCCTCTCCTTTTGAATGCTTGGAAATATCACCTTGAAATCTTGAATTTATCCCTTCCTAGATAAAATTCATCATTTCAGTCATGTCAAAGAATCCTTTCCTGAAATTCTTCTCATCCTCTGACATATTATGCACTACTTATGAGACATGCTTATTGAAGCTTCAGGTAGAACTTGAGGTGAAACTTGTGGTGGAGATTGTGGAAAATATGTGTGCCTTGTCCTTGTCACAAATTTAGAAAATGCACCCACACGTTTTCCTTCTCCAATATTGAGCTTCAACCTTGTAAGCATCAGAAACACTTGAAAACAATTAAATACTCACAATAAAAAATAAAATGAGTGCTCTAACACCAAAATTTATCTTAATATGTATGTGGTTTGGGATTGTATAAGTTGCAAGTAAATTGAATGATTTTTTGATGTACTTAAGTTATACTCTTTAACACATATAAACATGAATTTAACTCATAAATTGCAGAAATAACAGAGAAATAAAGCTATAATAGTAACCACAAAACAACAAGTGATGATGGAGTTCACCCTTCCTAGGCTATGACTCTTGGTTCAGCTTACAATTCTTGACCCTCTTTCATTATGCTCATAAAATGGTGATTAAAATAGGTTACATTTCTCAAATGGATTCAAAACCTCCTCCAACAGCTTCAGAGCTATCCAAAATTTTTGTTCAGCCTCTTTCTACTCCGAAAAAGACCAAAAAAACTAATAAATTTATGCCTCTTTCTCTCTTTTCCAAAGTTCTACAGCTAAACTCCCTAGAATATGACCAAAACATAGCACGAGTTCCCCGAGCATGGAAACTTCCCTCTAAACCTGGCATGATTCTCGCTCGATAAGCGAAATCTTAGGACCGTCGGTTTTGCCAATAAGCCCCTGAAACCTACAAGAGCACCTGGTCATGTGGGCCTTCATAAGGCCAGGGGCTGGCCCCCTCTAGCAGTCAAATGTGGCACTCTGCAGTAGATGTTTATCTGGCGGTGAGTGTTTATGGTAAGGATATGCGGTAATGACTTTGGTAGTGATCTGGTGGATCGTCACATGAAAACAGTTAAGGCTACAGTGAATGCCATGGGGCAAGCTACGACCAATCCACGAGCCCTCTTCCTATGGTCTCATGGTAATGGGGTGGATAGGGGCTAGGTTCTAGCCTAGCCTCCCATGCCAAATGCGCCATATAAATAATATTATATCATTTTTCTGCCATATATAAACAAGGAATGCATATGGCTCAACAGTTAATGCGGAGGGTTATGTAATAGAGGTTTAGGGGTAAAACTCAGTGGAGTCTTATTCACACCCTTAACAAATTTTTGTGGCACCCATGTTTCGACGTGGTAACATCAAGTTGGGACACACGGAACCTCGTGGTTGGCCACTAAATAACCCAACAACCAATCAAAATCGACCCAGTCATCACAAATAGGACAATGCCATTTGTCACGCTGTGATTGGATACTAAATCCCAGTCAACATTACATAGTTAGCAGGCCCAGTCAGCTATACAAAATGCTAATTGGGAAGCTCGCACCTTTTTTTTCTCCAAAAGTTGTATGTTTTGGAAAATGAAAAAACTCATTTCTGGGAGCATACAGTGTCGGTTTTCTGTAAAAGGAATTGCAAAAAATTCAGAACAATGAGATCTATGCAAGTGCATAGGTTTCAAATCATTTCTAAAAATCTAATATTTTAGCATAATTTTGAGCACCAGATCACCTAAAAACAAGGGGGTCTCATACACTAATTTGGTATCTGGACCACAAATAAGGGGATCTCATACACTAATTTCGTATGTAGCTTGGCCATGACCTTAAAATTGGATAATAATAATAATAATAATAATAATAATATTTATCTATAATAATTTGAATGGGATTTATGAAAATTGGAAAGGGTTTTACATGTGTTAGTATGGCTTACATTCAAGTTGGAGCTTCAAGTGAGTGAAGTTGACAAGGTAGCCATGTTGATGCATGAAATTTGTGAAAAAGCATATTAGTTTACATATCCTATGACTCATTTAATGGCCCCATATTGGGATAAGAATCCAAGCCTAATTCCCTCATAACCTATGTATACATGTAGATTATCATCGGACATTAGATATTAATAGACCAAACAGTGTTTTCCGAAGAAAAATAAATACACATTCTATCAATATTTTGTGATAAGGATTTTAGAAAGACCTACAAAACAAAGATAAAATATATGGGGTTCTTAGCCTAAGGTATATATAATAACTAAAATACAAGCTTGATCCATAAAATTATTTAATTAAAATAGACACTAAGGCAATACTTTAATCAAGATAAATTAAAGAAAGAAAACATGTTTCTAAAATGTATAGTAGTTATGTATTAGTGGAAGCCTTTCCTCGTTGAACACATACACTCGAGATGGACATGTTAACATTTTTATCATAAAATAGTAATTAATATATAATTTGGAAATGCATATTATGTTTCAACATGTGAGGAGATGTCTTGTAATTTAAGGGATTCAAGGTAATAATTTGCATGAATTATTACTATGTATATTTAAAAAAAAATGATTTAGTAGATCTTGTTAACATAATATCTTTTCTTCTAGGTAAATTTGGGGGATATTACATATGGTATCAGAGTGATACATGTTACAATATTATGGCTTTCAGGCTTATCACAATTTGGTTTATAAAATTATGCTTATGTTTGCACAAAATAAGAATAAAAAATAAATAGGAGGAACAAAATGACAAAACCCCAAGTAGGTACACATATAGATAAGGAAGAAATTTATGTGCATTTGGGTCAACAAGATCAAGTACCCAAAAAATAATTATTGAACATGATGAAATATTTACAAATAGGATTATTGAATCTTTGTGGTAGGCATGAGTAGCTACTAAAAGAGAGTGTTGGAAATGAACAACTGACTAAAATTATAATAGGAAAATCTCACCCTAAGATGATAGAAATAGGGAGGGAGGAAGATAATGGAGGAGAGACCTTAAAGTGGAAGTTATTCGAGGATATGACTGAAAGTGAGGAAGAAAAATTCAAAGGGGAGGACCATAGCTCATCCAAATTTCATTCTAAGACCAGAAAGATGATCAAAATAGAGTTATACGTAGAATTTAAAAGTATCATAACCCAAAAATACAATGGGGAATATAAAGAAGCAGAAGAATCGTGGTTGCTTAATACAAAGTAATATTTTTAGGTTTACTACTATTCTACTCAACTAAAAGCCAAGTTGGCTACCTACTGGAAAGGCTTCACTATGGTGGGAAGAATTGAGAATAGTGTACAATTTGTATATTAAATATGTTAAGTGGGAAAAGTTCCTTTGAATTTTTAAAGAAAAATATTTAATTCAACATTATTTTGATGATAGAGAAAGAAAAATTCATGATTTTAAGATGGGTTAGATATCTATGGTTGATTTAATAACAATTTTCACTCCTCTTTTAAGATACATATTGTATATGATAGAAGAAGAATAAGCGTACACTTCTTTACAAATTTCCTTCCACTCCCTCTTAAGGAATGAATCAAATATGATTACCCCAAAACTATGGATGAGGTTATTATAAAAGCAGGAATTTGTTAGAGGTTTAACCTATTACGTTACAAAGATATTTACAAAGTGTCTTAGTATCAATATCATAATGGTTTAGTGGCAGTGTCCAAAAATATACATAAGGATATCTACTCTCAAACTTATTAGCATTTCATATTGAATTTCCAAAGGGATCCGCATATAAACATAATGTAAAATTCACCCATTATAAAAGTATCTTCGCCCAAGGCCTCAACAAACCAATAAAAAAAACACGAAAAGCTACAAAATGATGATGGGTCCATTTGTGCCACTATGCTACAGAAAATTAAGGGGCTTTTAGATACTACAAAAGAATTCAATTTTTTTTGGTTGAATTTTAACACTTCATATTCATTATAAGAAAAATATATTGTATGGATTTAATTTCTAGAATTTTATGAAAAAATAATTTCATGGTTCTGTACAAAATAATGGCATATCTTAGTCAAGATCAACGAATTTTCTTCTTTTGACGACGAAATGAATGATCATTGTGGGACTTATTTTCATTGCTACCATTATAAATTTGAGGTGAAAGAGAACTCACGTGATCAGAGAAATTTAACCTATAGAAATTGAACCACCCTTCAACTAATAGTAAGAAATATAATTTAAAGTTTAATATTTTAAAAATTCTAACTTATCTGCTCAGTGATTAGAGGAATATTTGCTAACTTATATGATTAATTTATGTGCAAAGGAAACCTATATCAATCCACATATAATTAAGGTTAATTTATTAACACTTCATATTTATTTAAATTACAAATTTCATTATCTAACGGATATCAAGTAAAGTCAATAGTTAACTTTGCTACATAATCATTAGTATAATCCACAATTTACATAACTTGAAATTTTCCATATTATTAGAATTTTCAATTTACATAACTTAAAATTTACCATGTTATTATTATAATATGGAATTTTAATACAAAATTTCGCAATGGGAAGGCTCCAATTACTATATGTTGATAGTGAGCAAAGAACAAATACCATATTATAATCGAGAAAGTTATATGAGAGTTCATGCTCCAAAGAGTAAGAAAGTGTGAAATTGCTCAATCGACAAAATCACCTTCTAAAGTTATTGTAATATTTTAATGGCTAGATGATGACATGTAAGAAAATATGAAATTACCATATTATCGGTGTGGAAATTTATATTAAAGTTCACCCTCTAAATTCAAGAATAAGTTAGGTAAATATATAGTATATCGTGCCACTTTCAATGATAACTTGGTAAAGTTTAAATATATTTCATTAAACTCTCCAACGCAAGAACATATTATTTTTTCTCTATGTTATTATTCATAGCTATATTTTAGTAGATAAATGTGCCCAATACAATGCCTATAAATTATAGCTACCATGGCACTAAGTGGAAATATATCGTTAAGGATTAATTCTAGTGGAACACAGATACAAAGTAGAATTCACACTTGTAGATCCCATTCCCTAGGATTCCTTCTAACTCTGAAGAAAATATTACATATATACATGAAGTTTACTTCACGACAAAATAGAAGGCCTAAAATATATTACATATATACATGAAATTTACTTCACGACAAAATAAAAGGCCTAATATCCTTGGCAAAATTTTTATTTTTATTTTTAATTTTTTTTAATATTCCCTTCATTATATCAATTTGGTACTAGACATATACCTACTATTTTAACAAATCAAGATGGATAATCGTGATAGAGGAAAACATGTCATAGAATTAGATCGAAACCTAGGTGGGGACGAAGAAAGTAGACCATAACCACCACATAAACTACACTTACTTGAGAAAGGGCCAAGAAAAGTTACGAAAACAAGACTAGAGCCACATTCTTGGAAATTGTTAAAATTTCTTAAAGCAAAATATTTTTTAATTGATGTCACATAGAACTCCAAATTCGTGCCCGCAAAATAACTTTAGAAATGTTGAAATAGAAGATCCATATATTAACAATGACATCATCAATATCCTTGAGGGAATGAATGGTAATCTTCCCTATGATTTCATTTTTAAAGAGAATTTGTATGAGTTGATAGTGGAACTATAGGAGGAGCTCAAGTATGCGTCAAAGCTTCCATCAGAGGGAGCCTCCTAAAATATTTTGAAGCCCACGAAAGTTAAATATGTTATATCGAATCACTCTAATATTATTTCTCACATAGAGTAATTTGATATCCATATCAAACCCACTATGTACCTCATATACAAATGCCACCATAGTATCCATCCAAGTATGTGCCATATCAATACATTCATAGCACACAATGTACCATAAGACAAGATTTTTTTCACTGCAACCATTTTCTTAGAGTTTACACGTCCTCAAATTTGAAAGAGAATGATAAAAATTGAATTGATATATGAATATTACAATTATATGTATTCATATATAAATTCATTTAATCTTACATTATATAATATATAGCACCAAAATTTAAAAATGTTTACATCAATTTTCTAACATTTAATGCTCACATATCTCCCTTATACTTGGTTGTAGGGCACCTCTAGGCCCAATTAAAATATCTAAAATTTCCTTTAAAGTTGAAGTAACTTACAAGAATGCTATATAATAATTTTGTTAGCATGTTTAGGAAATATATCGATCATTTGAAAGAAATTAAATATAATATAGGATTTAATCAAGATTGTTCACTATTTCCCTACCTAATATATCATGTAAATTAAAAGGACACATGTCCTTAGGAAGATGTTTGATCTTTTATTATGTCTCTAGCGAGAGTATCCATCATCCTTTTTCTTTATGTTGAGGATATATTACACTCTCAAAAGGAATCTAAACTTTCTTAGGCATTTTTCTATAGTGTGGGCACAAAAATTAATATTGATAAAGGAGAAATCATGATAATCAAATCCAAAAATATCACTTATGTAATTTCATGTATGATAATGAAAGCTGAAAGCAAGTATATCACACAGATATCCCGTAATTGATCTTCATCACAAGGTAACATGAACAAGGCTAAATAAAACCCAGAAATCTTATAATGTACATGGAAATAGTTCTAACTAAATAGATGTATGTATTTGAAATAAGAATAAAATCATAGCACTCTATATACATCATATCATTGGTGAAATATATGGATGTAGCATCAACGAGTGGAGAGAGATAATAAACTTATAAATTATTTATAATTTACTATCTCAAACTTTAAGATCACATACCCTATCCTATCCAAATTGTAGAAGTGGTTGATTCTATAATGGAAAACATTTTTTCGAGTATTTAATTCATTTAGAGGAATGATGGGATTAGCGTAAAGATGTCATGCCTTGATTAATCCTTTAAGAAATTTTCGAAGAGGTCACTATTTGGATTAATGATAATATAAAGTACATTATGAAATTGAAACTCAAGTACAAATTTTGGTGTAATAAATAACTAGTGGACCATAAAATTAAGATATTAAAAATATTATTAAAAATATTATTAGAGATATATTTAATTAGAAATTTCAAAATAATAAAGAATTATAGAATAAAATAAAATGAATACATTACAATGAGTTAAAAAAAAATAAAAAATTTCATACTAAAAGAAAAATCATATTTTCAACCTCAAATATATTACATTTATATAGTTGGAGTGCTCCAGATTTGTTAGGTCCCTATATTACTAGAATAGTCCCTTATTGTGGTTAGTGTAATCCCCTTATTGTTATTATTGTACCCTTATAACCCCCATATTGTTATTATTGTGCCCTTAAATTATTATTGTTATGTCGGCTAGGATTACATTGTGGCCCCACTAGGATTACATTGTGGCCCCATGGACTCCTATATATAGAAAGGAGGTTTAGTAATTTGTATCATCCAAGAATTTTTCATTCATGTAATATATTGGAGATTTCCCCCTCAAAATGGCTTATTTATAAGGCATTGATATCTCTTTTCTTCTATTTTTGGAGTTGGTTTCATAACATTTGGTATCAAAGCTTTGGATTCTAGGGTTTTCGCTGCTCCAAACAGGTCATCGTGGAATTTTTGCTATAACATTTTTTCTATGAAGGTTAAGAAGCTGAAATTTTTAGAGTGCGAAGCAAAAATCTTGAGGAAAATCTTCGCAAAATTTCAAAGCTTGGTTTGCAATATTTCCGGAGATATGATCTATGGAAGTTAGGGATTTTTGCAGGCTTCTGAATTTAACCTAAACAAGTCATCGTGGCATTTGCGCTACAAAATTTTTTCTACGAAGTTTCAGAAGTTGAAATATTTAGAGAGGGAAGAAGAAATCCTGAGGAACATCGTTGCAAAATTTTAGATCTTGGTTCGCAATATTTTCAGAGATATGATCTGTGGAAGTTAGGTCTTTTTCAGGCTCCCGAATTTCATCACAAAGATGTTATTGTGGTAAAATCTTCATAAATATCTCTCTGAGCATCGGATTGGAATGCTGTAAAAAGTGGCTGAAATTTCACGGACTGTGGTTTCTAGTCTCTCAATTTTAGAGCCAAAGGAGGAGACAGTGACACATGGAAAGTCATACAAGTTTTCTCTATTGAAAGAGTCTATAATTGGGTCATTGTGGGAGATTGGACATAACTTTGCCTTGAGGAATCCAAACCAGGTCAGACTTGTGACATTTGAAAGAATATTCATATGGATACTACAAGGAAAAATTTCAGATATTGAGGATCTACAATTACAGAGATAATTCAATTTCAATATAGAGCTCCTCAAAAGAAAGTAAAAGGTGTGTATTTTTTTTCCTCGAATTGCATAATTCTTGCTTTAAGAATCAAGTTGAATTGATTCCAAGGGCATATTGTAAAATATATATCAGTATTTTATTCTAAAATGGCGCCTAAAAATAATTCAGCACCCATTAAGCCTTTAGAATGCTCTACTATGACTCATGAAGACGAATGGTGGCAACATGAAATATCAAATTTACAAGAGCAAGTGCAACAAATTTTGCTCTCCCAAAGAGTAACAAAAAATGACATGGAAGTTTTGAAGAAAGGCGTGGAAACTAAGATGGATGGTTTGAACAAAGGCGTGGAATATAAGATGGATCATTTGAATAATGGAATGGAAGCTAAGATAGATGGCATGGAAGCTAAGATACATGGCATGGAAGCTGGCATGGAATCTAAAATGGAAAACATGAAAAATGATCTAAAAGCAGACTTGGAAGTTTTGACAAAGCTGATACAACAAATGTTTCCTAATGGTGAAAATATAGTAGAGGAAAATCATGATGAGAAAAAAATAAATGCTAATCGTGATTTCATAAACTCTAATGTTGGCAGGAAGAACCACCATATTCCAAAAATGGATATGAGAAAGTTTGATGGAAATGATCCTGTAACATGGATACTACATATGGAGCAATATTTTGATCTCAATAATGTGCAAAACACACAAAAGGTATGCATTGCAACTTTACATTTAAAACAAAATACATTTTTATGGTATTGATGGCTTTTCTCTCGTAAAAAGATTGTCACTTGGTCAATTTTTATGGAGGAAATGATAGCACATTCTGATGATACAAAGAGCAATGCCTTCTTTAGCCAATTGATAAATATCAAATTGTAAATTTTTGTAGATGTTCTATGCTTGGAGCAACTTTACTTTTCTTACAGCAATCACACAAATAGTTAAGTAGAATGCAGATAGAACATATAAGTGGATCTTATAGAAGACAAACCAGAAACATAAAAATGTGGTGGTGCGTTACGGCGGTCAACAGGATGCTTCAACCAGCAAAGTCTCCTTGGCCAGCCAACCCAGAATGTGTCACAACAGTCCTCCAATCAGCAACCGAGTCAACCCAAGTCAACTCCAAAAAATTCAACGCTGTCCAGAAAAGTCAACGCAGGGCAGCAAGCTAAAAGTCAACGCAGCAGCAGTTTGATCAACCCTTTGACCTCGATTTATGTGCCAAACAGTACGACCTTCCAAAATCGAACTTCCCAACAATTTTCAGCCCATTCGGACCATGCGTTGACCAAAGTCAACACTGGTCAAACTTCCAGCAAAACCCTAGCCGCAACAATTCCTCCTTCAGCTCAGCCGTACAGAGATTCGTCCTTCTTCTTCACATGTGTGGGCTGGAAATGTCCTCCAAGGAGCTCGTACTCAATCAGATGAGAGAAGAAGATGTGTGTTAAGTTGTAGTGAAATGCTCTCCAACTTTGCCTGTATTTATATCCATCATTGGGGTGTGTGACACATCTGCTGGGGGTGTGAAACCTTAAGGCCGACCTGCACATATAATTTATTATGAATAATAAATTCAAAATAAATGTTATGCTCATCGGATTAAGACATATTATATATGGATTTTACACCTCTCCGAAAGAGGAATCCAACAAAAATATTAGCCTCTTAATCTGAGCATCATAACATGGAGTTTGGACCTAGTTGTCCAAATTTAACACTCCCTCTCAACTAGGGAGAACTCCATCCATCAGTGCAATCAAACATTGTGCGTCATCCTGCCGTAACTTGCTTTGCTGGCCTCTTTATTTCAGAACAGAAGTGGGTCAGTCACAAAGACATCATCCCCCGACTGACATAATCAGTCCAGAGGTTCCAAACCTCTATCAAACTCATGAAGAGTATCCAACCAACCCAAGGTTGGTTCATCTGACCCGAAGTCAGGCAGAGGTCCCAGACCTCACTAAACTTGATCCCAGATCAAGTGGTTGGACCGTGCCATCCTAGATAGAGAGTACGGAAATCTCTGATGCGTCCATCAGTCTTTGCTAATAGTCTCTATCTTTTCCCACCTCATTGGCCAAATGAGAGGTACTTCCCATGAGCCCTGAACTCAATGGGTAGGATGCATGCGGGGCACAGATAAATGAGAGGCGAACCAGCTCAATAATCACAAGGGTGGGGCAGAAGCATTATGAGTGCTTATAGCTCCGAGAAGCTATCCCCAAAGCCCCCCAGAGCTCCCAGAGCTCATCGTCCAACAGGGCCCACATCATAGGGTCTTTCCACGACACCAAGACTCTCACGGAAGGTTAGGAACTTGACCTTCCCCAGGGGCTTAGTGAGAATATCCGCGACCTGCTCATTAGTTCCTATATGATCGAGCCTTACGGCGCCTCGATGTACCATATCCCGAATAAAGTGGTACCTGATATCAATATGCTTGGATCGATCATGGAACATAGGATTCTCAGTCATACGAATCCCACTCTGGTTATCACAGAGTATCACAGTGGTATCTAGCACATGTCCAAACAGCTCACTAAAGAGCTTACGCAACCAAAATGCTTCACAACAGGCCATACTTGCAGCAATGTATTCGGCCTCCGCGGTGCTCAAAGCCACCGACTTCTGCTTCCTGCTCATCCATGAGATCGAAGTAGAACCAAGATTGAAGCAGCATCCCGATGTACTCTTACGATCCACCACACTGCCAGCCCAATCGGCATCAGTATATCCACGGAGTGTCACACTCCCGGCAGTGTATCTCAGCCCATGGTTTATCGTGCCCCGAAGATATCTCAGAATATTCTTGGCACCAACCCAGTGAAAATGATGAGGCTCAACCATCTGTTGACTCAAAGTGTTCACTGCAAAACATATATCTGGTCGGGTGTTCACTAAGAACATCAAAGCTCCTATGAGTTGACGATACTCGGTAGGATTGGCCAAGATAGGCCCAGCAGCGCTGCCACTCAACTTCTTAAAGTTGAGTTCCATCGGTGTCGACACGGACTTACAGTCCACCATTCCAAATCTTTGCAGAAGCTTCACAATGTATTTTCCTTGAGAAAGGAAAATCTCTCCAGGTCTCTGCCAGACCTCCAGGCCTAGGAAGTAGTGCATCAGTCCTAGGTCCTTCATCTCGAACTCAGCAGCGAGCTCCCTCTTACATTGATGAATGAGAGGGTCGGCACCTGTCAGGAAGAGGTCGTCCACATACAGCACTAGAATGAGAGGCTTCTCCTGCACAACCTTGAAGTAAAGGTTCGGATCAGCATTACTTCGAGTGAAGCCCAGCTTCATCAAGTAACTATCCATCCTCTCGTACCAAGCTCTGGGTGCTTGCTTTAACCCATAGATGGCTTTCTTCAACCTGCAGACATGAGTGTCTCGATCCTGAACTTCAAATCCCAGAGGTTGTTCCACATACACCTCTTCCTTTATTGCACCATGCAGAAAAGCGGTCTTGACATCCATCTGATGAAGACTCCATCCTTGCGTAGCAGCGAGGGCTATGATTGATCGAATGGTGGTATATCGTGCCACAGGTGCAAATATGTCATCATAGTCAATTCCTTCCTTTTGAGAGAAGCCACGGGCAACAAACCTTGCCTTAAACTTTTCAGCACTCCCATCAGATCCATGTTTGATCTTATAGAGCCATTTTGCGGTGACAACAGATTTGTCCTTCGGTCTCGGGACCACATCCCAGACATCATTCTTCATTATGGACTCATATTCTTCGTGCATAGAATCCTTCCAAACTTGATGCTTTACGGCTTCCTCAAAAGATCCAGGTTCAGATTGTACAATAGTACTCATGGCAGCTAGATACCCTTGGTATCTACATGGCTTCTTGCTTTCCCGGAATGTCCCCCTTGGGGCAGCATGACCCTCAGCATCTTCGAGGGTGTCCCTGAGCCATGATGGTCTCTTTCCCGGTGAAGGATATGGATCAATAGGGTTCATTGGTCCTTCAATATCATGCATTGTCTCATCCTGCGGTTCTTCTTGATTTCCAGGCCTTTCTTCATGATTTTCTTCAGATCTTGGAAGATCTACTACTTTCTTCAGGGAAGCATCTTCGTCAAAAGTGACATCATGGCTTATCTCTACTTCCCTTTGACCAGGTACATATACTCTATAGGCCTTAGAAGTCTCACTGTAGCCCACAAACATTCATTTCTTCCCAGAAGCATCCAACTTGCTTCTCTTTTCTTTCGGCACATGAAAGTAAACGGGACATCCAAAAATTCTAAAGTGTGAGACATTAGGTTTCTTACCAGTGAAAAACTCTTCAGATGTTTTGGAGTCCAGAGCGGAATGAGGGCATCGATTTTGAATATACACAGCAGTATTTGCAGCTTCTCCCCACAGAAACTTTGGTAGACCCTGGTCACATAGCATGGCACGGGAAGCTTCCACAATAGTCCTATTCTTGAGTTCAGCAACACCATTCTGCTCAGGAGTATATGCAGTGGTAGTCTCCCTCTTAATGCCAGCTTCTCTGCAAAAGTCTTTGAACTCATTTGACTCATATTTAGTGCCATTGTCGGTCCTCAAAATCTTGATCTTCTTTCCGGTCATATTTTCCACCAAGGCTTTGAAGGTACGGAACCACATGAAAGCGTCATCCTTCTTCTTTAAGAAATATATCTAGGTTTTGCGAGAGAAGTCATCAGTGAATGTCATGTAGTAAGAACATCCCCCCAGGGATGTCACAGGCAACATACCAGATAGATCAGAATGGACCAATTGCAAAATATCAGATGTCTTTGTGACACTTGAGGGGAAAGGTCCCCTTGTATGTTTTCCTTCGGCACAGCCCTTACATACACCTTCATGATTATTTCCAAAGTCAGGCATCCCTGTCACCACCTTCCTTGCTTCGGGAAGGGCCTTGTAATGAAGGTGTCCAAATCTTCGGTGCCATAGTTTGGTTTGTCGGATAGTATCACAAGTCATTGCTCCCAGCAGACTTCCTCCAACCTGGTAGAGTGTACCAACTCTAAAACCAATCGAGATAGCTTCCTTGAAGCTCTCCTTCCACATGAGCACCTTTCCATCAGAGAATGTTACATTTAACCCTTTGTCTTCCATGGCTGATACAGACACAAGGTTCTTCTTCAATTTAGGTACATAGAGTACATCTTGCAAACATAGGACTTGTCCTTGAGACAAGTGGAGGGTCACAGTCCCTGTCCCTTTCACGGGATATGTGGCATTATCCCCAAGGATAATTTCTAGATTAGTATCCCTTTCAACCATGTCAGAGAGTGCTCCCTTGAATCCGGTGATGTGTCTTGAAGCACCACTATCGATTAGCCAGACATCCATAGTGTCGGGCGGAGATGTAGCAGAGAGAGCAGATACAAGAATATACTCATTTCTTTTATCAACAGCATTAGACTCCTCATACCTGGTGTTTCTAGACCTTTTAGAAGATTGATTGTTTCCACCAAAGTGAGCCTTCCTCTTTCCTTTGGATTTGTCGTTTCTTCGATTCCCATTCCTTCGGTTGTTGTTGTTATCATCACTATTGGGAGAATCCTTCTTGAAGGGGCATTCTCTAGCATAGTGACCAGGCCTATGGCAAGTGAAACACTTACCCTTCTTTTCTTGAGTCCTTGTTCTTCCTTTGTCCTTAGAACCACCAGAGTTCTTCTTTCGAGAATGAGCACCATATGCAACATTTCTGTCATTATCGAATTCCTTCATCCTTGTTTCTTCTTGCATACATCTAGACAGAAGCGCATCAAAGTTAGGAATGGTATTATTATTGAGAATGGTAGTTGTGAATACTTGCCATTCATATGGGAGTCCTCCAAGTGCGGTGAGAACCATCTCACGATCAGCTATTGTCTCCCCAATAGCCAGCAGATTGTTCCTTGTTTCGGTCAATTTCAGAAAGTAAGTTTGAACAGACTCATCCCGACCCTTCTTCATATTCTTCAACTTATTCTTGAGGAATAGAACTTGGTTCACATTGTTTACTTTGAACATAAGGATCAATTTATCATACATCTCCTTGGATGTGCCTAGTTCAGATATATAGGCAACCAGACTCTTATGTATGGATTCCCTGATCATCAGTTTTGCTTTGATCTCTCCCTTTTTATACTTGTTTCTAACAGCAGCGGTAGCATTGGATGGAGGTTCTTGAATCTTACCCAGCACATGATCCAAGAGATCATGGTCTTCCAATTTGAGATCTAATATCATCTTCCAGGCATGGAAGTCATCCCTTCCAGTCAACTTGTCATTCTCCTTGAATTCAAAACTTGTGGAACCCATTTCTTCCGGTGGTGATTGCTAAAGATAGGGCTTGTCTTCACCTCACCTATGATACCATGTAAATTTTTGTAGATGTTCTATGCTTGGAGCAACTTTACTTTTCTTACAGCAATCACACAAATAGTTAAGTAAAATGCAGATAGAACATATAAGTGGATCTTATAGAAGACAAACCAGAAACATAAAAATGTGGTGGTGCGTTACGGCGGTCAACAGGATGCTTCAACCAACAAAGTCTCATTGGTCAGCCAACCCAAAATGTGTCACAACAGTCCTCCAATCAGCAACCGAGTCAACCCAAGTCAACTCCAAAAAATTCAACGCTCTCCAGAAAATTCAACGCAGGGCAGCAAGCTAAAAGTCAACGCAGCAGCAGTTTGGTCAACCCTTTGACCTCAATTTCTGTGCCAAACAGTACGGCCTTCCAAAATCGAACTTCCCAACAATTTTCAGCCCATTCGGACCATGTGTTGACCAAAGTCAATGCTGGTCAAACTTCCAGCAAAACCCTAGCCGCAGCAATTCGTCCTTCAGCTCAGTCGTACAGAGATTCGTCCTTCTTCTTCACACGTGTGGGCTGGAAATGTCCTCCAAGGAGCTCGTACTCAATCAGATGAGAGAAGAAGATGTGTGTTGAGTTGTGGTGAAATGCTCTCCAACTTTGCCTGTATTTATATCCATCATTGGGGTGTGTGACACATCTACTGGGGGTGTGAAACCTTAAGGCCGACCTGCACATATAATTTATTATGAATAATAAATTGAAAATAAATGTTCTGCTCATCGGATTAAGACATATTATATATGGATTTTACACCTCTCCGAAAGAGCAATCCAACAAAAATATTAGCCTCTTAATCTGAGCATCATAACATGGAATTTGGACCTAGTTGTCCAAATTTAACACAAACAAAAGGGTTTAGTGGGGGAGCACATTGAGGACTTCCAAAAATTGAATATAAGGGTAACTGATATTCCAATGGAACACATGATTGATCTCTTCATAGGTACTTTAAAGGATGACATCCAACATGAAGTTCACTTTTTGGAACCTAATTCATTGGAGAAGGCATTCAGGTTGGCAAGAAAAATTGAATGTAAAATTAAGGCAACAAGGAAGCCTACCACTCACTTC
The DNA here is from genome assembly GCA_034641835.2 of Pinus albicaulis. NCBI lineage: Eukaryota > Viridiplantae > Streptophyta > Pinopsida > Pinales > Pinaceae > Pinus > Pinus albicaulis. The sequence goes on from CM076574.1 coordinate 489,332,891, forward strand.
TATAAAGAGGGAAGTGTTGGTACTCCTAGATTTCAAAAACCTAGAAGGTTGACAGCACAACAATTGGAAGAAAAAAGAGAAAACGGGCTTTGCTAAAGTTGTGATAGAAAATACACTAAAGGTCATAAGTGTGCTGAGAAGAAATAATTTTACATATATTGTGAAGAGGAAAAATAAAATGAACAAGAAGAGGATATACACCAGGAAGAAATGAGTTCGACTATATCTTGTAATGAATTGGTAGGAATCACCACTCCTCCAACACTCAAGATATAAGGACATATCAAGAAGAAAAAGGTAGTATTGTTGATTGATTCAGGTAGTACCCATAATTTTATTCATTGTAAGGTAGCCAAGAAATTGAATTGTTTCCTATACCTAGCACCATAATGTCAAGTGACGGTTGCAGATGGAGGAACTATAAATTGCTCTGTAAAATGCCATAATATCAATATAACCATGGGGGAATATTTATTTAATTTTCCAATGCTTTCCATTCCTATGGGAGGTGCTGATATTGTACTAGGAGTACAATGGTTACAATCTTTGGGGACGATAGATTCTAATTTTCAAGAACTTTTCTTGAATTTTTTTTCAGAAGGAAAGGAAATCGAATTACGGGGTATTGCAGGGAAGCTGAGAAATATAATAATATCTAATGTCATGACAGAGCTTCTAAAGAAAGAACCAGGAGGCAAAATTGCACAATTATGCTCACCAGAAGTTCCAACATCAAAATAATATATTTCTGCAGATCTCTGAAAATTCTTGGACAATCATTCCAAGGTTTTTGAAACTCCCAAAGGACTCCCACCTATTTTTGATCATGATCATGCTATTCATTTGATTCCATGAAGTTTTCCTCCAAACATCAGGCCTTATAGATATCATTATGTCCAAATGAGCGAAATTGAACATATGATTGTAGAAATGTTAGAGGTAGGTATAATTCAACCTAGTCAAATTTCTTTCTCTTCTCCTGTAGTATTGGTACACAAGAAGTATGGACCATGGTGCATGTGTGCCGATTACAGGGTGCTCAATAAGCTCACCATTAAAGATAAATTTCCCATTCCTGTGATTGATGGATTATTGGATGAATTACATGGAGCAATTATTTTACCAAGTTGGATCTTCGTTCAAGATATCATCAAATTAGGATGAAGACTGAAGATATTCTGAAAAAAAAATTTCGAACTCATGAGGATCATTATCAATTTTTGCTCATTCCTTTTGCCCTTCCAATGCACCTTCAACATTTCAAGGGTTGATGAATTCCATTTTCAAACCCTTCCTTAGAAATTTTGTGCTAGTATTTTTTGATGATATACTAATCTACAGCAGGTCTTGGAAGGATCATGTTGAACATGTTGACAGGGTGCTCAAACTATTGCAGGAGAAACAATTATATGCAAAAACATCCAAATTTTTCTTTGGAGTAGAAGAGGTGGAATATCTGGGTCATATTGTATCTCACGAGGGTGTTAAAGTAGACCCTAACAAAATTAAAGCCATTAAGGAATGGAAAGTCCCCACAACCATAAAGCAGTTGCAAGGATTTCTCGGGTTAACATGGTATTATCGCAAGTTTGTTAAGAATTATGGGAGAATAGCAGCACCTCTAACAACATTATTGAAGAAATATGCATTTTCATGGACTCCTGAAGCAACTAAGGCCTTTGAACATCTTAAAGAGGCAATGTGCCTAGCATCGGTCTTAGCTATGACAGACTTCACAAAAACCTTTATTGTGGAATGTGATGCCCCAGGAAATGGAATTGGTGTTGTTTTAATGCAAGAAGGAAGAACCATTTCTTTTGAAATTCCTCCAATCAAAGGAAAGTATTTACAGAAAACTATTTATGAGAAGGAAATGTTAGCAATACTACATGCACTAAATAAATTGAGAACTTACCTAATGGGAAGACACTTCAAGGTAAAAATTGATCATGATAGTCTTAAACAATTTTTGGAACAAGGACTATCTTCAGAAGAGAAGCAAAAATGGGTCACAAAGATGTTGGGTTATGACTTTGAAATAATCTACAAAAAAGGGAAGCTAAATGTTGTTGCAGATGCACTCTTAAGAAATAATGAAGAGGTGGAAGCATTTCTTTGTGCCTTTTCTATTATCCAACTAGATTGGATAACCGAAGAAAGATATGAGTGGAAGAAGGACAAAGAAGTGTGGACACTCATTCAAAATTTACAACAAGATCCTAGTACATCTGATACATTTAGTTGGACAAATGATTGATTATGGTACAAAGATCAGTTATATATTTGTAATAATTCCCAAGTAAAATAAAATATTGTTTTGGAATTTCACACTTCTCCTTTAGGAGGACACTCAAGATTTTTAAAATCTTACCACGGGGTGAAGAAATATTTTTTTTCGAATGGCCTTAAATTTGATATTCAAAAGTTTGTGGCGGAATTTTTGGTTTGCCAGTAGAATAAAGTTGAGAAAATTAAGACCCCGAGTCTTCTACAACCTTTATCCATTCCAAGTCAATGTTGGGAGGATATTTCAATGGATTTTATCACAGGTTTACATAAGTCTGAAGGAAAGAGTGTCATCATGGTGGTAGTTGATAGACTTACCAAGTATGCACACTTTTGTGCATTATCTCATCCATTTAAAGAAAGTATAGTTGCTACCACATTTATGGACACAATTCAAAAGCTACATGGAAACCCAAGGGTTATTGTGAGTAATAGAGATCCCATTTTTACTGAAAATTTTTTGACGGAGTTATTTTCTTGTTTGGGTACTCAATTAGTTCATAGTTCATCTTATCATCCTCAATATGATGGTCAAATTGAGATAGTAAATAAATGTTTGCAAGGATATCTTCGTTGTTTTGTATCTGATAAACAAACACAACGGGTCAAGTGGTTACCTCTCGCTGAATGGTGGTATAACACTTCCTTCCATACTGCAACAAAAATGACCCCATTTATGGCACTTTATGGATATCATCCAACATCCATCACATCATCTTTAAGAGAAAATTCAAAGGTTCAAGCACTGGAAGATCACATCAAGCATCAACAAAAAGTTCTCCAACTCTTAAAGGACAACCTGAATTTGGCACAAAATTGAATGAAACAATAGGTAGATGAACATTGCAATGAGAGAAGTTTTTATGTAGGGGACTGGGTATTTTTATGGCTACAACCATACAAACAAATTTCCCTCAAGCAAGCTAAGAAGGATAATAAATTATCGCCAAAGTACTATGGTCCTTACAAGGTGTTGAAAAAGATTGGTACTATGGAATACAAATTGGAGCTTCCTGCTTCTTCACGAGTGCATCCAATTTTCCATGTTTCATGCTAAAAGAAGGTTATAGGTGAAAATATTCCAGTTCAAACAATATTGCCAAGACTTGATGAGGAAGGAAAAATCATATTGGAACCTGAGGCGGTCACGGAAACAAGAACTCGATAGCTACAGAATCGATCAATTTCAGAATATCTCATCAAGTGGAAGAACTTATCCACTGAAGGTTCTACATGGGAGGATGAAAATTTTATACAGAAGCACCTAGAGCTACTCAAGTGTTGAGGACAACACTTTTTTGAAGGAATAGGGGCATTTAAGGTCCCTATATTACTAGTATAGTCCCTTATTGTTGTTACTATAACCCCCTTATTGTTATTATTATACCCTTGTAACCCCCATATTGTTATTAGTGTGCCCTTAAATTATTATTATTAAGTCGACTAGGATTACATTGTGGCCCCATGGACTTCTATATATAGAAAGGAGGTTTTGTAATTTGTATCATGCAATAATTTTTCATTCATGTAATGTGTTGGAGGTTGCCCCCTTGAAGTGGCTTATTTATAAGGCGTTGATATCTCTTTTCTTCTATTTTTGGAGATGGTTTCACAACAAGATTTATGCAAGAATGCAATAGAATTCACATATAACAATAAATACAAAAATGCAATGGAAATAAAACTACACTTTATTAATATAAAAGGACTGAAATTTGTTTGTTGTTTAGGATTTTTGGAACGATACCTAACCCTATGAGATGAAGACAAAACTATGGGCCTCGTTTGGGTAAATTGTTACATCAACTTCCTAGGGACGTAACTTTGGCGTACGATCTTCGTTTGGCACACACCATACCTCGTTAGAAATATCTATATGAGGAATACAAATTTTGAGTAAGAACTATCTGTCCATGACACATGTTGCTCCGAGTTTTCCAAAAAAAAGTCGTTTAGGGCATAAAAACGGCTCCAGAAGTTAAGGACCCGAAAAACTGCTAATAATAGTAAACTCTGTTAAAATTAAGGAAAATGAAAAACTGGAAGAAAAATTGGTGGGGCCACAAGTGGAATAGACGGGTGGCCACCAATATCCACCTAGAGCATTACTCCCCTCTTAGAAAGCAATGTTCCCCATTACATTGACTTCCTGCATGAGATGAGGAAACCTTTGCTGAACTTGGTCCCCGGTGAACTACTTGCCTTGGTGTAGGAGTTGGCGAAATTTGATAACCCGATATAGTTGGATCTCCTGTTGGCGAGAGTTATTGATTTGCATGTTCATGATACAATCTGTGGGGGCATGTTCCATGCGGTCTCGATTTAGCTATGTTGGTGTGAGTTGTTATGCAATGTCGGAGGTGTCGAGTAGAGGTGGGAAGTAGGGCCAGAGGTTGTCCACATTGAATACTAGGTGCAGACCAAGGAATGGTGGAGTAATGAGCTCAAATAATTGTTCCCTACAGCCTTGGTGATGGTGTACAACCCATATCGAAGCGGATGAAGCTTGTGGTAGAATCTAGTGAGGCACTTCTTGTGAAAATGTAGCCACACTTTGTCACCCACTTGGAAGTTGTGTGCCACTTGATGTTGATCATGTCGTTTCTTATACTTAGCATTGGCTCTGTCCAATATTTCATGAAACTATTGGAAAATTTGTTGAATGTGCTAAATGAATGTGCTCATTTTGTCAGCTTGAGACTGGACTTGAGCCGTATCGACATGAGTAGTCGCAAATGACATGGCTAAGTCAGTGGGACATAGCGGCTGGAACCCCGGGTCCACCTGAAAGGGGTTGTGGCCAGTTGAGTTGTGGAGAGCCCAAATATAACTATGTTGTACATAGGGAAGGCTCTCATTCCATGTGCATGGATTCTTTGAATTGTACATGCACAGAATGTGTACAATAATCGTGTTGACGCTCTCTATCTCGCCATCAGTTTGGGGATGGAAAGCTATGGACTTGGTGAGCTTGGTGTCCATCATTGACCATAGGCTGGAACAAAATGTGTTGAGGAACCTTTTGTACTGATATGAGATGATAGATTTTGGGATCCCAAAGTGCACCCACACTCATTCAAAAAAGAGTTTAGCAGTGACTACTATTGTGATACTCTTCTTGCAGGGTGACATCATGGCCATCTTCGAGAATATGTCGACGACCACGAAAACACAGTCATTTCCATTCTTAGTAGAAGGAAGACCCGACATGTAATCCATGGATATGGATTCCCAAGGTCATCCATGGGTAGGTAGAGGAGTATAGAGGCCTTGCTTCTTGATGTTCGGTTTAGCAATGGTGCAAGCAGTGCATGAGATGATGTACTTCCCAACATCTTATCGAAGGTTCGACCAATAGAAATACTTCTGCACTACTACCACTATTTGCACGACCCTGAAATTCCCATCAACTCTATTGTAGTGTGCTTCCAAAATCATATTGGTATGCTCACTTGAAGGAACACAAAATTGTCCCAGGTGACATAGCAGTGCATCCTGGAGGTGAAAATTTGGAACTTGCATACCCTCCAAGAGTGTCTTGTATGTGTGGCTGAATTTTGGATCACTCTTGTAGATAAGTGACCAATCAAGAGTCTCGTGCCCACAAGAGTTGAAAATGGTGGTTAGCGCCACGATTGGTGGTCATCTGAGGCAATCTGCAACATTATTGGTGGTGCCCTTCTTGTAATTTATGTTCAAATGAAATTGTTGCATATATGTGCACAACTTATGATGGAGATCATTATGCAGCTTCCCTTGTGTCTGTATGAACTGTAGGGGTCGGTGGTCTATGTGGATAACCATTTCCTTCCCGACAACGTAATTCTTCCATTTTCAGCAAGTCTACAGAATGGAATACATTTATTTTTCATAAGTGGGATACTTGCGGACTACGTCGAACAATGTCTCACTGTGATATGCCACTAGATGCCCCTATTGACTAAGAACTTCCCCACTAGCATAGTTAGAGGCATATGTCTTGATCTCAAATTGTTATTGCAAGTTTGGTAATGTGAGCACTGGGGCAGAGTAGAGGTGATGTTTCAATTCTACAAACGCCTTTTGTTGAGATTCCGACGAAAATAATTTCTCCTTCATTCCTCCCTTCATGACTTGACTCAAGGGCCAAGTGGTATGAGAGAATCCCAACATGAACCTGCAGTAGAAATTAGCAAGACCCAAAGCTGTGAAGCTCTATTAGACTTGTTGGGGTCAGAGAATCCTGAATTAATTGGATCTTGGTTGGATCCACATGCACCCCCTGTCCATTAATAATGTGTCCCAGGTATTGAACCTGGGTCATTCCAAAAATGCACTTCTACAAATTGGAACACACCTTTTGTTGTCCCGGTGTTTGTAGGACCTGTGGGATGTGGTGGAGGTGCCCTTCTCAATAATGGCTGAAGATCAAGATATCATCTAAGTAAACTACTGCAAACGAGTTTATGGGAGCATTCTTCAACCCGAAAGGCATGACTAGCCATTCAAAAAGACCCTCCTTGGCTTTGATGGTAGTATTCCACACATCAGAGCCTCGGGGTTCGATTGGTACCTGCTGATATCTGAAATTCAAGTCAATCTTGTTAAAGGTGAGTTGATCCAGAAGGTAATCAATCCGTGGGTTCGGGTACCTATTCCAGACAGTGATCTTGCTCCATGCTCGATAGTTAATCCAGAGTCTCTGAGTCCCATCCTTATTTTTCACCAGTATGATCGGGCTCCCTCAGGGTGATGAAATCAGTTGAATGTGACATTTCTACACCAGATCCTGAATATGCCTCTTGATTTCATCATTCTCTAGAACAGAATGCTAATAGATCAGTCCATTGGGAAATAATGCCCCTGGGGTCAGATCGATCGGGTGCTTGACCTGAAAGTGTAGAGGTACCCCCATGGTTGAGGTGGAGATGTACATGTACTCCTCCATTACCCTGTCCATTTTTTGTTGTCGTCAGGAGGAGTCCTTTCTGGAGGTTGTCGCCATAGTTGGATCATCAGGGAAAAAATATACCGGTTTTGGAAATGAGCTTACTGCATTGTTTTGGAGTAACCAAAGAGATAGCGGTAAGAAGTGGTACCTCTGGTATCCTATACAAATTATTTCCCAAATTAACAAAACAACGCGAGGCCGAGACTCATATATAGCATGTTGCTTCCACAAGTAGAGTTGGCCTAATAATACATCACAAAATTCAAGACGAGCAATGTCACATAATACCTCATCCATGAAGGGCTTGATGTTGTAGGGAAGGCAACATGTTTGGCCGACGCGGAGATCCTGTCCTTGGTGAAGCCACCTGATGGTGTATGGTTGTGGGTGTGTTGTTTATAAAAAGCCTAACTTATTCAAGATCTCTCCTGAAATGATGTTATTTTGGCTCCCACTATCGATAATGAACTGTAGCGGGGAGCCCTTTACCCACATCTGGGAGTGGAAGACACACTCCTACTCCTCTGGATCTTTCGGTTCCTTCTTTTGGATATTTGCAGTGGAAACGGTGGCCTTGGGCTCCACATTAATAATATGCTTCACTTTGTTATTCCCCTTGTGGGGTTCGGATTCAGAGTCATAGCATGCACCTGATTCTGAAGGCCCCATCTTGGCCACCAGTGATTTCTTGGCGTGACACTCACCTGTGTTGTGAGTGGAGCTCTTATGGAACTCACACCACTTTCCTGTGTCCTTCTTTTTCTTGACATTTTTGTTATCTGCTTTTGGATTCGGTAGGTCCTCTTGGGCTGCCATACCTTGGATTTTTCCTTTCTTCTGTGGTTTGGGGCACCTTTCGCTTACTTTTTTTTTCGAATATACAAAGTCTCGATTCTTTTGTTTGAATTTCTACGCAATCTTGGCAACATAATGGTATGTCATACCAAGCGAGGAGATGTTGAGGAATTCCATTTCCTCTTGAATATATCTGTGCAGACAATTGCGGTACTTCAACACAAAATTTTTCTCTGAATCCCCAACCTTTGCGTAGGGTATGGAACAGATTCGTCAGCTCATGCACATCTTCATCACTTTCCTGCCGCAACCTAGTGCATTGTATGTACTTTTCCTCATAGCTCACCATCGGATAAAATTGTTCCTTGATGGAATCTTGGAAAGAATTCCAAGTGGATAGAGTCTATAATAGAGAGGGTTGCCGATCATCTTTTTCTCACAGTAGGTTTCCCACTAGTCCTCGACATGGGGGGTAGCTTTGAGGAGTGAAAAATAATCTTCTCTATGTCGAAAAGGTCTTGAACGAAGAAATATCCTTCTAATATATTAAACCATCTATCTACAGTGTATGCATCTATTTGGCCCTCAAATATGGGAATGTAAAAGTTTACTTATACCTTAAAAGGAGTTGTGCCTCCAGAGTGGATGTTGGATGAAAATGCATCGCCGGTGGGGAGTCATTGAAGGATATGGGCAAAGATATCCATAATCGTGTTCCTTTTTTTCCCGAGGGCCTCCTCAAGCAATATTTTGATAGGATATCCTACTCCCTCATCTTTATTTTCGTCCCCCATGGGGGGCCATCGAGGTTTGCGAGGCTGACCTTGCAAAGGTTCAACCAGATCGAGCCCTAACTCCTTATACCCCGACCTCGTTGGGTACATGCAAATAAGGATCGAGAAATAGGAGACTGCACTGATACCACTGATCTTGATATATGCATGAATGAAATAGAATACACATATAACCATAAATACAAAAATTCAGTGGAAATGACACGTAATTTAATTAATATCAAAGAACTAAAATTTGTTTACCGAAAGAATGGAAATAAACTAGCTAGGGCGCAAGTAGCTTATCCCTGAGAAGATATGTGGTGACTACAAGCATCTGAATTATGTTACAACGAGTCTCAACGGCATATTAATTATTGAGAAACAATGGAAAACCCAAAATTTCCAAAAACCTAACCCTAGGAGATGAAGCACCAAAACTATGGGCCCCGTTTGGGTAAATTAGTATATCAACTTACTCGGAAAGTAAGTTTGGAATAAGATCTTTGTTTAACACACACCATACCTCGTTACAAATATCTATCTCAGGACTACAACTTTTGTGTTAGTAACATCAGCCTATCGCCCATGTTGCTCCTGGTTTTCCAAAAAAATGTCGTTTAGGACCTCGAAACGGTCTAGAAGTTCAAGACCTAAAAAAATTATAAAAATAGTAAACTATGTTATAATTAAGGAAACTAAAAAACTAAAAGAAACAATGGTGGGGCCCCAAGTGGAATAGGCGGGTGGCAACGAGTATCCACCTGGATCATGGAGTAAAATCCAACTAATTCCAATCCAAAAGTGAGGAGTGGAGAGAATATCTCAAGAACCTCTGACAAGCCCAAACCAATTTAATAATGTTAGAAATATTCTTAACACACTCCCTTAATTATTACAGTAAAAAGAACAAAACTAAGCCACATGACCACCTTTCACATTGATATTTTTGTTTAGTATCATCTTCGTTTGAACTTCTATCCACTCTCGAATATGAAAGACTATTGTCTTTTTCTATCACCAAATTTGAGCAAGCACGTGATCCATTTAATATACAATTTCCTCTAACGATGATTTATGTATTTTTATGACTGATGATTATTTTCATACTTTCATCTAGGTGTTGTGCTAGAGAAGTAGTCTCAATAATAAACAACTCTATTGAAAAACTCTCATTTGGCAAAGACATAACATGTTGTATTAGCTAGTTTGATAGGAAAGAAATCTATATTGAATGTATCTAATAGTTAATCTTACAAAGTAACTTTTATATGCTCTCAAACCCAAAAAAATCACATAATCTATAGTTTTTTTTGAGTCATTGCATCGTCAAAGAAACATAAAATATAATGGTCTAAAAGAATAATCAAACGAGTGATTTTTTGGTTGTGGAAAAGCATACCATAAGAACCACTAGTTTAAATTATGTTACTATGTTCTATAGTTTCCTCTTTATTCTAGATTATCACAAAATGAATATAACATGCATTACCAAATATACATTGAAATATTATGCAAGACGCAACAATCATGTTTTGTTTAAGTGTTTAAATCACAAAAATTTATATTGTTGACCATTGAAAAGATATTTTTGTGATTTATATCTTTCAAAATCAGACCGTAGAAGCATTTCAACTATCTTATCAGAATATGAGTGGAATTCCATTGCTTGGCATCAACATTTGCAAGCTCCTTCAAACAAACTATTATCTCATCTAGCAGTGATCACGATACGTATAACACTCGTGAGTTTCATTACAGATGGGGAACTCAAAATGTAGATTCAATGATGGAGAAAGCTCTGTGGTAATTCTACATCTCAATGATATTTCACAATCAGATTTCGAATATGTGCACTAGTTTCGTGAAAAACCTTGACATGACAAGAAGTTGGAAAACCTCACAGAATTAAAACTAAACAAAAATGGATGAATAATATATTGCATGATGGATTAAGTTACACATATGTAGATCATACATGTAGCTTAGATGTTTACCACATGTTTGATGAAATTCCTAGTATTTTCTGGTCAATATAAGTCAAGTTATTGACTCAAGCTTCAATTTCTAGATTTTTTATCGTGTTTATTACAATTCTAGAAAGTCTAAGGGAGTTCTAAGAAGTAGTCTAGAGGCTAACCTTGAATAGTGGCTCATATATTAGGACTATACCCTCTAAACTGGGAAATTTAGTTCACAATCACATGGAAGCAATTTTTTTCATGCAATTGGATGCCTTCAACTGCACCCAGGCTTTTTCATACAAGTAGTTGGGAACCTAACTAATTGAAAAATAGCCCCAACTTAAGCTTCAATCATCTGGGGTGGGTTTTTGGCTCCTAAGTGTCTTGTGGCCTCGATGGATTTTGTGATTTGTTTGTTTGTGGTCAATTTTAGACCCCACCTTCTTAACATAATCTTGGAGGTTAGGTCATGTCATAGTAATCATGCACCTCATGTTTACCCTGGTAGGCTAGTGAAATTGGGTAAATGTGGGAGGGGGTAGTTACAAAACTCAAGAGAAAAAAATTCAACGAGGAAGAGATAATGGTAACTAATAAGGGGGAACCTCACAAGCATATATTGTGATATCAGCAAAATAATTATATATATAACAATCACCAAATTTGGTTTTCTCACTAAGCTTCATAATTCTGTTGACTTCTGGTAAAAATTGGGGAAAATTATCACTGCTTAAAAGAATGAGACATACATAAAGAAATTTGTCTACAAAATCAATAAAAGAAAACTCTTTAGAGTTCTTTCTAACCAATGAAGTCCAATGCACAAATGACCAATTGTTTTCTTGCAGAACTTTCTTCTCCAATTTTATAATCAATATATACATTTGAAACTTTAAAAACTATTCATGATTACCATCTGAAATAAACTATACAATGTCAAATAGTATTGTTGGTTTATTTTCTCGTAGTAATTTTAATGTAAAATTGAATATAACTTCATCTGCCATCTCATCATTGTGATACCCTAGCAAGATGCATAAAATTGAGACATTTTTTCTTGAAAGCTCATGAAACATGAATGTGGGATAAGGATGATTTTGTGTAGAAATTCCAGTTCCTTCAAGCATAAATAACGCAAATATCAAATATCTATGTTCAAAATCCAATTGAGGATGAATATCTAACAATGATTCACTGGAAAATGTCTGCATAGAATTAGGATTAGTAATATGTAAATCTTGTAGTATGGATTTAAAGGTTAAAAGAAATGCTTTCCATTTTGGGAAATTATATCTTTCACAGTCGGAAAATATCTATCAGAACACCATAGAAAAAATGATGGAAAGTGATGAGTCTGAGGGAAGATAAATTGAGGTAATAATGACTCATCACCACTATCTTGAAATATTTGAAAGACCTAGTGATATAGTTCATACAAACCAAACTCACATTTTGTCTCTACAATTTTGGCTTCTGAGTCGATCAATGGAAAATCATCTAGCTTAACAAAGGAAGAGGACTTCATGGTTTCAATGTGCACTTTGGTTTTGTTTCCCTTATGTGTGGCCATTTTGAAAAAATATTAAAGTAGATGAGTTTAAATTACCCATGAAATATAGTGCTAAAAACTCCTACGACTGATAGCCTTCAATTAGGTGCAATGTGTTGCTCATTTTCACTACAAAAGGAAAATGAGAGAAGACATGAAATTGGAAAACATGAAAGACATCATGGAAGTATCAAGTTTATATAAAAATATTATGAGTGGAATGCATTAACGATGTAAATCTTTAAACGCAACTGGAATATTTTTCATATACACTTCATTTTTAATGGTTAATGGGTTTGACATATAATGTTGACAACAATGTAGTTGGTAAGAAAAAAAAATGGCAGAAAGATAAATCTTTGGTAGGAGGCTATCTTTGGTAGAAAGTACAGTGGTTTTGCATTCGGGGGAGGTGGGTGTAGGAAAATAAGTGGTAAAAAGTGAGGGAGGTGCACAATTCACAAATGAGCAAATATTTTCAAAAAATAACCTTTGGTTTCAAGCTAACCCACTAGATAAATGACAAATTAAGGCATACATATCCACAAGTGTGAGTTGTATCATCCAAAATTGCTAACGTCATGCCCTTTCGACACTCCAAATGTCATGTCACGATGTTTTAGGTGTGAAAAGTGTGAAAGTGTTTGCATCGTAAAAAAATTACGTAAATTCACTCAAATCCACCAAAAACCATCCTTTGGTGTGACAAGTACGTATTGGGTTCCATTATTTATGATCCCTAGGCCCTGAACTATTAGAAAAAGGCATTATCCCTCTACAATAGGGCTCCTTCAAGTGTAACAAGCCCTCTTAAGTCTCTCAATGGGACACCATCATCATCTAGGCTTTGAATCAAATCATGTCCACCAATTGTGTCAAGGCCAAAGTGGGGGCACATTGGGTCTAGTGGTGTCATCATGAAGATTCCTCTATGTTGGGTCAAAATATACAAGTATCCTAGGTTTCGAGGCTACTCTATGACATGTAACATTTACTCATGATGGTAGTAGGATCAATTCTCTCAATGTTGCACTACTAAGCGATATATATCTTTGAAGGGGTTTTAGTACTTATGGAGTGGGTGCCCTCAAGGCCTAGATTGCAATGGACTACCTCAAAAACAACATGAACTCAAGTGAAATATCCCATCGATGAGAGACTGAAATCATATGCATATAATTGTATAAAGCTTGAATTTTTATGGACATATTAATATTTCGAACAACGATTACCTTTTGATATTTAAAAAAATCCCATAAAGGTGTTTCTTACCTTTATAGAGGTGGCCAATGGTCATCCCTATTATGTGCTTCCAACCCTCAAGGTGACGTACAGAAAGTTCCAAGCTCCACCCTTCAGTCAGTAGGTGTTATTGTATAATATATGATAGGATAACTGAAGAAAAAATATTCATATCCAAGTTTGAAGTTCACACTAACTAGTTGATGTAGAATCAACATCCTGAGTGTATGAATGTAAGGAGGGAGAAATCACGGAGTCATGATTTACCATGTTTGACCTAATTTTTGTTGAAAATTGGTAGCTAAGGGATGAATTTCGTTAAATAAAAACACATTTCTAACAATGTTGGAGTGACTTTATAAAATTAAAAAGTCATTTCTAGCATCTCAAGTATGACTTTCAAAAATAGAAAATCACCTTGCATCAATTGGTAATCAAGTAGATTTGATGGAAAATCACTTATCTTATTATTAATACATCTTACTACTTCAATTTCTACTTAATCATTATTATTATTATTACCCTTTATGATACTATGATATTATCAAAGGAAATTTAAGCCCGATTTCCTTCATGAAACTCAATCATTTTACACCTCTCTCCTTAATGACTCACATAGAACTACGTTACTCACTAAATCTCTCTCTCTTAATGGATAAATTACACTCGTGATTACACACTCATTAAATACATGTCATGGAGGATTCCTCATACACTCTCATGAATTCATATGTTACACTCTCCTCATTTAACTGATATGTATCTCTCCTAAATGATGGCTCTCCTTAATGGCATAACTTACACTTATCTAAGAAACTCGTTGCCTCTTATTTATGCCATAAGTTACTATTCCCATAAAGGCATGTGTTTCTTCTCCTTAATGGTATAAGCTACCCTTTCCAAAAATAAAAGGCACATGTTGTGCCTACCTCGTTGCATGCAATTTGTACCTCCTTTATGGAATAAATCAATTTCACTTCCTATATATATGTGTCTCATATCATCCCACCTTACTACTTGTGCTTTGTGAAATAAGGGTTCGAAGTTGAGAGAGAGAGTTGGAGAGAACTGAAGAATACTATGAGAGAGAGAATTGGAGAATAAGAGTAGGACTTAGTGAGCCAAGGTTGATTTATTGTTTCAATGTTTTAGTGTTAATTCAGTTGAAGGGAATGTTTATTTAGTTTTTTCATATGTTACTACTACCAATGATATTTATGATTCATCTTGTTCATATTTGGGTGAACTTAATCATTCTCATGATCTCTCATTGTAGTTTGTATCTTTGTTAAACAATTGATATCTAATAGAAGAAGAATTTGGTTGTGCTTTCCCGTTGTGGTATTTTACCCTAGTCATTGGACCTAAATTCTCAATGTCTCATTTTTTTCTTTGATTTTTCTAAAGTGAATTTAGTTATGTTCTATCGAAAATTTGTTAACTGATATTGCAACATAAAGAAGTTTAGTAATAAGTAATTGTTACAGAAAAGAACATCATAATTTCAACATGGTATCGTATATTTGGTGAAGATAATCCCAAGAGGATAAGAGCTATCACTTCTTTGAAGATATCTCACTTTTTGCTAGAATTTATTTTTCCTAATCAAGATGTATTCTTCTTACTTCAAGAATGAAGAAAAGTTGAATGATGATTCGGTTTTTTTTCCATGGAAGGAAGGAATGTATATTACCCTTGAAGAACATGATGTACTTTAATATGTGGATGGTGAGGTAGTAGAACCACTAGAATATTAAAATGTTGTATCTAAGGCTAGATACAAGAAGTGATAAGTCAAGGCTAAGAATATTTTCTTTGATTCTCTTAGGTAACATCTCATCACCTATGTCTCCAACTGTAACAAACCTAAGGAAATTTATGACAAATTAATATGAATGTATGAAGTAAACAACTTGTGTCACATAATTTCTTTCAAGAATAAACTCAGGGAAATTAGAATGAGTAGAGGATAGATCATTCAACCATTCTTCATGAGGATATCCAAAATCGAGGATCAGTTGTCAATTGTTGGTGAAATTTTATCTGATAAGGAGCTATTGTTTATTACAGTTGGAGGCCTTTCTCCAACTTGGGAAACTTTTATTACTACCATTAACAACAATGATAAGTGTCCCACATTTAATGATATCCTAAGAAAGTGCATTAAAGAGAAGGCCAGAATGATTTCGAGAATAATAATTCCCAAACATGAAGAGGGAGAACCTAGAAGCTTTTTTGTCGAGGACAAGGGGAAGAGAGGAAAAATAGGTCATCATTTTTCTAGAAAGCTTGCTCCTAGATCCAGTGGTTCCTATAAATGGAACATGGACTTATAAAAAGTTCAATGTTAAAATTATCATAAGCATTACCACTGTGCCTATGATAGTATAAGTGCACTATGATCCAACAACAAAAATCAAACAAAAACTTCATATATAATTATAGAAGAAGAAGATAGGCTCATGTTGTTCATAAAGAAAGGTATAGTTCTTCAAATATTTCAAGGAACCCAAGGTATGATAATGATGCAAATGAAACAAAAGCACGATACTTTCTCATTCTTTCTCTTTTTAGTTCCTCTCCTATAGATTCTTATGATAGATGGTTTCTATGTAGTGATTCTTGACACTCGACTAGTTATAAAGAGGTTCTCTCAAATTTTGTTGAGAGGGAGACAAATCTCAAAATTATACTTGGATATAGTTCTACATATACTATAAATACATTTAGTTATGTTTCTTTTCATTTTTATAAAGGTAAAACTATATCTCTTCAAGAATTTGTATATGTACCTAGTTTTAAAAAGAATCTTGTATCTATACCTACCTCAGAAGAAAAATGAATGAAAGTTGCTTTCATAAATGGAAAATTTATCACTTAGCCAATAGTTATAGCAGGAGTGATGCTTTCACTATGGGATTGATATTTGAAGGTATTTATAAACTCAATAGAAGGTCAATACATGCATTGATTCATGATAGTAATCATCAATGTGAACTATGGAATCGAAGGCTAGCTCATCTACACTATAAAGCTTTGCATCATGTGAGAAATATGGTTTCCAGAATTCCTGAAATTATATTTGATCATAATGAAGTTTTATAAGGGTGTGCAAGTGGAAAGCATGTAAAGGGGCCATTCCCTTCAAGCAAAAGGAAAACAATTCAAGTAATTCACCTTATACATTGTAAGTTATGTGGACTTCTGATTGCAACTTCTCTTGGTGGCTACTTGTATTATACTACCCTAGATCCATCTTAACCCCATATCTATCAAGCACTAAGAGGTATCAAATCTCTTGAGGAAAAAACCTATTTTTTTGGTGAAAAACTTGAGGAAAGGTTTTCACCTTGAGATATTTGATCCCTCTCAGTGGTTGATAGATCTAGGGTTGGGATGGATCTAGGCCAGTTTCAATCGTGTGCGGTCATACAATTTTTTTTAACGTCTAATTATTTTGATAATTTTAAATGTGATAAATACGTATAAGATTAATTTGGTGAATTTGATTTTAACATTGCTTAGTTACCTCAGTTTTCTGAGATGAGAGAGTCTTTTAGTAACTTGAATGATGAAAATTTATGAAATGACAAAATTTAAGTGAAAAGTAACAATGTAAAAATATTGAATGATAGAAAATGTGAGTAATAAGAATATAGTCAATTACAAGAAATCATCATTATGATGAATATGAAACTATTTTATTTTATTGTTCTTATTGTCACACCTATTAGTTATTTTCTATTATTGCTTTTAAATGCAATTTGATTAACAATGTTGAATTATGGAAAATGGGAAGAATAAGAATGGGGCCAATTACAAATAGTTTACAATTTGAAGAAGAAGAAATTTTGGGTAAGTGAACACTTTGTTTAGGATAAAAATTCAGGTGTTATATTTATGGTTGAATTACTGTAACACATAAGTCAATTTATGTCATAAATAATGTTTATTTTCTTACACTAAGAGAGAGTGTGTATGTTTTGGGGGTGAAATAGATATATAAATGCAGGGGAGAGAGAGGGAGTGGAAAATGGAGAGAGAGAAAGAGATAGATATATATGGAGAGAGAGTATGTATGTTTAGGGGGTGAGATAGAGAGATAAAGAATGAGAGGTAATGGGAGACAAAGATATAGATTGAGGAGGCAATGATGTGCTTACATTGAAATCAATGCATGCTATTAATCTAATTACTTTGAAATTAATGTACATCATACATATAGTTGCATCAAATAAGAAATCAAAGTCTACACTGAAATCAATGCATCTAGTGCAAAAAATCAAATAGGATTAGAAATCAACATCTACACTAAAATAAATGTATGTAGTTAAAACAATCAAATAGGATTAGAAATCAACATCTGCTTAAAATGAATGCATATATTGCAAGAAATCGAATAGGATTAGAAATTAATCTCTACACTGAAACCAATGTATCCAGTGCAAGCAATCAAATAGGAGTATAAATCAATATCTACATTGAAATCAATGCATCTATTATAATGTATTAAATATGATTAGAAATCGACATCTACACTGAAATCAATGCATCTAGTGCAAATGATCATATAGAGTTAGAAATCAATATCTACACTAAAACCAATGCATCTCATGCAAACAATCAAATAGGAGTAGAAATCATCATCTACATTAAAATAATTGCATCTAGTGTAAGGTATTAAATAGGATTAGAAATCAACATCTACACTAAAATCAATGCTTCTAGTGCAAGCGATCAAGTACGAATAGAAATAGAAATATACAATGAAACTAATACATCTAGTGAAAGCAATACAATAGGAGAAGAAGTCAACATCTACATTGAAATCAATGCATCTAGCGCAAGCAATAAAATATGATTATAAATCAACAACTACACTGAAATCAATAGATATATTTTAGTGAAAAACCAATATATTCAAGACTTTCTAGATCTAAATTCTAGGTTTGTATTTGTCTTCGTGTGTCCCATTCTTCTTCCCTCTCTCTCAACCTTCTAGTATCTGTCTATCTACCTCACTTTAACCTTCCCTCTCCCCCCTCAATCTCTCCTTCTTCTATCTCTCCACCTCTCCATCCCTTTCTCTATATTTTTCTTGATACCTCTCCACCCTGATATCTATATCTATAGCTCCTTCAACCTATCCAGATTTTTCTCTCTATCTCGTCCCCCTAAACACATGCCATTCTCTCTCTCTCTCTTTCCCCCTTTATCTATATATCTATCTCCCTCTATCTCTCTCCCTCTCCACCCTTCTCTCTCTATGTATTTCCTCCCCTTCCAACTCCATATCTCTCTCCCCCCCCTCCCCCCTTTCTCTCATATTTCTCAAGTCCTCCATCTCTTCCTTTGTCTTTATCCCTTTCTCTCCCACCTCCCTCTATCTCTCCCTACCCACTACACACACTCTTTGTTTCCACCCTCCAGATTTGTCACTATCACCCTCTCTCTCTCCTTCTCGCTATCCCCCTCTCTCCCCTCTCCCTATATATGTCTCCTTGTCTCTATCTGCCCCTTATTTCCCTCTATTTATCCTCTCCTTTGTTTTCCCTTACCTTATCTCATCTCTCCCTCATTCCATCTTCATCTCTGCCTTATCACTCCCTCTCACTCTCCACCTCTATCTCTCAATGTATTTTCTCTTCCCTCCCTCTCTTTCCTCTTCCAAATCCATATCTCTCTCCTCCTCTCCCCCCCTTCTCTCTCTCCATGTCTCTCCCACCTCTATGTCTCTCTCTGCCACTCTATTTCCCCTCCATCTCACTCTATCTCTCTTAGATATGATGTCATTTTATTTTATTTAAGAGACTATCTAAATTTAAAATAAAAACATAATTAGTTGTAAACTATTAAACCTATATTTTTTGTCAACCATGTCAAAGGAAATAGAATAACAATAAAACTTAAAAGAATCATGCACTCTATTTCCTCTATCATTTTTAGTCACTTTTAGTTCTCTCTTTTCTTGGATATTTGGTTAAAATGCATATATCCTGGTTCTTTATAATATTATTTATATTATATGAATTTCACACTTGTATATATAACAATTTTTTCTCATTTTTAATTTATTAAAACCTCCATTTAATATATATGGGAATATTTTTAGTAGTCAAGAGGATGGTTGATTTATATATACCTCAAAAGTAATTATAACCTTTTTGTTTTTATATCTAATTAAAAAATTTTATAAAATTAAAGTATGTGTAAAATATTTTGACTTTGAAATAAGTTATGATTTTTGGGCATGTGGTATTGATAATAAAATGGTAATGGTATTGACCCATGGTATTGTAACAAAATAATTAATAGTATAGATCCATAATATAATAATCAAAGCCTATATGGCCCATGGTATTGATAAACCACCCCCATGGCATTATGATTTTTTTCTCTCCTCTCCCTGTCTCCATTCGTCTCTCTATATTTCTCTTCTCTCTATATTTCTCTTCTGGTTATTGGCCCATGGTATTGTAAAAAAACCTACTTACAAGTTAATAACATCCATGGTAAATATTCATGATTGAAAATCTTGTTATATTTTAAACATTAATTTTTTATATTCTAAAATTTACAAGTACTATTTATGTGTTATATATTCTAAAGTGATGTGCATTATACTTTTACATCTCACATCTAAAAATTAACAACTCAGGTCTCACATCTAACATATCACATGTAATGCTCACCCATGTAACACTCACACATATAACACTCACGCATCCACCCTAAACTCAGTTTTAGAATGCCTCTCGAGGAATAATATTTGTAAATTATTTTCTCACAAGACATGGATTTTATTTTTGAAAAATAATGGTCAAGAATTTGGCATGTTGTTAGGTCTCTATATTACTAGTATAGTCCCTTATTATTGTTAGTGTCACCCCCTTATTGTTATTTTTATACCCCTATAACCCCAATATTATTATTATTGTGCCCTTACATTATTATTGTTAGGTTGGCTAGGATTATATTGTGATCCCATGGATTCCTATATATAGAAGGAGGTTTTGGTCATTTATATCATCAAAGAATTGCTTATTTATGTAATGTATTAGAGGTTTCCCCGTTGGTGTGGTTGATTTATATGGCATTGATATCTCTTTTCGTCTATTTATGGAGCTGGTTTCATAACGTTTGGTATCCGAGCTTTGGATTCTAGGGTTTTGCTGCTCCAAATAGGTCATCGTGGTATTTTCACTATAACATTTTTTATATGAAGTTTTAGAAGCTGAAATATTTATACAGTGAAGCGGAAATCCTGAGAAACATTGTGTAAAAATTTCAGATCTTGGTTTGCAATATTTTGGAGATATGATCTGTGGAACTTAGGGCTTTTCAGGCTCGCAAATTTAACCTAAAATAGGTCATCATGGAATTTGCGCTATAAATTTATTTATACGAAGGTTCAGAATATGAATGTTTTACATAACGAAGTCGAAATCCTGAGGAACCTCCTGTAAAAATTTTAGATCTTGGTTTGCAATATTTTTGGAGATATGATCTGTGGATTTTAGGGTCTTTTCAGGCTTCCAAATTTCATCTCAAAGAGGTGACCATGGGAAAATCGTCATAACTATCTCTCTCTGAGTGTTGGATTGGAATTCTGTAAAAATTGGCTCTAAGTACACAGAATGTAGTTTCCTATGTATCAATTTCAGAACCTAATGAGGAAACAATGACACTTGGCACACGGTACAAGTTTTCTCTTCTAATCTATTCCATAATTAAGTCATTGTGGGAGGTTGGGCATAAATTTTCCTTGAAGAATCAAAATCAGGTTAGATCAATGGCATTCGAAAGAAGATTCAGAGGGATAATACATAACTAAATTTCAGATATTGAATATCCACAATCATAGAGATAATTAATTTTCAATATAGAGCTCCTCGAAAGAAAGAAAAAGGTGTGTATTTTTTTTCAAATTGCATAAAACTTGTTTGAAAAATTAGTTTGAATTGATTCCAAGGGCATACTGTAGAATAGATATTAGCATCGACTTCTAAAATCCCTCCTAAAAAGATTTCAACACTAATTAAGCTTTCAAAAGGCTCTAATATGTCCCATGAATATGAAGAACTGCAACATGACATGTCAAAATTACAAGAGCAAGTGCACGAAATTTCTCTCTCACAAAGATCGACAAAAAATGAAATGGAAGTTTTGAAGAAAAGCATGGAAGCTAAGACGGATGGTTTGAAGAAAGGCATGGAAGCTAAGATGGATGGCATGGAAGATGGAATAGAATCTAAGATAGATTATAGGGAAGATAAGATCAACGAAAAAATGAAATACAACATGGAAAACATGAAAAATGATCTAAAAGCAGAGATGGAAGTTTTGACAAAGTTGATACAGGAAATGTTTCCAAATGGTGAAAAGATAGTAGAGGAAACTCATGATGAGAAAAAAATAAATGTTAATCGTGATTTCATGAACTCTAATGTTTGATGAAATAACTACCATATTCCAAAGATGGATATGAGCAAGTTTGATGGCAAGGATCCCGAAACATGGATACCACAGATGGAGCAATATTTTGATCTCGATAATGTGAAAAACACACAAAATATACTCATTGCGACTTTACATTTAGAACAAAATACATTTTTATGGTATCAATGGGTTTGAGCACATAAAAAAATTTGTCACTTGGTCAATTTTTACGGAGGAAATGATAGTGCATTATCAAGATACAATGACCAACACCTTCTTTATCCAATTGGTAAATCTCAAACGGAATGGTTTAGTGGTGGAGCACATTGAGGACTTCCAAAAATTGAATATAAGGGTAACTGATATTCCAAAGGAAGACATGATTGATGTCTTCATAGGGACTTTAAAGGATAATATCCAACATGATGTTCATATTTTGGGAACCTGATTCATTGGAAAAGGCATTTAGGTTTGCAAGAAAAATTGAATGTAAAATTATGGTGACAAGGAAGACTACCACTCACATCTATAAGGATGGAAGTGTTCCTATTCCTAGACTTCCACAACCTACAAGGTTGACAACACAACAGTTGGAAGAAAAAAGAGAAAAATGGCTCTACTATAGTTGTGATAGAAAATACACTAAAGGTCATAATTGTACTAAGAAGAAATTCTTTCACATATATTTTGAAGAGGAGGAAGAAAATGAGCAAGAAGCTTCAAAAGAAGAGGATACACACCAATAACCAACCCTAGAAGAAGTATAAATGAGTCTGACCATATCGTGTAATGCACTGGCACGAATTACTGCTCCTCAAAACTCTCATGATAGAAGCACATATCAACAATCAAAAAGTAATAGTGTTGAATTCGGGTGGTACCCATAATTTTATTCATTGTAAGGTAGCCAAGGAATTGAATTGTTTCCTATACCCAGCACCAAAATGTCAAGTGATGGTTGCAAATGGAGGAAATATAAAATTATATGGAAAATTCCATAATATCAAGCTAACAATGGGGGAATTTGTATTGAATAGTCCAATGCTTTCTATTCCAATGGGAGGTGTTGATGTTGTACTAGGAGTACAATGGTTACAATATTTGGGGATGAAAACTTTTAATTTTCAAGAACCTTTCTTGAAATTTTTTTCAGAAGGAAAGGAAGTTGAGTTACGGGATATAGCAGGGAAGCCGGGAAAGATAACAAGTTGTAATGTCAGGAAAAAGCTTCTGAAGAAAGAACAACAAGGCGTAATTGCACAATTATGATCACTAGAAGTTCCAACATCAAAATCAATTCTTTCTCCAGATCTCCAAAAAGTATTTGACAATCATTCCAAGGTGTTTGAAACTCCCAGAGGACTCCCACCTATTCGTGATGATGATCATGCTATTCATTTGATTCCAAGAATTTTCCCTCCAAACATCAATCCTTACAGATATCCTTATGTCCAAAAGAGTGAAATTGAACATATGATTGTAGAAATGTTAGAGGCTGGTATAATTCAACCTAGCCAAAGTTCTTTCTCTCCTCCTAGGAAAATTTTAAGGATCGAAAATTATCTCGAAGTTTAAAAAAATGGCAAATCTCACTAGTCCCTGATATGCAAACTATAAATTTTTATTGATGTATTTGTAAAAAATTTCAAACTTATAATGATATTATATATACTCTCTATATAATGTTGGTGATTTTTAATGTAAAATAATTTCATATTATAAAATTTAGGCAAATCATTTTTATAAAAAAATGGAAATTGGCGAATATTTTTTTTGGAAAAGCCATGGAAAATTAGCCCAGCTGCGAATATTAGCCCCTAAAATTTTCCATGCTCTCCTCCAGTAGTATTGGTGCACAAGAAGGATGGATCATGGTGCATGTTTCTAGATTATAGGGAGCTCAGTAAAGCTCACTATTAAATATAAATTTCACATTCTTGTGATTGATAAATTATTGGATGAATTACATGGAGCAATTTATTTTTCCAAGTTGGATATGCATGCAGGATATCATCAAATTAGAATGAAGACTGAAGATATTCCGAAAACAACATTTTGAACTCATCAGGGTCATTATGAAATTTTGGTCATGCCTTTTGGCCTTACTAGTGCACCTTATACATTTGAAGGGTTGATGAATTCCATTTTCAAAATTTCCTTAGAAAATTTATGCTAGTATTTTTTGATGACATAGTAATCTACAACAGGTCTTGGAAGGATCATGTTCAACATGTTGACAGCGTGCTCAAACTATTGGAGGAGAAACAGTTATATGCGAAAACATCCAAATGTTTCTTCGGATTATACGAGGTGGAATATATGGGTCATATTTTATCTTAGGAGGGTGTTAAGGTAGACCCTAACAAAATTAAAGCCATTAAGGAATGAAAACTCCCCACAACCATAAAGAAGTTGTGAGGATTTCTCAGGTTAACAGGGTATTATTGCATGTTTGTTAATAATTCTGTGAGAATGGCAGCACCTCTAACAACATTGTTGAAGAAAGATGCATTTTCATGGACTCCTAAAGAAACTAAGGCCTTTGAACATCTTGAAGAGGAAATGTGTCTAGCACCAGACTTAGCTATGCCAGACTTCACAAAGACCTTTATTATGTAATGTGATGCCTCAGAAAATGGAATTGGTGTTGTTTTAATGCAAGAAGCAAGAACTATTGCTTTTGAAAGTCTTCCAATCAAAGGAAAGTATTTACATAAAGCTATTTATGAGAAGGAAATGTGGGCAATAGTACATGCACTAAAGAAATGGAAACCTTACTTAATGGGAAGACACTTCAAGGTAAAAACTGATCATGATACTCTTAAAAACTTTTTGGAACAAATACTATCTTCACAAGAGAAGCTAAAATGGGTCACAAAGATGTTTGGTTATGATTTTGAAATCATTTACAAAAAAGGGAAGGTAAATGTTGTTGTAGTTGCACTCTCATGAAAGGATGAAGAGGTGGAAGCATTGCTTTTTGCCATTTATATTATCCAACTGGATTGGATAACCGAAGCAAGGGATAAATGGAAGAAGGACGAAGAAGTGTGGACACTCATTCAAAAGTTGTAGCAAGATACTGGCACATATGATACATTTAGTTGGAAAAATGATTCCTTATGGTAAAAATATCACTTATATATTTTCAATAATTCCCAAATAAAACAAAATATTCTTTTGGAATTGAAAACTTTTCCTTTAGGAGGACACTTAGGATTTTTAAAAACTTACCACAGGGTGAAGAAAGAATTTTTTCAGGATGGCCTTAAATTTGATATTCAAAATTTGGTGGTGGAATGTTTGGTTTTCCAGCAATATAAAGTTGAGACAATTAAGACCCCGTGTCTTCTACAACCTTCATCCATTCCAAGTCAATGAAGGGAGGTGATTTAATGGATTTTATCACAGGTTTACCTAAGTCTGAAGGAAAGAGTGTCATCATTGTGGTAGTTGATAGACTTACTAAGTATGCACACTTTTTTGCATTATGTCATCCATTTAAAGCAAGTACAGTTGCTACTGCATTTATGGAAACAATTCAAAATCTACATGGAAATCCAAAGATTATTGTAAGTGACAGAGATCCCATTTTTACTCGAATTTTTTGGACATAATTATTTTTTTGTTTGGGTACTCAAGTAGCTCATATCTCATCTTATCATCCTCAATCTGATGGTAAAACTGATATAGTGAATAAATGTTTGGAAGGATATCTTCGTCGTTTTGTATTTGATAAGGAAACATAATGGGTCAATTGATTACCTTTCATTGAATGGTGGTATAACACTTCCTTCCATACTGCAACACAAATAACCCCATTCATGGCACTTTATGGATGTTATCCACTGTCCATCACATCCTATTTAAGAGAGAATTCTAAGGTTCAAGCAGTGGAATATCACATCGACCATCAACAAGAAGTTCTCCAACTCTTAAAGCATAACCTAAATTTGGCACAAAATTGAATGAAACAACAAGAAGATCAACATCGGAGCGAGAGAAGTTTTGATGTAGGAGACTGGATATTTTTACGGCTACAACCATACAAGAAAACATCCCTCAAGCAATCTAAGATGGATTAAAAATTATCACCAAAGTACTATGGTCCTTACAAGGTGTTGCAAAATATTGGTATTATGGCATACAAATTGGACCTTCCTGCTTCTTCACGAGTGCATCCAGTTTTCCATGTTTCATGCTTAAAGAAGGTTATAGGGGACAAACTTCAAACAAGAACTCAACAACTATGAAATCGATCAATTTCAGAGTATCTCATAAAATGGAAGAACTTACCCACTGAAGATTCTACATGGAAGGATGATAATTTTGTGCATAGGCATCTGAATCTACTCAAGCATTGAGGACAACACTTTTTTGAAGGAGAAGGGCATGCTCTGTCCCTATAATACTAGTAATGTCCCTTATTGTTGTTAGTGTAACCCCCTTATTGTATTGTCATACCTTTGTAACCCCAATATTTTTATTATTGTGCCCATACATTATTATTGTTAGATCGGCTACAATTATATTGTGACCCCATGGGCTCCTATATATAGAAGGAGGTTTTGGTCATTTGTATCATCGAAGAATTGTTCAGTTATGTAATGTATTGGACGTTGCTCCCTGAGAGTGGTTGATTTCTAAGGTGTTGATCTCTATTTTCTCTATTTTTGGAGTTGGTTTCATAAAACATGTTCATAGACTTGAAGCCTCTAGTAGAAAGAAAAACCAGAATGAAAATCAAAATATTCAGATTAGGCAATGGAGGAGAGTTCACTACAAATGATTCCAATGACTTACACAACAAAGATATCTCGTGTGGATGAAAAAAAGAACATAGCTATAATGGAATCAGTCAAAGCTCTTTTGTACAATCAAAATCTACCAAAAATCCTTTAGGGATAAGTTTCTGTCATTGTTTTCTATGTCCAAAATCGATCTCCTCGCCGAGCCTTAACAACAAGACTCTAGAAAAATTATTCACTAGTGAAAATCCCAAGGTTAGGCACTTAAGGATATTTGGATTTCCTATCTACTTTCATGTTCCAAAGGAAAAGAGGACCAAGATGGGAGCTATGGGTCAAATAATTATAAAGTTTATTAGCGGCATAAGATTTGATGAAGAGGTAGCTTTGGGAAAATCGATATACACTCCTCCTGTTGAAATTTTTGGGAGTTGGGTTAGCATCGAATGTGCTATATCTCCCAAAACTTGTGGAGGGACTAGAGTACATAAGATCCCCAAGACCCAGAAAGCGTTTGAAGGAATTCTACCAGGTTTAAGAGATATTTAATTGATTATTATTTTATAATTAAGGACCCTAAGTCTAGTGTAGGAAAATTAAAAGAATAAAGTTAATTAAAAATGTGATGAGAATGACTTAAGTGACATGGATCAAGAAAATTATAATATTATCCATCTATTAGAATTAGATCACAGTAATTGATGTTTCAATGAGAAAAGTATAAGAATAAGGCTTGGAGACAGTTGGAGGACACACACACTGGCAGCGCATTGAAGATAAGATAAGATTCTATGTCGTGGTTTGCTAATAATTTCAGAAGTGTTTCAGCTATAGTGAGGGGAAGTATTGGCGAGGGGGATGGTCTAGTCCCAGGCCAATATTACAACAAGGGAAGAAAAGGATAAATCCAGAGTAACGTAGAGGTAGCAGCTATGCAAGCTATCCAAGAGCCTAGCAGGGGAAATGCAGTGGCTGTAGGAGCCAAGGAAGGTTGAGGCAAGGCTAGTTAGAGTAGATCAGGGGTGGCGTAACCCTAGCTAGGGTGACACACGCCCTTCTTGAGCAGTGCAGAGGCTAACGCAGGCCAGGAAGGTTGACACAGAGGTATTCATAGCAATGATGGGGTTTCGAGCGGCCAGAATGGGGTTGCGCTCTATAAATCTCCTTTGAGGGTGTGAATTAGTAAGACTTTTTGTCTCTGGGATAGGGGTATTGCTGTCATTTTTATTTCACTTTTGGATTAACCAGTTTGGTTCCCAGATCTATTGTACCTATAATATGAATAATAGAAAAACCCTCTAGAAGCTACGAGCATTGGTTTTCCCACATTGGGTTTTTCCGGGGTCACTTGTCTAGAAAATCCTTGTCTAAAACATTGTTTTTTAGCATGTTATGCAGTATTTCATCTGCATCTCTAGGTTTTTAATTTTATTTACTTCAATGTGAATGTTGATTCAGATTAATAACTTACGCAAATAGGAGAAGTAAATCAAGATTTAATAGTAGTGCTTCTGTTTAGTAAATTCAAAAATTTTCACATGGTATCAAAGCGATTATAGATCAAGATGGATCTCCAGCAAGATGGATGAAGAAATATGGGTTTCATAAAGCAATAGATAAACCAAAGATGGCAGTGCAGAAACAGAAGGACGCAAAGGAAATAATATCCATGCAGGGGTTGACGTGGTCCCAGCTAGGTGATGCAGAGACAACGCAATGCCTTCCATAATGATGTAAGAGGAGTTTGCGCTACGCAGAGGTTGCGTTGAGCCAGTCTGCTCATGTAGATGCCTGTCAAGGTGAAGCACTCTAGAAATTTTGTTGTGCAGAGTGTTGTGAACTAGAAGCTGAGCTGCAGATCTGTTGGTGGAGTGAAGATTATACCTATGCATAATTAATCCTAAGCTCAGTTGATAGAGAGAAGGAGGAGAACATCTTCTTAGTATATTTCATTACCAAATATATTTGAAGATCGATCATAGAGTGATCAAAGTGAGCTGATTCACTATTTTTGGCCGATTTCCGAGGAGGAAGCCTAGTGTTAGAGGGAGCCGAGGGTGCCCTTCTCGCCAAGGACCCTAGATCTGAGTCTCTAGAAGAGAGAGGAGGATATTTTCTGACAAATTTTTGTGCAAATTGCACCACAAGAGCTACATGATTAGGATAGGTTGGATAACCTGTCCAACTGTTCTATCTAGAAGGCCAAAATCTTGGTAGCCCTGGAGGCATACAGCTTGAGGGAGCATGCAAAGAAAGTATTGGCTACACTAACCAATGCAAAACTCTTGGCAGAGCATAATGAACCAACGACACATGGTGAGTACTTCATCATGAATAGGGTAAAAGATCATGCGATACTACACGTAGATGATAAGGTGATGGCTCATGAGATGTGGGAAGCTTTAACCACATCATATTAAGGAATGTTCGTCCAGAGGAAGATGGTTCTGGAGAACTTTCTGAGGTTATTTATGATTTCCAAGGGAGAGGAAATCAATCCTTTGCTATTCGAACCACATTCGATCTAGGATCAAATAACTGACATGGGGGTCAAGGTGGATGAGGGTATCATGCTAAGGACTACTCTCAATGTAGTCATATAGGACTGGGAAACATT
The DNA here is from genome assembly GCA_034641835.2 of Pinus albicaulis. Lineage (NCBI taxonomy): Eukaryota > Viridiplantae > Streptophyta > Pinopsida > Pinales > Pinaceae > Pinus > Pinus albicaulis. The sequence continues at coordinate 489,362,234 of CM076574.1, forward strand.
TTTCCAAAGTATATTGGGTAGAGTGGGCCTTCCTAACTGGGAAAATATGTGGGCTATCCTCCCATAAGAAGAGATTTTTCGAACGACCAAGAGGCAGTACAACACTAGTTCGAGCAAGGTGAGGAAGGAGGAAGAGGAAGATGCATCCTTGGCATCAAAGAAGCAGCAGGAGAAAAACAAGTGTGATTTTTCAAAGATGAAATGTTTCCAATGTGGCGAACATGGAAAATTCGCCAAAATTTCTCCTCAAAGGAAGAAGGACAAGAAAAATTATAGCTCCAAGGTTACTATAGTAGAAAATGGCTCTGATGATGACGTAGGCATGAGTGCTCATGAACCACAAAAGTGGGGCAATATTGATTTGTAGAGAAGCTACAGAGCGCTGGCGGGATCGTTGAGGTGCCCAAACCCTTGGATCACATATGAGCTACAAGAGAATTAAGACGGCAGTGGGCGAAGTGGAGGAGTGGGTGCAAAATATCACATATGGATCAAAGGAAGAGATAACATGATGAATAGGTAGAACCGCAATGCACATGCAATAATAGTGCAGAGGCAATGCAGAGGAGGCTTGCTTGCATAGCACAGTGTTGTAGCATCCCAGAGGCTTTAGCAGGACAATATGGTGCACATGCAATAGTAGCATAGAGGTAGTAGTAGAGAGGCAACAGAAAGAAGGCTTGCTTACGCAGTGCAGTGTTGTGGCAGTGCAGAGGGTTCAGAAAGACATCGCAGTGTAGATGCAGCAGCAGTGTAACGGGTAGTAGTGCAGTAGCCTCTGGAGAACAGCACAGAGAAAAAACCTGTGAAGCTTTAGTGATGAGATGTGGCCTAACTGACTTGTCTGTCAATGATTGTGTCATGGTTCTTTAGTTGCTTACTCTCAACAATTAATTTGTAGTGCAAAAATTGGCAACATGATGCAATAATTTGAGAGGGAGCTATTGTACAGATGTAGCAGTGACGGTGGTTGAGTCACATGAAGCAGTACAGAAGAGCAGCAATAGGGCAGTGATGTAGGGTAGCAGGCCAAGCATTAGTGCAGAGACCAACACCAGAGATCACAGCAGTGCTTTGGGGTGAAGTGTATTGCTAGAGAACATTCCTTGCTAAGAGGGAGTGCTGAGATTTTGGGGTGTTGGGGTGGCATCAGATGTGCTCTAAGCCCCAAATATTTTGGACAGAATAAAGTACATATGATATCGAAGACCCAGAAAGCATTTGAATAAATTCCATCAAGTTTAAGAGATATTTAATTAATTAATATTTTTAATTAAGGACCATAAGTCTAACTTACAAAAATTAAAAGATTAAAGTTAATCAAATTAAACATGTAATGATAATGACTTAAGTGACATGGATAAGGAAGCTTCTAATCTTAGTTTTCAATTAAATATTAGATCACGAAAATTGATGTTTCAACGAGAAATGTATAAGAAGAAGGCTTCAAGTAAGTTGGAGGACACACACACTTGCAGAGTAGTGAAGCTAAGCTCAGATTCTAGGGTGTGGTTTACTAAGAATTTCAGAAGTTTTTTAGCTGTAGTGAGGGGTAGTATTGGTAAGTGGGATGGTATAGTCCCGGGATAAGAGTGCAACGAGGGTAGAGAAGTAGAAATCGAGAGCGGCAAAAATGCAACAGCTATGTAGGCCATCCAAGAGCCCAACAGGGATAATGTAGAGGCAGCAAGAGCTAATGAAGGCTAACGCAAGATGAGTTAGAGTAGCACAGGGGTGACGTCACCAAAACTAGGGTAACGAAGGCCCTTTCATAGCAACGTAGAGGATGATGTAGGCCAAGAAGTTTCACAGAGACGGCTTCAGAGTAGCCCTAGGGTTTGGAGAGGCCAAAAAGGGGTTGAGTTCTGTAAATATCATTTGAGGGTGTGAATCATTCAAATTTTCTCTCTCTAGGATGGAGGTATTGCTGTCGTTTTATTTCTTTGTCAGGTTAGCCAGCTTGGTGCCAAGATTTCTTGTAATTAGAATCTGCATAATAATAAAAACGCTCTAGAATCTAGCAACACCAATTTTCCCACATTGCGCTTTTCTAAGGGCATATGTCCAGAAAATCCTTGTGTGTCACTTTTTCTTTGATAATTTTATTTGGTATTTGATATGTATGTGTAGGTTTTTAATTGTATTTACTTCGATGTTAATTCTAAATTTTTCAGATTAATAACCTATGTAAGTAGGATAAGTAAATCAATATTTAAAAATGGGGTTACTGTTTAGTAAATTCAGAAAGTTTCACACCTCATCCCACAAATGGTGAAAGACATGATGTTGCCTTGGATATACAAAAAAATATTGAGATTGAACCTAATCTTGTTAATGAACCCATGGATCCCATGGACCCCTTCAATCCTACTCCACGTGATTCTCTTACAAGAAATAGACCATTATGGCTTCATGAAACTTTAGAATATGTTCATAGAAATGATTCCCCCATAGGAACCTTCACAGAAAGAAATAAACCATTCTAATCTGAGGGATACGTTGTAGCCATGAGAAACATTATATAGGTTTAACGATGCACTTTTGAAGAAGTAGTGAAAGATCAATTATGGAAAGATCAAATGGCTGAAGAAAATAAGTCGATCACACATAATGATGTATGGGAAGCATTTCGAAGGCGAAAAGGTAAGTTTTTTATGACTTCTAGATAGTTGTAGAAAATTAAACATGGTATGCATGGAAGTACTGAAAAATATAAAGCTAGATTTGTGGCTAGAGATTTCTCTAAGAAATAGGGATTATACTATGATGTTATTTTTTCCACCTATTTCCTAATAGAATACCATGTGATATATTTTGCCTCTATCTACTCGCTTGGGATTATAAATTCACCAAATGGATGTGAAAATCTCTCTTTTGCATGACTTCCTCAAAGAAAAAGTATGTGTGGAGCCATCAAAAGGCTTTGAATAACATGATAGGAAAACACATGTGTGTAGACTGAATAACTCCCTCTATGGATTGAAGAAAGCCCCAAGAACTTCATATGCCCCCATTGATAGATTCTTGATGAAGCTTTGTTTTAGTAAAATCAATGTTGATCCAAATATTTACTTTAAAATGGTCCAAGGCATGCCTCTGATTTTGGTAATATATGTTGATGACTTATTCTTGGCAAGTAAAAAAAACCTTATCCTCCAGTGTAAAGGGGACTTATATCTTGAGTTTGAAATGAAGGATATTCATTTGATGCAATAATTTTTGGGTTGAGAGGTATGGTAGAGACATGGTGATATTTTCCTTTTCTTAAGGAAAATATGTTGTCAAACTACTTGAAAGATTTGGTATGACAGAATTTAAGTCCATGAATACACCAATGGAAATGAATTTCAAGAAGTTATGTTGTGAAGAAAAAATAATTGATTTGGAAGAGGCATCCAAGTATTGACCACTGATAAGGGCACTGATGTTCTTAGTTGACACTCATTCAGACATATGTTTTGCTATCAATCCTCTGATATAATATATAATTTAGCCACCAAATGCACACTATATTTCTATAAAACATGTGTCGAGATACCTACATGGGACCACCTATCTTGGATTGAGATATACTACCAGAGATGTGAGACTGCATGGATACTATGATGTTGATTGGGCTGGTAACTTTACTCACAAAAAGAGCACATTTGTATGCAACTTTAGTCTTGGATATTCCATGATATCTTGGATGAGCATAAAATAAATGTTTCTATCCCTTATCATGATTGAAGTTTTGTAGGTTATTGGCATCATGTCTATTTGTGAGGAATTAAGGCTAAGGAAGTTATTTGAGGTGATTTTTGAACATATAATAGATATGACATTAATATATTGTGACAATAAGTGTCGAACTCGACTTCTAGAAAATATCGTGTTCCATGAAAAGCCCAAGCACATTGAGATTATTGATGATGAGATATATGACATACTTACCAAGCCTTTGTAGAAATGGAAGTTCTTTTGATTCAAAGAGTAGCTTGGACTAACGGATGTGACCCTTCCTAGAGTGGGTGATCATGGATGTTCAAGAAAAAATAGATGCACTCTTACCTATTATGTAACCTCATAGAATGGGAATGGATTAAAAACATCTTTTGGGGTTAAGGGAACCCTTGACTATAGGATGTGTGTGATCCTTCTAATGTGTTAACAAGTGGTAGCCCTCCATACAATCAAGTTTGGGACTTGCCAAGAGTATATCCTAGTATGCATCCTATATAGGTTTTAACCTCGTACAAAAATGATCTAAAAATGAACTCTTAAAATAGAAAATAAACAATAGTGAGAGAATAAAACATAAAAAATATACAAGGATATTTTCCCCTCGATCCAAAAACCAAGACTACCAGCTTGATTTTTCATTATATTCCTTTCAATGTTAGAAAACATATATATACATGTCGAAGCATTCATAACCCAAATCCATTAACCGTGCATTAGAACATAATCGTAGTTCCCTTCACCATATCTAAAAAAATACCATGGGAAGAAAACCATCGTGCCCAAAACCATGTGAAAACCCATGCACAAAACCTTAGGTAGGTTCTCCCACCTAATATGGGGTCCAAGAAAAAATTTCCCATGGCACTGTCCCCGACCCCGTGTAGGGGGGATACCGCCTCCTAGAAACCCCACTATTGTGATCGACACAAGTTTAGGGGGTTTGGACACCCCCCTCTTACCCCCCACCACTCACCTATAGTTAGTCTTTTAAACAATATAACACACCCTACATTCTCCCACTTGTTGTTTTCTCTCCAGTGGGAGGCACAGGAGAGCTTACGCATTTGTCTATCCCTGCAATGCCCATTGTTTCTCTACAACAAGAGAACCATTAAGTTCTCACAAAAATCATCAATTCATATGCACCATTCTTCAAAGTGTTCACCTTTACCAGCAACACATTTTTGTTCTCAAAAATCTCTCTCACAAAGTGACACTGAACATCAATGTCCTTGGTCTTTGAATGATAAGAAGGGTTCTTAGCCAAGAAAATTTCACTTTGGCTATCACATTATATCCTTATAGCTCACTACACCAACCCCATAATTGAACACAATCTCTGCAACCAAACTTCTTCCTTTCTTGCATGAGTGGCTTCCATGCATTCTACCTTTGTAGTTGAAAGAGCCAAAACAAACTATATTTTACTCATCCAAGTGACGAAACCTCAAAATATGTGAAACACATACCCACTTTTATATTTTCTTTGATCCACGTATCCAATCCAGTTTGCATCAAGCAAGCCACAAATGTCCAAATCTTTTTCCATTCTTGGTCTTCCTTGGTGGCACAAACCATAATCACTAGTGCAACGGAAATATTTGAAAACCCGCTTCACTATTTTCCAATGCTACTTCCGTGGTTTTTATATAAAAATGATAAATACTCCCACTACATGTGCAAGTTTTGGTCTAATACATACCATTGAATACATCAGGCTACCCGCTGAACTTGCATTTGGAATATGGGGCATGTCCTCTTCATCTTCTTGTGTGTTGGGACACTGTTCATCAGATAAATTTACACTTACAAGAATAGGAACCTTGAAAAATTTACTATGCTGCATATTGAACCTATGCAATATTGTCTTCACATACTTCCTTCGGTTTAACCAAAGCTTCCTCTTTGACTGATATCGTTTAATTTCCATGGCCAAAATATAGTTTGCAGCATCAAGATCATTCATGTCGAATTTGGAGAACAAATCTATCTTCAAATCCAGGATAATTTCTTTTTCATTTCCAACCAGTAACATATTTTCCACATATAATACAAAATAAATAATAGACTCACCAATTATTTTAAAATACACACAGTGATCATCTTTGTTTCTGGTGAAGCCAAGTCCCCATATATATGTATCAAATTTTTGATACCACATCCTTGGTGATTTTTTTAACCAATACATAGAATATTTTAACGTACATACTAGGTATTTCTTACCCTTCACCACAAATCCTTCAAGTTTCTTCATGTAGATCTCATCTTCCAGATCCCTATGAAGAAATTTTTGTTGGCAATATGATGCAATGTGTTGTCCTTGATGGCAACCTACTTGATGAAGTTGTCCTTGATGGAAACTGACTTGATGAGTTGTCTTTCGATAGAAAATGATGAATACGATATGTCACAAAGCATACGTGGGTTTGTAAAGGCAAAGTAGTGTATGTACGCGTAAAAGTACGTACCAAGTAGCGTATGCCTATTTGCGCTCTAAATTTATAAAACCAAGGGACATGACCATGCTATTGGCCCACAGTATTGAGCACTGGATTATCTATTTGATACCATCGAGGAATACCATCAGCGGTTAAGTGGTTTTGACTCATGGTATTGATAAAGGCTAAAAATATATAAGGAGAAGAGGATCATAGTGCAAGGTGTGCATGAAAAAGAAAAAAAACTATTGAGGAATAAATCTCCTTGAGAGATATCTGCATGGTTGAAATTTGTTTCTGATAGATCTAAATTTATGATTCACCCATGGATATGATGAAGGTTCAAGATCTCTAGATCTAGAAATGATGTATCTCTAGGCTGAACTGCAAAAGAAATGATGAGGAACTGGCGCAAGTCTGCTGATGATAATGAAGAAATCTGGGTAAGTTTATAGATCTGGTATATTCTGCAAAGTCTACCATTTACAGATCTATACGCTATTTTGTCTTGGTAAAAGCGCGTGTATACGCGGGTTCTCTTAATAAAAAGAGCGTATGGAAGTTAGGGTTTCTGAAGCTTATTTAGAGATATTACTTCTGTGATTTCTGTTTTCTCTCTGCTGTCGGTCAATGAAGTCTTCTTGAAGTTCTGGGTTGATTGAATATGGAGTATGCTGCTTATTTGATAATTAACAAATATAATCACTGAATGAGAAAACATGGAGAAGGATGAGTGACTATATAAATAGTTCTGCATTGCTGATAGATTGTCTGAATTGAAAGTTTCAGATCCAAATATGAGTCTAAACAGATTCTGAAAGAAATCATACGCTAGTTGGTGAAAAGAAAAGCGCATGTATACGCGGAAACTGTGAAGAAAAGTCGCATATTATTTCAAGAATATAAAACTAGCATGCACTGAAGCATACACAGGTTGGTGTGAAGAAAGACGCATATATATGCGGGTTACATAAAGAAAAAAAACGTATGGTATCTGAATTAATGGTTGTTCAAGGTTGAATACGTATCTGATTATCTACTCTGAATTCTAGGTTATTTCTGATATTCTGGTTACAGTGGTCTTACTGTTCTGATTGAAGTTTTGGGCAAAGTATGGTTGAGGGGTTGTGTTGAAGTTGTTTAGATCCAGTATGAAAATTGATGAAATGTGGTCTGCAGTGGGTCTCAAGGTTGAAGCCTTTATTATAGAAGTAGAAGCTTTCAACCAGTAGAAGCTGGGGTTGAAATCAGGGGGTCGAAGCTCCCTTCCAGGAGAGGCTGGTAAACGAGATCAGGGGGTTGGAGCTCCCTTCCAATTGCAGCTGGAAAACAAGAGAAGGTTGCAGCCTTCTGCAGGTAGAAGCCTGCATACTAGTATAAGTCTGCATCAGTACAATGTTGTAAAAGGTTTTATATATAATAAAGATTGAAGACAGAGACGACAGCAACGGTGGTTTTCTCCCGAATTGGGTTTCCACCTTAAATATTGGTGTTCATGTGTGTGATGCTTTATATTGTTGATTACTGCTCATAACTTCTGATTATATAGCCTTATTCATAATTGATAAATCTGTTTAAAAGACTGTTCTTGAGAAATTCTCTACATCTGAAAGGTAAATTAGTTAACGCTAGTTTCCTTTTATATTTCCGCGTGCATACGCTAGTTCAGTTCATAAAAACCACGTATGGAAATATGCTCAAAGAAAAGGTTGAATTTATTTTATAAACTCTAAATACTGATTCCCCCCCCCCCCCCCTCTCAGTATTTTTCCCAACAATTGGTATCAGAGCAGGTCCTTCTGAAAAAGCTTAGCCGCTAGAAGGAAGATCAAACAAGATGAGCAATCAAGATGGAACAACATCTATCAGGCCTCCACTCTTCAACGGAAACAATTTAATCTTCTGGAAAACAAGGATGAGATCATATCTGCAGTCTGTGGGAGAAGACGTATGGGCTATTGTTGAAGGAGGATATAAATATCCAGCTGCAGTACCAACAGATCCAACGAAAAGAAAGAATTATGAAAAAAATGCAAAGGTGGTCAATGCTCTATTGGGAAGTCTAACTGAATAAGAATTTGTCAAAGTCATGCAGCTGGATACAGCAAAGGCAATATGGGACAAAATCATTCTATGTTATGAAGGTGATGCAAAGGTAAAAAGTGCTAAACTCCAAACTCTCACAATTCAATATGAGAATCATAAATGCATAATGAGGAGAGCATTGCCAATTTCTTTTTACGTCTTGATGATATTGTAAATCGTATGAGAAATGTAGGAGAAACAATAACCAAATCTACTTTGGTTGAGAAAGTTTTAAGATCACTAACGACAAAATTTGAGTCAAAAGTTTCTGCTCTTGAAGAAAAGCAGGATCTTCAAAATCTTATTGTGGTGCAACTTCATGGCATACTAACTACATGTGAAATGAGAAGAGGAGGACCGTTTGAAGTCAAAGAAGACGTCTTTAGAGCTTCTACAAAAGGGAAATAATTACAAGAGACAGAAGGATCAAGGTATATCTTAGAAGAAGATGAGGTAAATTTTGTAAAGAAACTCCAACTTGGCACAGGACGGTTCAGAGGTAAGCTTCCTTTCAAATGTTTTTCTTGTGGAAGAGTTGGTCGTTATGCTGCTAAGTGTCCTCATAAAGAAACACATGAAAAAGGGAAGGAAGTAGCAAGAAGGAATAAGAATCGGTTTAGCACTAGAAAAAGTTACTATACTCATGAAGACAGTGATGGCTTATCTGACAGTGAGGAAGAAAGTGAACAAGATCTTAGACTTCTCATGGCATTTGAAAAAGAATCTAGAGAAGAAAATGGTACTTTTATGGATGCTTTAGAGGATAATTATTTTCTTGATGAAATCAATCAACTCAAAATATGCTTAGAAGAAAGTCAAATATCCATAGAAACTCTGAAAAATCAGCTTGAAGAAAAGGTGAAACACAATGAGAAATTAGAATGTGAAATAGTAAGTCTAAGAAAAGAGATTGAGAAAGTAAAGACTTTGAATCTTAGATTTGCAAAAGGATCTGAAACCTTAGATGAGATTATCAAGGTACAACGTTCTCCTTTTATAAAGACGGGTCTTGGATATATCGGAGAATCTTCTCAGACTTCAGCACCAAATTATCTAAAAGCAGGTACAGCCAGCATACAACATTCTGCCACTCAGCAAGGGAATAAAGAATCTTCAAAGGTAAAGCATGACCATTCAGAGAACACTAACAAGAATACCTTTCAAAGAAACACCAAACAACAGGTAAATTCAAGTAGAATATTTCGTGATCGCAGAAATTTCTTCTTCAATGGACAATGTTTCTCATGTCACAATTTTGGTCAGAAAGTTGTTCAATGTGTTGCATATAAAACCATCATGAAAAGAGAAGCAAGAAAGAAAAGGATTGATATTGGAACAGAGAAGAATACCTATAACAACTTTTCTACTCTTCAAAATGAATTTTAATGTGCTTATTGTAATAATTTTGGCCATGAAGAATCTGAATGCAGGAGCAAATTCCAGCCAAAAGAGAATTTTCCTTCAAGCTCCAAAGTGTGGAAAAATAAGGAATTATAGGATGAGAATTGTGGCATAGCTTTATTTGCAGAAGGTGAAGAAAATAAATGGTACATTGATAGTGGATGCTCAAAACACATGTACCATTGAAAATGGAAAAGGGTCTGTTCCCTTTTCAACACATAAAGAAACACATAAATTGGTGAAAAGGGTCTATTTTTCTAAAAGAAAAGGTGAAATATAATAATGTCATGTATGTGGATGGAAGTAGAAGCTATTTTAATGTATGTGGATGGAAGTACATTGATAGTGGATGCTAAAAACACATATACCATTGAAAAGGGAAAAGGGTCTGTTCCCTTTTCGACACATAAAGAAACACATAAATTGGTGAAAAGGGTCTGTTTTTCTAAAAGAAAAGGTGAAAGCTAATAATGTCATGTATGTGGATGGAAGTAGAAGCTTTTAGCTAGTAGAATCTGGTGTTGAATCAGGGGGTCGAAGCTCCCTTCCAGGAGAGGCTAGTAAACGAGATCAGGGGGTTGGAGCTCCCTTCCAGTTGCAGCTGGAAAACGAGAGAAGGTTGTAGCCTTCTGCAGGTAGAAGCCTGCGTACTGGTATAAGTCTGCATCAGTACAATGTTGTAAAAGGTTTTCTACATAATAAAGATTGAAGACAGATATGACAACAGCGGTGGTTTTCTCCCGAATTGGGTTTCCACCTTAAATATTGGTGTTCATGTGTGTGATGGTTCATATTTTTGATTACTTCTCATAACTTCTGATTATCTAGCCTTATTCATAACTGATAAATCTGTTTAAAAGACTGTTCCTGAGAAATTATCTAAATCTGAAAGGTAAATCAGTATACGCTAGTTTCTTTCTATATTTCCGCATGCATACGCTAGTTCAGTTCATAAAAACTGCGTATGGAAATCTTCTCAAAGAAAAGGTTGAAGTTATTTTATAAAATCTAAATACTGATTCCTCCCCCCCCCCCCCCCTCTCAGTATTTTTCCCAACAATTTTGTCTTCACATACATTTATTCTACATCAAAATCAAATGCAACAAGAACATATAATTGTAATATAATGGAATTTATCTTGGAAATAGGAGAAAAATTATCAACAAAATAAATTCCTAGCACTTGGGAATAACCTTTTTCTACCAACCAAGCTTTGTATTTCTCTCGCTTGCCTTATGCATTTATCATATTCTTAAACACCCATTTTCTTCAAACTGGTTTCCTTCCAGTCGAGAACTCCACTAGATCCCATGCCTCATTTTTGTGCAACGATTCCATTTCATCAACCATTTCCTCCTTCCATAGTTTTACCTCCTATGAATCCACTTCATCCCTCATAGGTCTCATATTATCATCAGTGATATATAAAGAAAATTTTGAACAAAGATTAGATGGGTTATACCTTTCCGGTTGCCTTCTTTCTCGAATTGATCTTCTCACAATCAGAGTTTGTGGCTCTTCCTCTTTGGAATCATGTTTTGTTGTAGAGTCGGATGCTTCCTCCTTTAGCTCAAACTCTATATTCTCAGGTTCCTTTAGTAGGAATTGATGTTTAACAACATATTTCACCTCTCTTAACACCACGTCTCAATTGTACACAACCTTTCATATTTCTGGGTTCCAAATCTTATAACCTTTTCAACCATCCTTATATGAAATAAATACGCACATTTAAGATTTATTATCCAACTTGGTAATTTTCTCCTTTGTAACATGTAAATATGCATCACATTAAAATACCATCATATATGAAAGAGAGGGTTTCTTCACAGTCCATACCTCATGTGGATTCTTATCCTCCAATGTTGATGAAGGTGATTTGTTAACCAAGTAAAATGAAATCTCCATTGTCTCTACCCAATATTCCTATCCTAACACGGTACCACTGAGCATGCTCTTTCCTTTTCAATCAATCTCCCTTTATTTCTTTCTACAATTCTATTTTTCTGAGGTGTGTATGGAGTAGTATTATGTCGTTCTATACCATACTTCTTACATAAATCTTCAAATTCATTCTTGCAGAATTCTCTTCCATTATCTGTCCTGAGCACATTTATCTTATTCTCTATCTGGTTTTCCACAAGAGCCTTAAATTCTTTAAATCTACCAAAGACTTTAGATTTCTTCCTCAGGAAATATATCCATCTATTCCTTCAGGATTCATCTATAAATGACGCATAGTTCACAGACTTACCCTGTAATGGAACTTGCACAGGTTCAAACGCATCATTGTGCACAAGCTTTAATATATTTTTTTCCCTCTTAGCACCAAAAGGGAATCTGACCCGATTCTTCTTCCCATATACAAATTTTCAGAGAAATCAAAATCCAGAGAGGAATTATAAATACCTTCTACCATAAAATTACCATGTAGTATTCAAAGACGCTTCTCTCCAATATGTCCAAGCCTTTGATGCCATAGCATGGTCTTTTCACCAGATACCACTAGGATCTCTACTCCACTTTCAGGAACCACATAATTTTTTCACCCATCAATAACAGTGCTACCCAAAAGCTTGTACAGCGTTCCAATAAAAACTCCTTTCATTAATACCAGTGCTCCCTGAACCATCTTGCAGGTATATTTCTTGAACACTGTTTTTAAACCTGCATCATCCATATTGCTTATAGAAATTACATTTCTAGCCAATGCAGGAATATGCAGAACACGAGGAAGTGTTCTAATACTTGAACCTTACAAATTAAGCTTTAATTTTCCACGAATAACCATTATGGCCTTCTTATCATCCCCTAAGAACACATCACCACCATCATACTTCTCATACTCGTAAAATCGCTCCCTATAGGGAGTGAAGTTAAAGGATGCGCCTGGTTCAATCAACCATACCTCATAATATACATGTGTATTCGAAAAAGAAGCCAAATACACATCCCCAACTTCATTTGAGGTTGCTTTATCCTTTATAGAATGAGCATCATTAGATCCCTTTCCTTTCTCTAGAGCTTTATATCTACACTTCGTTTTAAGTTCCCTTCTTTCCTACATTTCTATCACACCTTTACAGGATTTCCTGGAGATTTAGTTCTCCCTATAGATTTATACCTCCCACTTGAGAAGTTATTTTTGTTTCTATTCTAGGATCGTCCTGATACAAACAAGGCATCTCCATTCTGGCACTTCATATTTTTCCATATCATTTGCTCCAACAACATTGCTCAAATAATTTCATCGAAATTCAAGGTAGTTGTATTGCTACCTATTGCAAAAACCAGACTGTCCCATGAATCTAGTAGAGAAAACAAAAAACTGATGCACTTATACTCATACGAGATTTTAATATCAACAGATGACAACTAATTTACCACACTATTGAGGGCGTGCAGATGCTCTTTTACTGAAACTTCATCCTTGATGTTCAGGATATACAAATTTTTCTATAGGAACAATTTATTCACGAGAGAATTGGATTGGTATAATGTTCCTAACTTGTCCCACCAACACTTATTCGTAGCTTCCCTAGATACATTCAACAATACCAAACCTAAGATACATAACCATATTGTGATATTTTCCTTCAGATCCAAATTTTTCTAGTCTTCATCTGACATTTTCATTGGTTTAGTACCCAGGTCTACCGTGATCCACTGATATTTATCCACCAATAGATCGTAAATATTACTCTTCCGCAACTAAAAAATTTCACCATTAAATTTCTTGATCTCTATCTTTCCAATCCTCACCATTGTCTTTCACAGCAAGAATTGATCCTGCAGATCTCCCACCAAATAGGTTGTACCACAGACCCGAGCAAATCATCTCAACAGTAAAGGAATCCCCTTGAATCTAAAACAACATTGATACCAAACATAGGTTTTAACGATGTACATAAATTATCTCTAAACGAACTCCTAAAATAGAAAATAAACAATAGTGAGATCATAAAACATATACATAGATATTGCCCCGTGGATCCAAAAACCTGGACTACCAAATTTTTTTCTTAATATATTACTTTCAATCATACAACAGATATATATACATGATGAATAATTCATAAACCTCAATCCATTAACGCTGGATTAGAACCAGGGAATATTTTAAGGATGGATGTTTATCTTAAAGTTTAGAAACCTTGGTGAATCTTACTAGTCCCCAATATGCAAATTGTAAAATGTTTGGTAATATTTGTGTACAAATATTTAGATTTCCAATGATTTTGTATTAGTCGATATAATATTTTGGTGATTTTTAAGGTAAATGATGGTGTTTAATAAAATTTGGGTGAATTATTTTACAAAAAAATTGAAATTGGCAAATCATTTTTTGGAAAAAACGTGGAAAATTAGCCCACCTGCGAATATTAGCCCCTACAATTTTCCCTGATTGGAACATAATATTACTTCCCTTGAAGAGATATAAAAGAATACCATGGTGAGAAAACCATCATTCCCAAAACCATGTGCAAACCCATGCAAAAAACCATAGGGAGGGGGGCTACCACCCCCCTCCTTCGCCCGGCGCTAGCGTGGAGGGATTTCCACCCTCCTATTAAATCCCACTACTTTTTTGGAGGTAGTCATGGAAAGAATATAACACACACACAACATCCTACTCCTACCTAAAATATGGGCTTATTGTGATTTCCACCCATCTGGCCAATGGGTGTCATGAAGCTTGGTTGTGCGAGATCCTTGTCATGTGTTGAAAAGGGGCAATCACCTTCACAAAATATGAGACTTAGTTATTTTTGTAAGTTGACATTCTCTATCTATGTAGGTGTCCTACCACTTGACTCTTGAGTTAAGACTTGGTTTTGTTCAATCCTTTTCAGGTGTTGACAAGTGGTAATCCCCCAAGTCGACATCAAGGTGGAAATATTGGAGATATATAAGGTGATAGATGAATGTCCCCTATTATGAATCTTATTAAATACATTGAGACATCATTGATCAAGATCAGAGATGAAGAGGGATGGGCATAGATAGTAGAGATCTTTGTTGTAGAAAGGAATTCGTCCCTAGTTGAGAGGGAGTGTTGAAAATTGGTTTCTTAGGGGTGAATTTCCTTAAATAAAAACTCATTTATGACAATTATGGAGTGACTTTATAAAATCATATTCATGCCTAGCATATCAAGCATGACTCTCCAAAATAATGAGTCACCTTGCATCTGTTGGTAATCAAGAATAGTTGATGGAAAATCAATTAACTTGTCATTAATAAACCCTAGAAGTTCAATTTAGACTTACTCGCCATTATTATTATTATTATTATCACCATGCTTTATGATACAATGATATTTTCAAAAGGAAATTAAAGTCGCCTTTTCTTCATGACACTCAATCACCTCACACTTCTCTCCTTGATGACTCAAAGAAAACTATGTTACTCTCTATCGCTTAATTGATATGTTACACTCTCTCTTGCACACTCATTAAAGGTGTTTGATGAAATATTCCTCTTACACTCTCATGATTTCATATGTTACACGATCCTCATTTAAGTCATACATGTATCTCCTAAATGATGAATATCTTTAATCTCATAAGTTACACTTCTATAAGGCATGAGTTTCCTTTCATTGATGGAATGACTTACTTCTACCAAAAAGGCATGTGTTTCCTCTTCTTAACGAGATAATTTATTCTTCCCAAAAAAAGGTTTACATTTCACCTACCTCATAGAATGAGAGTTCTACATCCTTTACGACATGAATTTGTTGCACCTCTTATAAATATGTGTTTGATATAATCTCACCTTACTACTTATGCATTGTGAAAGAAGAATTTTAACTTGAGAGCGAGAGTTTGAGAGACTTGAAGAAGATTGTGAGAGAGATATTTCGAGAATAAGAGAAGGACATGTTGAGCCATGTTTGATTCAATGTTTTAGTGTTGATTTAGTTGAGGGAAAGGTTGATTCAGCATCTGTATTTGATGTTGCTACCACTGATCTTTATGCTTCATCTTATTCAAATTTGGGTGGATTTTCTCATTCTCTTGATCTCTCATTGTATTTTGTATCTCTGATAAACAATTGATATCTAATAGAGGAAGAATATAGTTGAGTTTATCCCTTATGGGGTGTTCGCCAAGTCGTCAGACCCAAATTGTCGGTGTCTCATTTCTTTCTTGGATATATTCTATTGTGAATTTTGTTTTTATGTTCTATCTACAATCTCTTAACTGATATTGAAGAAAAAATAAGTTTTGTAATAAGTAACTTTTATCACATAGAAAAACCTAATTTCAACACTTTTTCTAGTGATCTTATCAGACTTTTACTTCTTTTTGATAATTTTCTTTATTACAACATATACCTCAATGTTCAAATATTTCTCTTTATGATGTAACATTTTTATTACCCCTTAAGATGATATAGTTTAACACTCATTGAGATTCGGGCATTCAAGGGTTTCTTTTGATGTAAAGGAGCATCTTGTCCTCAGGAATTGGGCGATGGATGATAACGAGGGTATAACTCATGCTATGCTTTGCAGACACGCTATCTTATGTCCCAACCATATTTTTATTTTATATTTTTTTCTTTTTCTTTCATTATGACCATTTTATGATTTTTCATTTCATTTAGTTACAACAACTTCTATGTCAATATTTTATCGACTTTACTCAAGGAGTATGAACATATGTGTGCAAAATCCCAAGAATCCAATGAGAGGTTAGACCCAAAGAATGCATGTGGTATATTGGGATTGTATTTGATGGAAAGTGTTAAGCATGATATAAGGGAAATCATGGATTTCCAAGTTATGCCCCTCTTATAACCCTAATACCTCAATGGGGGTCCTACTAGACTAAGGATATCGATTAACACCTCTGATAAGGTTAGATAATAAAAATGTAGCCAAGATTAGTCAATCCTGCAAGTCAACCTTTTATCCATACTAAATTCCCAAAACAAACAAGAATAAGAACCTAATTGCAAGAACGTACCTTTTGAATAGTATCCCATATTCATCCAAGTGGTCATAAAGGATAGCGATAGGCATATAGCTAATAAAAATGATGGAGAAACATGTCATATCATCATCAAAACTGCTTGTTGGGGGCTAGTAGCTAGTTGGATATGGGACTAACTGGCAAATGTAGGAGACAAGTTCTCTCCTATGAGGCTACTTGTTTTGGTGGGCAACATTACCAATATCATAACTCGCTAATAAGTATAAATCTGGTAGGTGTACTTGGATATTATATTAAGATGATTATGAAATGGAAAAATGTAAAAAGGCTATGTACTTGGATATTATATTAAGATGATTATGAAATGGAAAAATGTAAAAAAGGCTATGAACATGTTATAACTAAAAGATAATTTAACATTTTGATGAATCATATAGCATATTTTTATAGGTAACACCAAAAACACATATTTTTTTAATTTTGTAGAATGAAAATTGAAAAATAATGAAGATGAAAAATCAAGAATAGCTAAGATAAAAAAATATTCAAGATCAAGAAAAAGAGTAATGAAGAAAAATAATATAAAAATTAAAAATGAAGAATTGATGAGTTAAAAGAGAGCTGAATTTGTCTATTAAGATGGAAATTACTTCTTAAGCTAAATAAAATGAATAATTTTTACAGCAGAGTCAAAACTAAATCTAAATTATGTGATTAAATTATATTCAAATAAACCCATCATATATCATATTTAATTCAGAATTTTTGGAGAATTTTAAAACTATTTTTGGAACAAATTATGAAAATAATTATGATTATAGTTAAAATAAAATAAAATAACTAATTTTAAAATAACTTTTTTAGTATCCATTTAATGTAATGAATTAAATATAATGAGTGAAAAACCCATGAAGTGTAAGCTAGTTGGTGTGTGGAGTTTGATACCGGTCACATAATAGTTTGAAACCTCATAAAGAGGTGTTGAGAAATAGAAGCGACATTTCAAGCCTCATAAGAAATAGAAGCAACAGAGGAGAAATTAAATATATATATATATATATATAGGATGAGTAACAAAAATAATTATGTTTTAATAAAAATTTAATCCAGTATATATAATGACCAAAAAATGAAAAAACATAATTATATTTGAATAAACAATTAATACAATCGCATATTTACATTAATTTTTTTTTTTTAATTTAGCATAATTGTATTTATTATAAAATATTAAAACCAGCATATTCATTTAAATATCTAATGTAATATAGAGTTATATGAAATTGACACTATCGAAACTTTATCATTTTAGTAAGGATGAAAATTTGCGGCATTTTATTACAATACGGTCGACTATCAATTTTCTCTCTTTCGATCAATATATAATTGGGAAGGATGACCATAATAGTTTGTAAAGCACGAAACGAACAATATGGTTCACTTTTGTTTCTATTTGTTTAGAATATATGTAAATTGAGGGAGTTCTTCGAAATTGAAAAGGGTCGGTGAATGTCAATGGATGCGGTGAATGTGAATGGATGATGGTTGGATCATATGCATTATATTAGTAAAAGTCAATTTATTTTATATTTATTTTATATTATTATTATTTTAAAATAACAAAAATGGTTTACTCAAATACGTTAGTTAATTTCTATTCTATATATATTTTAATTTACTATTATTTTATTTTTTATTAATATTATTGATAATAATATTATTTATTTTTCTTATGATTTAATTTATCATTAATATAAAATTGATTTCTACTACGAATAACATTATTTTTTGTTATAGGATTAATTTAATTATAATTTTTTTAATAATAATTAAATTTGATTATTTTTAATTAAAACAATTAATTATTAATAATAAATTTATTTTTTTCAATAAATAATTGTATTAATAATAATATTTAAGTCAAACTAGTTGTTATATTTTAATGCCTTTCTTACCTTGTTATTCCAAAAAGATTCTACTATGTCATTTTCACTAAAATATTTATTTTTATATAATATAGAACTAGATAGACTTTGAATTATATATATATATATATATATATATATATATATATATATATATATATATATATATATATATATATATATATTACAAAATAATTTTCAAAGTTAATTTCTATAAAAAGAAATAAATATGTGTCACTTTCATTATACATTATGGTGGATAATATAAAATATTCAATCAATATACATTTCCTAAGTCCGAGCATAGATCCATCTTAATTATGGATGTAACATGAGCCTAGATAGATCAAATACCTTCAAGTGCAAATGTTTTTTGAGTGCAAAATACAATGTGGTGATTTTCATTGTTTAAAGTGTCTTTTTAAATACTAAATAGAATATATACTACTAATAAAAATTTTAACCCTAAAAACATAATTTAGATGTATATTAAGTTTATATTAACATAAATTAATTAATATAAATATTCAAATAATTTATTTAAATATCTTATTGAAATATTTTTTTAAAAGTATGATATTTGAACATAGAACTTAGACTTTTTTTAAATTTTAATTACTTTACACAATATATATATATATATATATATATATATATATATTTTAAATAGAAAAATAATATTGATTATATATATATATATATAATCAATATTATTTTTCTATTTAAAACATCATTTTTATTTTTATTTTTTATTTTAAAAGCACACACATTCTTCATATTCTTCATTTAAACTATAAAATAAATCTCCAGACTTAATAAACATAACCATAACAATATGCAACTTCAAATAACAATCCTAAATAATAAAAATGTCAATTTGGATCACATTAATCACTGTTATTTTCATTTTCGGTGTAGAAAAAAAATATGTTGAATCAATTAAAGGGCATATTATGCTCCACACGAGTTTACTTCTATATATTTATCCGTTCTTTAGGATTAAATCTCATTCCTCACAGCATGATTGGAACACTACTTAAATAGCGAAGCCGCATGGTGGCCTCTCATTCAAAAAGTTACCGACACGCAAAGTAAACTACGATATAAATGGCAAAGAATCTCATGCCTTAAGTACAATATTTGAAATATTGATAGATGTATATTGTATAATCAAACCATGCTTCACATGGACCATCATTCTTTGATATTTATCCACTAACAACTAAATATCTGATAGAAATAGCTAAAATCACACAATTAGTAAACAAACACTCATATATTATTCACAAATGGTGTATGTGTAAACACACTCACACACCGATTACATTCAGATCACTCTATTAAATAGAATTTCTGAGATCCAACTTATTCCTAATTTAGATAGAGAGGTTGAGAGAATTTCTCAACCATCACAAACCAATTTCTAAAATATGGAATGCAAACATTAACTCCAACATTCCCCCTTAATGATTACATTACATGAAAATAACAAAATAATCAAGCTTATCAGTAGATGCTCCATCAAGTTGCCTCATAACCCTCGGAAAGTTATAGTTGGCAAGTTGGATTCCCGAGTTCGCTTCCTCAACTCCCGAATCAAGGACCTCCCGAAGTCAATTACTGGACAGCATCCCAATCTGTCATATAACCTCATTAGGAAACCACTTCCACGTCTACCACTAATGAGGTATCTTTCCCTAGATCCGCAACCGCCATTCTATCTGGACAACCATCCATATTGAGCCTTATTGCCACTTGATCTCTTAAGTACTGGCTTCAGACACATAGCTGAACTGCTAGTCATTTTATGGACGAGCTCCCATCTACCGAGATACATGGGTGCAAACCACTGTATTCGCTAGTTGTATAGAAGAGCCGTCTAAATACGAAATGTATCTAAATTCAACTATTACATCATGACCTTTTTATCTATTTTGAAAAAACTCATCCTCACTTAATTTACAAACAATTTATAATATGATGCACGCACATCCTCACACACCTTGTATCTCCTTGATGGCGCAACAAAGAAAAAAAGAAACCTCTCCCAAAATTGATTCCCCGGTAAACTCTCTATGGCCATGTAAGCAAAGTAGCCCCATAATATAGATGTAGGGACCTTTTTAATAACACACATCACAGGCACACAGATACCAACAAGCAAGGATTGGACTAAATTACTCAGCCTCTGCTCCTTAACTCTGACTGGAAGCAAATCATCAATGTGTTTTTCAGGGTCGAAAGAATTTCCATTCATATTGGTGGCCGGACTCCTCAAGTCTAAAGAGTTAAATTGTTCCAACTCATTCAGCTCCTTTAGTGACTGTAACGCCAATGGAACAAACATATAAGACTCCATTTCAAGTGCCATAAACTCCTTCAGTGCTTCCATTCCAATTCATATGAAAATCTGTAAGTGTGATGTGAGTCCAGCCATATCCCACTTAGAAACTAATATACAATTTAACTTTTTTTACTAGTTTTGCAATACGCTGGATTTACTCCAAAACTGAGCGAAAATCCAGAATCATCTGCGAAAACAATAGAGACGATTAAAGAAAAACAGAAACAGAGAGTCGAGGTTCGCAAGGTTGAATGCTGACGCATATTACTGCAAGAGTTGCAAGGGAGCCAAAGAAGTTACAACGAATATTTTAATGGAATTCAATGCTTGGACTAATAAAAAAAAACTTCAATGCTTGGACTGATAAATGGGCGATCTCGCAGGCTCAACACCGGCAGCGCGATGGGAGATCTCTAGCAACATAAATCTCGAGACGTTCATGTGAACAACAGACATTTTTCGCATTTTTCTCATCGTAGTTAGGAAATGGGAGTAAGAACGCTGCTCAGAACGCAACAATTTGAAAAAATCCCGGTCAGCAGATATGCAGAATACCACAGACGGTGCTGCAGGGTCCTTCAATGCATTAGATTTTAGAGCATGTACAAAGCGTCTGTCCAGGCCTTTCTAACAGTAGCATCGCGAGTGTGAAGAGCAGCAAACATGCAGAAAACAAATTCTACACACAGCACAGGCCACTCATCTGATTCGCTCTGATACCATGATAGAAATAGCTAAAATCACATAATTACTAAACAAACACTCATATATTATTCAAAAATGGTGTATGTGTAAACACACTCACACACCGATTACATTTAGATCACTCTATTAAATAGAGTTTCTGAGATCCAACTTATTCCTAATTTAGATAGAGAGGTTGAGAGAATTTCTCAACCATCACAAACCAATTTATAAAATATGGAATGTAAGCATTAACTCCAACAATATCCAGGATCAGTCTCACTTAATAGTGTCACATTAAGTGGGTAGCCTTGGATATCCTAGGTATGTGAGTGTCTGCCTATGATAATTGTAAATAACGATATGCCTTCGATCATTACATTCGAACAACTTTTTCACCTCTATAGTAGCTTACTGTGATCAACCAAATTTGATTTCAAAGTTATATAGAATGTTTCCTGTATAGCCTTCAACGGCTTCGTCTACCAACTACATGTATGTATCACTTTGATTTTTAAAATACGTTCTTCTCTTTACAAAATCCATTTTACCCGTCATGAAACCCTTCATCATTTGGAGAGATATTTCTTTTTAGCCATCGATGCAACAATAGTTAAACTATATTGTGCATCATTATGCTCTGTGTAGTGAGAATAAATATACATGCTACATGCTTTGTTTATAGCAACAACCCTTGATGCCATTATCACTAGGGGAATGCATTTTCTTGAATTTCATTTCCTATTTTCCTTTCAAATTGTTAAACTTATTGGTTTATTGCTTTTTCTACTTATATCTAACTTTTTCAAGATAGAAAAACTATCACAAATTAGGTTGAAGAAATCAATTCCAACCACTTACCAAATGTCATAACTGTTAATCCAATCTAAGAATTATAGTTTGATTTTAGTTCAATTGAGTCCCAATTCACTCATTTATTCACTCATGTATTGTTAATCTGTTTCTTTAATTTGATTTTATTTTCTATATTTTCTGCCTTTTCAATCTTTAACATAAAACTCCTTATAAAAAACCTAAAAAAAAATGTTAACCGGCATAAGACTCCTTGAGAGCAAAAGAAATCAAGAAGTTTAGAAGAAGATTCTTTTGTGAAAAAGTCAGTGGTTTCTTAACTAGTGAAGAGAGGCCAAAAAGCGAGGACACATCACATAACAACTAACAGTAACGCACCTCGCCGGCAGCGGCAATGACAAGCAGGTGAAATATTGTTCGGGTTTGTGAATTTTTTTTGAAAAGATTACCCTCAGTAGAAAATCTGTAGACTAGCCTCTTTCAATTTTTAAGATTGAAACAAACCAATGGCTAGAAATCCTCTCCATTTCCAAAAGTGGAATAAATCTTTGACAAATAAGTAAAAATATCTTTAAAAATAAAATTAAAATAAAAATTAAATTATTTATATAAAATTTGTGATGACACTATAAAACCGCTAATCCAATATATATATATATATATATATATATATATATATATATATATATTATGATGATGATGGTTAAAGTCAACTGACAGCAAAATTTTGTCTATCGGACCTATAATTTTTTTAGTTCTTAATTGTAAGGCTTCTCGTCTTCCTTGGCGAGATTGGTGTTGTACCAAACTTTTTCTTCTTTACGGTCTTCCAACTTCCTTTATCTTGCACCTCGTTCAACTCTTCTAATTCTTGGGACACTGGTGTATTATCTTCGGGATCTCGGAGATCTGCTTTGTTGGTAAATGAAGATTTATTTTGCACGGTATTTGAATCCTCATAATTGTTGATGCTTGAGGGGCTTCCGAGTTAGTTTTTTTGTTGTTGGGCGGGGATTCCCCCCTGCTTGTCTTTAGGGTTGTTTCTTTCTTGCCTGATTTCATGAGATTCAGAGTTTTCTGGAGAGTATTCTTCCTTGATGTCAGAGTATTGTTCCTTTTGTGCTCCTCCCCACCATGTAGATCTATGGTGATTCTTTCTAGCATAATTTTTCTGGGTGACTTTTGGGAAATTTTTGGCTAGATGGCTTGTCTCAAAGCAGGATCGACATCTAAAGAGGACACTTTCATACTCGAGTATCTGGTTCCATGCATAGTCTTTTCTTGTTAGGATTATTTCAGCTAGGAATCTGGCGTTGAAGTCCATTTCTAGACAGATGCGCGCATAGGTGGCTCTAACATATTCCTCTGTTTCCCAATTGCATTTTCAATGACTTTTAGCGAGGAGATATTCCAGAGATGAAAAGGTAGATTTGGAAATCTCACCCAAACTGGTGTTGAGGTTATGACTGTTGTTGAGTGATTGAATGATGGGTTCCATGACTTCATGAATAGATATGAGTTTTCCCAAAACCAAGGGCTGGATTCTAAAATGCATTGTCTACTTTCAGAGTTTTGAAAATCTACTATAAAGAAACCCTTAGCAAAGGGGTAGATATTAATTTCATTAGAAACGACAGCCTTCCAAAACCCTTTAAACCGGCAGATTAAGGCACTTTCAAAAAACTTCAAGACCTCATATCCATTGAGACCTTGACCACCTGCACAGTGGGAGCTGGGGCTTCACTCACAATATGCATAGGAGCTTGACACTCATAAGTGGATGAATCTAGGCTGGCAATTATCTTCGCGAAGCTGGGAGCCATACTACGGAAAAACCTACGACAGATGCAAACCCACGAAAGAGGGCAAATGCGAACATGCAGAAGACAAACCCCTACGGAGGAGATGGGCAGATGTAGATCCTTAGCTACAATCATGAGGCTTCAATATCCTGCAGAAGAACATGCAATAGACGAGAACTACAACAAACTTAAGTCATAGATGGATGCGAACTGCGGCAAACCTCAACTGCGGCAATGAGGAGGCTTCAATATCCTGCCGCGGATGCAAAATAACATATGGATGCAAAATCACAGATGGATGTGCGACAGATGCGAAATTTTTGCGACAGATGCAAAATCACAAATGGATGTGCAATAAACTTCAAACTGCGCCATATATCTCCTTGTAAGATTTATTTTCCACATCTCTCCACTTCTTTATAGTATCAAGATTTTAGAGACTTAATTCAACATTTCTAGCTCAACATATATATATATTAAAAAAATAATATGGAAAACCATATATATATATATATATATATATATATATAATTGATTAATACATTAATATTATTTATCATACCTATTAATATATTATAAATTTATATTATAAAAATACTTAAATAGTAAAATATAATTTCATATACTCCTACTCAAATCACAAAGAAATTCTAAATCGTCATGCTAGATCTCTTAAGCAAAAATATTCAATGTTATTCTTTGAGGTTTTGATGTAGCGTTTCTTTGTCCGTATACGTTAATGTTTCACGTAAAACCGAGTCGACTGATTTGCTAAAATCTTAGTGTCATTTAATGGTTGAGATTTTAATTTAGAATTTGTTTGGTGGATTACATTAATGTTTCACAACAAATTTAGTAGACAATTTTTAATTAAAAACTGATAAAATTTTTATTTAAATCTTGATAGCAATTCAAGTTTAAAATTCGCATTCAATAAATGGTTGACCTTTTAATTTA
Organism: Pinus albicaulis; assembly: GCA_034641835.2. NCBI lineage: Eukaryota > Viridiplantae > Streptophyta > Pinopsida > Pinales > Pinaceae > Pinus > Pinus albicaulis. The sequence continues at coordinate 489,387,348 of CM076574.1, forward strand.
GGGTTTGTTGATCCGTTGGCATTAATGCTTCATACATGACTAGAGTAATTCATAATAAAAAAGTGATACCATTTCTAGACTAAAACTTAATAGGAATTCAAGTTAAAAATTTGGATTCAATAAATTTATTGGCATTATCTATGGTTGAACTTTTAATTTTAGGGTTTGTTGGTCCTGTGGCATTAATGCTGCACAAATATCTAGACTAATTCATAATAAAAAATTGATAAAATTTGTAATCTGAAGCTGACTAATTCAAGTTAAAAGTTTGGATTCAATCAATTTATTAATGTTATTTGTAATTCAGGGTTTGTTAGTACGTTTACGTGAGTAATTAACATCAAAGTTAGTAATGAAATTCATCAATATTATTTTAAAATATTGTATTTTTTTAATAGTTGTTTTCTTTGAACGGAACCATAATTTCCTTGTATATAAATGCCTTTATAGCCTGCGAATAACTGATTAGTAAATTTGTTCATGATTTGTGAAAACTGTTCGTGGCACCATCCAGAGATATAAAAGGACGTGTAAGAACGATATACGAAGGAATCCAACATTGGAACCAATATGATTTGAAATTTTTTTCTTATAATAAATTTTACATGTTTGGATCATAATATATCTCATTATCTTTTTTCTGTGTACAAGTATATAAAACTTAATACCTGTATATTATTAATTTATTTATCAATCATCATTATATAAAACTTGATATGATCCATCCTTGTATAAAACATGATATGATTCTATCTTAAATTTAGAGTTTTAAATCTTTTTTAATTTTACTATGGTTAAATGATGGAGGCTGGTTTACTATAGCATTTTAATGTATCCAGGGTTGCCGAAATGAAATAGCAAAGCTAATTAAAGAAAGAAATTGGCACTTTCACAAATGCGAATAGGTTAGTATTTAACTATAATTATTGAAGTGACTTGATTAATAATTTTTATGGTACATACAAGAAAATTTCAAAATAAAACTAATGGTAAAGCCAGCTGTTATCAAAACAGGAATTTGAAGGGAGATAATATTTCAAATTTAAGTGTGAAGAACTGGATTAACTTGAAGTACGTCTTGAAAAGGGAATAGATTCTATAATATTACAAGCTATGAATAAAATTAAATTTCATTTACTCTTTTATTTTTATAAGGTGTGAGTAAAATATATTTATTCTTTTATTTTTTAATTTAAATGCTTTTATCATAATAAGTCTTCAGTTGTGGTTCTTTCTATGTATAGAGTTTGTTCCTATTTGATATGTTAGTTTCTAGTTTGGTGTGAGGTTGAAATATTCTCTCAACCAAATTATTGTGTGTCTAAAATAACTTCTCTATCTTGACACTGTACCTCATGTATATATGTAACTTGATTTGACTAATGAAATACAACTTATATGCTCAGTTTCTAAGTTGGTATCAGAGTCCGTTTGGGCCTGGACCTTGGCCCCTCCTGGGCTGAGGGAAATAACAGTATATTTTGTTTTTTAGTTTAATTTTGGTTGTCATGGTGAGAGAGGCATACCTAGAGCGCGTGACCTTTGCAGAGCCAACATGAGGGACTCGATCTCACGCTGATGCCGCAACTGGGCAATCCTCCCGCTTTGATTCATTTTTTATTGTTTGATTGTTGCGTTCAGAGCAACGTTGAGCTTCTAGGCCTCGCTGTTCGCAGTTGAAGGTTTCGAGCTCAAGATTGATAGTTTCAATATTTTCTTCGCTAGTTTCATGATTGGAGAAAACGGTTTCAAACCTGAAGTCCTGTGTTTGAGAAGTCTCCTCAGACATCGCTGACTGATTTGTTTAGACGCAGTAACCATGGAGAGCGACCACCAAGATTTTTATCTATTCTACGACAACCAAAATTATGAAGGAGAGAACGCAGTTCATCTCGTCATGAAGCTCTGTAAGGGTAGCGAACTCTTTGACAGGATCGTCGCATAGGGCCATTATATAGAGTGAGCTGCTGTTGTCATTAGTTGTTAGCATTCTGCTGAACTCGCAGAATCTTAATAGAAAGTTTTTTTTCACTTTAGCTGATTGAAGGTGTAACCAAATATCAATGGAATGCTTTATCGGTTTAACAACAAGATGGGATAAAGAATTACATATCGGATCTCATTGTTCATCTTTCAAGTAATGAATTTCTTGTTGGAGAGGCATTATTCCACTCGAAGTCTCCTCGACATGCAGAGGGAGGAACGTTGTTGGAGTACATGCGTTGGCACACATTTAGGATACAACAGCTTGAAAGTCCACAGGTTGGTGAGGTTATTGCTGGTTCAGCTGCACCATTTTCACAGAGAAATGTGCCTTTCAGACACATTGCATTTTATACACTTGCTTCGATTGCATGATGACAAATCAGAAATTCTGAGAGCAAGGTCAGAATGGAGGCCAAAGGCGAAGAACAACATTCACGACCTTGCTTGAACTTATATTATGTAGTGTACATACATGTATACTTATTTATGCATCTTCGTTCATCATTCTTATTGATACTTATTTGTGATGTGGTGTTGTTTGCTCTATGTATGGTCCTGCTACAAATGAATGAAGGATGGATCTATGACTTGATGCGTTATTGGAGTTTTTTTCAGATCTAGTGATCCTTTTTGTTAGATTTTAGAATCATGTTGTGCATCTCAGAGCGCCTGAGATAAGTGTTGTTGGTTCTGGCTTAGAAGAGACGTTGAGTAATTTGTGGACCGTGCATGATTTATTTGTGCTGGATACTATTGAGTTTGCAGATGACGAGGATGTGGAATTTCCACAATCGATGTTTGTTTCTGATGAAGTTGGATCATACACGAGATCTAGCGATGGGAGATCGTAAGGAGTTGATGCTGCTTCTATGTTGAGCTAGAGGAGAGAAAGTGTTTCGTACAATCTATGACAAGATCTCGATTGCTGCTATGTTGAAGTGCTAAGCATAGTGCTGCATGAAGGGTCGTAGTAATTTGCATTATTATTTGCCATTGTCTAATATTTCTTTAAGAGTGGTCATGTGAGTAATGTAAATCCGGTTGAAAGAATTAACTTATTTATTGTGACACTTAGTTTGAGCAACTATTGTCACGAGTGCGAGTCTTTGTTGGAATTTCCCATTGAAACAATAGACAAATTTATTTGCAGGAATGACTTACTACGAGATATGATGAAGACATGACAATGAAAATGGCATCAAAAGATAGTGCATGAAGGTACATCATAGATTGGAGGATCATCAAGTTTGTGTGTACCCAGTGTCATGGAAACATATTTGCATGTTCAATTGCAAGGAGATTAGCTTGAAAATGGGTCTTCTTTATTGCAGCTTGTTAGCGAGCATGAGGAGTCATGCTTGGAAGAAATTACCCTGTTTTGATACTATGAATAGGGGAAGTGGCATTATGCTGTGATTCTAGAGGAATTGGATACTGAAATGAGATTTTTTTTTTGTGTATAAACTTGTTGAATTTTATGCATGTTGACAGTGAATTTGTGGATGACGCAGGATTGGACCATTGAGTCCTGGCGTATTGTTGAGCCTTCGTGGCTCTGGTAAGCCTTCGTGGCTGTGATAAACCTTCGTGGCTATGTTGAGCCTTCATGGCTATGGTGAGCCTTTGTGGTTGTGATAATCCTTCGTCGCTATGGTGAGCCTTCATGGCTGTGATAAGCCTTGGTGGTTGAGTTGAGCCTTGGTGGCTACATTGTATCTCCTCAAGGCTGGGCGCCTGAGTAGTGGAGGTGAATTACTGCTTGTCAAAATGTGAACTAGAAAGTAGGTGAAAGGGTGTTGCTTGTGCATGTTCATGAAGCAACGTGGAGCAATCAGTTTTCAGTTATCTGGTAGGGATCAGATTGAAGACAACGTACAATGTATGATGTTGGATCTGCCCACAACAATAGTGTGGGCAGTGTTTTGGTGAACTTAAATTTGGGGCAGTCTGTCCGCAGCAGTGAATGGCATGGCCATGTGATGACCATTTCTTCATGGATATTGTATTACTGTCATGGTTATCGCTTGTGATTATACTTTCATTTGGTATTTTTTTTTTGTATGGTATGGGTAAATGTGGACAATTCTTGAGAGTTTGTATACATATTGAGATTCATGACCTCAATATGAAGACATTTTGTTAGAATTCGCGACTCTAACTTGAGAGGTATAGCATGGAGATTCAATACCAGTACATCCAAAATTTAAAAGTACAAATCTATGACAGAAATATTCAAGCGAGAAAGCTCTAGCATATGAATGGCATGGTGAGTGCAAAGGATGATGGACAATCAAGTTTGTGAGAGTTTGTTTTGTGTTAGTTTCTTTGAATAGACTCATGACCATGAGTATGAGTCACAATTTGTAATTAGAAGCAAATCTCCATGTCCTTTTTTGTTTGTACGTGCTGTAAAACCCATGCAGACATGCATACCCCTTTGTTATATGTTCCATCTATCAGAGATTTTTAACACCCTCGAAGAGTGTGTCATATGGGATGGATACACTTGGGTGGACCGTATTGGTTTTAGACTCCATAAGGTGAAATTTTATATCAAGGGGGAGTTAATCAAGAGGTTGGATAAACCATGTATGTGAAGGACTTCCTAGTAAACTGGTGGTTGCAGTCGTTGGAACTCATGCATTTCGGTAGATGGTTGTTCCTTTATATGGACATTGACAACAACATGAACAAGATACAAAGTGTAATTACCAAACAAAACCATTGTAATTACCAAACAGTACCAGTTGTAGATTTTGCAAATAGATATTGAGACAAGCAGTCATTAAGGGGAAGTGTTGCAATATGTAACTCACACTTGTCTTCAGTTGTGGTTCTCTCTATGTATAGAGTCTTTTCCTATTTGATAGGTTAGTTCCTAGTTTGGTGTGAAGTTGAGAGATTCTCTCAACCAAATTATTCTGTGTCTAAAATAGCTTCTCTATTTTGAGATTGTACCTTATGTATATGTAACTTGATTTGATTAATGAAATACAACTTGTATGCTCAATTTCTAAGTATTCGAATACATCATATGTTAAATATATTAATTTTTATTACACATAATAGAATTGCTTTTCAAGGAAGTCAAGCCTTAAAATAAATGGTACGATACATCTTAAACCTAATGTAAATATATTCATTTTTAATACACAGAATAGAATTGATTTTCAAGGAAGTCGAGCCTTAAACGAAATCGTACTATACATCTTAAACCTAATATATTTTTGCTTTCCATGAATTATTTTAAAATTTTCTCTAATTTTATGATCGGGAATGGAGTTGGAAAATATTATTAACCTTAATAATGAAAACAATGTTGTTTTGATTTGAGGAAAGGTTTTCTAAAATCTCTTACATTTTACGATGAGCAGGAAGAAATGCTAATGTTTGAGAATCAAACCCTTCGTATCAAGGTATATTCATAAATACATTTAATAATTAGTTTAGTATATACCTTATGCTAATTATTGTGCGCTAAACTATCTTGTTTAATGTTTAGATACGAACATACCAAAATGCAATAAGTAAAAGTACATTCTCTTTGGACGAGGAAGCCCTTGCTGATTGTATACGAAAATTTTCCTTCAAGGATTTGACGAAGAAAATTCCAAAACATAATTCAAACATTCGTGAGCTTCGAAAACAAAATTCAAACATCCGTGATCTTCGAGGATAACAGCATTGTCCGTTTTACTCAACGTCTCACATTTCTATTCATTAATCCTTCTTTATTAGTTGTATTACTTTTTCAATTAAATAAATAAATAAGATTGTTTAAAATGATTTTTTAATCTATAAATGACTGAGGATGCTGAAAAGCTCCAAGAATATTGAACTTTGCAAATTAAACACTTTAAATTTACAATTTTAAAAAAGGTTTACAACATTGCTAGATAAACCAAATAAGGCTACTTTGTATTAACTGACTTTTTGACTAATTTTTTAGATTTATTATATTTTTACAATAACCAAATATATTATTTAATTTTTTCAATTATTGGGTAATTTATTTATATTATTGGTAGATAAATTTAAATTGGTCTTGCATAATTGGAAGTAAGATTCCTATTTCTTTTAATTTTTGCTAAACTTTTTAGTTTTTAAAAATTATTTAATTAAACTTTAAAACCAAAAGAGCTCCTTTTTTTTTCACTAGTTAATTTATTTGTAAATTCTGAAAAGGCATTTGTTTTATTGCAATTACATTTAATATAGTTAAAACTAACTTAAATTTAATTGAGAATATACATTTGAAATAAATAATAATATCTTAATAATTATGTATTGACTATTAATATAAAAAATCACTATAATGATCCATTGTAATTTTATTAATTAAATAATGTATAAGTAAACAAATATATAATATAATTAGTAAAAATAATTATATATCATTTGTATGATATACATATTAGAGTATCTTCTTTTAGCTTAATTAGCCTAGTAGCCATCATTAAAATACCTTTGCTATTGAGATGTTATGGATTCAATGCTCCCACAGTCAAGCTCCATGTGGTGGAGTATGGAGGAAGTGATTTTTTTGGACAAGTCTTCATAGAACAAATATTTTGTGGAAGTAGTGGCCACTGATCTATAGGATTTGTGAATCAAATACTAAAAGAAAAAGAATAAAAATCCCAAAGGTTAAATGGACCTAAATGAAAACTATATGTGTGAACATATTATTTTTTAAATTAATAAATGGGTAATTTTAATTAGTGTGCAAAGTCTAGAGTAAATTAGAGACTAATATTTCAAGTCCATGAGGATGGAATTAAATCCAAAACTTTCCCAAAATCTCCAAAACTCCTCAAAAAAATAGAATATATTAGATTGGAGAAAAGAATCTAAAATATATCTAGAAAGAAAAAAGACAAACTTAACATTTTGTAGGAAATGCTCTCTTCCGGGGAGCTGTGGATGAAAGCTCAAGGTTGGGTGGCAATTATTCTTTACCAGAATTGGTATGCATAATTACTAAATTATGTCTTGTTATTATATTATTATGATGATGATGATTGGATAAGAGTAAAAATGTTTAAATTAGGAAGATAAGTGAAAAATTATGTGTTCTGAATTTTCAATCTATATAATAATTTATTTTATTGTATATAATAAACTAGTTAAATTAATTAGCCAAAAAGCACAATGTCTAAACCCAATTATATGAGTTTAAATCTGTTGTTAGGTTTGTAAAAATTTATATATCGCTAGCATAAATGGAGAATATTCTAAAGATGTTAACATAAAGATGACACATAAATAGTTATTTCTGTAAACAATGAAGAAACAAAGATATGCATAGTGAGACTTATTAGTAAATCCTGAAGAGAATACTTAGTACAAAATGTGTATAAAAATTCTCATATTGTATTTAAAATATAAAAATCCATATACATCCATTTAATTGTTATGCTCAAAGAAGAAATACAGTATTATTTTACATATTGAAGTACTATGTAGATAGTACAATTGTAAACATAACATCAAATAGGGATTATGCCTAACTTATACATGTAGTTGAAATATTATAAACAACCGAGAAAACCTCTATAAAATTATTACAAGGATGAACTTTCATCTGTTCAATAAAAACATAAATATGTATTAATATTTATAGAAAAGATCATCAAATATTCCCACTGTTATATTGACTGAAATTCAAATGTTCTTGGTATTAATTGGATATTGTATACATGAATAAATATCCTTGAATTCAGCGGACTGAATTTTGTGAATGATAGTAACCAACCTGTAAATAGATAGAACCAAATTTGAAGTCAATAATAGTGATAATTCCATGGTGGATGAAACTTAAGTCGTTAACCCTGAAATAAAAATGAAACCCTCAAATGGTCCTTTTCATATATATAGATATAAGAAATTCATGTGGGTATGGCTATACATATTCTAATTTTATCTAACACTTAACAGAGATAATATAAGATGGAAACTATCTTATTATATTCAAATTGATACCTAGGGTAATACATATGAAATTAGGACGTAGGGAATTATATTCTAATAGGTAACTTTAACTTTAATATTTATTAAAGCTAATAATTTAATAAAAATCCTATAAAAAGTAGAGTTGTGAGGAAGCGTATAGAATTAATAACATAATAGCCACAAAAATTATATAAAATATGTAATGTACATTGACAAAAATGTATGAATATCATAAAACTGAGGAATTAGTAATATATTAAAGGAGGAAATGTTGGAACTTGATTTGTTAGTGTCGATGTTATTATAGTCTTAGTTCTGAAAATAATGATGTCAAAATGAAGATACTAACGACATAAATAAAACCTTTAACCTTTAATGAAATGCAGTAGGAGGTGGTAAAGTGTCGGAGTTGACTTAATTCACTGATGACAAAAGCTTGTACAGTTTTATAGATAGATTTTTTTTTGGGTAAGTAAAGTTGTTAGAAATGGTATCATAGCCCATGTTGAAAACATTGGGCCTATGTGTCTCCATACAAAAGAAAAAAAAAAACCCAAAATTATGTTGTCGTGAATTATTTATTTTTTAATAATATGATGCACTAATTTATTTCTATGTACAATGATTTAAGTGCTGAAAAAGTACAACTGCTATTATGAGTGACTGTAATATCTCTCTTTTACCACCAATGTTTTTTTTTTCACTGAATATATACCTCCTTTTGTTTTTCACAGAAATATACTATGATAACTTTTCATGAGTCTAAATTTCCTAATTTTATTTCTTCATCATAACTAAAATGATAGGACACCCCTTGATTTAAATGAACCATGATATAGAAGTGAAAGGAGTTTCAAAGTTATCTCCTCATATCAACTTGGGACAAAATCGAAAATATATTCACTTGTTATCTTAACTTCCTACTTCGATTCTTTTTAACATTTATGAAATTTCATCATTTTTCCTTATACTCTTCATCATGTAGTTTTCCTTTTATATTACTAAATATTTTCCTTTATTTACTACTTGGCTACCTAGATTTTTACCCTTAATGGCAACATAAAAGAAGTAATATACCTTTGTTTATGAATAAATTTCTATATACTTGGTATATCATACCTATAGATTTTTATGAACTATAGATAATACCCATTTGGGCCTCTTAATATTTGATTTAATTCCCTTATAATCATACTATAATTATACCAAACTCCAATGGCATGCAATAACTATGAACTTTAACAAACTTCGTTTTGACATAAACGATTTCATTTTTTTTATATATAGTCTTGTCATATATGTGTCAGAAAGGAAATCGTGCTTTCCTAGATATCTTTGGAAATTATTTATTTTTTTATGTACGTACATGGCTATCGCCATTTTCAACGGTTAACCTAAAGTTCTTATTCACATACGGTTGCTCTAAGTTATCGACACATAGAATGGTGGTTGAAGTTATTTAATGACTAGTCCGAAGTTACGTTTTTCTTTGAGGATTGCGTACCTCAGAATTTAAATGAAATTTTTACCATGGTATTGGAATACAAATTTAATATTCAGATACCCATGTGCTTTTTACTATAACATTTAAGCGACTTTAAATTTCAATCCTTCTCGGGATTTCTATGGCTTTCAAACCCCGAGACCATGGTTCAAATCTCCAAAAACTATATTCATGTTTCTCTCTTTCGAACACGTGGACGGTAACACCATCATTGATATTAGGGTTCCAGGACCCAGTTTAAGTCTTGAGTTCTCTTTACAGCTTCATTCTCTGGTTGTTTTTTTCTTTTTGCTAACCCTCCCAGATTTTCACTGTATGGTTTTCGGCTCTGTGTCTAATGGGAAGGTCTTGGCCGAGTCGTCTTCTCCACATAAATCTTGTCATCCTTACTACTGGTAAGCACTGATCCTTCTTTCTCAATAAATCAAAATTTTCTTCTATATGCATATGCACTGTTATTTTGATTACATAGCTATAATTTTTTTTCTTGTCCAAATGTTATATTCACCTTTGGATCTACTGTTCCTGAGGGCGGCTATCTAAAATCAATTGTAACTTTGGTCCACTTCTTCCAAGCAATTTATTTGAACCAGTTTACAAGAGTTGGTATTTTCATATGTCCGATTGGAAAATTTTTCTTTATGCTTAGTTGTATTTCCATTTTACTCGCTCCATATTCAAAAATTCAGAATGACCATTAAAACTTATTCTTATCAAACCTTCGCTCATGGATTGACTGCGTCTTACTTTCTCTATGATGACTAAGCGAGAGAACGATATTGTTTAAATAGCATTGTTGATTCAATATCGATTTACAAAGGGTTTCGAAATTAAACTCTGATGTTGTTGGAGTTTATGAAGGGTGTTTTTAATTCTCGACTTCTTGCCATGGGTACTTTCCCCCAAAAACTAATTTCTCAAGCATATAATTTTATTTAAAAACCACTGAAAATCAATGAAAGGGTTAATATTCCTCTCATATAGTTTCTATGTGCAGGATGATAGCCACTCGACATTTAAATGTGTAGGTACATATAATTTACGAGTTTAGAACTTTGTTTAATTTATCTGTTTCACCCTTTTATTATTTATTTATTTGTTCAGTTCTATTCAACTCTAACGCGTTTTATTTCACTTCTATCTTTGCATACATGTATAAGGGGTTCTCTTTTCGTTTCTATCGATATTTTTCAATTAATTCATTGCAAGATCCTCACGGTATGCCACTTATTATATCTCTTCTGATGAACAGGTTTCTACAATCCTTCCCGATTTACTTCGGTATTTATCTACGTTTATTTTATTTTTTTCTCGGCACTCAGTAACTCTGAATTTCGTTTACAGTACTATTAAAGTTTTTCTTTGTCGTTTGGCCTTACTGCCACGACAATCGTGATTGTATAAGGAAATTTTTGGGACTGGTATATTTCACTACGGTGCAACTAGAGAACTCGTATTTTCTTTTCTATTATTTAAAATTCATATAGTAAGAACCATGTTTGAATGGTTAATGACTTATTTAAGTAACTAATACCTTAGAATTTGTTTTCGTCTGATTTAATTCTGCATTAAAATCTTTGATTTCATATGTTTTAATTTTTATATATAGCCAAACACATACTTATAATAATTATTTAAGGCTTGCTTGGATTGATAATTTCAAATGGATTCATGTATATTCCTTATCGGTTCCCTAAAAAAAATCAAGATATGGCTTATTTCCAATATCATGTGATTCACAGCTGATAGATACCTGTAACCTGAACTTTGGTGTAAATATCTTAATAATATTGGAATTCAACAGTATTTAATTCCATGCTAAAATATGTATAAACTTTTTATGTTGTTTATGATATGATGCCACCTTTAGGGGAATCATTTCAAATTTTTTCTTATCGTATTGAACACGATAAGAAATCGATTGTTCTCATAATACAAGTTGTTCACCTTTCAGAATTTTAGTACATTTAAATTTCTTTCTGCTATGGGTTCGTAATAGTTATAATTTTTAAGAATTTTTTTTGTAATTAATTACTTTTTCCGCAGTATACACTAGTTTCAATAATTTTCTTCTAGTATAATAACTCTAGCCTCTACATGTACACACATTTGTTGCACTGCAGGTTAACTTCTCCTGTGATAACTATACTTATTAAATTTAGATAATAAACAGTGAGAAAGTGATTAGAAAATTTATAGTCTATAACAGAGCTTGATTTACCATCTTTCTTATAAAACCCCATAATTTATTTCCTTGTCGAATTAGAGAAAATAATCATAATACCATCATTTAATTTCATGGTAAATCGAAGGAATAGAGATTATAATATCAACATTTTAATTTGCAAAATTTATTTCCACTTCTGAGAGAAAAAGAAACCTATCATCAGATTTAGACCCCCTTTTTTTTTATTTAAGGCATTCTGATAGATAGCTCCTATCAGACAATGTTCATGCAACCGGGCTGATAAAGAAATGTAAATATACATTATAAATTCTGCTAAATTCATGGACAAATGAAATCAAATACATAATAGTTTTCTAAACATGATAATACTTCCATAGGCTACTCTTTAACATTTAATCACAATTATAAAAATAATAAAATTGTGTGCATACCACTTTACTAGACTAATCCTCCCAACCGTAGAGTTATTTCTCTTCCGAACTCACCCCCGAGCTGAGATCTTCCAGTGACAGACCAATATTTGTCTGTCATGGAACAAATTTCTTAAGCTATGCTTTCCCCAAAACTGTTTCTGAATTCTGCGTCCAAAATTTCCAGGATGCTTTCTTCCTGTTTTTTGCCTAGGTTTCCCTCAATGAGGTACTTTAAAGCTATCTTTCCGCTTTTCCAGCTTTTCCACCTCTTCCCAATTACTTTCCTCTTCATGGGGAAATTAGATTTTTCTCTCCCAATCTAATTTAGTAAGATTCCTTTCAAGGTTTTCTGAAAGGTCTTTGGGAAAGTATAACCTTATCCATATCCTCATGGATCAAGGTTTTAAGATCTCCAAACTCATTCTAGTCATAGTGCACACATAATATTCCATTTATTTTCATTAATAAATATTAAAATAAAATCCACACCTTGTTTCTCAATTAGGGTCCACTTCCCCTTTAGATTTATTCAAATGTCAACTTTAAAAAGCATAGAAAACTTGGGGTGTTACAGTGACAGAGGAGGGTTGTACGTGGATCTGGGAGGTGAAGAAAATCCACAAGATCAAAATTCTGAATTGTTGGACATGATAAGAGATATGCAACGAGAAATGGTTCAGCTGAGAACAAGCAATGAACGATTGTTGCAAGCCAGTGAAGAGAAAGAAAGGTTTATCAAAGAGTTAACCTCAAGGTCTAGTCACGAAAGTTAATACCTTGGGAAAAAGAGGATAGAAGTAGAAACCAACTTAGAAGGATCTAAGGGTGGGGAAGTATCTAGACAATATTCCAGAAAGAAAAAGGAATTGCAAGGAGAATTCTGGAAAATCAAACCTCCCACTTTTGATGGTGAAAAGGAGAAGGATACAGAAGCTTGGATTCTAAACATGGTTAAATACTTTGAATTATGTGAATACAGAAGTGACCTAAGAGCCATATTGGGAATTTACCAACTACAGGGTAAAGCTACCCTTTGGTGGGAAGAAACAAAAATGGTACATGTGCTGGATGAAAAAAATGCTACCTGGGAAGACTTTCAAACCAAATTTAAGTATAGGTACCTCAATGAGAGATATTATGAAGGTAAATCCAAAGAATTCCATGAGATGATATTGAGACAACACAAAATTTATGATTTTGTTACCAAATTCACTAACTTTCTTCACTATGTGCCTTATATCAGAGAGGAAAAGGCGAAGGTACATCGATTTTTTAATTTCCTACCTACTATCTATAAAGAGAGAATTGAATTTGACGATCCAAGCACAATGGATGAAGATGCTTATAAAGTAATACTATGTTATCAATAGTTCAGAAGGAAGAAATGATTAGCTGAAAATTTGGAAAAACAAAGAGAAGGGGAAAGGTGACTCAAATGTAGAAAGAGTAAAACTAGCCTATTTGAAATTTTTTGGGAAAAACAATCAAAGGAAGAAATTTAATAAAACTCGAGAAAACCAGCCAACACAGTCACAGACTCGGTCTAAGTTTTTGGATGCAAACAGTAAAAAGGAAAGTGATGTAAAAATGAAAGAACCACTAAAGTGCTGGGGATGTGGAGAACCTCACAGGTTACATGACTGTCCTCACAGAACAGTTCAGTACATTCAAGTGTTACGAGAGGAAACTACTATGAAAAACATAGCTCGAAACATTCTGAGGATTATTTTTGCACTTGAAGATCGCTAGACTGAACACCAATCAACCATGATATAAATCGAAGGTATTATTTTTGAACAACCTATTTATGTTTGATAGATCGAGGAGAAAATTTAAGTTTTATTAGTCCATAGATGGTGGAAAAGTGCAAGTTAAAATTAAAACAAATTAGCAAGCATGTTTAGTCTAGTTAGCTACATGAACAAAAATAAAATTCACCCATAAACTTCCAAAAAGTACTATAAATTTAAATGGATATGAAACTGAAATTCATATAAAAAAATTTCCTCTAGGAACATATAACTTGTTAGTAGAAATCGACTGGTTAGAGAAATATAAAGCAAGAGTTAATTTATTAGATACAACAGTTCATTGTATAGATGATGAGGGAAGATCTATGATAGTGAAAGGAAAACCAAGACCAATATCAGTCAGACAAATTCCTGCATTACAGCTAAAAAGGAAAACAAGAAAGGGCTCTCAAGTGTATGATGTACAAGCAAAATAATTGGGATGACAAATTGAAAAAGAGCTTGTAGAAAACTTATCAGTAATCAGAGAGTTCCAGGATGTATTTCCAGAGGAAATCCCCCATCTACCCTCTATAAGAGAAATTGATTTCTCAATTGACCTAATACCAGTAGCTACACCAGTCTCTAGAGTACCATATAGAATGGGTACTCCTAAACTATTAGAGTTGAAACTACAATTGCAATATTTTTTAGACAAAGGATACATCAGACCAAGTGTGTCTCCTTGGGGAGCACTGATATTGTTAGTGAAAGAAAAGGATCACACATTCAGAATGTGCATGGATTATATAAAGCTGAATTATTTTTTTATAAAGAATATATATCCTTTGTGAAAGATAGATGACTTATTTTATCAAGTGAGAGGAACCACTATCTTCTCAAAGATGGGTTTAAGAACATGATATCACCAACTCAGAATTAAGGATACGGAAATCAATAAAATAAAATTTAAGAATAGATATGAACACTATGATTTTGTAATCCTACCCTCTGGACTTACTAATGCTCCTGTTACATTCATGTGTTTAATGAATAGTGTACTACACAAGTATCTGGAAAAGTTTGTATTAGTGTTCATTGATGACATTTTTGTGTACTCCAAAAATGAAGAAGAACACAAAAAACATCTCAGAATAGTCCTATAAACATTTACAGAACATAAGTTATATTGAAAACTTATCAAATGTGAATTTTACAAGGATAAAGTTCAGTATTTGGGTCATGTGATTTCACAGGATGAATTAGCAGTAGACCTAGAGAAAATACAAGAAATAATGGATTGGCTTGTACCTAATGATGTCCCAGACATACAATCCTTTATGG
This sequence comes from Pinus albicaulis, assembly GCA_034641835.2. Lineage (NCBI taxonomy): Eukaryota > Viridiplantae > Streptophyta > Pinopsida > Pinales > Pinaceae > Pinus > Pinus albicaulis. Next base: position 489,402,465 of record CM076574.1, read on the forward strand.
GTATTGTTGGATACTACCGTAGGTTTGTAGAAGGATTTTCAGTGTCAGCCTATCCTATTACTTCTTTACAGAAAAAAGGAGTGATGTTTGAATGGACAACAAGTTTTAAAGTAGTTTTGAACAATTAAAAAAAAAATTAACAACTGCCCCAATATTGAAAATTGTTGATCCAGAAAAGGAATTTGTAGTGTGTATATATGCATGTGTGGAACGGTTAGGAGGAGTGTTGCTGCAAGATAATTTAGTCATAGCATATGAGTCATGAAAATTGAAGAAACATGAAGAAAATTGTATTGTATATGAATTAGAACTAGTTGTCCTGATACATGAATTAAATATGTGGAGACATTATCTGTTGGGAAAGAAGTTCATACTAATGACATATCACATAAGTCTGAAATCCTTCATTGCTCAACTAGATTTAAATTCTAGACAAGCTAGATGGTTATCTTTCCTTAGTGAGTTTGATATGGAAATCAAACACATTAAAGGAAAAGAAAATAAGATTGTTGATGCGTTGAGTAGGAATGCTCATCAAATTTTGGCCAATGTAGGAAGTAGTGTGAAATTTGAAATAGAAGAACTAATAAAATAAGTGTTAATGCAAGACCAAAAATATTTGAAATTGAAAGAGAAATTGCAGAAAACTAAAGTTGTGGGATATACTAAAAACTAGAAACGATTGATTTATTATAAACAAATATTATATATTCCAAATGTGACATCTTTAAAACAGGAAATTTTATATGAGTATCATAAAATAAATTATGCAGGTAATCTTGGTTCTCAAAAACTAATTTCATCATTGAGGAAGAACATTTTTTGTCTGGGTATGAAAACATTTGTGGCTGATTATCTAGCTAGGTGTTTAGAATTTCAGCAAGTAAAAGTGGAACATCAACATCCGATAGGATTACTGAACCCTCTACCTATCCCAAAATGGAAGTGGCAAGTGGTTTCCATAAATTTCATTACTGGATTGCCTAGAATTAAGTATCAACATGACTCTACAATGGTGGTTGTAGATAGATTAACTAAGGCAACACATTTCTTACCAGTACAATCTAATTTTGGCACAACTCAAGTAGCCAATTTATTCATGAATGAAATTGTGAAATTACATCGCATTCCAACAGTGATTATATCTGATAGAGATTCAAAATTTACTTTAGCGTTTTGGAAAACTATGTTTGGAGGAATAGGTACCAAATTCAACTTTAGTACCACTTACCATCCTCAAACACATGGGAAAAATGAAAGAACTAAACAAATTTTAGAAGAAATGCTATGCATGTGTGTGATCGATAGACCTACAAGATGGGAAGGTTTTATCCATCTGGAAGAATTATCATATAGTAATAGTTATCAAACTTCGATTAATATGAGTCCTTTTAAAGCATTATATGGTAGAAAATGCCACACACTACTTAGCTGGAGTTTGTTAGCTCCCTATATTACTAGCGTAGTCCATTATTGTTGTTAGTGTAGCTCCTTATTGTTATTGGTGCACCCCTGTAACCCCCATATTTTTATCATTGTTCCCTTACATTATTACTGTTAGGTTGGCTAGGATTATATTGTGATGCATGGACTCCTATAAATAGAAAGGAGGTTTTTTCATTTGTATCATCCAAAAATTGTTCATTTATGTAATGCAAAGGAGATTTCCCCCATGAATTGGCTGAATTATAGGGCATTGATCTCTCTTTTCTTCTATTTTTGGAGTTTATTTCATAACATTTGGTATCAGACATTTAGATTATAGGGTTTCACTACTCCAAATAGGTCATCGTGGAATTTGTGCTATAATTTTTTTTATACGAAGGTTCAGAAGTTAAATTTTTAATCACGCGAAGCTAAAATTCCAAGGAACGTCGTGTAAAAATTTGAGATCATGGTTTGCAATATTTTTGGAGATACAATCTATGGAAGTTAGAGTTTTTGCAGGCTCCTGAATTTCATGTAAACGAGGTGATCATGGAAAAATCATCATAACTCTAGCTCTGCATCAGATTGGAATTCTGTAAAAAGTATCCGAAAGTGCACAGAATTTAGTTTCTTATGTATCAATTTTAGAGCCTAAGGAGGAAACAGCGACACTTGGGCCACCATACAAGTTCACTATACTGAACCAATCCATAATTAGGTCATTGTGGGAGATTTGGCATAACTTTGTCTTAAAGCATCCAAATCAGGTCAGACCTACGGAATTCGAAACAGGCCTTCAGAAGGCTAATTCATGACCGAATTTTAGATATTTAAAACCCAAAATCACAGAGATAATTAAGTTTCAATATTGAGATCCTACAAATAAAGAAAAATGTATGTATTTTTTTTTCAAATTGCATAAGTCTTGTTTGAAAAATCAGTTTGAAGTGATTCGAATGGAATATTGAACCTTAGATATCAGCATTGGGTTCTAAAACTCCCCCTAAAAATAATTCAACACCCATTAAGTCCTTAGAATACTCTACTATGACTCATGAAGATGAAGAAGTGCAACATGATATATCGAAATTACAAGAGCAAGTGCACCAAATTTCACTCTCTCAAAGAGAAAAAAAAAATGAAATGGAAGTTTTGAAGAAATGTGTGGAAGCTAAGATGGATGGTTTGAATAAAGACCTAGAAGCTAATATGGATGGTTTGAAGAAAGGCATGGAAACTAAGGTGGATGGTTTGAAGAATGGCATGGAAGACATAGAAGCTACGATCGCTGGTATAGAAGAAAAAATGAAGGACAACATGGAAGACATGAAGAATGATCTAAAAGAAGACATTGAAGGTTTGACAAAGTTGATAGAAGAAATGTTCCTAATTGTGAAAAGTTAGTAGAAGAAACTCATGATGAGGACAAAATAAATGTTCATCATGATTTCATAAAATCTAATGTTGGATTGAAGAAACACCATATTTCAAATATCGATATGAGGAAGTTTGATGACAAGGATCCGATAACATGGATACAACATATGGAGCAATATTTTGATCTCAATAATGTGCAAAACACACAAAAGGTACGTATTGCAACTTTATATTTACAACAAAATACACTTGTATCGTATCGACGGCTTTCCTCTCGTAAAAAAAATGTCACTTGGTCAATTTCTACGGAGGAAATGATAGCTCATTATGATGATACAAAGAGAAACACCTTCTTTAGCCAATTGATAAATATCAAACAAAATGGTTCAGTGGTAGATCACATTGAGGAATTAAAAAAAATGAATATAATGGTAAATTATATTCCAGAGGAACACATGATTGATGTCTTCATGGGGACTTTAAAGGATAACATCCAACACGAGGTTTGCATTTGGGAACCTGATTCATTGGAGAAGGAATTCATGTTGGCAAGAAAAATTGAATGTAAAATTGTTGAAACAAGGTAGCCTACCACTCAGATATATAAAGATATAAGTGTCGCTACTCGTAGACTTACACAACGTACAAGGTTGACACCACAAAAACTGGAAGAAAAAAGAGCAAAGGGGATTTGCTACAGTTGTGATAGCGAATACACTAAAGGTCATAAGTGTGCTGAGAAGAAATTATTTTACATAGATTGTGAAAAGGAGGATGAAAATGAACAAGAAACTTCAAAACAAGAGGATATACACCAAGAACCAACCCTAAAGAAAGAAGAAATGAGTCTGACCATATCATGTAATGCATTGCCAGGAATTACTACTCTTGAAACTCTCAATATAGAAGGACATATCTAGAAGAAAAAGGTAATAGTGGTGATTGATTCAGGTAGTACCCATAATTTTATTCACTGTAACGTAGCCAGGGCATTGAATTACTTCCTATAACTAACACCAGAATGTCAAGTGATGGTTGCAGATGGAGGAACTATAAATTTTCTGGAAAATTCCATAATATCAACCTAACCATGGGGGAATAGGTATTGAATATTACAATACTTTCCATTCCAATGGGAGGTGCTAATGTTGTACTAGGAGTAAAATGGTTACAATATTTGGGGACGATAATTTTTAATTTTCAAGAAATTTTCTTGATTTTTTTTTGGAATGAAAGAAATTTGAATTACGGGGTATCGCACGGAATCTGGGAAAGATAATAAGCTATAATTTCAAGAAATAATAATGAGGCGTAATTGCACAATTATGCTCACAAGAAGTTCCAACATCAAAATCATCTATTTCTCCAGATCTCCAAAAAGTCTTGGATAGTCATTCCAATGTGTTTGAAACCACCAAAGGATGCCCACCTATTCGTTATCATGACCATGCTATTCATTTGATTTTAGGAAGTGTTCCTCTAAACATCAAACCTTATTGATATCCTTATGTCCAAAAGGGCGAAATTGAACGTATGATTTCAGAAATGTTAGAGGCTAGTATAATTCAACCTAGTCAAAGTTCTTTCTCTATTCTTGTAGTATTAGTGCACAATAAGGATGGATCATTGCACATGTCTTCGGATTATAGGGATCTCAATAAGCTCACTACTAAAGATAAATTTCTGATTCGTGTGAGTGATGAATTACATGGAGCAATTTATTTTACCAAGTTGGATCTTTGTTCACGATATCATCAAATTAGAATGAAGATTGAAGATATTCCAAAAAAATAATTTTGTACTCATTAGGGTCATTATGAATTTTTGGCCATGCCTTTTGGCCTTACCAATGCACCTTCTACATTTCAAGGGTTGATGTATTCCATTTTAAAACCCTTCTTTAGAAAATTTGTGTTAGTATCTTTTGATGATATACTAATCTACAACAGGTCTTGGAAGGATCATGTTGAACATGTTGAGAGGGTGTTGAAACTATTGGAAGAGAAAAAATTATATGAAAAAACTTCCAAATATTTCTTTGGAGTACAAGAGGTGGAATATATGGGTAATATTGTATCTCACGAGGGTGTTAAGGTACACCCTAAGAAAACTAAAGACATTAAGGAATGGAAAATCCCCACAACCATAATGCAGTTGCGAGGATTTATCGGGTTAATGTGGTATTATCACAAGTTTTTAAAGAATTGTGGGATAATAGCGTCACATCCAACAAAATTATTGAAGGAAGATGCATTTTCATGGAGTCCTAAAGCAGCTAAGGCATTTGAGCATAATAAAGAGGCAATATGCATAGCACCAGTCTTAGCTACTTCAAACTTCACAAAAACCTTTATTGTGGAATGCGATGCCTCAGGAAATGGAATTGGTGTGGTTTTAATGCAAGAAGGAAAACCCATTTCTTTTGAAAGTACTCCAATAAAAGGAAAGTATTAACAAAATGCTATTTACGAGAAGGAAATGTTGGAAATAGTACATGCACTAAATAAATGGCGACCTTACCTAATGGGAACACACTTCAAGGTAAAAAATGATGATGATAGTCTTAAATACTTTTTGGAACAAAGAATATATTCAAAAGAGTAGCAAAAATGGCTCACAAAGATGTTGGATTATAACTCTGAAATCATCTACAGAAAAAGGGAAGCTAAATGTTGTTGTAGATGCATTCTCAAGAAAGGATGAATATGTGGAGACATTGTTATGTGCCATTTATATTATCCAACCAGATTGGACAACCAAAGCAAGGCATGAATGGAAGAAGGACGAAGAAGTGTGGACACTCATTCAAAATTTGTAGCAAGATCCTAGTACATCTGATACATTTAGTTGGAAAAACTATTCCTTATGGTACAAAGATCTCTTATATCTTTGTAATAATTCCTAACGAAAACAAGGTATTATTTTTGAATTGCACAATCTCACTTAGGAGGAAACTCAGGATTTTTAAAAACTTACCATGGGGTGAAGAAAAAATCTTTTGGGATGGACTTAAATCTTATATTCAAAAGTTTATGGAAGAATTGTAACAACTTCACTTACTAAATTATTTTTTTCTACTTATAGAAATTGATACTTCTGTAGTGCTATCCTACTACAGATTTCAAGAAATGAATTACCTTTCTATGTCTAATTAAGGTTACTCCCTTAAGTATCAAGGAATCTGCTTCCACACTTCTTCTAAACATCAACCTTCACATATTACCTCTTCTCTTGTTTTTTTCGTCAACCATATTGTGGTTATTATGTTAAGAATCTTGTTCTCAACCTATGCTAGTCATTCCCCTTATAACTGTCTCGATTCTTAAATTTTTTGACGATACCGGTCTCTACCATTAATTATACCTAACAATTTGTTTATGTCAAGGGAAATCATTCTCCATTGATTCCGATATTTTTGAGGAAATTTATTCATGTGAGTTAATTCTAAAGCCACTATATTAACTAAGGACAAAAATCTTTTATCCTTGCTAAAATATCAAAATTAAGCCCATATTTATTTTATATAAGGCTTAAAATTCTTAACCACATACATATTTAATCTTGAAAATCTTCTTTGCATTTGTTTCTTTCTCCACTAATATACAATAGATATTTCTTAACCATGTGATTAACCTAGCACATTTCACTCACATGACATAACTATATATGGATTGTACATCCTATATGATAACTTTGGAGTATATCTATTTAATATACTTATCTGACCACTTTGATCACTACATATCTTATGCACATTATGGAACCATTTTGTTTTTCTACGTATGAATTTTCCCATCCATGTTTAATGACACATAGGCTTCTCTTGTGACTCAAATATCTATTAGTTTTACATTGCATGACCCACACATAAAAATATGGAAATTTACCTTTACAATTTTCCCAACACAATGGATTTAATTTCTTTCACATTTATGGAAATTTGTGAGCCGATTTGATTTTATGATGTGGCTATACACTGAGATTTTTCGTATCCCATTACCATGGTTTTAGTGGTTTTCCATTCCGATTTGTAGTTTCATTCCACACAGTGGGATGTGTGATCACATGAATTACCTTCCTTCTGTTAGATGGTATTGTTTCGATTGAAACCCTAAGATTTACCTTTATTATTTTCAATTTTCAAATCGTCCGGCATGTGGGTATGCGCCTTCGTTTTGGTCTATTGGGGTTTCAATGGAGTCTTTGTAACCATAAAACATAGAGATTATTCAAAATGTCACCCAAAAATCTCTATGATGGCTCAAAACTCGCACATTCCTTCTATGCATTGGTGGAGTCATTTATCATTCCATTTCCGTGTGACCGAGACTATGACGTATTTTCGTTTAATTTTATAGTCTCGTTTTAGTTTCAATTCTAAGATTTTTTTTTTCATATTTCTCATGGTCAAACTATTTTATTTTGAAAAATGCAGGACTCTTCCTGTTAAAAGACTGGGGTTCAAGTCCCTCTTTAGGCTTCTTTTGCTAGCCACGCTGCATGGTAATTAATTGGCTCATGCCCATAAAATAGTTTTTCATAAATTGTTTCTCTGTTATAGTTGGGATAAAAGCCTTATGAGTTTTTCATGAAATTGTAGGCTAACTCATCATTCCCTTTCATCTTCCGCCAAAATAATAGAGTTTTTTAATTAATTTTTTTTACACAATAATCTGCATAAGTCAAAATTTATGAAATCCAAGAAGCTTATTTAGTGGCTGTGACAAATTCGCTTCTAGAGCGAATTTCCATAGCTTCTTATTCTCCCTTATTTCTTTGCGTAATTTTTGGTTTAACCCTTAGGTATTTGCAAGGGTACTACTACTCATAGTTTGAGACTTTTTTGGAATTCTATTATCCGTAAACAGACTATACCACTCCCAATTAAAATCTGGTATTGATGTATTCTAACCATACTTAAAATTTTAATTCCCAAAATCATATTTTGGGTTACTGTAATAAATTTTTTCTACCAAAACTATGTTCATTTAGTTTATACTCTATTTTTCACCTCATGACTTTCTTCCAATCCGACATCCATTCTCTCTGTGTCATTGGTTTGGTTGGGAACTCACACCCATTTTGTAATAACTATATCGTTTTCCATGTGTATGAATAAATTAATAGTGACTTAATGATTAGTTTCAAATATTCCTCCTCTCCTGTTTCAACAGTTTTCAGAAGGGTTTTTACCCTGTGATTTATCTTCTTCATATCTTGATGAGATTTGTATTTTTCAACTTCTTCTTTCATTTGGCTTTATATTTTCTTTGGAAATTCCTCTGTTTTTATTAAAAATTCTAAAGTCTTAATTTAATTTCCAAAATGCCCTTTTCAGTCTCACACATAACTATATAAAATTTATAACTCTAATACTACTACAAAGTATCATGGTTTTTCTATGAATATTCAACTCAGTGTTACTCTTTGGATACCTCATCCAATCAAGTATATATATCATTAATTAAATTCGGTATTTCCAATTTTCCTCTCTATACAATTGCCACAGAGATTAGAACTTTAATATAGAAACTTACTTTGCATCACTTTTCTTCATAACTATTATATTTAATTTGTTTTGAACATAGGTATAATTTTTACAGTCCATATGAAGACTCTTTACTAGTATTCCAGAAAAATATTTTTGCTAGGTAAGTCCCTTTGTTTCTTATTCATGTATCTTATACTTAGAATTTCCATTCTGCTAATGTTATCAATTATTATCAAATTTACCTCTTTGGTATATTCTGATTCAGGGATATGCTATTTCTCAAGAACCATAGTTTATAGGTATACTCTTATTCACGTTTTCTAATATGCATCTCAATTATTTTTCCTTCTTTTTTACACTATTATCCTCACTCGTTTCCACTGTTGGTTTTGTAGGTTGGTAAACTAGTTTGGTTTTCAATTGTAATTGGCTATGATAAAAAATGAGCATACCTAATCACGCCTTTCCCTTTTTCTCAGGTTGGTGACCAACACAAAAGAATTTCCTTCATAAGGAATTCTATATTTATTTTGGTTAATTGTATAACATCATTCTGAATTGTTGAATTATTTTGATTGATGAAGTTTAGGCCATCATATACCATACAAGTTGTATATCTATTTTAATATGATGGATCTAAACCCATTATGAATGGACTTGGATTTAATATAAAATTTGTCATTTATTTTATATTTTGAGTTCTCATCATTTGGATATGTGAGCATCATAACTTATCAGCAAGGATATACTTACATTATATCTATCTATTCATTGTATATTTAATGTTTAATAGAGTCTCTTCCTCATTTCCAGTTTCCAAGTATATAAAAATATATAGAATTTGTCTTGGCTTAAGAGTAGTTTGCTGAACTACAACCTTTGAAAATACATGTTTATTTGTATGATACTACTGGTATTCTTTAATAATAATTTATGGTTTATTACACACCAATTTCATAGATTTCATATATTTAGTAATTTCCACTCTACCCACTGTGATTATTGTATTTACAAGGAAATAATTTGTAGTCCAAATTTAAATGGACTATTATAATGATCATTTTCCTTTGAATTGTACCACATATTTTATCTATTTATTTTTAATACTTTGACAAACAATACACACAATGGAATTTATTAGAAATCGCGGAATATGCATAACCCCGGATCAAAGGCTCTTTAAAGTGATTCATAATTGCATATATAAATCCTGAAACTCAATTCATATAATATAACCATATATAACTATTCCAGAATATCCTCAAGGAAGAATTGAATACCTAAGATAGAGTTTAATAAATTGTGCATACCAATTTTGATAAGACTATTTTCCACCCAACCTTGACCTTTCTCTCCACAGCTCCCTTGAGTAGAGACCAATTCCTCCAAAGTGTAGAGAACCCCTTGCCTCCCACGGAATTATGTTCCATACCATAGAAAACCCCTTGTCTACAAAGGAACAACTTATTTAAGCTTTCTTTCCCTCAGCATGTCATGATGATGTTTTCCTTTTTGCTTAGGCTTTCCTTTTGTTTTTTCCACAAAAGTACTTTAAAACAAGATTTTTCCTCTTTGTAGTTTTTTTTCACCTCTGCTCAATAAATTTCCACTTTACTGATGTATCTTTTAGATTTTTATCTTCAATCTAATATTTTTAATTTATTTCATTTTCTCCATGGATTATTTAAAGAATTTGGGGAGGTATTTGGATTCTTGTCCATCCTCATGGATAAGGAATCCTCATCGATATTTACTCTACTATTTGCACAATAATTAAATTTCATACATATTTAATTCAACCTTAATTTATGTCCACCTATAGCTTTCCTATATTTCCATTTAACCCTTAGGATTATTAACTACCTAAAACAGAACATCGTCCTCGATGTTGCAATTTCCTTGTTGATTTCTCAACTAGCGATGGATGTTTCTCCTTCATCTCACCCTCTTGCTCCCAGTAGCTTCCTCATAGGTAAGGTGCATTCAAGACATTTCTACCCCACTTACTGTTCTACTCTGGAGCTTTATTTCTTCCTGCTTGTGTATATGAAGTGGCTCTGGAAGAAATTCTATTATTTTTTCGACTTGTTCATAGATAAAATCAATTTACATGAGTAGGGTCACATATATACTTTTACAATAAGGAATTATGATAATATTGTGGACCTTAATATGCCTCTGTAGAGCCACTTTGTAGCAAGACTTCCAATGGTCCATAGTAGTATAGTGCTAACCTAGCATAGCTACCAGCATATCATCTATTTTTGCGAGGGTTAATCCTCAAGTACACATGGTTGCCAATTTGGAATTCTCTGTGAATTATCTTCCCATATGCACAAATTCTCTAACGATTTTGAATGGTTTACCATGTTGCTGGTTTTTCTTCTTAGTTCACTTCATTTTCAATAGTGCATCTGATTAAATAATTAACTTTTTCTTTGATTGAATGCAACTAAGCTGAGTGTAGCATTTCCTACCATAAAAAGCTTCAAAAGGATACATATTAATTAGAATCTTAACAAACTTTTTAGTGAAAACAATTCTTCCATATGTAGAAAATATTCCCACTTTGCGGGTCTGTCAAATTTTTCATCCAATACATGCACACCATGTATTCTAAAAATTGATTGATTCTTTCAATATATCCAACTGATGAGGATGATAAGCGGTATTAAAGTTCAACTTGGTAACCTTGGTAAAAAAAAAATATCAATTGAAGTAACCTTTTCATCTTTTCCACATATAATAGATTTTGGAACTCCATATAATTTCACAATTTCTTTATTGAACACATTGACTACTTTAAGCTGTGGAAAAAGTACCTTGTCCCTGTAAAAGTGTACTAATTTTGTTAGTGCCTTGTTCTAGGAAATCTGGTGATGAAATTTATTGAAACAACTTACCACTTCTGTTCTGGAATAGGGAGAGAATCCAATAGTTTTGTTGGATGTTGATGTTCCATGCCTACTTACCGACATTCTGGCGAGAAAATCCGCTACATATTTTCCCATATGAGGACAAAACATGTTCCTCTTTAATCATGAATTCAGGTTTTAATCACTAGTATTTCATGCATAAGGTCATTTATGCTACTGATCTAAAATTTTATGTTTTAACAAGATCATATTTGGAATATATGATCTATTTTTATAATAAATCAACCCCTTCTGATTTTGAGTATATCCTAATATTTTAGTGTTCTATAGTATTTTTTCATAGTTTGGCTCTTGACCCACTACTTCTTGTATCAATCCTTCTATGTAAAATTTCACACTACTTCCAGCACTATTCAATATTTGGGGAGAATTCCTACTCAAGGCATCTACAATCTTATTTTCTTTCCTTTAGTATGTTTGATTTCCATGTCAAACTCACTAAGGAAAGACAACCATCTAGCTTGTTTAGCATTTAATTATTAGGGTTGTGTGAAAAATTATTTCAATCTTATATTATCTGTCATTAGTATAAACTTCTTTCTTAACAGATAATGCCTCCACATCTTCAATGCATGTATCAAAATCACTAATTCTAAGTCATATACAATGTAATTATGTTCATCCTTCTTTAATTTTCTTAAATTTTCTTGTAATAATACCCCTTCTAATCCTTTTGCACATGCATCTATAAATACCATTAATTATTTTTTTGGATTATAAATCATCAAAATAGGAGTAGTTTTTATTTTGACTTTTTATTTTTCAAGACTATGTCGACACTTAGCTATCCACTCAGACTTTAATCCCTTTTTCTATAAAGAAGTAGTAGCATATGCTAAGGTTGAAAATCCCTCTACAATTATTCGGTAGTATCTAGTGATACCCATGAATGATATTATGGTTGGTACATCATAAGGTATAGTCCAATCCATGATACCTTTTATTTTCTCTGGGTCTAGTGCCAATCCATCCTCTCAAATTACATGGCCCAAATACTGATTTTTTGTCCTTGAAAAAATCACACTTGTTGAGTTTTGCATATAACCTATGTTATCTAAGTGTTTGCCAGAAAATTCTGAGGTGTTCTTTATATTATGCTTTATTTTTGGAATGTAGCATAATTTCATCAATGAACACTAAAACATTTTTGTCTAGATACTTGTATAACACACTATTCATTTGACACGTGAATGTAGCAGGTGCATCAGTCAATCTAAAAAGTAGATCTACAATTTCATACTGTCTATATCTAGTCATGAATGTTGTATTATTGATGTCCTGATATTTGATTCTTAGTTAATGGTATGATGTTCTTAAATCAATCTTTTCAAAGATAGTACCTCCACTCACTTGATCAAATAAGTCACCTTTTCTAGGTAGAGGATATCTAGTCTTAATGGTCCATGTATTTATTTGTTGGAAATCTATATTCCTTCTAAATGTGTCATATTTCTTTTTGATAACACAGGTGTTTCCCATGGAGGCACCATTGATCTAATGTACCCTCTTTCTAACATTTTTTTTTTGTAATTGAAGTTTCAATTTTTAGTAGCTCAGGACTACTCATTCTATAGGGTGCCCGGGAAGTAGTACTAGTTTAGTTAAACAATCAATGTCTCATTTAAGGGTTTATTTAGGGATTTCTTAGTGAACCTGCTCCTTGATCTCTCCGATCACTGGAAAAATTTCCACAATTTCGTTTTTTGTTTGCTGTCCCAATTCTTCCACTTGTACAACATTCATTTTAAAACATTTTCTTGTTGTTATTTTAAATTTTAATGTAGGAATGTGTGTGACAGATTTTTATTTTTGGTTGTCCTTTGTCTAGTACAATTTTTCTTACTTCGATAGTGCAATGTACTGTTTTGGTCTAAGAAATTTGTTATTTATTTCTATTTTTCAGGCCTTTTATCTCCTACTAACATATATTATCATTATACCGATAGAATGGTTTAATTAGAGTTTTGTTTCATATTCATATAAATTTAAAACAGTTTGAGATATTTTTGCATGCCCCTTTTCCTATGGCAACTTTAGTAACCATGTTTGCTGCATTTTTGTTTAAACTTTTCTACTATTTGTAAACTAACTTATATAAAATTTACTCCTAGATATATTAAATCGGAAACAATTTATTCAAAATTAAAATCTCCAACAATTCAACTTCTATTATGGTTGATTGGTGGTTAGCTTATCAATTTACTAAGGAAGGAATGATCCTCGACATATTTTGATCCCTGTCGTTTATTGTCTCTCAGACCACTTGAATGTTCTGAATTGTTCTAAGTTGACAGTCTTGTAATACGTGAGATTCCACAACACCTCCAAACTTTAATGGTCCTTTTGTTTTATCCTTTTATCATTGTTACCTCCCTAATTCAAGTATATAAACTTGAACTTTAATTGAGAGGCTTCTCAATTAGTGGTTTTTCCATCCGTACATGTATCATTCTCATTTCTTCCCACCATAGGTGGCTTTACCCCACAGTTGATAGATTGCTAAATTTAGTTTTCACATTATTTTAATTTAGTATTCCTAAAGGTGTTTTACTAAGTTTAGGAGCCAGTATTTGTCATCTTTATCCTTCTTCTTTTTTTGTATTATGTCTAGCTAGTTTCCCACCCTTAGACTCTTCTGATTTTATTCCAGCCTCTTTGGTTGTGATTGTGTGGTTCTAATTTTCAATACCACACTGTGGGGTTAATTACTCATTACAAGCTTGCACAAATTGTTCACGGTTAGCCCTTAGCCACACCATTTCATATTGCATCTTCTTAACATGTCCATTCAGCGAACATTTTTTTCTCATTTGGATCTGGTGGCATTTCTCCACCCATTGGATCTGGTGATGTCCTTCCACCACCGAGTTCCACATACAATTTTACTTCGTCACTAATTGTAAATTTTGTGCATGCTTCACACTGATTCATCTGCTTGACATGGAATTAGTATTCAAATTTCTAAAAACAAAATATTTTCTTATTTTCACAGCAGAGTATTTTTCTGTGTTGGGACACATATGCTTAGAGTTTCAATATAAGCTTTGATACCATTTGTAACAACTCCACTTACTGAATTTTTTTCTTCTACTTATGGAAATCAATACTTCTGTAGTGCTATCCTACTATAGATTTTAAATAATGAATTATCTTTCTGTGTCTAATTAAGGTCACTCCCTTAAGTATCAAGGACTCTTTTTGCACACTTCTTCTAAACATCAACCTTCACATATTATTGCTTATCTTGTTTTTTTTTGTCAACCATACTGTGGTTATTATGTTAAGAATCTTGTTCTCAACCTATGCTAGTAATCCCCCATCTAACTTTCCTGGTTCTTAAATTGTTTGATGATACTGACCTGTACCATTAATTCTTCCTAAGAATTTGTTTATGTTAAGGGAAATCATTCTCCCTTGATTCCCATATTTTTGACAAAATTTATTCATGTGAGTTAATCCTAATCCCACTATATTAAAGAAGGGTATAACTCTTGTATCCTTGCTAAAAATTCAAAATGAAGCCCATATTTATTTTATATAACACTTAACACTCTTAACCACATACACATTTAATCCTAAAAGTCTTCTTTGCATTAATTTCTTTCTCTACTGATATACAAAAGAGATATCCTAACCATGTGATTAGCCTAGCACATTTAATTCACATGACATAACTATATACTGACTATATATCATATACAATAACTTTTTAGTATATCTATTTAATATATTTATCTTACCACTTTGATGACTATACATATTATGCACATGATGGAACACTATTTTTTTCTACGTATGAATTGTCCCATCCATGCTTAATGACATGTAGGCCTATCTTGTGACTCAAATATCCATTATTGTTATGTTTTATAACCCACACATAAAAATCTGGAGAATTACCTTTACATTTTTCCCAATGCAATGGATTTAATTTCTTTAACATTTATGGTAATTTGTGAGGCGATTTGGTTTTATGATGTGGTTGTACATTGAGATTTCTTGTATCCTATTACCATCGTTTCAATGGTTTTCCACTCCAATTCATATCTGCATTCCACACAGTGGGATCTGTGATCACATGAATTATCATCCTTCTGTTAGATGGTATTATTTCAATTGAAACCCTAATATTTTCCCTCTATTCTTTTCGATTTTCAAATCATCCAGCATGTGGTTCTCTACCTTTGTTTTCGTCTATTAGGGTTTTAATGGAGTCTTTGTAACCAGAAAACTTTGATATTATTCGAAATCTCACAAAAAAAGCTTTCTCATTCAATTTCCACGTGACCAGGACTATGAGGTATTGTTGTTTAATTTTGTAGTCTCGTTTTAGTTTCCATTATAAGATTTTTTTTCATCTTTCTCATGGTCTAACTATTTCATTTTGAGAAATGAAGGACTCTTCCTCTTAAAATACTATGGTTCAAGTCCCTCTTCATCCTCTTGTTGCTAGCCACGGTGCATGGTAGGTAATTGCCACATGCCCATAAAATTTTTCTTCATAAATTTTTTCTCTGTTATACTTAGGATAAATCCCTTATGAGTTTTTCATGAAATCAGCGACCTTAGCCTTCCCTCTCCTCTTGCATCAAAATCACAAAGTTTGTTTAATTAATTGGTTAGGCAATAATCCAGAGAGGTCTTAATTTATGAAAGCCAAGAACGTTATTTAGTGTTTGTGACAAACTCAGTTTTAAAATGAATTTCTGTAGCTACTTTTTCTCCCTTATTTCTCTAGATATTTTTTGGTTTAACCCTTAGGTATTTACAAGGATATTATTACTCATAGTTTGAGACCTTTTTGGAATTCTATTTTCCGTAAATAGACTAAACCACTTTCAATTAAAATCTGGTATTGATGTATTTTAAGAACACTTTAAATTTTTATTCTCAAAATTGTATTTTGGGTTACAGTAATATAATTTTTCTACCCGAATTATGTTCATTTAGTTTATTTTCTATTTTTCACCTCCAGACTTTCTTCCAATCCGGAATCTGTTCTATTTGTGTCATTGGTTTGGTTGAGAACTAACAACCATTTTATAATAACTATATTGTTTTCCATGTCTATGAATAAATGAATAGTGACTTAATGGATAGTTTCAAACATTACTCCTCTCCTGTTGCAACATTTTTCAAATGGGTTTTTACCCTCTGATTTCTCTTCGTCAGATTTTGACGAGATTTATATTATTTCAATTTCTTCTTTCATTTAGCTTTAGATTTTCTTTGGTAATTCCTCTGTTTTTATTAACGATTTCTAAAGTCATAATTTATAGCTCTAATACTACTATAGAGTATCATGGTTTGTCTCTGTATATTCAACCCAAATTTACTCTTTGGATACCTCATGCAATCAGGTATATATATCATTAGTTCAGTTCGGTGTTTCTAGTTTTCATCTCTGTATAATTGTCACAGAGATTAGAAAGTTAATATAGAAGCTTCATTTTCATCACTTTTCTTCATAACTAATATATTTACTTTGTTACAAACAGAGGTATAATTTTTATTGTCCATCTGAAGACTCTTTAGTAGCATTTCGAAAAAATATTTTTTCTAGGTAAGTCCCTTGGTTTCTTATTCATGTATCTTATACTCAGAATTTCCATTCTTCTAATATTATCAATTATTAACAAATTTCTCTCTTTGTTATATTCACATTCAGGGATATACTATTTCTCAAGAACCATAGTTTACATGTATATTATTATTCATCTTTTTCTAATATGCATCTGAATTATTTGTCCTTATTTCTTACATTGTTATCCTCACTTGTTACCACTGTAGGTTTTTCAGGTGCGTAAAGTAGTTTGGTTTTCAATTTTAATTGGCTATGTTCAACAATCAGCATACATAATCATGCATTTCCCCTTTCCTCATGTTGCTAACCAGTAGAAAAGAAGTTCCTTCATAAGGAATTCTATATTTATTTTTGTTAAGTGCGTAACATATTTTTGAACTATTGAATTATTTTCATTAATGAAGTTCAGCCCATCATATAACATAAGAGTTGTATATCTATTTTAATATTATGGATTTAAATCTATTATCAATGGACTTGGATGTAATATACAATTTGTCATTTATTTTATATTATGAGTTCTCATTGTTTTGATATGTCAACATCATAATTTATTAGCAAGAATATAATTACAGTCTATCTATCTATTCAATGTATACTTTTTTATAGAGTCTCATCCTCATTTCTAGTTTCCGAGTATATAGTTGTATATAGAATTTATCTTGGATTAATAGTAGTTTTCTGAAATACAGTCTCTGGAAATATATGTTTATTTGTATGATACTATTGGTATTCTTTAATAATAATTTATGGTTTATTACATACCAATTTTACAGGTTTTAGATATTTATTAATATCCACTCTACCCACTATGATTATTGTATTTACAAGGAAATAACTTGTAGTCAATATTTAAATAGACTGTTATACTCATATTTTTCCTTTGAATTGTACCACATATTTTATCAATTTATTTTCCATACTTTGATAAATAATACACGCAGTGGCATGAATTAAAATTCACAAAATATACATAACCCTATATCAAAGACTATTTAAAGTGATATATAATTATAGTTATAATAATATCCTCAAGGATGAATATAATACCTAATATAGAGTTAAATAAATTGTGCATACCAATTTTGGTAAGACTATTTGCCACCCAACCTTGAGCTTTCTCTCCACTACTCCCCCTGAGCAGAGACCAAATCCTTCAAAGTGTAGAAAACCTCTTGTCTCCCCAGGAATTACCTTCCATAGCATAGAAAACCCCTTTTCTACCCAGGAACATCTTACTTAATACTGGTTTCCCTCAGCATGTTTCCATAATTGCATTTAGTTAAATCAGAATGATTTTTTCCCTTTTACCTAGAATTCCTTTTGTTTTTTTCCACAAAAGTTCTTTAAAACTACCTTTCTCCTCTTCATAGCTTTATTTAAAATATTCTCAGTAACTTTCCCTTTTACTATATTATCTTTTACTTTTTTTTATCTTGAATCTAATATTTTTAATTTATATTATTTTCTCCAATGAATTTTTAAGGAGAGGGGGATGTTAGGTCACTATATTACTAGTATAGTACCTTATTCTTGTTAGTGTAGCCCCCTTATTGTTATTATTGTACCACTGCAACCTCCATATTATTATTATTGTTCCCTTACATTATTATTGTTAGGTTGGCTAGGATTATATTGTGATCCCATTGACTCCTATACATAGAAAGGAGGTTTTTCATTTGTATCATTTAAGAATTGTTCATTTATGTAATGTAAAGGAGGTTGCCCCCTAGAATTGGCTGAATTCTAAGGCGTTGATCTAAATATTCTTCTATTTTTGGGGCTACTTTCATAATAGATCCAACCAAAATATAAGTTAATTCTTTCACCTAATTCCTTGTAGGAGATGGAAAGAATTGTGAAGAAAATTCAAAAAAATATTGAAACAGCTCAAGGTCAACAAACGAGCTATGCAGAAAAAACGACAATTCATAGAGAATTCAAAATGGAGTATCATGTTTATTTGAGGATTAAGCCTAAAATGAGTACATTATATACTAGTAGTTATGATGGTTAACACACGCTACTGTGGACCATTTAAAGTTCTAGAAAGAGTGGGGCCAGTAGCTTATAAATTGGCTCTACCTAGTCTTATTGAGGTCCACCATGTTTTTCATGTTTCCTTATTGAAATATTATGTACATGATCCTACTCATGTAATTGATTGGAATGTGATACAGGTGGAAATCGAAGGGGAATTTCTTCCAGAGCCCCTTTGTATACTAACATGGGAAGAAATCAAGCTCTGAAATAGTACCGCAGCTAGGGTGAAAGTGTAGTGGAGGCACTTTACACCAGAAGAAGATATTTGGGAGCGAGAAGAAGAAATGAAAGAGAAATATCCATCTTTTTTTGAGAAGTGAAGTCATATTTTGCAGCATCGAGGACGGTGTTTTGTTTTAGAGGGGGAATATGTAATATCCCTATTTTACTATTTTTATGTAGACAGTTGAAAATCCTAAATGTTAAGTGGACCTAAAGGAAAACTATATGTGTGAACATATTATTTTTAATATTAATAATTGGGAAATTTAATTATTGTGAAAAGACTAGAGTAAATTGGAGACCAGTCCATAAGGATGGAATTAAATCCAAAGACTTTCCCAAAATATCCCAAAATACTTGGAGAAAATAAAATAAAATAAATATATTAGATTGGATATAAAAATATAAAATATACCTCAGTAAAGTGGAAAGTTATTGATAAGAGGTGAAATAAAACTAGAAAGAGGAAAAAACTAGTTTTAAAGACCTTTTGTGGAAAAAAAAAAAGTAAAGCCAAGGCTAAAGGAAAACAACATCTTGATTTAACATGACGTAGTTATGGAAACATGTTGAAGGGAAAGTAGGCTTAAATATGGCATTCTTGGGTAGACAAGAGGTTGTCTACACTTTGGAGGAATGGGTCTCTGCTCGGGGGGAGTTGTGGATGAAAGCTTAAGGTTGGGTGGAAATTAATCTTTAACAGAATTGGTATGCATATTTATTAAATTCTCTATTCTTATTACATTATTATGATGATGGTGATTGGATAAGAGTAAATGTGTTTTAATTAGGAATATAAGTGGAAAATTATATCTTCTGAATTTTCAATCTGTATAACAATTTATTTTATTCTTAAGATTAAAGTCTCTGATGTATTTAATAGAAACATAACTATAGCAAGTATAGTTTTAGTTCTGTATAGTTACATAGAATAGTTAAATTAATTAACCAACAAGAAGAATGTCTAAACCCAATTATAAGAGTTTAAATCCATTGTTAGGTTTGTAAGGATTTATATATTACGAACATAAAATACATCATTAGGAGTGGATAATATTAAAAATATGTTAACAGAAAGATGACCAATAATTAGTTATTTATGTAAACAATGAAGAAATAGAGATATGTACAATGGGATTTACTAGTAAATCCAAAAGAAAATACTTTACAAAATATGTATAAAAAACTCATATTGTACTTAAAATATAAAAATAAATATAAATTCCATTTACTTCTTATGCTGAAAGAAGAAATACAATATCGTTTTACACATTGAAGTACTATGTTGATAGTAAAATTGTAAACATAACATCAAATAGGAATTATTCCTAACTTATAAATGTAGTTGAAATACTATAAACAACTGGGAAAACCTGTATAAAGTTATTATAAGGATGAAATTTCATCAATTCAATAAAAACATAAATATGTATTAATATTTATAGAAAAGTTCATCAAATAATGTCACAATTATATTGATTGAAAGTCAACTGTTTTTTGGTAATAATTACATATTGTATACATGAACAAATATCCTTAAATTCAACAAACTGAATTCTATGAATGAAGCAGGCAACCTGTAAATAGACAGAACCAAATTAATTTTCAAGCCTTTTGAGAAAGAAGGAAAAAATAGTTGTGTTGTAAATTGCAAGATCTGAAATACCTGTACAAAAAATCCACATAAGCAGGGATTAATTTTATCTAACAGTAAAGTAAAATAAATATACATAATCTTGGAAAGTGTCAATATTAGTTAAAGCAGGAATTTACTTAGTTAGTCAAGTTGAGGCAGTGGAATCAACTCTGTGTATAAACAAGACAATCAACCATCTATGTGAGTGGGGAAAACTGAGAAGGGTATTATAATTTTTTAATAGTATTATAAGTATAGAAAATAAATTACCTAAGTTGTGGCATACTAGGAACTTGATGCAAATACTTGAATGGTATAGGAGGAGGAAAAAGATGAGTTCCTGTGTACTAGAACAATTTTCTAATCGAGGAAATTAGCAAAATGGTCATTTCTTCATAACAAAAGTATTCACAAATATTTTACGATTTATTAGTATTTTGAGTGTTTATAAAAATTTATAGAACATATAAAAGACATATAACAAGAATGTAAGAAATGATTTAATAGAGTACATATATAAAAATGGAATTAAAATATATATTCCATAAATTGAATTATATACAAAAGTATACCTCGGTAAACTATCAAAGACAAAGTCATGAAATAATTAGATTCAGTGATATATATAGATTCTAAATATGTTACAAATATGAAGGATTTAGGAAATTCAATTCAATGAATTGAATTATTAATTGTTTTGCATAGACTATGGGTTGTATGGAGAAATGAAAAGGAATTAACCCAAAATCATTGAGGATAAACAAGGGTTAAATTAATTTTGGAAAATAGATTAAATAGTTACGAGAGTTGAATAAGTTCAACTATATCTGTGTAAATTGAAAAAATAGAGAGTATCATTAAAGTATTGCAGAGAGTAATATTTGTTTAGATGTGAAACCATAGTATAATACATGACACAGCATATTTGATACCATATCACCCAAGAAGTATAACAAGGGAAAATGTTGGAAAGTAAATTTTGAATGCAACCTATTAACTCCAAAGCATATATAAATCAATTTTGAAATCCATATCGAATCGAAACAAAACTTTGATTTAGAATCATAAGTTACAGACAAAGAGTTAGAAACGAATTCCGTAAACATACAAATTTTGATTTCCAAGGGAGTTAGTCATTGATAAAGGAGCTTAGTTTACCTCAAATCTAATTGAAGGAATCATGGAGTAGCACCACATCAAACACATGAAAGCCACTTCCTATCACCCTCAAGAAAGTAGGAAACTCGACGTCACAAATAGAGCCTTGGATAACATTTTTAAAAAGGTTTTCAGTATTAGAGGGAAACATTAGGCAGATCTACTTGTAGAGGCCACTTAGGCCAATAATACAACTTGGAAAACCACCACCGGATTCACCCCTTTTGAGTTAGTTTATGGAAATAAGGCACGTATATCAATTGAGTTTGAATACAATACCTTGTAGATGGAAACAAACATGGAGATAAACATCATTGCAGATCAAGAACAAATGTTCATCCAAGTCAATGGCTTGGATGAGTTCAGATTGAAGGGTATCATGCACACAAAGGTAGTCTCATGAACATTCACTAATTCCAATTGTAGAGGAATATATGGCATGATAAAAACATTAGGGAAAGATCCCTCCAAGAGGGCGATTGTGCCCTTATGTATGATTCGAGATTCAAGTATTTCAAGGGAAAATTTATGAAAAGCTGGTTGGGTCATTATCTGGTATAAAATTGTTATAAAAATGTATTTTTATAGTAAGCACAATTAATGAGGAAGGAATTCCATTTATTGTTAACAATTATTGGTTAAAGTTACACAAGAAGCATATTTGAAAGGATGACTTTACAAATTCAAAAATCAAGGGTTTTAATGTAATTGGGTGTATCACAACTCTCAGTTCATCCATCCTATGATTAGGAAAATAAGAAAAAGAAATAAATAACTAAGTAAATAAAAATGGAAAAAAAATAATGAAAGGGTCTAGGTGAAAACCTCCATGAGGCACTTGAGGAAAACACTAGGGCTGAAAACCTCTATTAGGCAACCCAAGTGAGAAAAAAAAAAGAGAACCAAAATGAAAATATCCCTAGGTGAAAACCTCGTTTAAGGCACCTGGGGTAGGCCTACAAATTTAAAATCTCTTTAGAGGTAGCCTAAAGGTCTAAAAAAATAGAAAAAACAAACAAAAAAATAGAAAGATATTAGAAAAAACAAAAAAGGGGAAGAAAAACAAACACATAAGCAAGAGAAATCTTACATTAGTTATATTAACAAGTTCTTTCGTAGGGTTCCAATCACATCCAAAGGGAGAAACTTATCTATTACACTTCTCCACCTCCTAAGCTAGTAGTCTACATGTCTTTCATCATTTCATCCATATCCCATGGTTCCTCCATCATCAGGCAACCCATATCATTAAATTCTCCCTCGGTCCTAAACTAGTACAAGATTTTCCTGAACTACTACAGAATTGACCGAACTTGCTATAAGATTGTGATTATCATAAAGAGAGGTGTCAAAGTTGATTTTTTTCTTAGGGGGGTGAAAATATAATTCCACCGCACCTCCAACATCCCTCATGTACACAATTTAGCCATTTTTGTATCCAAAAATGCATCTATGTTCATGAAAAATATCAATTTTTAGCCCTTCTTCCATAGGTTTGACCACCACTAAAGTTTCTAGTCCCTCTCCATGACCTCACCATGAATTACCAAAGCCTTTGGATGCATTTAGTGAGGGATATTGATATTATGGGTGGATTTTTTTATGAAACCAGCTCAAAAAATAGAATAAAAGATAGACCAATGACTTAGAAATCTGCTTGTTTGAGGGGGCAACCTCCTTTACATTACATAAATGAAAAATGATTGGATTATCGAATGAAACAACCTCATTTCTATATATAGGATTCCGACGGATCATAATATAATCCTAGCCAAATTAAAAATAACAATGTTAGGCACAACAATAACAATAGTGCGCTTATATGGGGCACAATAATAACAATAAGGGGACTACATGGGCACAACAATAACAATAAGGGGGATATACTAACAATAAAAATAAGAGGATACACCAGTATTATAGGGAACTAACATTCCCCTCTACCTAAAAAAAGTGTTTTCCTCAACTCTTGATGATTTATAAATGCTTCTATATAAAACTCTCATCCTCCCATGTGGAATCTTTATTAGGTAAGTTCTTCCACTTGTTGAGATACTCTGAAATTGATCGATTTCATAGTTTTCAAGTTCTTATTTCCGTGACTGCTTCAAGTTCCAATATTATTTTTCCTTTCATGCCAAGTTCTGGAAATATTGTTTGAATAGGGAGTTTGTAACCTATAACCTTCTTTAAGCATGAAACATGAAAATATTGGTGTATTCCGGAAGATGTAGAAAGCTCCAATTTTTATTTCATAGTACTAATATTTTGCAACACCTTGTAAGTAGCATAGTACTTTGGCAATAATTTATTATCTTTCTTATATTTCCTGAGGAACATTGGCTTTTATAGTTGTAGCGATAAAAATAACCAGTCCCCTACATCAAAACTTATTTCGCTACAATGTTGATATGCATGTTGTTTCATTTGATTCTACACCAAAGTTAGTCTATCCTTTCATAGCTGGGGAAGTTGTTGTTGATGCTTGATGTGATATTCCACTGGTTCGTCACCCATATTTTCTTTCATTTCATCCATCAAACAATCCAACTTAGCCTCCATGTATACTTTTAAATCATCTATGTCATCTTTGGTTGCTCTTTGTGAGATCGAATTTGTTGCACTTGTTTCGGTAATTTTGAAATATCATGTTGCACTTATTCCTCTTCATGTGTCATAGTATAATTTTCTCTAGACCTAATGGGTGTGGAATTATTTTTGGGGAGATTTTAGAACCCAATACTAATATCTATGCTTTAATATGCCCTTTAAATCACTTCAATCTAATTTTTCAAACAAATGTTATGCAATTTTAAAAAATGATACACACATTTTTCTTGCTTTTGAGGATGTCTCTATTGATCCTGATGTATATCTATGATTTCAGATCCCCAATATTTCAACTTTGGACACGTATTAGCCCTCTGAGTCTTATTTCGAATGCCACACGTCAGACCTAATTTGTATTTTTCAAGAAAAAATTATGCTTAATCTTCCACAGTGACCTAATTATGGGATGGTTCAGCAGAGAGAACTTGTATGACGTGCCATGTGTCATTGTTTTGTCTTTAAATTCTGAAATAGATACAAAAAAAACAAAATTCCATGCAATTTCATCCACTTCTTACATAATTTGAATCCGATGCTCAAAGAGAAAGTCATGAAAAGTTTCCCAAGGCCACCTTTTTGCAATGAATTTACGGAGCCTGCAAAAACTGTAACTTCCTCAAATGATATCTCCGAAAAGTATAGTGAACCAAGATATGAAATTTTTACACAAAGGTACTCAAACATTCGCCCTAAATGGTTTTTTTTAGGCATCTGAAACTTCATACAAAAAATGTTATAGGAAACATTCCATGATGGCCTATTTACAACAAGAAACCTTAGTATCGAAAGCTCTAATACTAGATGTTATGAAACTAGCTCACAAAATAGAAGAAAAGCTATATCAAAGACCTAGAAATTAGCTTCTTCAAGGGGAAAACCTCCTTTACATCACATAAATGAAAAATTATAAGATGATCAAATGACAAAACATCATTTATATATATAAGAGTCCAATGGGTCACAATATAATCCTAGTTGACATAACAATAACAATGTAAGTGCACACCAGTAAGAATAGTGGCCTTCTATGGGGAACAATAATAAAAATATGTGGACCAGATGCACACAAAAGTATAAAGAAGGTGGCTATACTAGCAATAACAATAAGGGGATACATTAGTATTATAGGGACCTAACAGGTATATGTGACTACTACAAGAAAGGGTCCAATATTGCAGCAACCTACACAAACCCTACAGAACCATAGATTAACACACTTGATTGCACCAAAGTAAAGGATTAGCCATTCTAAAGCATTAAAGTACCATCCTTGTGATCATTCAAAGCCACAAAACTCTTCAGGAACTACTATAGGGCCATTTTTCATCTCCAACAATAGATGATAGATCCATCACTTGAAGAACATGCATCGCCATACTTCATTCAGTCACACATCTATTAGATAATATATATAAAAATATATTTCTCAGAAGAAGGACCAATGCATGAAACAATAAGCATGAAATATATCACCTCCATAGATCAGTAGATCCATCCCTATATTGAAGCAGCATGGAAACATTGAGGTAGTAGTAATCCATTAGATAGGCACATGTATGACACTCCTCACCTCTTCCTTTAAGTACATGGTAGCTCAACTACTTTCTTAATGAATGAGGAACATGTTTTATAGGTTGGAAGTCTCTAGTGAACTTGTACACACTCGAATATTTAAAGTGAAAGTAACTCACTCATCGATGAAATGTAGGAAAAGTAAAAAAAATAGGGTGATAGTTACGAGGAGTGGGGCCAATGGTCCAAAAGATGAAATATATATATGGTAGGTGCGGTTCAGCTCACAAATATCATTGAAACCACTGTGACAAGAAATAAAAAAAATGGCAGGCTCAATTTCACTTTTACCAAAAATTCATTCCTAAAATTGTAAGAGAAGCCCACTAAGGTATCAAGAGTGGAGCTAACTCTGATACAGGGTCCCATAGGGTACTACAGAGAAGGTACAAGGTAAAATAGCAGTTCTTATAGCATTGGAAGAAAATTCTATATAATTGTAGTGAATTGATACGTGACTTCACAACAATGATACAAGATTGATTTGAGAGGTGAAAGAGGGTTCAAATTGACAATAATGTTTCTCCA
This sequence comes from Pinus albicaulis, assembly GCA_034641835.2. Classification (NCBI taxonomy): domain Eukaryota; kingdom Viridiplantae; phylum Streptophyta; class Pinopsida; order Pinales; family Pinaceae; genus Pinus; species Pinus albicaulis. The sequence goes on from CM076574.1 coordinate 489,429,050, forward strand.
AATACCCATAGCCATGATGAAATCATCTAGGGAATAACATGTAGTGAATTCTCCTCACCTCCCATGATCAAATAACTAATATAATTTGGTTAAAATAATGTTGTCTATACAAACATCTTGTATCAAACCCTTGAAGATTGTATTTTTGTTTAAAACACGTTTTTGATGAGGCAAGCAAGATGGAAGCAGAGTAATTTTTTATTTGGAATTTTGCATGCAATTCTCCTCCCTTTGGATGGAAGAATAACACCAACCCTATCACCTATGTATTAAATCCCTATGCTACTTAGAATAAAGCCATTCACATAAAATTATTTGAGAATACTCGAGTAAGTAACCGTAGAAAATATGGGAGGGGGTTTCAATAGAAGGGATCCCACAAAAACTAAAATAATCCATAAAAATCCACTTGCAAGATATATGTTCATAAGTCAGTAATGGATAATTTCTTTGAAAAGATGAGAGGGTATGATGATGATATAACACATCAATTTTCCATGGCCCTTCACTCTCAAGGGGAGGACAATGCCACTAGTGTTGTAAGAGGAATTTACATCCATTTGAACGAAAATGTAATTACAAAAGTGACCAAAATACAAATAGGAGTTATATGGGGCAAGGAGAATATGAAAAAAATCGATCACTTCCAATAAGAATTTCTTCCACCTTGAAGAAATTGAGTGGAAAAGAAGAATGGAGTTACAAGGGAGATTCTTCCTTACCCATCGGATTAAGTGTCTTATCACATATTAAAATACATATCTTGTGAAGGAATGTTAAGTGTTTTTTATGTTTATAAATTTATGCTACTTTATGAGTTGAGATTCCACAAAAAAGTTCAATTCCCAAGGAGGCCTAGTATTCCCCACTTTCTCCTTCAGTTTATGATTGAAATGTGCTAGATAGTGACATAAGGGGAGGACCAGTAAATTTATCATCAAAGCCTCGTCAGGGTCATTATTATTAATTCCTTGAGTCACCTGAAGAACCCTCTCCTATGTAATTATTTTTTCGACATGGAGAGGGAGGCCTTCATTGAGACTCAAGCTCAATCTCTAACAAATCATGAAGAGGGCACCAAATAAAGTGATGGTCAAGAATAATATGAGAAGGAGGAAGAAGGTGTAGAGAAGAAGGAATACATTGAAAAAGGAACTATATAAGTAAAGGAAGAAAATTAGGGGAACGAGAAGAAGTAAAAGAGACACTTTCGGATCCCTCTATACCTTAGGAGAAGAGACAACAAAAGTAGCAAGTAAGCCCCTTACAAAGGAATACATAACAATCGGTGGTTTCCAACTGTAAATATATTATAAGACCCATAAAAAAAAAAAGGATGAAGCCCAAGAAATGCTTCTTATATTTCAAAAGAATGAATATCACTAGGGTTAAACAAGGGAAGCCTCAACCTCCTTCAAAAGTCCCAATTACAATTGAAGAATTTTTCAGCCTCCAAGAAGGATAGTTAGACAATGAAAGGGGAAAATTTTGAAAGTCACCTCCACTAAGGACAAGGAAAAGGAACCTCATTCATGCATAATAAGGCCACCAAATAGGGAAGTCAAGCCAAGAAATTACATGCAGAAACTGTCCAGCTATAGGAAGAAAAATGATTTCTACATGAAAAAGCATAATTTCCACAAGATAAGGAAACACTACTTTAATAAGTAGCAACAAAAACTCAAGAAGGAGATGAAGGACCATAAAAAATAAAAGAGCCTAATGCGAAGCTTGATATTGGGTCATATTACAAATTTTATGAAGAGGGATGAATCATACCTAGAAAATTTGCAGTCCCCATCACACTTGAGATTGAAAAGGAGGGAAACCACAATCACCGATGGATGGATATTGGTAAGTCCAAGAATGTTTTGGATGTATGCCTCATGGAATAAAACATGGGGAAAATGGGTGAAGAAATGGCTTACTTAATATTCAAACAATCAATAATGAGTGACCTAGTGCAATTATAAAATCAAAGGCTAAGAGAGAATCTACATGACATGGAAGCATAACTTTCCACCATGGAAAGCTTAGCCATGGAGGAAATATATTGCAGGCAACCATACAAATAATATGATACCATCCTCAAATAATAATGGCTACAATTTCAAATCAAGACATTAGCAGAATATGGCTCTCTCCCATTCCAATATTATAGGAAGTTCATTGATTTCTGCCAACAAGTGATGTTTGAATATAGGGCCAAATTAGTTGTTCTCTACATGCACAACATGATCCTCAAAAACATGAAATTTTGGGACCCAAATTGAAGGTTTGAATATGAAAATCTAATGGACCTAGCATCTTGGAATTCCCATGAGGAAGAAAGGGTTGAGGAAGTGCAGAACATGTCCCAAGTCTATTATAAGCAACCATAACCTCATCTTTTTATACGCTAAACTATACCCTTGATATCTAGAGAAATACGAGTAGGATAACCTCCATTTTTAATACCTTTTTAGGATTTTTTGGAATGATAGTTTGTAGGCCTTCCAGAGGAGATGACATACTCTTCCCCATACTTTACAAATCGGGGAGTACCATTCTCTTGAAAGGTTGAGGAATGACCTATAGATATCACCACTCTGTAAAATAAATGTTCAAAGGTTGAAGATCAATTGGATAGGGCTAAATTTTAGCCCTACCTTTATATTAGGCTTACAGTAAATAATAGATCAAGAAAAGGAACAAAGGGAGTGGGCATCCATAAAGGAAAATAAAGGATTCTATCCATAAGAGGGCACAACATTTGTGGTGCCTTAGGATGTTAGAGAGATCGCTAGGGCCATGCATGACCTACAAATCGAGTAAGTTACTCATAGGGTGACAAAGACATTCAACATGGGGATGATGATGGGCCCAATCAATAGGTATATTGTAAGGCCCATTTTTCTATCCTCTAGACTATAATTTCCTCTTTTCTCACATTAATTAAGATATTTTTGGATATAATGTTGTTAATAGGGATATTAAAGGATTTTTGTCATACTTCATGGATTAATGTGGTTAATATCTAGGAAAATATCATTTTTTAGTGCATTTTGTAGGTTTTAACCCTGTACAAAAATTATCTACAAACGAATCTTAAAGACAAAAAAATAAACAGTAGTGAGACCATAAAACATAAAACAGATAAATACAGATATATTCCCCTGAATCACAAATCGAGACGACCAGCTTGATTTTTTATTATATTCCTTTTAGTGTTAAAACACATATATATACATGTCGAAGCATACATAAACCCCAATCCATTAACCCTTGATTAGAACATAACAATATTTCCCTTGACAGGATCTACAAAATACCAAGGGCCGAAAACCATCATATGCCAAATCCATGTGCATGGGTTTGGACATGGTTTTGGGGTATGATGGTTTTCGACCCCTAGTATTTTTTATATCCAGTCGAGGGAACTACGATTATGTTCTAATCCAAGGTTAATGGATTGGGGTTTATGTATGCTTCGGCATGTATATATATGTGTTGTAACACTAAAAGGAATATAATGAAAAATCAAGCTCGTCGTCCCGATTTGAGATCTAGGGGAATATATATGTGTTTATCTGTTTTATTTTTTATGTTCTCACTACTGTTTATTTTCTGTCTTTAAGATTTTTTTGCAGATAATTTCTGTATAGGGTTAAAAGCTACATTTGGTATCAGAGAAGTTTCAACGTCAAGGGGACGCCTTTGCTGGTGAGGGGTTTTTTGCTCGGGCCTGAGGTAGACCCTATTCGATGGGAGATCTGTGGGATCGATTCTTGTGATGAAAGAAGATGGAAAGTGTCGGGAAGATAGAGATCGAGAAATTTAATGGTTATATTTTTGAGTTGTGGAAGCTTAAGATGGAGGATCTTTTGGTGGATAAAGATCAGTGGATCATGGTAGATATGGGTACTAAACCAATGACAATGTCAGATGAAGACTTGAAGAAGCTGTATCGGAAGGCAAATATCATAATACGATTTTGTATCTCAGATTCAGTATTGTTGAATGTATCTGGGGAGGATAAAAAAAAGACGTTGTGGGAAAATCTAGGGACTTTGTACCAATCTAAGTCTCTGGTGAATAAATTGTTCCTGCGGAAAAAGCTGTATAACTTGAGGATGAAGGATGGAGACTTGGTGACAGAGCATTTGAACACCTTCAATACTGTGGTAATTCAAACGTCATCTGTTGATATTAAAATCTTAGATGAAGATAAGTGCATCAGTTTGTTGTGTTCTCTACTAGACTCATGGGATAGTCTGGTTATTGCAATAGGTAGAAATACAACTACCTTGAATTTTGATGACATTGTCTCAACCTTGCTGTCGGAGCAAATGATACAGAGAAATATGGAGGTTCAGAATCGAGATGCCTTATCTCTATGAGGAAGGTCCCAGAACAGAAAAAAGAATTAGGTTTTGAGTCGGAGATCTAAATCTAGAGGGAGATCTAAATCTCCTAGAAAGTTTGTAAAGGTGTGCTGGAAATGCGGAAAGGAAGGGCACTACAAAAAGGACTGTAGATCTAAATCTCCTGAGAAAGTAAAGGGATCTGATGATGCTCCTTCTGTAGAGGCAAAAACCACCTCAGATGAAGGTGCGGACATGTATTTGGCTTCTTCTTCAGATACACATGTATATCATGAGTCATGGTTGATTAATTTGGGTGCATCCTTCCACTTCACTCCCTATATGGAGTGGTTTTAGGAGTATGAGAAATATGATGGCGGTGATGTCTTCTTAAGTGATGATAGGAAGGCTAGAATCTTCAGACGTGGAAAATTCAAGTTGAAGCTGAAAGGTGGAAGGATTAAAACACTTCTTTGTGTTCTACACATTCCTACATTGGCCAAAAATCTAATTTTTGTAAGCAAGATGGATGATGCAAGTGTAAAAATAGTGTTTGAGAAATATACCTGTAAGATGGTTCAGGGAGCACTGGTATTAATGCGGGGAGTTCAGATTGGAAATTTGTACAAGCTTCAGGGCATCACTGTTATTGTTGGGTGCAACATTTCTATGGTTCCCGAAAGTGGAGTGGAAAGCCTAGTGGTCTCTAGAGAAAAGACCATGCCATGGCATCAAAGGCTTGGACATATTGGACAGAAGGGCCTTTGGATACTGCATGGAAAATGGTATGCTAGAAGGTATGTCTAATAGCTCTCTGGATTTTGATTTCTATGAACATTGTGTATATGGGAAGCAGAATCTGGTGAGTTTTCCTTCTAGTGCTAAGAGGGTGAACAAGATATTAGAGCTTGTGCACAGTGATGTGTTTGGACCTATGTTGGTTCCATCACTGGGTAAGTCTATGTACTATGCTTCATTCATAGATGACTTCTCAAGGAATACATGGATATTTTTCTTGAGGAAGAAATTTGAAGTCTTTGACAGATTTAAAGAATTTAAGGCTCTGGTGGAAATCCAAATAGAGAAGAATATAAAGGTGCCGAGGACAGATAATGATGGGGAGTTCTGCAAGAAGGAATTTGGAGAGTTCTGTAAGAAGTGTGGTATAGCACAGTAGAAGAATACTCCATACACACCTCAGCAAAATGGAGTTGCAGAACGAATGAACAGAATGTTGAAGGAAAGGACAAGAAGAATGCTCAGTGGTATCGGGTTAGGACAAGAATTCTTGGCAGAGGCAGTGGAGACTGCATGTTACTTGGTTAACAGATCACCTTCATCAGCGTTGGAGGATAAGACTCCACATGAGGTATGGACTGGTAAGAAACCCTCTCTTTCACATCTGAGGTTATTTTGATGTGATGCATGTGTTCATGTTCCAAAGGAGAAAAGGACCAAGTTGGATAATAAATCTGAAAGGTGTATCTTTATTGGGTATAAAGATGGTTTAAAGGGTTACAAGCTTTGGAACCCAGAAACAAGGAAGGTTGTGTACAACCGAGATGTGGTGTTTAGGGAGGTGAACCATATTTTTAAACATGAAGTCATACCAAAGGAACCTCAGAAGATACAGTTTGAGCTAAAGGAGGATGACTCAGACTCTACAACAGAAGAAGACTCAGAAGAGGAAGAGCCACAAACTCTAGCTGTAAGAAGATCAACTCGGGAAAAAAGACAACAAAAAAGGTATAGTCCATCTCCTTTCTGTTCAAATTTTTTGTTAACTATAACTGATGATGATCCAGGAACTATCAAGGAGGCAGTAGATTCAGAGGATGGAAAATTCTGGAAGGAGGCCATGGTTGATGAAATGGAATCCTTGCATAAAAATGAGGCATGGGATCTCATGAAGTTGCCAGCTGGAATAAAGCTCATCGGGAGAAAGTGGGTGTTTAAGAAGAAGATGAATGTAGAAGGCAAGGTAGAGAAATACAAAGCTTATTTGGTAGCAAAAGGTTATTCCCAGGTGCAAGGAATTGATTTTGGTGATATTTTTTCTCCTGTTGCCAAAGTTACTTCTATTAGATTACTTTTTTCTGTTGTTGTTGCATTTGATTTTGAGGTAGAATAGATGGATGTGAAGGAAAAATTTCTTCATGAGGATCTGGAAGATGAGATCTAAATTAAAAAACCTAAAGGCTTTATGGTGAAGGGGAAGAAATAAATAGTATGCAGGTTAAAGAAGTCGTTTTATGGGTTAAAACAATCACCAAGGATGTGGTATCAGAAATTTGATACCTACATACGGGGACTTGGTTTCACCAGAAGCAAGGAGGATCACTCTGTTTATTTTAAATTAATTTGTGATCATGTTATTTATTTGGTCTTGTATGTGGATGATATGCTGCTGATTGGAAATGACAAAGAAATTATCCAAGATTTGAAGACCCAACTGTTCTCCAAATTTGACATGAAGGATCTTGGTGTTGTAAACTATATTTTGAGCATGAAAATTAAGGGATATCGGGCAAAGAGGAAGCTCTGGTTAAACCAGAGGAAGTATGTCGAGACTATATTACAGAGGTTCAATATGCAGGATAGTAAACCTGTGAATGTTCTGATTCCTATAGGTACAAAGTTGTCTGCTGAACAGTGTCCCAAGACATAAGAAGAAGAGGAGGATATGTCCCGTGTTACATATTCTAGTGTAGTGGGTAGCTTGATGTATGCAATGGTCTATACTAGACTAGAAATTGCACATGCAGTGGGAGTATTGAGCATGTTTATGTCAAACCCAGGGAAGGAGCATTGGACAGCAGTGAAGCGGGTTTTCAGATATTTACGTGGCACTAGTGATTATGGCTTGTGCTACCAGGGAAGACCAGGATTGGAAAGAGTGCTGGACATTCTTGGTTTTCTTGATGTATACTAGGCTAGAGATCTAGACCAAAGAAGATCTAAAAGTGGGTATGTGTTTAGCCTATTTGGAGGTGCAGTCAGTTGGATGAGTAAAAGAAATTCTATAGTGACTCTTTCAACTACTGAGGCTGAATACATAGCAGCCACTCATGCAAGCAAGGAAGCAGTTTGGTTGCAAATATTGTGTTCAAGTATGAGGTAAGGATAGATTGTGATAGCCAAAATGAGATTCTCTTGGCTAAGAACCCTGCTTATCATTCAAAGACAAAGCACATTGATGTTCAATATCACTTTGTGAGAGATATGGTTGAGGCTAAAAGGGTGTTGCTGGTAAAGGTGGACACTTTGAAGAATGTTGCAGATGCATTGGCAAAGTTTGTAAGCAATCAGAAGTTCTCTTGGTGTAGAGAAACAATGGGCGTTCCAAAACTGGGCTAATGACTAAGCTCTCTTGTGGCCCCCTATAGAAAGAAAACAACAAGTGGGAGAATTTTGGGTATGTGTTATATTTTTTCCATGACTAATCACACACGGGGGGGGTCACAGGGGGGTGGTAGCCCCTCCTGTTGAGGTCCGGGGCATCTATGCATAGGCATGTTGGAGGTAGTTGGAGAAGATGTAGGAGAATTTTCGTGTGCGTTTACTCACCTAAGACTTAAATTCATCCCTAAAATCACTCATCTAAAGCTCGAGGATCTACTAGAAGTCGATGCACTCAAGGAATTTGTTGGAGCGGGGGTCCCTAAGCTACGAATTTTGTATATTTTTGCATTAATTAGTCTAACGCTGGGGTTTTTGGGTGGGTCAAAGTTCCGCACACATTGTAATGGGTCAAAGGGTAGACATAGAGTGCAAACCACAGTTTGCGAACCACAAGATAGTGTAGGATAAGTCGATATAAATAGATGATTAATTTGAGTCTAAAGGTAGGAAAGAATTAGAACTACTGCTAAGTGCAAACTGTTAGATGTATTGTGGGTTGTTTGGTTAAGGACTCCTACTGGTTGTGTGTGCGGACCCTTCTAGCTATGTGCGCAGGCTGTGTTTTGGGTTGTAACCACGTTTTGGATGCTAATATATGCGGATATAATTGAAGTATCTTCGTGCAGTATGGATATGATGTGTTATTTTTGATGCGAATCTATGGTATATGTTTATGCTGCGAATATATCTGTGAATTTGCTTAAGCTACGAATGCATCTATGTTATTGATTCGAGCTACGAATGCATTTGTGTTATTGATTTGAGCTATGAACGTATATGTGCTTCTGGCATGATTAACTGTGATTTGTTATTAGCTGCGAACATAGTGCTTTGTGTTGGTATTGATTGTATGCACGTGGATACGAAGGTACCGATTAGATCTGATAAGTTGTGGTTATATGCTGCTTATACTGTTAAAAACCTACGAATCGCCTAACTCTTTGTAGATCTAATAGTTACACACCGATTTGTCGTCATTACCTACTCTCATCGAGGGTGCGGAAACCTGGTTCCAGCACCCTACCATACTAATTCGAGTGAGACCTTGGCCTACAAATGTGGGTTATTGTCGTAAGGGCTAGTAGTATATAGGTCTAAAATACCTAGTGAATAAGCCTGTGTTGGGGGGGGGAATCCCGATGGCTACTGTTATTCCAAGAGTATTACTTTGAGATTATCGTAAAACCGGGAAAGTTGAACGATGGGCCCAACCACTTATCCTGAATTGAGACTCGTGAGGAACCAAACAACCTGGAGGAAGGGCTGCCTAATGCGTAACAGTTTAATATTTAGGTAGTAGATGCACACTTCACTAACACCATTCAATTTTTACCTATGAGGATGGCACCTGCAGAGTATTTGGTACAACAAAATAAGGATTTGGTAACCCACATAGTAGCTTTTACTGTCATTGTAGGCCATCTGTATAAACTGGGAGCTAACGAAGTGCTACGGAGATACATTTTGGAGCACAAAAGGCAAGCCATATTAGAAGAAGCGCATGGGGGTGTAGCAAGAGTTCACTACGTAGGTAGGGTGATAGTGCTAAAGATACTGAGAGCTAGGCTATGGTGGCCCACACTGCATGACGACTCTCACGACTATTTCAAAGCTTTTGATACTTTCCAAAGGACAGGAAGACCATCGTAGAAAGACGAAATTCCCCTGCAGGAATTCAAAAAATAGGCCATAGATTTTTTTGGGCCCATCAACCCACCAGGAAAGAAGATAGGTGCATGTTACATCATCACAGCGACTGATTATGTGACTCAATGGGTTGAAGCACAAGTTGGGAAGGATTGAACTACAGATACCGCTGCAAACTTTATATTTGAACATATTCTGACTAGGTTTGGTTGCCCAAAGATATTGATGAGTAACAGAGGTACGCATTTTTTTCATGAAACAATAGAGGCTTTGAAAGAAGAGTTTTGGATCCACCATACGAAAAGTACCGTGTATCACTCACAGGCAAATGGAGTGGTAGAAGCTTTCCATAAAATCTTGGAGCAAGCACTGACAAAGGTTTGTAGTGCTGATTGAAGTGACTGGGATGTGCACGTCCCATCAGTCCTGTGGGCCTATCGCACCACGTGTAAGAAGTTTACAGGGAAAACACCATTCTAGATGGTTTATGGAAAGTAGGCCATTATGTCCATGGAATATATTGTTCCTAGCCTACGCATCGTAGCCTTTATGAAAATGGAAAAGCAGGATATCATTGAAGAGTGCTTAGCATAGCTAGTATCTTTGGAAGAAGAGCGATTCATCACTACCTTTCATCAGCAAGTTTAGAAAGCCTAAGAGAAAGCATGGCATGATAAGAATATTCATAAAATGAGCATTTCGAAGGAAGAATTGGGTCTTCCCTACGATAGCAAGTTCGCAAAGCACCCGAGGAAGTTCTGTCAACACTTGCTAGGCCCCTTATATGGTAAAGGAAATCACTAATGGAGGAGTTTTCCAGATAGCCACGTTGTGGGGTGATATGGTACTAGGTTATGTTAATGGCAACCGGCTGAAGCCATACCGCATCAAATGACTATATGGCCAGAGTATCTGTGACACGAGCAGTAGGCACAGGTTCGGTGCGTGTGGGCACATGGCCGATGTGCAGGTGGGTGCTCCTGGCGCTGGGGTAATGCGCAATGGGGAAAGTTAGCCATTGAAACCAGATAGGTGTTTCGGAGACCATGCCTCCAATTTATGGGAACAAAAAATTAATATTGCGATTTACAAGGATTGAGTACCTTCCCACATTAATGACTGGAAATGAAGGCACTATGAGATGTCCTCCCCACTTGATGGCCATAAATTAGGGACTGGTCATGCCACAAGTTTTATGAATTTTTCTAGCTTATCAACCCTTGAATACTTTGGTATCTCTCTTCTTATATTTTTCGGCATGACTTCTGAAGCCACACGATCTGAGGGTAGCTCCGTTGAGTTTGTCTTCCAAGCTTGGATGCTTGGAACTAACCCCGGAGGCCCCCCGCCTGAGACGACCTTTAAGGAAGGAGAATTTTATGAAGTTCACGAAGTAACCCCTGTAGCAGAAGAAGTTGGTTCCACCTCAGCCATGGAGAAAGGCAAAGGTAAGGTTAAGCAAGCATAATGGGTGGGCGGAAAACCTCACAATTCCCCTTGAACTTGGCAGTCCCCCACAAAAATACCTGAGAACAAATAAATAGAAAGTGAATTACAAAACCTAGAACTCAACACATAGCAACACCTCGGTGCCATTGAACAGGATGTCGTGACCCACGTTGCTGAAGCTACCTAGATCTAGGCTGCGAATGTTGCCCTCATCCTGCAGCAGGCTACCTTTGAAAAATTACTTGAGTGACTATTCGAGGATATGCCAGGGTCATTCTGACATTTGTTGAGCCCCAGGCCAAGGTTCAGGGTATAATAGCCACTCTGAAGGCATCCAGGGCTGAGGTATCCACTGTCAAGACTGAGTTCAAGCTTCAGATTGTGTCGCTGCAGGCCAAGCTCCAACCTGGGACCCCCCCGGAGGAATGTGCCCAGCGGGCTACATTAATTACATAGGCCACTTCTACTATCTCAGAATAGGTTAGTCAGGGTGTCCCTCTACTAGAAATGGAAATTTGACCCATGTACAACACGACCCTCTCCTCCTCGAGATCGATCAGGAGTTAACCCAGAAGGAGCAGGATTTCGAGCGACTGGAAGCAACAATGTCTACCCTTGTTCCATCTCAATGCTTTGCATAACTCCAAACCAGTCACATGCTTCATGGTGAAATTTTTGTGCTCCAATGCAAGAAGAAAATCCTTAGCGACCATTTGAAACCCTGGTCTGAGGATGCCCTAAAGCTCTCATAGGACATAGACGGGGCAATTTAACTGTTGAACCAGGCTCTTGAAAGGATCACCACTGCCTAAATATAACCTCCATCACAGAAATTGGTGGAAATTTTGTATAAGACCACTGAGTAGAACCTTGAAGTACTTCCACCACTCATTACCACCCTAGAGCAGCTCCAAGAATGCATGAAGATTCCACCAAAGCTGTGACTTGGGAGGAGTCACAAGATTATCTTGGTAGCCTGTTGGAGCGAGGGTCCCTAAGCTGTGAATTTTGTATATTTTTGTATTAATTAGTCTAATATAAGGGTTTTGGGGTGGGTAAAAACCCCACACACATTGTAATGCGTCAAAGGGTAGACCTAGAGTCTGCAAACCATGGTTTGCAGACCACAGGATAGCGTAGGCTAAGTCGATATAAATAGATGAATACTTTGAGTCTAAAGATAGGAAAGAATTAGAACTGATGCTACATGCGTACTGTTAGATCTGATGTGGGTTGTTTGGGTAAGGACTCTTGCTGGCTATGCGCATGGAGATCCTCGGTCCTGCTATGTAATGGACCTGCTAGATGTGTGCACAGACTAAATTTTTGGTTGTAACCAGGTTTTCGATGCTAATATATGGGGATATAGTTGAAGTATCTTCATGAAATCTAGATCTGATGTGTAATTGTTGATGCCAATATATGGTATCTGTTTATGCTACGAATATATCTGTGAATATTCTTAAGCTACGAATGCATCTGTGTTATTGATTTGAGTTATGAACATATATGTGTTTCTAACATGATTTTAACCATGATCTTTATTAGTTGTGAACATAGTGCTTTGTTTTGGTAGTTGATAGTACGCACGTGGATGTGAAGGTACTGATTATATCTGATAAGTTGTGGTTATGTCTTGAGTATATTGTTAAAAGCCTGCGAATATCATGACTTTGTCTAGATATGATAGTTACACACTGATCTATCATCATTACCTACTCTCTCTGAGGGTGCGGAGACCTGGTTCCAGCACCCTCCCATACTACTTTGGGTGCGACCTTGGCCTACGAAAGTGGGTCATTGCCGTAAAGGCCAGTAGTATAGGGGTTTGTTGACAAACCTTAACCTCCGAACTTGGGTTAGGACCCCTCAAGCTAACATAATTAAGATTATCTACTCGAGATAGGTACATGTTTTTTGAGATTTTAGAGGGAATAAACCCTATTTCTAAGGTGGATTCCCCTCATTCATTTCTTTATAAATAAAATAGGCAAATGGATCAGTAGGATTCAAACTTTTTGAGTAGAAAGGATCTATTGAGTGTTATGAAACTTGGGATTGTTGTTTTCATTCCATGATGTATTCAAAATATATTTTATATCAATGAAAATATTAATATTATCTTTCATTTGAGTTTTTTTTAGAGATTTGAGTCCCCTTGGGTTAGGGGCCAACCGAAATGGTCTAGCCTCTCTTTCTGTATTTTATTCATGCATTGCCTTTTATTAGTAGCACCCCTTGTCTTGCTTGATAAAAATTTACTTAAAAACATTATTGGCACAATTATGGTTACTACCTTTGTTTTGGGAAGCATGGTTGAATAATATGCATTAGGTATCCAAAAAAATGTGGTTATTTTCCTTCACAAATATTATACCTTAGATTAATGCTCTTTTACATACTTTGTTTTTCATAGTTAGGGGTTGAATCACAACTCTCTTTAATATTTCATGGATATAGGTTATATGCATGCTGTAAGTGATATTTTATTTTGATGCAATAAAATTTCACTCATCTTTCCTTCCACTTAGTTTCATAAAATTTGACTCATCCTTTCCGATTTAGTATATTTTGCTGTAATTTAATCATTAGTTTGGCACTCTTTTCAATCTACAAAGGGGACTCTTGTTTTGGTTTACATGTACTAATAGTGGATTGTATGGTTGGAACATTCATCCTAAATTCCTTCTATCATCATCATCTTCTTCCTCCTCATCATATAGTTCTCTCAAAAATCTGACACCAAAATTACATTTCTGGGACATTAAAGGACACCGTGTGCATTTTGTTTTGCGCTAGATGCGCCTCTAAGAGGTGCAAGGACTGGAAAAATATCTATAGAGCCTTGAAATTAATTCATATACCATTTCCCACTATTGTACCACCTTTTCCACCCTCATATTTCTCATATATCCAATATTGTAGAAAAACATGTCAATCCTATAGAAAAACAAGGAAATCTTGTAGAAATCTTGAAGTATCGTATGCAATCATGTAAATGTATCCAAATTTTTTGCAAAAGCTTTAATTTTGTCTCTTTTTCTCGAATAATGACCCCTAGGCTCTAAAACTGTGATTTAGGATGAACAAATATCACTTTAGACCCACTCTTCCTACATTGCAACACCATTCTATAATTAGGGTTAGAGGATAGATTTATGAATTTGAAGAACAATGAAGACTTGCTTATGAAAAGCCTAATGAACTTTGTCACAAAAGCTAATTTTCTTAAACACTGTAATAAATAGGTATTTTATTAAAGAAAACTAGATTAGGCATATTTTTTTGAACTTATTCTTATTTTAGGGTTTCAAATACAAGCATTGTTATTGCATATGTTGGTTTCATTTTCAATGAAAATTTTCATGTTATGCAATTAGACTAATATTTAAATTCCTTCAAGTAGAATATAATTTACATTTCTCGATTAGTTTAATATTTCCCTTTATGCAAGTAATATAGAATTTATATTCATGCAATTAGGGTTATCATTTGCATTTGGATAAGTAGCATCTTCAGTTATTTTTCTAGTAGAATAATATCTCCATTTTTTCAATTAGAATAAAACTCTCTTTTTATGAAATTTCCTTCCATGATTCAACTAATAGAGTCACCTCTGTATGCCTTGGTCTAGTTCAATTGCTTGAAGGTGGAATGAGTGTAACTTAACCTATTGTGCATGAAACATTGTAACCTCTTGAGCTTGTATCAACGTTGCGTTGATAATTAAAGTTGGTAGCCTTGGGAGTTGTAACACTCTTGCTGGAATATTGGGACTCATCACATTGCACGTTAAATTGTTTTATATGTAATGTAATATCTGTTACATGACAATTGGTACATTTTTTATGAAAGATAAGGAAGCCTTATTTCCATCCCTTGTCACTTAATTTCTCAGTTGAAAGGGTTGTTGAGCCCAAAAAATGATTTTTCTGCTATATTACTAAGTTGTTACACCTCTTTCTATTTTGGAATGAATGCACTTGAAAAATGTTGCTAAATTGACATCATGCATATGATTGATTATTTCATAATTCTATCCTTAAATTCATTATGAATCGACTTATCACTAAGATATGGAAGTGTTCCAAGAATAACTTGAAAATTTAGAAAAGGAATGGCTTTATAGAAGTTTTGGAATTTAAAAAAAAATGCAATTCTAGCTTGCAATTTGGTTGGGTCCACGGTTCGAAGGCTGACCTGAAAGGCCAGACCTTTGGTTGGCTTTGTAGCTCAACCTTTCTTGAGCTTTGTAGCCCGACCTCATGCAGGCTGACCTAGCTATATGCACCCATAGGTTGGGAGGTTGGGAGGCTAGGAATTGATAGGGGCTAGGGCAGTCATTGGTCGATCTCGCCCCTAACATTTGTATTTCATTGCTGGGGAGAACCAAACTAACCCTAAGCTATGTCAAAGGTCGGGGGTCAGACCCATCCTTTTGTCAAATAAGGTTTCTTTGGTAGATAAATGGTTGACTCCAATATTCCTCAGGGTTTCTGAATTTCACGTGGGTTCACCATGTGGGTGCATAAGGTGCCACATGTGTCTACCATGTGTGTGTGTCAGGTGCCATAATGGTGTCATGATGATATAACGAGGTGTAATTGACTAATAATTAAATGGACATAAATTTTGATCTGTAACTCGTCGATGTGAATACACCGATGTTGTTTATTTGAAATTCTGGAAAAGTAAAAAAAAATATCTTTTGTTCTAATAACTATACTTTCTGTAACAACTCCACTTAAAGAAAATTTTCTTCTTTCTATTTATAGTATAACTGCTTCCTTTGTGGTCCACTAATTTTGATCTTTGTCAATATTTGACGACTTTGTTATTATTCCTTCATCCATATTTTTTTAGTTTTAGACAAATCCTCGTTTTATATTTTTTTTACATTATCACTCCAAGGTCATATATTTATTGAACCAGTTCTACCTGACTTGATTCTATATTATCACTACTCCACTGTATTGTCATTTTCATAATATAGGTTAGGTCCATATTACACTTTTTATAACCTTAATTGTGAATAAATGTTGTAATAGTAATTCCTCAATATTTCATTTATTCTACCTTAAGTATCATATTATAATTTTAATTTATCACAATGCTTGTGTTCATAATTCCAAAGGTACGTTTAACCTATTCCAAGGAGTTCTTCTCCTTATCATAATAGATTATACCATTAATGGAATATGAAATCCACTTTCTTAAACTTTGGTTTGAATTCTATGTGAAATTAACTTGAATTTCAATAATCCTTAGTTATGAATATATAATAGAGGTTTATATGTTTGAACCTTCGTTTAAATATCTCAACGTTATATGAATCAACCACTATGGTTGATTGGCTCAATATTTGAGTTATATTTTATGACATTGATTTGGTTTTTGTGACTCAACACTTATCAAATTCCCATTTAATGTTATTACTGTCACATATTAATGGTTGGGAAAATCATATACAAGATTTTTTGTTTGGATTTACGTTTCATATTCAATATTGGGATTTGCATTTACAACCTCAGGATTCATCTATTTCCTATACGTGTACGTTTACTGCCTTTGCATGGATCACCGGCTTCTCCATTTTGATGGAATCCACGTGGATGATTTGGATCGATTTTTATTTTATAACTGAATTTATGACTATCCAACACTAATTTTATTTTTTAACTTTCATTTTTTAATTTTTGTCTTTGGCTCTACAACTCAGCTTACTCCATGGAGCCTCGGTTTGAATACTATGTTTCAGAGGTTTACGCCGATTGAATATATGCACGAAGGAAACTCTACCATGGAATTTTATTTTTCTTTCATGAGACTCTCTCTCTCGTAAAGGTAAGGGTATGTTTCATTCAAGTTAAATTACCATCTACCTTTTCATTTTAGAACTTTCCTTCCTCTAATGTCACATTTTAGCTAATTTGTTTTTAACTTGTATCTCTTTTCCATTAACATGTTTGATTTTATTACAGGTTTAATGGAGCCTGAATTGGGGTCTTTCTCCATTTGTTTCCAATGTTATCCAGGTAAAAATATTTCATTTATGAAATCATTCTAGACCCAATTTTCCTTTGCATATTTGGTTTACGCATCCCCACCTATTTCGTCATTTGGAATTTTTCATAGCAGAGATAAATTTTTTTAGGGTCTTCAGTATTAGAAAATAGATTTACCTTGTATTTTCACTCGAATCATAACTATTATGATGGTAATTCTTTACACTTACTCCTGTTTGGTTTTTTAGTTCAATGTTAAGATTTTTGATGGCCAATACTTCTCTACATTTTCTGCTAATACACATTTTATCCATATTTCGTAAATTGAGAATATTATAAGTTGCAATATGTATAAATCTATTATCTATTATTCTCAGTTTCATATTTTATCTCCCTGGATTTCTACGTTTCAATTGTTCTCATTTTATAATAATAACATATGAAATTATCTTAGCCTTTTGATTTGGCTTCTTATTGTTTTTAATATAATATCAGTATGAATTTTTTTTTCTCATGGGGTTTATTTTTAAATTCTAAGAAAGCATACTAGGTTTATTTAGTACTTATTTACTACTACATGTATGAATTTTTATTTCTTTTAGAGGATATTTGAATTCAGATAGATTTCAATTTAAATTTCATAATACTCTCCTGTATTGAAATTACCCTGAAATTGGATTTTATTCCCTACGAAGTCTGATTGACTCGGTCGTTTATCATCAGCCAATTTATGTTTCTCAAACCTCCTTTTAAATACATTTATTTAAAAAATAAAATTGGTTTTGTACTTAGTGATGTGTAAATGGAAACCCTTGTTTTTCCATAAGATTCTAAAATGAATGATACTAAAGATTAATTTACATAGTTTCATTGAGAGAGGTGATTTTTATTACTCTCTCTTCAATTGCAGAAGTCTTTTTCTTAAATTTAAGGCATGAATTATGCATGTATCTTCTATTTTTTCTCAATTTCTATAATTTCCTTCATAATTATTGAGAACCATTGAGAATAAATTTGTAAAATATATTCCAGTTCTTTCTTCAAGAAATACATATCATTTTATCAAATTCCTTCGATTATAAACTGATTTATGGTACAGGAACTCTTCTTCCTATTTTGAGATAGTTGTGAATTATCCTTGAATACTTACTCTACCATAATATAGGTAAATTCATTTTTATTATTTCAATATTGGTATTCATTTACAGTATGTTTTTCTATATGTTTCTATCCTTATAAGTTAATTTATTTTGTTGTTTGTACATAGAAAGGATTCTAAAAATTTCCCTTCTCTCATAAGGTAATTCGATGTTGAAATTTCAATTGTTCCTTTCTGAGATTTAATGTAATTAATTTAATTATCCTACTAATTAAACTCTAACCCTTTTTGATATGGTTTTGTTGTACATGTATTTCACCTTTCAGAACTTACTTATCGTCAACCTTTGCATTCTTCTCACAAGCCTTAACAATTTATTTTACTCCTTTTCTGTACATGTTGGTCGACAATGTGCTAGAATTCAATCCACTGAATTCACGGATAATTATTCCTGTATAATTTTTGTAATTAATATACATAACATTTGACCTCGGTCATTGTAATTATGGCATTATATAATCAGATATTGTATCAATTCTTACTACTAACTCTGTTCTTATTTTGATGATAAGAATTCATCTTTATAAGAATTTTGCATACATGTTTTTCCACTTATTTGTAGTAATTCAAATGGCTATTAATTTTAAACATGAATTATACTTACACTTATTGTACTATCTTCTAGTCCTTTAATATATATTTGATATTTAATTTCTTATTTGTCCATAAGCATGAATAGATATATGCAGTGTTTGTATTTGAAGTACAATATAGATATTTAGATTTTCGTTTGTATAGTCATGTTTCTTTCTAGATTGGCAATTATTTATCTATGTACCTAGATTTCTGTTTCATTCTGATTTGTAGAATAATTATCCTAAATATTTATTTTAACATATTTTCCACCTCATATGATGTATTTTCTCAATTGAACATATAATTTTTTACAACCTAACAAAGATTTAAACCCCCCTAATTGGGTTTAGACGTATTTTCTGTTGATCTACTACTTTACTTTTTCTATGTAACTATACAGAACTAAACTATATTCACTATAGTTATGCTTTTTAGAATACATCATACTCTACAATTTAAAACTAACATAATTCCATTATACTAATTAAACTCAAAAAAGATAATATCCTTCTCATATTTATATATAAACCATAATTTATCAAAACTATCATTCTAATCATAAACAAAAAATCAAAATCTAATTGTGCATACTACTTTTGGTAAGACTATTTTCCACCCAACCTTGACCTTTCTCTCCGTAGCCCCCGCGAGCAGAGACCAATTCCTCCAAGTTGTGGACAACATCTTCTCTACCTAGGAATTTATTATCTAAGACTTATTTCCCATCGGCATGTTCCCATAACTGCGTCCCGTTAATCATAATGCTATTTTCCCTTTTTCCTAGGATTTCCTTTTAATTTTTCCACAAACATACTTTCAAACTCGTTGTTTCCTCTTACTAGTTTTATTTCACCTCTTCTTAGTAACTTTTCACTTAACTGAGGTATTTTTATTTTTATTTTTATCTCAAATCTAATATTAAATTTTTATTTTATTTTCTCCAAGGATTTTTGGAGAATCTGGGAAAGTCTTTGGAATCTTATCCATATTCAAGGACTTGAATTCCTGATCTCTAATTATACCCTATTATTTGCACAATAATTAAATTTCCATTTTTATTCAATTTAAAATAATAAAATATGTCCATTATAATTGTTTTCCTTTGGGCCCACTTGACCTTTTGGATTGTTCAACGGTCTAATAAAAGCAGTAAAAATAGGGATATTACACTTTGGTAAATGTATCCGTAGAGTAACCACCTCCTTCTAACTTTATATGGATTTGGGATTAGGAGGGTGTTTACATTGCCCATCACCTAAGGCATTCTAGCCATCATAAAAAAAATACTACAATCAAAATGAGGTAATTCATTAAGGAACTAGATTATTCCTGGTACAAGGGAAATAGAGGGAGAGTTGTATTGGGTTCAAAACCCCTAAGGAAAGAGAGAGTAAAATGTACGAGGACCTAAAAACCTAAAGCATAATTTTTAGTTCCAAAATAAAACATTTATAAAGAAGCATATAATACCAAATAATTAAACCCCCTGAGTTCTAGTGCTTCTCTATGAATATGAAAATTGTGAGGGTAATTATAACAAAAAGAAAAGAAAATAGAGAAAGAGGAGCTAGGAAGAAGAGAGAAAATCTCTTCAGTTTATAGCAGAGCATCAACAACAAAAGAAAAAATTAGAAATCAGATAGATATAGGGTAGTCTACAATAATATGTGGTACTCTAATTCCCTTAGACCATTGGATTTCCCCATGTCATCTCAACCATCTAAATTTCCACCCATGGGATAGAAGTGAGGCATAACAATACATAAGGGATCACATGGCATGATCACATGACTATTAGTATCATAATCCAAAATTAAGGTTTAATTATATGATTTAATACTGAGGAATAAATGGAGGGGTAGGTGTAACATTGATGCAAATTTCATATAATAAGGAGGCTAGTGGATCCAAATATATATCACTTATCCTTACGTAAATCAACCATCATAAAAAACATCTATCATTAATGGATGGATGAACATCATGAAATGGAATTGCATAAGTGGAAGTTTCAAAGGGATTTGAAAGGCGAAATGTGAGTCAACAACTCTAAACCATGGATTAATATTGATCAAGATGAAGATGTTACATGATATCAAAGTAGAGGGCATGAAAGACAGCTAACAATATGTTCATTCTATTATCATATAAATTCATAGCACTATGGTGAGAATCACATGAAAGTGCACATTAACTCAGTAGATTAAAACAAAATAGTGAGAATTCTAAGGTACGTTACATGTGGTATTAGGTCAACTTTCAATAATTGAGGCTTATGGTCGAACCCATAGCTGAAATTTTAAAAACAATTTTTTGTTACACATAAGAAAGAAGAGAAGGGGAAGAAAATGAGGGAAAAAATGTGTAATACCTCTTGATGAAGGGAAAAAATGGGTGAAGTTAGGAGATGAAGCATCACCCCCTATAACCCAATTGTTGGAAGTAGTAAAGGATTTGAAATTGGAACTAGTTAACACATTTTGAAATAGAGGTCTAAGCAAGAAAATCTGATAATAATTTAACTAAAAAATAAATGTGAAACCTATAGAACAAAGTTATAAGAGGAAAGGAAGGAGTCAAAATGTTGAATTATATACAACAATGAAGAGAGTTAGGTTAATATACCGAAGGGTGAGGAAGAAAATGAGAAAAATTCACACTAAATACTCCCAAATGTACCTAACCAAGGGAAAAAAAAACAAAAATCCAAACTATAAGGGGATTTTTGAAGGATTAGATCTCAAGCCTTCAAGGGTGAAGCAAAATAAGCAACAGAGTCATGGTTGTTGAATGTGATTAAGTACTTTCAGGTGTAAGAGTATCCTAGTAACCTAAAAGCTACACTAGCAACTTATCAGCTACAAGTAAAAGCCTCACTATGGTGGGAAGACATGAGAATAGTGCACCACATATAGGATAATATAAGAGCTTGGAATATTTCCAAAAACATTTTAAGGAAAATTGTATAAGATAGAGATAATATTATGATAGAGAAAATTAATTCCATGATTTAAAGTTGCATCAAATGACAATGGACAAATGTCTGGCCAATTTCACTAATATTTGATGGAAACTAGATCAGTAATGAGAGGGAGGGGAGTGAATCAGTAGTGTTGTACCTTTAAATTTTTCTCCAATTATTTAATTTTCAAGCATGCATAATTTGAAACATGTAATCAGAGATTAGAGATCAAAAAATAAACATGAAACCATAAAATTAAATCACAGAATGGACACAAGATATCTAGTGGGAAACCCTTCCCTGAGAAAAAAAACCACCTTGTTATTATTATATTATATTTTGAAAAAATTCTATATGGATTAGCTTACTACTATAAAACATTTCTCCTCGTATGTACGGACTACCATCTGTTGAAGGCCACCATGATCAACGATCCTCGTCTAGTTACTCCTAAACTAAAGAATCAAATGTAATAACTCTGATATATTGATACTACCATTACCAATGAGTCTCACCCAATTTCTACCGAACTATAAAATCATCATTGGATGGAGAAAAATTTTCCATCTAATGAATTTTCCAACACAGTAGATAATCAAAACTTCCATTTCTTCACTTCCTCCATGCAAGCCTCATTTCATATATTTTTAGATGGGACTTTGGAAGCTTTTTCGACATTAGAACTACAACAACATAGAATAAAATATCAATCAAATGATATATATATCAAAATATTCCATAAAAAAACTCCACTCCATCTGCAAAAGAATATCCTCAACTCAGTACAATAATCCATAGTTCAACACTTCACTCACTGCGTGAATATCATCCCTGAGATATGCTTTATCTATCTACTTCTATTATTGTAAAATGATTCCTAAATTATCCATAATAAATATCACAATGTTAATGGGGTCTTCTCCAATATCTGACACACTTCACATAACAACTAGACAATCAATCCTCTGAAAATGAGCTTCCTCTAATATGTAGATGAACTAGAGTGCTCAAATAATCACTACTCAAAAATATTGGGCATCACAACTTTGTTCATATGCTAGATTTCATCCAGATTCATCAGATTTACTTAATCAACTGCTATATCCATTAGCTTTCTTGATATTTTCAACTTTAATCAACTTCCATAGGTCCCACAAAATTTTACGACTATATGTTAAAAAAAATTCATGAAAAAAAAAGGCACAACACAAACATTAGCTCAACAACACAAAGAATGCAAATAAAATATTATAAAAACCCATAATCACTCCCTTAACACTGTTGTTCATGTGAATTTGGCATGTTGGGGCTATAATCTCTCCCTTGAGCCTGCTTCCATGTGACTATGGCTTTCCCACTGGTTTCTTGATTCTACATGCATGAAACTGTGGCTAAAGCTTAGTGAAAGCATCATGTATTCAGTATAAAACCTCTTCCACCTATTGTAACATCTTCATTAACATCTCAACACTCCCACAAGCCACTAAGATAAGTGAAAGTGATGAATATGGAAGGAACAATTCTATGACATGTAAGACCTATTCTGCCAACTTTGGGACCAATACAAACTCCTCTAGCTCCTATAAGCAACCCCACATATCTAAACATCTGCAACAACATCTCCATCACCTGTAGCAGTATCTCCAACTCCTTCAAGAGCAACATAAATTCATACAACTTACTTCATCATTAGTAGAAGTGCCTCCAACAAAAGCAACCAGATCTCACACATGTAGCAACATATGCAATGTCTCCAAGACATAAAGAGACATATGTAACATTTGGAGAAACACCCCAACCATCTGCAACAAAAACATATACCATCAATACAACATGTCCAGCAACATATCCAACATATCCATTTCTACTCAACCTCCAAAAAACTCACTCCGCAAGGTTTTCCACGACTAAGTTGACATCATTACCAGCTATACAAGACCATAAAACCAAGCATCCAACACACATACACATGAAAAGTAGCACCTCCAACCTGTTGAAATCAATGCCAAGTAAATCCCCCTTTGGCATTGTTGTGAACATCCATCCAACAAATGAGGTAGACTCAACAATCCGAAATTTTCCCCATTTTCACATCAATGGAAAAGGGCCATATCAATACTGAAGAAAATTTTGAATAGTGTTGAATGAGAGTCATAATCCCCCTGTGATGAAAAACACCATGTTGGTGCAACCCATGAAGTATCTCCTACATGATAACCATGAAAAGAAGGAAACCGACTTCGAACACCACTATCCAATGCCATGAAAACTCTGAAGACTAAAACGTGCTCCTCTTAAGTATGTAATTGAGTTTTAATCAATACTTGTCTATATCAATGAGCCTCTTTTCCATGTGCAACAGACTACTGCTCATCACCATGACTCGAAATAAATTTTTACATGATACACAATACATTACAATACATAACCCTTCGAAGATAAATTATGTGGTTGTGACATATAAACATGACTAACATATGAATCCTCTATAAAACCTCCTATTACCGACCATGACTTGATGGATCCAAGTTTACATCATGCACTCAATGATTTTATGATACATCAAATATATAGATCATGAATCATGACTTCGATTCCATTGACCCATACATAGCTCAAGAAATAGTAGACACCATGGGTCTCTCCAAGAGAGATATATCCAAAATATAACACAATGATAATACATGGCTCTTACATATGAAGATAAATGTGCTCTCATAAATATATTCCCAAACATAAAATAGCATGAGTACATGGCTACAATTATCATCAAAATATGCTCCATATCGAAGTAGCAATACAATACATGGCATCCATGATATATGACATGATCTCTCCAAATGTAGGAGAAAAAAATATAAGAACTAAAAATATCATCTGTTATTACATGACCACTAAACTCCTTTATGATCATCATCATACCACATATGTGCATCAAATAGAAAATAGAATAATAGAAACAACATAGGAATATTTCATAGGTAGAAAATATATCCTTATCGACCATAAATCATAATTTTTCATCATTATGAGTAGCACATCAACAAGTAGAAACAATAAACTATGATGTGCAAACACTCCATGAGTTAAAATATCAAAAAAAAAAAATCCATCATAAGGAACAAAAAATAGTTTTCATCACCATAAGTGAGCAACATATCATCAATGAGGCATAATAAATAGCCTAGTTAGTAGCAAAGCACGTATATTCCACATATGAGAAGAAATGTAAATCATCAGCTCTAGTCCATCCAAATACATAACAACAACAATATGTATCATGCATCTCGAAGTAGAAGACATAAGAAATTATACATATACTCTAGATGTATCATATCATATGATATCCATGGAAGATACACATGCATGACAAAATATGACATAAATATCATCAAACAATATGATCATCATAAAAATTCCAACTATGGCATGCAAACCAACTATCTCATCCAACATGAAATGTGTGGTAGCAACAAAAGAAATCTCGCTACATACAATGCCAACACATTCCAAATCGATTTGGAAGGACAAATTATCCCCTTGTATGTGTTATCCCTTATCACACCTAGACAATGCATGGCTAGCATATCACCATTAGCATCAACAAAACCAGACATATAGTTTATCCAACTAAAATCAAATTGAGAAGAGATAGATTTGAAAATGAAAATGCACTTCAAAACTCTTGAACTCCCACCTGAACACATTCATCTCTAAATAAATGCATATTAATCTTTACTTAACATTTTCTGATATGATTTCACAATTACAAATTTTCATCAAATAATTATGAAATCATATGCTCCCCTAATACCAAGCAGACCTCGGTTTTTGGTGGAAGTTCTTGGATGTTCCTTTATTCTCGAAACTTTCATATGTTGATCCTTCTTCTTCTCATGTTGTTGCATATTCTCCTCTATTTCAATGGATCTCTTGAAATATATGGGAAGCTTTCAATCCTTCGCCTCGTGGATAATATTGTCACACACAAAACATATAATGCGACTAAGGGATAAAGGAATAAGTTGATGTCTTCTGCAGAACTAATTTTTATCCCTTGCATGTTCTCTGCAGTCAATAGCCATGTGGAAAAAATAATTGCATGAAAGACAATAACTAAAAATGGACTATTATAACTAAAATATGCATATTTCCTTTCCATGCATGCGTCATGTGGATTCTCCTTTGGCTAGTCCTTTTCATGAGAAATATTAATCTATCAATTTCTGAAAATTGCTGCTATGTGACAACAAACTCCACAATTATAACACTTTACAAATCTATTTTTCTTATTTGGACTCCAGTTATTTTGTTTCTTGTTGTGTCGATCGTGAATCTCAAAAATTTTGTTGCAACTAGGTTCTTGAACAATTTTAGATTTTTTTTGGTTGCTTGAGCATGAGTTTTGAGCCTCTCTTCTTCTTCTCTTGTGGAAATTAATTCAGCCTTCAATCCTTCAATTTCTTATTCTAGTGTCATGATCTGGTATTTCTCATAATTTTTGCAACTAATTCTCAATCTATCACTATAATAACTAGTGCACTCATCTTCTTCTAAGGAGGATTGAAGAGTTACTGAAACAAAAGTATAATCATTTCCATTTTTCTCCATCTTAGAAATCTGCAATTTTCATCCAAGATACAAACTTTTCAAATTTTCCAACTTCTTTTTTTCAGTCTCACATACATGATACCATACTTTGAAATACTAGAAAAATAGAAGAATATTTAACTCCATATTCAACTGATAGAAAAATATTTTCATCAATGGATAAAAAATATGAATCCAAATTTTCTCTCCAAGTTGCAAATTTACAACCATGAATTATTTGAATTCCTTGCTGAGCCATTTGGGAAAATTTGCAAAAATTATGCCAAAATATCCAAGACCCATTGTCTGGTGATAAAATTGCACACGAGAGCGCTTCTCTGCTACCAGTTGTTGGAAACTATATCACTACTTGGGGGGGTGGGGAGGTTGAATCAATATTGTGGAACTTTCAAAAAAATTCTCTGATTATTTAATATTCGAGGATGCATAAACTGAAATACATAATCATAATCATATATTAGAGCACCAAAAATAAGCATGTAACCATAAAAATCAATCACAAAATGGACACAAGATGTTTGGTAGAAAACCCTTCTCTGGGAAAAAAACCACCCTATTTTGAATCAACTATATGTTCCTACTACTGCAAATTCATTCATAAATTATTCAAAATAAAGCTCACATAGTTTGAAAGGTATTCTCCAATCTCTCACACACTTCACACAACAACTATACAATCAATTATCTCACAATGAGCTTCCTCCAATATGTAGATGAACTCAAGTTCCCAACTCAATAATTACTGAGAACTAATTGGCATCACAACTCTGTTCATATGCTATTTTTTATCCGGATTCAGCTTATTGACTCAACCAACCAGTAAGTCCATTAACCTTCTTCATATTTTCAACTTTAATGAACATATGTAGGTCCCAAAAACATTTCCGACCATATGCTTAATATTTTCAATCAATAACATCGCCACAACACACAAATTGGTTCAACACCTCGAGGAATGCAGAGAAAATATTATCAAAACCCATATTATCTCCCTTAGCACTGTCCTAGATGTGAATTTGGCACCTTTGTGATATAACTACTCCCTTTATCCTCCCTCCATGAGACGACTTTCCAGTCACTCTGTTGATTCTGCATGCATGCGACTGAGACTAAACTTAGTGAAAGCAATAGTTCTTTAGTCCATAACCTCTACCACTTATTGGAGCATATTCATCAATATATGAGCACTTCTCCAAACCACTTAGATAAGTCTGCAACTCATGAATAGAAAATGAAAAATTCTATGACACATAAGACCTATTATGCCAAGTTTAGGACTAATACAAACACCTCCATCTCCTCAAAAAATAACGACACAACTCTAAACATATGTAAAAACATGTCCATCACCTATTATAGCATCTCCAAATCTTGCAGTAGCAATATCAAGTCATGCAACTGCCTCCATCACTGGTAGAAGCACCTCCAACATAAGAAACAATGTCTCACACATGTAGCAACATATGCAATGTATCCAATACATAAATGGATATATGCAACACTTAGACCAACACTCCAACCATCTGCAGTAG
This sequence comes from Pinus albicaulis, assembly GCA_034641835.2. Taxonomy (NCBI): domain Eukaryota; kingdom Viridiplantae; phylum Streptophyta; class Pinopsida; order Pinales; family Pinaceae; genus Pinus; species Pinus albicaulis. The sequence goes on from CM076574.1 coordinate 489,456,736, forward strand.
CAACATTACCATCAACAAAGCATGTCTGGCAACATCTACCATGAAAAAATCTTTCAAGCAGCATCTACCATCAACACAACATGTATCCATCTCTACCAAGCCTCTAAAAACACCACTCCACTAGGTTTGCCACAAATAAGTTGACATAAATTCCAACTATAGAAGCCCATCAAACCAAATATCTATCACACATACACATGGAAAGCATCACTCAAACTTGTTGGCATCAATGCCAACACTACAATAAAAACAATATTTTGTGGTATTTTCCCTATATTCGTGAGGATAACCATAAGGTTAAACATCTTTTTAAATTTCTTCTTCTTTTATTCAAATAAATATTATAGTATGATAGCCTCAAAAATATGGATGATTCTTTTAGTAATAAAAAATTCACTATTAGTAGTCCAAGAAAAGAGGCAAAAATTCAAAATGTTGGCCGAATAACAAAAGCCACATTTTTGGAAGGAAGGAAAATGAAAAAAGTTCTTATTTTAGAAAATATAGTGAAAAACATAAAAGTATAAGTTTTTATAAATCGTGAACAACAAAAAAACTCAGTATTAGATGGGTCTAAAAAATTGATTAGAACAATAAAGGAAATAATGGGAAATAATGAGAACTGTTGAAGTGTTGGGGTTGAAAATAGCCTAATATACTTCGTAATTTCCCATATAATACTAAAATAAATTGAAACCCTATAAGTAGTGCAAAAGTACATTACAGTTAATGATGTGGCCAAGAACATACCCAAACTCAATCCAACACTAGAAGATTGGAAAGCATAACACTGATCTCTAATTATTGAAATTGAAGGTACAATTATAGAACAACTTGTGTCCATTTAATAGATTCGGGGGCCAGCATAAGTTATGTGAGTCCAAAAATTATAGAAAAATGTAAATTAAGTACAAAAAAATAGAAAAATTATTTTCTCATCCAACAAGCCACTGGTACAAAGAGGAAAATTACTAGTTGGGCTACAAACTATTATGTTAACTTAATTGGATGTAGAACAGAAACAAACCTAATTGTGTTTCCCCTAGGACTTTATTATTTATTGGTAGGAATGGAATCGTTGGAAAAGTGAAGGTCAAATATTATTACTTTAGATAATACTATCGTATATACAGTAGATGAGGGATAGGTACATATTATTAAAGGAATACTGAGACTAATCTCTACCAAGAAAATGTGCCCGGAAAGGTTGTAAACCATTTGTTTAATAAATAGAATACTTTTCATAGAAAACAATGAACAAAACTTTAGATGATGTTGGAGTGATATAAGAGTTCAAATAGTTTTTCTAGATAAAATTCCCATATTGCCACATAAAAAAGATATTGACTTCACAATTGAGTTTTTACCTAGGGCCACACCATTGTCTAAACCACCCTACAGAATGAGTGTACCAGAACTAATCGAACTAAAAATTTTATTGAAATAAATACTATACAAAGGGTGTATTAGGAAAAGTGTTTCCCCTTGGGGAGAAACTTTGTTGTTAGTAACAATCATATATGGCACTTTTAGAATGTGTATTGGCTCTAAATCGTTAAATAAATTCACCATCAAGAACAAAGATCCTCTACCGAGGATAGATGAACCATTTGAATAGGTAATGGTAGACACTATCTTTTCCAAAATAGATCTACGATATGGTTATCATCAACTGAGGATTAAAGATGAATACATACATAAGAATTCCTTAGAAAATTAATATTGTCATTATAAATTTTCTGTGCTTCCATCCGGACTTACAAATTCTCCAACTACAGTCATGTTCTTAATGAATAGTTTTTTTACCCATACCTGGATAAATTTGTGTTGGTATTTATTGATGACATTTTAATCTAATCCAACGCTCCTCAATAAAATTAACACATGATAATAATGTTTCAAACACTTAAAGAACACCAAATCTAGGCAAAATTCAACAAGTATGAATTCTATCAAGGCGAGATCTAAAATTTGGGACATGTCATTTCCAAAGAAGGAATTGTAGTAGACCTCTAAAAGGTCAAAGTTATCCTAAATTGTCTTATCCCTAACGATGTGGAAAGCATTGGATATTTCATGGGAATCATATGGTACTTGTGTAGGTTTCTTGAAGTATTTTCTAAACTAACCTACCACACAATCTCAGTAGAGAAAAAAGAAGTTAATTTTGTTTGGACACAAAAATGCCAAGAAATTTTTGATAAGATGAAATATTTATTAACAATATCAACTATAATGGAAATTTTGTATACTAATAAGGACTACATTATTTGTACAAATTCTTTCCTATTTTTGTTAGGGGATATTGAGGCATGAAACAATACAATAGCTTATGAATCTAATAAATTGAAGGATTATGAGAAAAATATGTTTTCTATGATATTGAATTGGATCCAATGATACATGCATTAAAAAAGTGGTGACATTATTTTTAGGAAAGATATTTAGCCTTCTAATTGATTATATTAGTTTGAGGTATATTTTCAACTAGCTGGATCTAAATGCCATAGAAGAAATATGGATGGCATTCCTAAGTGGGTTTTATTCTGATATCAAACATATCAAGGGAAAGGATAACAAAGTGGTAGGTCCATTGAGAAAAAATATAAATCATGTTGCTTAATTTTTTCTCAGTTGTGCAAAAAAAAACTTTGTGGAAAAAAAAAGAAAAACATCCTTGCAGATGAGGTATATGAGAAAATACAAAAGGATCATAGAAGTGAAGTTATTCAAATTGAAAGGTATGAAAATTCATTCAATAAAGATGAAATTTTAGCATCCAATAGTAGAGTTTACATTATTGATGTGCCTAAACTCAAGAAGTTGATTCTAGATGCACACCAAAAGAGTCCTTTATGAAATCATCTAGGATACGAGAAAGCTATTACAACACTTAGAAAGGAATTTTATTGGCTGGGAACGAAAGGAGAAGTAGATGATACCCTGCTTGATTTTTAAATTCTTTTCGCGTTACAGAATGGAATCGCGAACTAATTTCCTTATATTTCATTAATAAGTTGCCTAGGACAATAAAGTAGCATTATTTAATCATTGTGGTGGTTGAAAAGTTTAGCAAAGAAACACACTTTATACTAGTTCATTCTACATATATACGGGTGTAGATAGTATAATTATTTGTAAAATATATCTTTAAGCTATATGGAGTACAAAAAAAAGTAATATCAAACTGAGACACAAAGTTTACTTCCAAATTTTGAAAAATTATTTTTGTAGGAATGGGTACATAATTAAATTCGAACACTACTTACCATCCTTAAATAGATGGCTAGATTGAAAGAACTAATCATATTCTTGAATATATAACTCACATCTTTGTGGCAGGTCAAACCATGAAGTGGGAATATTAATTACACATGATTGAATTTTCATATAACAATGACTATCAATAATCCACTATCATGAGTCCCTTTGAAGTGTTTTATGGACATAAGTGTCATACTCTATTGAGCTAGATTATAGTAGAAGATAATTTGGTTTGGGTACCTAAAATTCTGAAAAAAATGGAACATAGGATTAAGAAAGTAAGAAAAAACTTGAAGGTAACCCAATACAATTAGAGAAGATATATGGACAAGAAAATAATTCATAACAGTACAATGTGCGAGAAGTTGTCTACACTAATGTAAGGCCAAGAGAAAGTACATTGAAATTGGAAAATTATGCTATGTTACCACCAAGGTTCTATGGGTAATTTGATATACTAGCTAGAGTATGATCAATGTCCTGCTAGCTAGCTTTACAATGTTACATTAGAGTACATATTTTCTTTCATGTTTTCACTGGTAAGTAAATATGTTCATGATTCCACTCATGTTATTGACTAGAATGTGGTGCAGGTCGAACATTTAAAATTTTTAGAAAAAATGGAAACTTCACTCAAAAATTCTATCATCGCCAAGGTTAAAGTAAAAAATAAGCATTTCAGCCCTTAGGAGGCTACTTGGGAAAAAGAGGAGCAAATTTCTGAAGCATTCCCTTTAGTTCTCCAGAATTGATTAATATTTAGAATAAAAAACAAGTATAGTGTTTAATTCAATGGGGGGAAGATGTCATACCCTTATTGCAATTTATTTTATAGATTTGATTATTTTATATTTAATTGTAAATATTTTTGGTACTTTCTTCTCACTTGGCCATGAATTAAGTTAACTGATTTATGTAAATAAAATTTATGATGAATAAATGTTTTTTATTTAGGAAAATTATGGGAATTGGGACATGAGTGGCGTCGGCTTCTTGTTTTCCAATAATTTGTGAAGTAGTTTATTCCAAGTTGTGGACCTTCCGAAATTCTCCCAAAATTCATAGGATAAATATTATGACGAGAAAAACAACATAATTCGAGATAAATAGTATGTTTGGTGGAAAGATAAGCTTATATAGAGAGAAATTCTAATATGGGTAAAATATATAAGCGTAAGAAGAACTAAAAAGAAAGAAATTCTTACGAAGGGAAAATAAAATATTTTCCCCATCTTTAAAAATAATCGTAAATAAAGAAAATGTGAGGCATACTTTAAAAGTATAATGTTGTTGGAGAAAGTCATTTGGGAAAAAAACATTAAATACCACTGACCGAAAATAATGGGGGGATGGTTGCTCCATGAGAATTAGAGAGAAGAAGAAAAATAAGTCTGAGCCTTAGGGGAGTTACTAGTGAGCGGCTTTTTCCCATAGTTTTCTGAAGGAATTATTTCAAGGAAGATAAGTTAATATTGTATTAAACAGAAGTAGTGAATATATATAAAATTGGAGCATTGGTTTGAATATCATAAATGAATGTTTATCTTATATAACTTCTTGAGTTAAATTAGTGCGATTTATTTGAAAATAATATTTATAGAGCAGTTTCAACCATATGGAAATAAAGTAATTAGAAAAATTATATGTGAAGATAAATGTTATTGATGCATGATTTCTTGCATATATAAAATGTAATTAAATATTCAGATGTTACATGTTCCTAGCTATATCAGTACTTTTGAATATTATAAAAAAGGGAAAAGATACATGGAATAAGAAACTATATATTAGTTATCCTTTAAAAATGGTATGGGAAAATCTTCAAAAACACATCTCTTTTAAGTACCCACATTCATGAGACTTATGGGTAAGACAACACTAGAACTCCTTCATGGAAATTTATATTACACTATAACGTATAATATTTTAAATTTTAAATTTATTAATAGTTGATATCATCCACCTGACAGTTCTAGGGAATCCATGTAATGGTTATGCATGAAGAAATAATAACCCATGTTATGGTTCTGTATGAGCCCACAGTATGAATAATAACTAATAAAGGTTTGAAAAGTATTTTAATGGAAATATTTCAAGTTGGTTTGAAAGAAAAGAAATTAATACATGTAAAAGTAGCAATCCATATTATACATTATGGGCCACTAAAAGTAAACATATGTGCAATGGATTCAAAAAATATAGTAGAATCCTTTACGATATAGGAATGATAGTATAATTTAAAATGAATAGATCCCAATAGAAAATTTATGGGAGTTATACCTAAGTTTTGGATATGAACTCTCAATACAATGTACCAATTATGTCAGTTCATTACAAAATGATGTAACCATGGATGGAAAATTGGTACTATTGGAGTGGTAATAAGAATATAGGGATCATTGTTCCAAGCCACAACCATACTGTAAGTTGTCATTGGCTGTTGATTCAAACCTGGGGTACAAGTAACCTAGTAGTTACTACCTTTACATATATAAAGGAAGGAGCACATGTATTGTTATTCTTAAAATATAAGGATCCAAGTGATATGATGATTACTATCTTTATAGCTAAAGAAAACTATTTTACTACTAAAGTAAATATAGGGATACAAGTAAGCTGATAATTAATGCCTTCAAGATATTAAGAACGATATTATGAAAACATCCCAAGACACCATGACCAAGATACTAAAGACTTAGTGTAACAAAATCAAAAGGGCATTAAGAGTCCATGTGTAAAGATCAAACCAAAATAGTGTGAAATAAATGTACGTATGTGGAGAGGATATGTTAAGGCATTAAGTATCTATATCATAGAAGACCCTTAATAGTGTGAAATGCACCAAAAGAAGTAAATTGATAAAGAATGCATTACATAAAGAAGTATGCAACCAGAAATACACCGCTATGTTAAATAAACCATTCGTATGGACTTACAGTGGGTAACTAATTACTCTAAATTATTTAACACGAGTTGACAAGGCATGTACATATGATTTCCATGCCACAAGGATTGGTATCTCCTTTTTAATCCAATAATTATGCAAGGATGTACAAAGAAAATACGAGCATACGTACATGACCAGATATAAATGAGTACGATATGAGTACATAGTACCTAAGAAGAAAAGACAGAATAGTTGTAGTAACTTAAGTTCATTTACAGATGGATGTCCATAGTTCTAAGAACTAGGAACTCTATTCAATACATTATACATGTATATTCAATACATTATACATGTATAATAATAAGATTGAGATCAAATAATTAAATATGTTCTTAAAATTTTGATAGAGATCAAATAATTAAATATGGTTTTAAAAATTTGATTTGGTTGTACATTTTTGTTCTGAGGCTTATTTTCAACTTTAAATTTCTTCTAATCCATGTGGCATCTAGTTTTTATTCTCACATGGATCAAAATCTACAAATTAAAAAGATGTTCCAATGCTAATATTCTTTAGCTGACATAAATTTTCACAATCACAATCCTGAGAGAATATAAAAAAAAAATTCCATGCCGAAATTCGACGGATATGGATCAAAGGGAAATACATGATAGCATATATCTTCTCCAATAATCATCCAAGTGTTCCAACAATTTCAAAAATTCAAAACCTATATTCTTATCATCTAACTGACAATAACTTTATGAATGAATGATCTTTGAAATTAATAACACATAGGTAATTACAAAGTTGTTATCGAAATCCTTTTCATTGCATTACAAGTCTACAAAAATTATAATATCCACATAATTTCTCTGGTTCCAAAATTAACCCCTTTCATTCCATGTCTTGATAAAAATTCTTACAACTATTTTATAACCAACGAAGAACTTGATTCAATGTTAAATATTCTTTCTCATTTCTTCATTATTAGGAAAATCCAAACCAAATCGGAAAATTACTCCAAGCTCCAAGATGCATGCTAAAACATGTGTCCTTTTTATTTTTTCCGCATTATGTAAGTTAGGGATGTGTAAGAGTTCAAATAAATTCATCAAACATATAGGAATCTAGAAGTATCTATAACCTATGAAAAAACAAAAATAAATGAAAATATCACTAATGATGCACCTACACCAAAGTGGCACAAAAAGTATGATAATACATATAAGAAAATTAATCAACATCCGTATCAAAGAAACACATAATATTAAATAATTAAAGATGGTTTATGAAAATTATCCATATATTAGAAATGCATAATGCTACGTGGATACTCTCAACATAAGGCTTCGTATATCATACTTACATTTATATCGCCATATATCCCATATATCCTTCCTATTGATTTAATAAATTTAAATTCATATGATCGAAACTCACAAACATGTCCAGTATGACACCATTAAAATATCGATAGACCCACAAAATATTATGGATATTTTACTTGATAATTTGTCACTACATATCTACTAAAATATATTATAAAATCTAAAATCTACACTATAAGGGTTCATTACTCCTTAGATTTATGGATTTCTTTGTTATTATTTAATGTGTTTTCATGAAAATTATAGCCATTTATATAATATATAATAATTAAATAAAACTAAAAAAATAAAAAATTAACACAATATATAATTTAGGAAACACTTTTAGGAGAAAATCCAACTAGAATGTGAAGATTCTTTCTTACCTTTCTCTAAATGGAAAAATAGATGCAAGTAAAAACAAACGAGGAATATTAATTTTGGTTTAATATAGTGCATGAATCCTATCTATTTTCTCTCTCCTATCCACTTTAAGCTACTCTACGTATCTATGGAATAAAATGCAGTCATATAGAATGGAACCCATTTTCTTCATAGTGGCCCAGATATAACACAACTCGATAACCTACTACTCATTAAGTTTGACTCTTTCAACTGTTCACTAGAGTCAAAATATCGAGTCTTATATATTTTTCTTCATCATGATCACATGGTTAGCCCATTTCTATGAATAATGGGGACTAACATGGCATCCTCTTGAGTTATGGTGGTCACTTTTGAGTGGCATAACTTTTGCATACATACTTTGATTGAGGCGATTCTTGCACCATTCAAAAGTTATATATGTGTATAATAGAAATACATTTTGTATCACTTAAGATAAAATTACTACCCTCCAAAAACTTCCCTTTGATGCCTCAAACTACTTCTAGAAGGTTTCAAACCCCAATTTTCCAAAGTGGGGGTTGCTAGTAAAAATGGTCTTGTAATCTTATTTCTTCAATCTTTCCACTGTAAATGTATAAATATATATGTAAAACCATATAAAGATCCAATATGGGTCATGCATAATTGATAATAATGATATGTTCTTTCCATCCTTCTAATTATAAGAATGTGCACAAATATTTTATGTAGAGCACCATTTTACCATGTAGTTTTTTTTTCATATTGGTATATCCATATTTTAAACATTGGTGATTATCCATTTATTTTTCACTATAAAGATATAAGAATTATTTATATGAAAAAAATACCCCTTTTCTTAAGTGGTTCATTTTCCTCTTTACAACTTTCAAAGAAATAATTATCATTAAAACATAGGAAATAGATGGCATAAGAGTCTGGTAGCTATCCAATGCTATAAATTTGGTGATTTTTCATCCACAGGTTTATAATTTTCATCAATCTTAAATGGAGGACCTTAGAGTGAAGTTCCATATTTCTAGGAAATTTTGTTCTGTAATAGTCTTGTTTGAATTATGGATTTTGAGTCCAATCACTCACCTAATATTCAAAAAAAAAATATTTAACAACAATTTCCACCTTCACATTCTTCTTTAGTAATTTGAAATTTTAGTTATTTCTATACAAAATTTGAGATAAATATTTGCACCCATATATTTCCCAATTCTACTTTTACTTCCTCATTTGATACATTTCTATTCAATTTTTTGAGAACTCTAGATAAATAGGACCACAGAATCCGTTAAATGAATATTTTACCCACAAATTAGGTGAAATGAGGTAGGGTAGGAATTAAAAACAATGCATTTACTCCCGAGATAATTTTGTAACGACAGAACTTGCTAGAACATATGTTTTTCAGCACTTCATGGTAGCATGCACTTAATTTTGTGACATCAATAAGAATAAATGCTTCAAGAAATATGCTTATGCTTCAATAAATATGTTTTTAGACAATTATAAAGAACAAAGAATTTCTCAGCACTTCGAAATTTCCATTTATTAAATAAATTGGACTAGTTCTCAATTCAATTATTGAGGTAAGGAAGAATGGGCTTTAGTGTCAATTGATATGGATAAGAAAGTTTCAAGGTTTATTCTTTGGGACCATTAACTTCTACTAATTTGTAGATTATTACTATAGAATTGCTATTGTGCGTTTCATTTTTTGCTCACTCGTGTTTTAGTTGCACTCTCATTCATTTGGTACTTCTTATTGTTTGACTTATTGAAGAATCCTACCCTCATTTCAAAATTAGTAGTGAATCTACTATGTACATAATTCACTAGTTTTTATCTTCATGCGACTACATAATCTAATGACATATTTGATGTGCATGGTTTATTATAAACACACGAAAAATGAATTTTCTCTTCCCTTGCGACTACATAATCTAATGACATATTTGATGTGCATGGTTTATTATAAACACACTAAAAATGAATTTTCTCTTCCCTTGCAAGAACCTAAATCCATTGAAAGAGTAGGTAGAGAAAAATATGAGAAAAACAATATGTTAAGTTTGTTTTTTGTGTGGGAAGATACCATATAAAAATGTAAACGAAAGAACATAGCAATAATATTTATATTTATATGAATGCACATGCTTCAGGTTTATCATTACAATGAGTTGAATGCTAAATATTTTAACTATTATTACCTTTCTTGAAATTAGAATGCATGCTTAATTTTCTATACTGATTTTCTACCATAACTACAATGGAAAAGCAATCAAAACTCCTCAAATGATTCTTTGTTTACATTCATTTTGATGAACTTTGATTTATACATCATTCATCTTTGGATCTTTGGTTCAATAGACTACATATTCCTTAATCATTTTCATAGCTTAAACATTGAAGTATCATATTTTTGATCACCATAAGTAAGAAAATTTTATATAGGCTCAAGTTACTAATTACATAAAAAAAAATATATTAAATTTTGCAAAGATTCCGCAAGTGAATGCCTCAATTTTTCTTATAACAATTTGAATTTTTTTATAAATTAAAATGTAGATATATTAGATGAAAGGATGACATGGATGAGATATATTTTAAATCCGCACTTGCGGGATTTCCCAAAGAAGTAAGAAATATTACTCACATGAGATAATTCATATATAAATTTCTATATATATTCTCAAACTATTTTTGATTAAGAAAATTATAAGTTTAAATATATTTAGAAGAGGAAATTCAACTCAACAAACGATGGAAAGAAAAGATGCAAAAAATTAACCTCCAACTCTATTAGGAGAGATCGATCGAAAATGTTGATTTTGGACATCATGTTGCTAACATTGGTTAGGTAGAAGGTGGTAGATATTTCATGAAACTAGTCATTCAAAACATGGAATTTTATTTGCAAAAACCAACAATATTTATGATGTATAAACTAGTGATTCAAAACATAGAATTTTATTTGTAGAAACCAACAATATTTATGATGTATATAAACATATTAGAACACAAGTACATAAAATATTAGAATAACACTACAAAAAACTGAAACAAGTAGTTTAAAAATATATATATATAAAACATGATACAAATGTTGAACTTTCTATGGTAGATACTTCAACAAGAAATTAGCATGGAGAAATTAAGTCTATGACTAAATTTCCTATATTTCAAAAAATATTAAAAAATTAAAATAAATGTGGTTTGAACCCCTATGTTAGAAAGAGAAAAACATTTATTTTGTAGAATGTTACACAAGTTGTAAAATAGAAAAATTGGTCAAAATTTATGGAAAAATTATTTCTAATCAACTACAAAAAGTATATGCCAAGTACAAAATCATTCACATTTGAAAATGCAATTTTTTTGAGTAGCCAATCAAAATTCCCAATGGGATTTAAAAATATCGTTCTGTATGACTAAGTTGGGGAAAATAAATACTAAACTATTATATTTGGTGAGGTGCGTAAAATTGAGATCATTGATTCCAATGGTTTTGTATCCCTAATGTAAGTAGGAAGAGCTATAAGAAAAGGGGTAGTAGGTAATAGAAAGTATATATGAAAAAATATGTATTATCTTTACATTAATGCGAGGAAATGATAGACAAAGAAAATTTTATTGGTCAATGCTCTAAGAGGATGCCTAGTAATTTAGGTTTAAATTGGAATTGTTACTTAGGTATAGAGGGGTCGAATAAAGTGTTAGTTTATAGTCATGAGAGGAGGAGAATACTAATCTCCAGTCATTATGATAGAAATTTGAGGAATTTCGAAGAGCCATAGTAATTGTAATCATCCCAAAGTTTAGCTTCATGAATGTCCATTTAGAATTAGAGAATAACTAATTAGTACCACTATTAATCTAATATTTTATGATGAATATTCCCTTATCCTGAAAATGGCTCCTGATAATCAAATTCTAGTGATTTTTGGTGGCATTGCTAGTATTACTAATTAACATGTAGACAATAATGGTTCTTCTATTGCCATATTTATCATGGGATTTTTTATTCATTGCATAATTATAGGAATTGAAGGCATGGTATTTTGTTTTGGGGCTCAGTTGGTTGCACCATTGTGACTATGTTGCAATATTGGTCAAGAATTACTTCATTCTTGAAGGACTAGTCGCATGAATTATTATTTTAATACAACACCACATATTATTTAAGGACTTAACTCCTTTGAATAGATAGTGATCATAATTATCTAAATATTTTTAATAAATTTATGCCATCAATAATGAACCTTAAATCACTAAACCCTAATGAAATATGATCAAATGTTAGTGGAAAACTAGGAATTGAATATTTGAAGCCCCATTCGAAAAGGAAATTTATCTTGTGATGAAGTTTCTTAGCCCACTTGAAGACTAATACCATCCATATCCTTTAAACATATCAATGGTTGATCAAGAAGGTTAGTCATTAAGGTGGATCATTAAATCTAAAAAATTATAACTTTTGTCTACCTCGTTATAATATGGACATTATCATATATATGTAAAAGATAATAAATGTGTAATTTAATATCTAAAATATTAGCGAAACCATCTTCGAACTATGAACTAAATAATTTGGATAAAGGAGAGATCCAAATCCTAAATAGGAAAATGATTCTCTATTACCAAAAATCTGAGATTTGTTGGAAAGCACGACAATACTAAGACGAAAGGGGAGCGGGTGGGGTGAATCATTAATGTAGTAATTTTACCAATTTGAAAACATTCTTTCACTTTGTGCAAGAACACAATTAACTACCTCGATAGTCAAAATGGAATACACAAGGAACAAACAAATTCTTCAAAACTTCTCTTTAACTACTTCACATGGAAACCTAAAACTTGTTCTTACAATTACCTCTCTACAAGTAGCAAGAAGCTTCAAATCGTTGATTTATCGGGTACAATTGAATGGAACTACAACCCCAAATATTTATTAGTAACTCCTAAAAGGACCACCAACCCTTGATCTGCAAGTTGCAACTTGCTTGACAATCATCGGTTCCTTTTTCATCCATTTCCATACTAGAGATAATGAATGCCACTTCTGCCTTCAAAATAAAACACATTCCTCCTTAATCAGCAATACCTTCAGCAATATTTAATTACTAAGAATGACAACACCTTACCTATTAAATAATTCCCCACAAAGACTCATGTTCAATATTCTTGTTGAAGCCCGCTTATAAAGAATTTTGGCTCGATATTTTTATCCTCTTCGATTTTATTTTATTGTTGCATGAATCCTTATTTTTTCCTTTATCCTATTTATTTAAGTATTTGGACATGTTCACCAAGTTCTAATACTTCAACCATCCTTTTCTACAAGTTAAATTGAGATTATTTGCTTATTTTACCTAATTTCTATTTTTAACAGGTTTTTCTAGAGCTTTTTTTATTTTTATATACAATTAACTTTGGCTTATTTTCCGAATGCGCTACCAAAACTCACAATTACACTCAATTTAGCTTACCCATTTCATGCTATCCCTTTAACTATTTTTATCCATATAACCACTATGTGTGACCACAAAATAATCCTTTAGGTGTTAAGCCTGCTTTATGCCCTTCGCGTGCCCTTGGTCTTATTTCTATGTGAAATTTACAAGAATCACACTTATGCCATACATCTCTCTATCCTGGCACATTGTCAGTGAAATTCATTATTAAACATATGGGATATTGTTTTGGTGAGATTATCTGTCAGAAAGGTCCTCCTAACAACTTTTTTATTGGTTTTCATTATGTGTTTTCAATCCGACCTCTCCCAGCTCCTGTTTCTTAGTGCTCCCCTTATAACACTCTCTTAAAAAATTTGAGGTCACACATCCATGTCGACATCATGCTGACATCACTAGGAACACCTAGCACCTCTGGAGTGGTGACACGTGTAAACCATAAATACAATTCATGGGTACTTGAAAACTGCAAAACATCCTGCCATGTATCCACCTCATATTGGGTAGTTTCAGGCATCATCATCCATTGTAATTCAAGCCATTCAAATTCTTCCAGTTATCCTTTGTTAGATAGGAGAGAGAAAGGGTCCTAGAGGCCTGTTTTGCAATGATTTTTTTGTTAAAATTCTAATGGCCTACCATATTTTTCTTCACAACTTCAAATGTTCCTTTACGTTATAGCATCATTTTTCACCCTTGTATACTTGATGCTTTTATTCATGTCCTTCGATAGCCCTTTCCCTTTAGACTTGGTCCTTTTCCTAAAATATATTATTTTAAATTCCATATGCAATTTTTTCCTCTAAAGGAGTGTGCACATGTGGGTCCATCTATGCCTAACCCACGTATATAATTTGAAATATGAAAAAATATAAAAATCCCTATTTTACGGGTGCGGTTTATGGGTTACACTAGAATCCTACCTATAGGAACCAATGGCCTAACAGTATCCCAACTGAGACAACTGTTTTGGGGTGGAATAAATATACCCAATGGGAAGGCCTAAGGGGCGAGAAAAAGAGAGGATATTGATATTATAGCCAATTAGCCCCTCATCAAGTCTGATATATCCCTCTGCCTCCTAAACTCCCAGGTATAGGAAACCCTTGTTTCCCCATAGAGATGTTCATTTCCTTTATATGAAATTTATGTTTATGCATTTGGAAGAGGATTGTTGAGGCTTGGTCTTGAAGGTTCCAAGGACGATTTTTCTTGGAATCGTGGTTGAATCAAGTGGTATTTTTCCACATTTATTTGTAAAAATCAATAAATAAGCTTTATAATTCTCTTCATAGTTATTATCTTTATGATTTCACTTATGTTATGATCCTATTATGACTGGTTTCATGTTTTATACCTATATTCTTATATGATCTAATGTTAATATATTGAACATGCTTTGACCTACTACTAGTATATATGATTTTCTTGAATGAGTTGTATGTTTTGAAGCATTGGAAGAAGTAGATGGTTTGAACCTTGTAGTATCTCATTCAAACATAGGACCTATGAGTATTATCACTTTATCCCACTTTAGTAGTTTAAGCATTATGAATGCTTGTTTTCTTGTTTCTTGTTACGAAATTCCCTTTGCTATATTGGGGTTTCCAACCCACACCCTACTGTATTTTATCCCGTAACATAATTGTCGACTCCACTAGGGATTAAATTCTTTAGATTCCTAGTTTGGGTTGTTTCTCTCTTCATCTCGGCTTTCTTGTATGGTTTATTGATTTTTATAGTATCTTTGATTTATTTGCAGTTTAGAAAAAAAGTATCATCTTTTGGATCAAACCTAAAATTTATTTATTCTTTGTTGGCTAATTTATATGTGATTTATAGTTCATACAGTTACATACCCACGCTCTCTTTTCCATAGAAACACGTGTATACATGTGTTTCCTTCAGTACAATAGTGTATATATGCATGTCTGACACTGCCAAACTGTGTATGTTTATTTTGAATGATTTTTTTAGATTTTGTGTCCAATAATGGTCTTTTGTGATTTTTATTGCTTTTGTTTACTCATTGATGATGTGGGAGAGGCTTGCTTCTTGCAATTTTTTGGTTTCTTATCTCTCTTAGTGGAAAAACCTAATCAACGTAGGGCTTTATTTTTGGTAAAGTGTTAGTTTTTGTGTTTGGGTTCAAGGCTTCTTGCTGATGTTCTTAGTTTTTATGAGCCTTTGGAACAAATAATTGGTCTCAATTAATTTATACCCAACATGTGCATTACTTTACCTTTGCTTTCTTGAAAGTTGGCCTTTTTATTTTTTTCTTGGTTTTTTAGAAAAAGGGCTTTTCGCAATCTGGAAAAGCCTTCTTGTTTTTCTTGAAATTTTCTTACTTGCTAGAGTTTCTAATGTTGTTGTTTAGATAAATTTGTTTTAGGTTTTATCCTCTTTCCATTTTAAGTCTCATCATGTTAATTATTTATATGGCTTATGGAATTTGAGGTTTTTTATGCTTGAATTTGATCTTGAAGTCTTTTGGTAGTTTTTGTTTTCTCAAGAGCTCTTTGTGTCATTAAAAAGAAGAAAGATAAAAGATTCTTGTTGTTGCCTTTCTTGTTCCTTTTGGTTTTTTTTTTGGGTCTTCTTATAATTTTTGAGAAAGTGTGAAGGTTTTTCATTTGGTTGAGCTTGCTTGATTTTGGGGAAAGTCCTTGTTTGAATGTTTTCACTACAAGGAAAAGACCCTCTAGCGGAGGTTATAAAGGAGGTCTTTACTGTGATAAAATTGGCCAAAATTTTCAAAAAGATATTTTCTACAACATCTGTTATTGGTAACAGAGGTTTTGATGGAGCTTCTAACATAACTTCAACAAAACTAAAAAAAACTGGCTGGCCGGAGGTTTTTACGGATGTATTTCTTATCGGTCGGTGCATGATTCAATGTTCAATGCACAAATGCATTTTAACCTTTACACAATGGACTGTAAAAATACCAAACACTGAGATAAGAAACAAATTACATAAGCCCTCGATGATTTTGGCAATGTCTTGGGACGAGTCACCAAAACATACGCACCGAGTCGATTGAAGGTGCATGCACCGGTATATTTGTATTATAGTGTAAATAATCGAGGAATTTAATGCAAAAAGTACCTATGCATTACAAATATGAATGCATTGATGCATTTAAATTTTATTTAGCAGGTGGATATGGGTTGTGTAAAGTCCCCGTGTCGTTAAGGTGTAAAAACGCGTTGGCATGTTAAAGGAAAACCATACTTGTGCATTCAACACCTATCCTCCTGGGTTGTAGCCATCGATAAATCACAATGGGTGCTCTAATTGGTATTGATATTTGGTGTGGTGCTCATAGTTCGTCGAAACACGCCGGCGAGTAGTATCATCCACACTCATTGGTGTTCATTTTCGGTTTTTTAGAGACATCGACCTGTAACAGTGCAATTGTTGTGATTTTTTAAAATTCATTATTCATCCAAAGTCAACATATATCTTATAATAGTATTCACATCAATAAAATTTTTATTAGTGAATTTGAATGTGATGTTTGGATGAATTTTTTATCTTATCATATTTCTCATCTCTTCATTAAAATATTTAATCAGTGTTGTAGCGTTTCACAGCAACAATGGAGAATGCAGTAAAACAAATTAAAACGAATTCTATTATATATATATATATATCAATAAGAAACTCTTTTGCATAAAAAATGGGACAATTATTTTTATCCCTTTGTCTTTCAATTGGGAAACTATGTCCATTACATTAAACAAAATGTCTTCTTTCACAGAAAAATATTTCAAACAATACAATGCCTTGCTTTGATATCCAAACATATTGATCATCATTCATTGTTGGGATCGTTGTCACTCCTAGAGCTACTTCCATGACTTGGGTTATTTGGAGGAATGTTTTCTTCATTGTGTTGATTGTTTTATTCTTCTTCAAGTTCCATCTATAGACATAAAAATAAATTTTAATGACTGTATCTACATTGGTAAAAATAATGAAAATTGCAATATTAAATAATATACATCAATGTAAATCGAAAATAAATGTACCATAGCAATAACTATAAACATTATTTCAAAACCAAATTTCATGCCTTCTTTCAACAATTCATTTGTTGGCGT
Source organism: Pinus albicaulis (assembly GCA_034641835.2). Lineage (NCBI taxonomy): Eukaryota > Viridiplantae > Streptophyta > Pinopsida > Pinales > Pinaceae > Pinus > Pinus albicaulis. The sequence continues at coordinate 489,474,216 of CM076574.1, forward strand.
TGTTCCATAATTAGTTTCCTGCAAGTTTTATACCCCATAAGAAATCATAGATTTAATATAAAATATTTTTTTTTTCTATTAATTATAGACGAAGCTAAGTAAAACAAGGTAGATACTTACAAATTCCACAATTAATTTCTCATATGCCAACATATACTAACAACCCATATTTAACCCAATTTTCATCAAGTCTTCTGATGATTCTTCTTTATATGTTAGCACATTTTTTAATACTTTCAATGATGATTGTTGTAGATCAACTTAAAATATACAAAAATGAAATCTAGTCAATTTTTTATAAGGAAGTAACAATTACTCACAAACATAGATATCAACCCTTTTCTTCCTTGTCATCCTGTTTTATGTTCTGAATGGGTTCCATTTTCTTTTCTTTTCTGCATGAAAATACTTGAAAATTAATATTTAATATTAAATTATTATTTTGTATATAAATACTCTGTGATGAAATTATCTCCATATCTTTAACCATCTCCTTGTACACCTTTTTAGACATTCCTACTGGTATATTTGTGATATCAGCTCATTCATCCTTTGAGCTTTTATAATTTTCCTAAAAAGTAACATGACAATAAACTATTTAATTTTTATATTGATATATGAAAACTAAATATATAAAAAGTAATATTTGTAAATGATTTCCTTGTAGTAATAAATACATCTAATTGTAGAAAAAAATTTAAATTGATATTACTTTTTCAATCCTTTTTTTTGTTTTACATTTTTTCTATTAAAAGTGTGACACGTCTCATTGACCAATTCTCTAGAAAATCTTCCTGTAGTTTAAGTAAAATTTTTTCCTTGGAATCATTGGATTGATTTTTGTATTGTGAGTGGAAATAACGTTTATACATTCATTCCACTAGATCCCTCAAAGTTTTGGAAATTATCATCCCCCCCTGCCTTAAATTAAGCTTCAATGCCACTCTCGATGACCTAAGGAGCAGTTCATTATCATTTGGATGTTCTATTTTTTATCTTTTCTAAGAAAAAAATTCCTTTTTTTTGTTGTTGGTCCCTATAAAACATTAAACATATATGAATTAATAGATTGTTTGAAACATGTTGTATAATATTTTTAAGTATATTATTAACTGAAATTCAAAAAAAAAACTCATATTGGATCAATAGTGTTTTTTCATTTACCCCATTCATCCTTTTTCAATTTTTCCATCAAGCTTTTACGCTCTTCTGGTCTTAGATCAGAAAGAATCTTATCGAGCTTCATCATTCTGTGGCTTTTGATGATAGACACTAAACAACACATATTAGTTAAACTTACATATGGTTGAAAAATAATAATTTTGTGATGAATTTACAAAGAAATTTCCTTTTTCTTTTCTATATGTGCTATGAGTATTTTTGTTACTTGAACTCTTGTTAGACATTTCTTTATCAATATAAAACTTGTACCATTCATTCATATATGTTATATATAAATCACATAATTTTTAGGTAAATAAATAAATAACACACTTTTTAGGTAAAATAAAAAACAAATAAATAAAATGGTGCATCTATTCAAATTGAACGCTCAATATGACTTTCGCAACATAAGCACTGATAACGATACGATATTATTATAAATGCACTGCCACTACAGTAGAAATGATGTACAGTGATCTTTGTCAATAGGAGACCTGGTGCATTATATTAATACTCAAGCACTGATTAACATGAACATAAATTAATAGAAATATTTTTTTTTATCAAATAATTTTTTTTGTCAATAGCATCCAGTGTGTTGTACTAAAACATCGCACAACTGCGCTATTTTAAATAGTGCACACCGATTAAAAAAAGTTGTTTTTTTAAAATTGTGCAAGGGCCGACAAGGATTGGTATCTCACTTTGCAAGTGGTCTTTCGAGTTAGATGTTATAAAAACCCTATAAATCTAAAATGAAAATCCCTAATTGTAAATTTTGGCAGCCATGTAAATAAGAAGAAGCAAGGGTTTAACATAAGAATGCATCTTTCTCAGCTCTTGTTTTCTGAATTTTTACTAAATATGAATAGGAATAGAGATTGTAAATGATTTCGATAGTAAAATGGACAGTAAAATTTAAAATTTTTAATATGCATGTATTGAATCTAACAAAAAATGTAGAAAAAACATTTATTACAGTAAAATTTAACATTTTTCTATACTACAGGGTTTTTGCGTGAGTTACCAGATGTTTCAAATTCTTATTCTCTGAATAGTGATATTGTTCGAAAGTATTTTGTTTCTCCAGAACGCTCTCTTGCTGCAGGTATGTCTCTCATGCAAGTTCCTCTGTGAAAAAAATTGCAACATAATGAAATAATGAATAAATTTTAGTATTTAAAGATTTTTTTTATGAAATTAGATTTATGTAAGTCATTTGCCCCACATTTTCAAGTTTACCATTTTTTTTTTATTAAAAAAAATAAAGTTGTGCTTTTTTTTCCTGATATTCGGTTCGTTTTTTAAATAACAGCACCGATGCGTCCGACAATAAAATCGCACTGGTGCAGTTATCAGTACATTAGAACTGATAACAATAACTCTTTTTTTAAAGCACCAAAATTAATTTTAGGTATGTACCCCAAAATTTATTGTTGATTTTTCTCAAATGTAGGGAGAAAATATCATAATTATATCAAAGGGAAAACTTTTCAAAATCTTGCTTGTTCCATAATATTTTTCAAAGTCCATCGTAGAGTTATCCCTATCCATCTCTCCACGTAATTACTTAAGATTTTATTTGTATTTTCATTATCTAATTGAATTTATTTATTTTTATCCATGTCAATCGGATAAATAAATTTAATGTATAAAAAATTCCAGGTTCATGCATATTCAAAATCGAGTTCAGATGCATAAGATATTCAAACATTTCTAAAACGTCAAAAAATCTTATCACGAGAAGCATACTGCAAGGCGTGGTTCGTAGATAAAAATGAATTTCCACTTCACCCTGCCAGTTGTAACATGCCATCTTCTAGCCAGAATCCTTGGAAAATGATGGTAATAATTGTTTGGTATAATGTCATTATTTCAACATCAAACAAATTAATCATGCATTGACATGATTTCTAATTGATATCATCGATATGTAATAATCCTGTTCAAATATATTTTTTGAAATTATTAGGATTCTAGTGATGATGAGCGACCTACCTATCATCTTCCGTTGCACCCCAAAATAATTTCAAAACAAGAGAAGACCGAATTATGAGAAAAATTCAGAGAGGAACGATACCTGCAAGAATGGTTAATCAGCCACCTATTCAATTTCCACTATGTCCAGATTCACCAATTAAGAATGACTACAACCATAGTAGTTCTTCACGAGCTGTAAATGCAGGAAATAAAATAGAGTTTGGTATGGAGGATTAGTTAAGGGATATGAATTCCGTGCAGATAATGGTTTTAGATGTATTCTAGAACTATTATCAGCTAGTGGATGATGCTCATATCACTGATACCTTTTTTGAAAGCCTTTAATTTTCTTCCACCACCCCTCTCTTTGGACCCGGTGGTCAGTCAAAGTCTACCCAGCTAAGGACAATGATGTTAATGTACAACTTGAAAGCAAAGTTTCGATTTTGGAATGCATTTTTCTTAGAAATTTTGAGGTAATTGAAAATGAAGTCCCTTATATTTTTAGAAACATTGTCATACAATCAACATTACAAATGGTCAATTTTATGAAAACTAATAATTATTGGCATTTTAAATTTAATATTTTCCACCAACTAGATGTTATTCAAAGGCAAGCTTCTTCTTATTGATAATGTATTTCCCGATAGCTGTGAAGAGGCAAATAAACTGTTGAAAATTTTGGGTGTTGACTACATATCATATCATACCTGTCCAAATGATTATATTTTATATAGAGGAGAATATGTAGACAAATGGATATGTCTAAAATGTGGGCATGGCAAGTATGATAAATCAAAAAATAAGGGTAAATCATGTGGTCCTCCTTTTATGATATTGAATCACATGCCTATAATCCCATGGATTCAAAGGCTCTTTCGTTTAAAATAATTAGCTATGTTGTGGGGATGTCATGCTTGACATAAAATTCAGTTGGGATTTATGTGAATCCCAAAAGATTCAATAGGCATGAAGCATATATAGGATACATGGCTCGAAAAATTCAAGGATGAAGTACAAAGTCTATGACTCAACATATCCATGGACGGTGTCAACCCATATTCCGTCCATATCACCAAATATTTCATTTGGCCTATAGTAGTGATAAATACCAATATTCCCCATGATTGTCCTTGAGTAATGAACACCTTATGTTGGATCTCATAGTCCCTGGTGGAAGACAAGTGAAGAATATGGATGTATACTTACAGCCACTGGTAGATTAATTGAAGGAATTATGGGCTGATATAAATGTATACGATGTATCAAGACCTATCGCAGAAGAGAGGAGTTTTTCATTGTATGGAATATGTGCTTACACGACACATGATTATCTAGTCTTAGGAGTTTTCTTTGGTAAATTACACATTTATTGATTTTTTTATATATATGTAACAATATTCTTTCACATATTAATTTAATTCATTGTATATGTTCTAATCTTCATGATATTATTTAATGTACCATGCATACTGTATACAATAATTTCGTAGGTCTTGTAACAAAAGGGTATTATGGATTTAAATGTTGTGGACCTTCTCTCAAAGCTAAATGATCAAACGACCTACAAAATCTAGTGTATGATTTCTCCAATGTAATCCTCCAAGAATAACACCCTTACAAAAGAGAAACATCCACTTTCAATTGTAAATAAGAAAAAACCCAAAGGCCTGCAATAATGACACTAGCTGAATTGCTTAGAATATATGAGAGAGAGAAGGAGAAGGAGTTCATATAAATGTCTGATTCAAATGGGAAGCCTGTGTTCCATGATCCAAAATTATTCGACACCTATGATGGGAAATTTCCCATTATGATGAAAAGGAAATATATATTTATAACCTCCCATATTGGGAGAATCTTAAGATACCAACCTATTAGATACCATGCATATATTTAAAAATGTTTCATCTTCTTTATGGAGACAAATATCACTGAAATAAAGTGACACATTAGCTATTAGGATAGATCTTAGTACTTCAAAAAAAAAAAAAAAAACATTGGCCAAGACAATTAGAAATTACAAGAGAGGGTGGCCCTGTAATTGGTATTTCAAAGAAGGTGATGTCCCATCAATTTAAAAAAAAGATGATATTTCTTTTTCAGAGGAACTTATAATGGGTGTGAGCATGTCATCTTCATATGGGTATTGAATATGGTGTTGCCTCACCATGGAAGACCATTTTTCGAGGTTGAAATTGCATTACCATTTGAATCTTATAAGAGTACGTATAGTGTCAAAAGAATAATTTTACTATTTGTTATCTTAATAATTTTTATCCCATGGGATCATAAAATATAACTAATTGTGTATTCATGTGTTTATAACTATGCAGTGTCATTAGCCTTTGTTCGTGCATGGGTGTGTGAAACATGACTTCACTAAGACCTAGGACGTTTCATATCTAAATTATCTTCATTTGTACATTGGATCACATCAAAGGAGATTCATGTGGCTAGCATTGCACGGTAGCATGAAGAGAGAGTTGATATTGTTTATATGTTTGAGAAGGGACTGATGAAAACTTTCATGGACTTGTATGTTCATCTTCTAATCCACCTAGTAGATGAGTTTGAATTATTTGGGGTGGTTTCTTGTCATTGGATGTTCTTCTTAAAGAGGTACATGAAGAAATTGAAAGGTTTTGTTTGAAAAAGGGAAAAACCTGAGGGGTATATGTTAGAGGGTTACATATTATATGAGTCTTTATATTATTCAAATGATTAAATCAAGCAAATTCATAACACAGTAGGTGTGGTGATTTGGGAGGCTGAAAGGGATGAAGACAAAAGAGAAGGGGAGCTTCCCCAAATGAATGGAAAAATCTTCTTGATAAAGAGTAAGCGAATTATCATTTTCGAATTTGCACAAAGTAAATATTCATGTTGAAATTCAATATAAAGTATATTTTGATCTCATATGTACTATATTTCAGTTTGATTTCATTAGAAAATGCATAAATTGAAGAAATCAATAAATTCTTCCTTTAGAATCCTGAAGTGACACAACTGTGGGTCGCATTGTTTGGAAAAAAGAGGATGAAATGAGAGAGTGACAGGAAGGAGTTTAAACAGTTGAATGGCAGAAGCATGCCTTATCTTGATGATTTAAAAGAAAATATGCCAATTATATGCCCCAATAGTTGGGTTGCTAACCAAGCAAAAGAGAAATTTGGTGGAACCAATCGTTACACACATGCTGAAGACGATGTGCTAAACGTAGGGATTGGGTGCAACACTCGGTAATAATATATTTACGTACATTTTAAAAGTAATAATTCACCATTGAAATGTAAGATACATATTTTATATATTTTAATAGTTGGGTTATTAGACACATGACACTATGATTTTTAATTTTTCATAGGTGGATTTGTTCCCATATAATTGGGCATGTGGACACAATTTTCGCACAGAAAATGGCGATGATGGACACGTCACACAAGACTGGGGAGTGGAAGTTGAGTTCAACCAACCTATTCAAGCTAGCCACAATGATCAAAAGCTAGTACAAGGGACGTTAGGTTGCATTAGAAAGATACAAGGGACCATTGAAGTGGACTTCTCTTCTTTCCGATGTGTTATTTTTAGGTGCAAGTGGTGGGAAACCTTTGATCAAAATAATGTACACGAAGATCAAGATAGTAGGCTAATATGTATCAACTCTAGAAATATGTGGGATGAAGCTAAGGAGCCTTATGTTTTCCCCAAGCACACAACTAGGTGTTTTTTTACCCAGATGTGTTGGATAGGGATTGGTGGTTCGTAATGACACGTGACACTAGATCAAAACATATTTTTTCAGAACAATATTGTTATCATGCCAGGCGAGCTACAAAATAATGATGGTGATGAGAACACATAGTGATATGGTACATGTGTTATTTCATCATTTATACTATTTATGATATGCTTTTATAAAGAAGACGAATTAACCTTATAACTAAGAGTCCTTTTCTCCGAACATTATAATACTAATTATTTTGCATTCTGTTAATGTTAGAATCATTTCACTTGATAATTTGCAATTATGTTGATCTCGAAAGAAATGCACTATATCAAGTTATTTTTTTATGTCAATTTCTAAAATAATACAACTATTTGATTTCTTTAAATGGTTTTTCACTATATCATTACTTAAATAAATACACCCTATTATATATCATATATATATATCTATATATATATATACATACATACATACAGATATATATATATATATATAGATATATATATATATACATATATATATATATATATAAAGAAATGTATTAACGTATACTATTTTTTTGTATGTAAGATCAAAATAAAATAATAATAACCCTAAACATGAATGTATTTTCATTATTTTTTAAACTTTATCTTGTTACAAAAATTCATATTATTCTAGATTTATTATTTTACAATTATTTTTATTGTTAAAAAATTACAATTTTGCAATTTTACGATGATTCAATTTTACAGTAGTTATGGTTCAAATTTCACAGTTAATTTACAATTTTACAATTTAAAAAAATTTCAATTTACAAATTTTACAATTTTAATAAAATTGAATTATGCCAATACATACAATTACAATTACAATTTTACAATTTTACAATATAATAACAATTTCGATTATAAGTTTACAATTTTAATAAAATTGAATCATAACAATACATATAATTACAATTACAATTTTAATAAATATCGTGATTTAATATTAAAAATAAACATCACGGTCATGATAACCATCATAAAAACATCATATTATAAAATACACATTCAAATTATCTAACATCGTCTAATCATCGTGATCATGACAATCTAACAAAGCACAAGCATTGTATAACATCATCACAACACAAACATCAAATATACATCTCATATCAAATAACTTCTATAGCATACACATCTACTATATGAAATCACATTAAATGAACATATCTAACATGACCTAACAATATACACATCATGATGAATAGGAACATGTAAATTAAGTGCATCAACATGAACATAAAATACATGAACCATATATATATAATGTGAAAAATGTACAAATATAATATAACGACATATAAATATCAAATATCTAGTGGTACATCAATATTATAACTAGTGGAGGCCTGCTGAATCGACAGTGCCTGCTCAGATGGATGTGCCTACTCATGAGGTGCGCACTGAGATGGTGTCTTCTCATGAGGTGCATGTTGATATCATGCCTGGTCAGGACTAGATGTTGGCTTCTCATATCTACAAGGTGAAGGAGGAGGAGGCGTAGTACTAGAATGATCACTCCCCTCATGATAATGATCAATCGATGACCTATTTTGTTGTGTATCTCCATGGAGCCTATCTCTCCTAGCTGCTAGCAGCCTGGAAACTCTGACGATATGACACATAAGGCTCATCATATCATAGGGCATGTCCCTCAAGAGCTCTATGAGCGTTTGATAAACCTTTATCTCTCTGATCTTCACAGGGAACACTCCCTTTTCAACCAGGAGTATACATATTCAATCACCCAAATCCATCCCGAATGGAATGTCCACCCTACGCCGCATGGCCGTGGGTATTTACACCCAAGGAGGTCTCTCACCCTCGATAGCCTCTGCCATATCCTTGTCATCTACAGGATCATCCACTGGGGGTGGAATCATGTCCCCAACGAATGTGCCAATATCTAAAAATATACAGTACACAAAAATAATTAGACAATTTTATTAAAAAATTAATAAAAAAAGTTAAGGAACGTGTTAGAATAAATGTTATTCTAATTAATCAATACAATAAAATGAAACTATATTAATTTAAATAAATCACTAATATTACCTCTAGAATTTGGTGGTTCATCATGTGAAAAATATTTTGGTATACCCTCACCAATCCAAACCCGCGTAAGGACAGTGCAGCATCACGAACATGTGATCATCCGCAGTAGCTAGAATCTCTAGTGCATCACTAGAAATATTGGTTGGATACTCGAGTAGACCCCTCTTGGGCATCATCTTGCCCCACATGTGCATCCATACCATTATCATCGGCCTACAGGGCTGACAAAAAAAAGTATGCCTTGTCTCTAGAAACCTCTCAAAAAATAAATAAAAAAACTCTGAAGAAAAAGGGAAGGTCAACCTCCCACATTCCTGAGAACGACATCTATCTAAGGCTATACAAAACTTCCGCAGAAAAATGGTAGGAAATCTAACAAGTTTTGGCCTCTATAATAAATAATTAATCTAAAATAAAAGAGGGAAACTAATATGATGCCCATCACTGGTATAATGTGCAATGATCATCAATAATAGTGAGAGGCACCTAACCTCCTATGGATCAAAAGAAGCAATCCGTAGTTGTCCACCAGACACCTGAAAATATACAAGAGAAATTATATCGTCCCTAATGTATCTATGGGAGAAAATAAATTGAATCCATGTTGCATAACTGACGAGGACATGAAGGAACTCGAGAAAATCCTCCCCTCTCTAAGATAGCCTAGTAATAAAATAAATTTCATCCTTAGTGGGATGGTACCACTAGTCAGGACCGACATGAAATACCTATCGGTGGGCATCCCACATGTAGATTAATTTTCCTAATAACCCATTATGCCCCTTCAGGGATGTAGTCTCCTCGTAGAACTTAAGGAGGGCCACCTCCCTTAAGAGAAACTTGGTGGGTACCATAATAGGCTGAGGGTACAAAAGTCTCTCCCTCTCACTTGCCTCCCACGGTTGTATCATGTTATAATTGTCATCCCTATTCTCTTCTTGTTGTCTTTCCTCTCTCCGTTGACATCGGTAAATGATTCACATATTAAATACATCAGCCTCCCTCATACATAAAACCTAATTTTTCTTATTAAATGACAAATGTATTTACAAATATAAAAATATATCTTTTATCGAAAGAAAAAAAAATATTCGGTGCACCACAAAAAACAGTCATGCCCCATCAATGGTGCATACATTTAGATCACACACCATCCAAATTACACATTAAAAAGCCTCACGCACCATGTAAATAAATAAATATTACTTAAATAAATATTATAAGTAGTATGTTGATAAAACATATCCATCTCGAGGTGTTTGTTGTAGTGCAACATACTGCCAGTTTGCAACATTTTACCACTAGCGGTGCAATATGAAACACACACTTTTCCTGTGTGTTATGCTTCACCCAAATCACTATTCAAAAAAAATACTTACAATGTCATAAAAACCATATGTCACATAAATATTCAAAATTCAAATGTAAATCCATTCAGCACTTGTGAAAAAAAACCAATCAAACATACATACAAAATACTCACATTGTCCTGCAAAAACACATGTCAGAGATTATATTCAAATTAAAATTCAAAAAATAAATATACATACCTTTTTTTTTTCAGACTTACCCTTCGTTTTTGATATGTTTCCCTTACTGTAGTGATCCTTGAATGCATATTGTTTCTTTCCTTCCAGAAGCTCGATATTTAATCTGTTGTATCTATGTAATTTTGGATCTCCAAATTCTGAAATTGCACCATGTGGTAGCCCTTTCAGTCCTCTTTCCAACCCTGTATGTCTCGACAATATTGGATTCTTCAAGGAATTATTATTCCCAATATCCTATGATGACCTCATTATAGACTAGTTCAGTAGAGTGAACTTTTAGAAAGCGCCACGTCTAACTGTTTCAACCTTCAGTACTAAAAAAGATATGAAACAAAATATAGTATGTCCTCTTTTTGTCACTTTTAAAAAAAATTAAATGCAGTACTCAGAGAGAAAGATATGAATATTTTCCCAAGGTCACCTGTTTGACATGAAATTGGAGAGCCTGCAAAAAACCTAACTTCCTCAAATCATATCTCTGAAAATATAGCAAACCAATATCATAAATTTGGTCACATGCTTCATGATGATTTCAGATAAAATGGGTTTTTTTGGCATTCAAATCTTTGAATAAAATTTTTTATAGAGATAATTCCACGATGACCTACTTTAATTAGCGAAATCCTTGCATCAAGAGGATATGAGGGTCACAATTTATATAAATTCTTAAGTTGATGGGGTCTTCAACAAGAAAAACTTGAAGCTTAAGAGTTTAAAAAACTATTAATTATTGACTATTCAATGACCACAACCAATGATTAGGGTCATGCGACAACCCCATGGGGTTCTAGCCCACTCACTCGGGTTACTAACTTCAAACACGAATATCTCTAAAACCGTGAAGAATTACATGGTGTGCCATATATTAACAAAAACATCTCTAAAATTAGAAAGCATCCAAAATATCCTTGAATCGAAAGAGAGTATGTTGTTAAGTCAAAATTCCCATGCAATATTAGGGTATCAATTGGTGTTTCTTGGGTTGACATCAATGACAACCATCGATCAACAATCTCCCCCCCTTTGGCATTGATGGAAACACAATTACTCCCCCAATGATCATTACACCTCTTCATACAACATTCTCTCCCCCGTTTTCATCAAAGGAGAAATGTAACTCACCTTGTCAAACGTTATCCTGCGGACCTGTACACACATCAACTCCCCCTTTTTTACTTAGTTAGATAAGAGAAAGAGTCTAATGAGAAATTTGGAGAATCTGAAGCTTTAGGCGAAGATACTCAAATTCTTCATGAGGTAATCGTTTAGTAAATATGTCAACAGTTTGTTCCTTTGTGCCAACATATTCAAGCTTGATATTCTTTTTGGTCACCCGCTCTCTAAAGAAATGATATTTGATCAGAATGTGTTTTATTTTGGGATGCATCATAGAATTCTTGGAGATACTGATGGCACTGGTGTTATTGAAAAATATGGGAATAGGCTCATCAAAGTTGACTTCAAGATCTTACAAACTTTTCTTCATCCAAATATCTTGAGTATAACAAGTTTTTATTGTGACACATTCTGCTTCCCCTATGAATAACAAGATAGAAGACTGATTTTTACTTAACCCTGAAAGAAGCCAATGACCTAGATAGAATGTTTCTCCACTAGTACTCTTTTTGTCATCAAAAATTCCGTCCCAATATGAATCTCTATAAGCTTGGATAACTATATTATTTCCTTTGGGATACCATAAATTATTTTTGATTGTTCTCTTAAGATATCGGAGAGCTATTTTCACAAAAATAATATGAGACTCTTTTGGTGCTGCTTGTAATATTGCTACTTGTTCAAATACCTACATTACATCTGGCTGAGAAGCTCTCACATATAGAATAATTCCAATCATAGATATATACAACCTTTGGTCCACATCCTTTCACGAATCTTCTAAAATTAACTTGCAACCTGTTATTATTGGGGTAATGAGAGTCTTGCAATATTCCATATTGAATTTCATGAGCATTTCCTTGATGTACCTGGTTTGGTATATAAATATTCCTTTATCCTGCAGTGATATCAGAAGCCATAAAAAATATGTTAGCTTAACAAGTAGAGACATTTAAAATGCACTTTGCATCTTTCTGGAATTTTTTTTACTTAATCTATCATCATTTCTTCCAAAAAAAAAAATGGACCACATATGCCTCGATAATTGCTAGCTTATCTTGATCGAATTTCACATATATATTTTTGTCGGTTATTCCTTCCTTGAATCCTTTTTTATGTATATATCCATCAAGACGAGCATACCAAGCTCTCTGAGCTTTCTTGAGACCATATAGTGCCTTCTTTCAAAGTAAACTTCTTCTTCCAATTCACCATTTAGAAAGGCTAACTTAAATCCATTTAGTAGACCTTGATTTTCATTGAGAATGCATAAGTGAGGAACATTATCATAGCTTCCATTCTGGAAACGGGGGAATTTTTTTCTTCAAAATCAATTACTTCAACTTGTGTATATCCTTTGCAGACTAATATTTCCTTATTCCTCGTAACCTGTCTATCCTCATTCAATTTTTTTCCTGAAGATGCATTTCGTTCCAATAATAATTATATCCTTTGGTCATGGACCCAATTCCCAAGTGTCATTCTTCTCAATTTTATCCAATTCTCCATTCAAAGATGCTACCTAGTGTTCATCTTCACTAGCTTCCTCAAAATTTATAGGTCAAACACTGTTAAAAAATAAAGGCAGGCTTGTTGTGATGAATGAAGCTGTCGAATTCTTGTAGTTCAAATTCCTTCATTTATGTTTCTAATGATTTTATTTGACAGATGATTCTTTGGAAACCATTCTTTTAAAGATTTTGCAGAATTTTCTTGTACAATGTATTGATCATTTCTTATCTCCTCTTGGTTTATTGTTGTTTCCTTATTTTATTAGTCTTGTTTGGAGCTTATTCTTCATCCTTCACAGATTCTCCCTTAGATGCCTCATATTTACTTGAAGGAACAATATCATTGTCATCTTTTCTAACACAATATTCATCAAAAGTAACATTTATGTTTTGCATTATTTATTTTCGCCTCAGGTTGTAGCATATATAAGCCTTCCTTTTGCGTGAATAACCAACGGAAATGCACTCATTGATACAGGAATCAAACTTGCCAAATTTTTTATCTTCTCTTTTGATTTAGAATTTGCTTCCAAATATTTTGAAGTATTTGAGATTAGCTGGTCTTCCTTTGCATAATTCGTATGGAGTCATGATACAATTGTTCCTTAGCAAAACTATCTTTATAATTAATACAACTGTATTTATTTATTGAAACCGAAATTTATCATCTAAGTGTCATTTAACATTGTTTATGCCATTTCATGTACGTTTCTATTTTTCCTTTCAACATCTCCATTTTGCTGCAATGTTTTGGCTATTGAGAATTTCATTTTTATTCCATTTTAATCACAGTACTATTGAAATACCTTGGAAGTGAATTCTCCACCATTCTCTTATCTTAGGCAATTTATATTCAAATCAGTTTCATTTTCAACCAACTCCTTGTAGATTCTAAAATACTCAAATTCCTCATTCATTTTCTTTAAGAAGTTGATGGTTGTCACTCTCGTGTAATCATCTATCATTAGCATAAAATATAATTCTCCATCTAAAACTTTTGTTCTCATAGGACCACATAGATCAGTATGTAATAATTCCAATGGATGTGATGCAAATTGTTTTTTTGTCTTGTACTCAACTTTTGTCTACTTGTCGCGCTGACAAGATTCACATATCGTATTGGTAGGTTTTGAAACTTTAGGAATTTATCTTACTTATTCCTTCTTGTTGATCCTGACCAAATTTCAAAAATTTATATGTCCCATTCGTTTGTGCCATAACCAACTTTCATCTTCTTTCACCAAAAAATACCCTTTAGGTGTCTCATCCAAAACATATATTTCAATTGGACACTGCTTGATGTAGCCACAATTTTACCAAACTTGCCTTTTCTAATTTCACATTTATTAGAGTTAAATATCACCGTGTGTCCTTGATCGCACATTTTTCCAACACTAAGAAGATTGTGATTCATATTTTCAACCAACAAAACATCTTTCACCAATCCATTCTTGCTTCTGAGTGTGATTGTACCTACTCCTATGAAGTTTGAAGACCCGTCATTTCCAAATGACAATGTTCCATCCTTATTTTCCTTCAAGAATATGAACCTATTCCTATATCCAGTGATATGAGTTGAGAAACTATTATCAACATACCAAAAATTTATGTTTCTTTGAACCTTGAGAGCGATAGCACATTTTTCAGTCTCCCTTTTCAATATTTTTTCATTGTGATTTTCTGCTATGTCTTTTGAAGAAATTCCAAGCTTACAATATTTAGCTAGGTGTCCAAAATTGTTACATTTGTAACATTCGACATTGTTAGTCATCAGTATTTTTTACTTGTTAGTGATGACTAGTTGTAACAGCCCAGTTTTCCAACAGCCGATCTGAAAATTTGTCAAATTTGCCAGCTGGGAAAACACCCATAAAAATTTTTGCTCTCCTACCTTTTCAGTCTGCCCATGACGAGATGAAACCCCATTATCAAATCCTACCTAGCCTCAGCCATACTAGTCTGCCCATCATCCCTAAAGATATAATCCAAATCTGTTCAAGAAGCCTCCCCTACGTTAGGAAGTGGTGCTTTAAGGCATTTCACCCTTGGCAACCATCAAAAGGCAAAAAACCCCCATCTGCTACATACCAATCATGACACACCTCCCACTGTGCTAATGAGGTTAGTCACAGCTCTAAGTCACGCCACTTACATGCCCCTAAGTCTCAGCACTGCACAAACCACAGTCTCAAGCTGATTATTAGGTGTTTTACACTGTTTATGGATTTTACAAGCATAAGAAACATGTCAGCTCCTCAGAAGAAAATTCTTGGCTCCACATGAGAAGACAACTGCTTCTCAATGTGAACATGAGCCTAAGATGCAATTGCAGGACAAAGAGTTATTCATCAAACTCTTGCAGCTTCATTCAGCATGAAAACACAGTGGAAGAAAGACAACACTGTCAAACAGACTTGCAATTTGTCATGGCCAAGAACCTCCTTCATCTATAAGCAGAGGGTTAAGGCGCCTCCTTCATCTACAAGTAGAGGGTGATGGCCAATGTTGACTTGAAAAATTACAAACTGACTGTAAGACAGGCTTGTTTTTACACAGTGAAATAGTAACTAGAGGTTTCTAAGGGAAAGTTATGATAAAAAACAGGGCTAAGATCAGAATTTTTCAAATCAAGAGAAAGCGGAGTTATTTGGTATTATGTCCTAAGAAAGAAGATAAATTGAAGTTTCAGGCATCATCATCATGGCGCTACAAAAAGAGTCTCCATTGATCAAAGCTATAATAACAAAACATCTCTGCAGGGGTGCTAGTATGAATGGCTCAAATCAGTGCTGAGCAAGAAGACACTTCAGTAAAAAGGACCTCTGTGTACTCTTATGTTTCTGTTGGATGGTGGAATATAGTCTATGATTTCTAGATATACATAGAGTAAAATGATGCAAGTATTATACAACCCCAGACATAAGCCATCTTGATATCATTCAAAGCGCCAGTGCAAGTCCAGGTGTTGCAATCCACACTCCACCACAAAGACAAGTGTATTCTTCAAATGCAGCAGGGTTGGTGATTTCAGAGCTCCATTAGAAGGAAAATGACTAATAAAAGCCTTAGTATCTATGAATTATTCCAGCAGTCATTCCACATCTCACATACTTTCCTCCTCAACACAAAGATATAAACAGAGGCATTACAATTGAAGCTATTGTTCATAATAGGCAAAAGAGATGCCTTCCCATACTGTCAGTTTTTGGGAAATTTGAGACAAATGCAGGTCTTCATTATTCAAGGGACAGAGACATCATAGTGATATGTTCTGAGCAGAGAAAGTATATTGGAAAAAGCACCCTTCTTAATCAAAGGACCATGGCAAAGTCTGAATAAATCCAAATAAATTGTTGGCACCTACAGTTGGAGAAAAAACTGATGAAACACCTGGAGGCAGAGATTGTCAAACCAAGTTAAGAAGACAAGCCCTCTCCTTTCAAATAACAAAGCAGTTTTTAGTATTTTTTAACAGTTTTAGAGTGGGTTTTACATAATGAATATCACCATCAGTGTTAACAAGTGGCAGAGAATGGTCTACAGTTCATTAGGTATTTTTCAAAGTTGGAGCTTCTGTGTTAAAATGTCTCCAAAGGGGTCAACAGCGGCAAAGGTCATTTTTTCAAATATATGAGCACAATGAACAAAGTTAGCATTTGCAAAGTTTCTTATCATGAGAAAAAGCAAGGGAGTCTTAGCTATTATCTCACAAAGGGTAAGAATTTCGTGTTTTAAATGACAAAAGCTTTTAAATGTTTTCATAAAACCTCAATAAGTATATCAAAGGGTTTTCCCTTTTTTGAAAGGCGAGAGGTAAAGACTGCTTCCCACACGTTTTTGCAAACTCCAAATGTGAACAAAGAACCCTTTTTCTGCCCTCAAGACCGGAGGAAAGAATTTTGAACAAAATGACAGAGTTTTAGAGGTTTTTAACCTGCGCGGTGCGCCTGGAAAAGCACGCGACACTCCTAGAACAAGATTTGCAAAGGGTTGTAACGTACGCGCGGTGCTCCTGTAGCGGCGCGCGACACTCTTGTTGGTGTCGGTCCTGTCGGCCCGACAGTGACCCAACAACAAAAGTTTGCGTGACGTTCTTCACTGTTAAAGCACCGCGCATATGTTCAACGTGCAAAATACCTCCAAACTGATTTAAAAGCTGCTCCAACTCCTCAAGAAGCATTGTCATCAATTTCAAAGGTATTTCTATGCGCCGACTTGCTCTTTCAAGACTGCTAAGATAGAGTGATAGGGATTAAAGGTCATGGTGGAAGGTCACAAGTTTTGAGTTGGTGTTTTATTTGAAGAATCAAGTTTTGCTGTGATTCTGGTGGCTAGAGATGAAGCATTAAAAATCTTTGGAGTGTTGTTGATAAGAAAAACCATGAAACTGCCCCAAAAAACAACTATGAAAACAGAGAGAGCAGTAAGGTGCTTAAAGGTGAAACAGTAGGTGTTGTTAAATTGAAATTAAGAAAGTGTGGAGTATAAAGAGCAGTGTTTTGTTGAAAGGAAGTTTTTTACTACCAGGCCTTTGTTGCCACATCATAAAGACATCTCAAAACTTTGTAACCTTGTCCCTTAAACAAAGTGACTGTTGATTGTGTAAATGCATTATGATTGACTGTGTAAATGCATTGTGTATTCCTTGGTTGAATGGCCCAAACAGAGAGTAGTGTGGTTGAATCAAAGGGGTCTTTATTTTTCCTCCCTCTAAAAAGACAAAGGTGTCTTCTGTCCTCAAACATCAAAGAAAAGGTACCCTCACCACAAAACACAGAACAAGATCACTATTGACTGTAGGTCCTGACGGACTGTGTTTTTGTTCTTCAAGTTCATTTGTTGAGTTGTATGTCCGAAGGGAAGGTATTGTTTGAAAGAACAAGGGTTTTATATCAAAGGAGGGAATTTCACACTACACTCAAAACCATGGTTGCCTTGATCAGAACATTGACTGACAGAGAAGGTAGAATTTTGTTTGAGCAGCAAGAAGATGATGAACAAAGCCATGACAGTGAAGAGCAAAGGCAACCAAGAGATAACACACAGTAGTTTCCTAATGAGGGCAAGCAAATACAAGACATGGATCATGAAGGGCATTCTCCAAAGCATGTGCTATCTGCCTCTCCTAGGCAAGGGGCCATGGCTTCTTCACCAAAGCGGGAATGCCAAGCGAACAAAGAAGAAGACCAAGAAAGGCTTGAAACCGCCCAAAGAGAGCGCACGGTGAGAAAAAAGGAGAAAGACACCTCTAGGCTTGGAATTTTGGCCTGATATTTTAGACATGTTTCTAAAAAGCCTTGAAGGACTTGCTCACCAAAATTGGGCAAATTTTGACACAATCTTGTTTTTTTCACATTTTTGAGTTTTTGTTCAAAAACTCATAAATTCTCCATTTCATTTTGAGGATTCATCAAAGGAGGAGAATGGTATCATTAGATGCCAAAATTTCATGAGCACACCCTCATCGATTTTCAGAACATTTGAAGATCATTTTCCCCCTCAAAACGTCAAAAAATGTTCGCTTTTTGCACACTCTGCCCGGTCTATCAGCAAACTGTAATTTTCTTGATTTTTACACACAAATGCAGATTTGGAGGACTTCCAGGCATCAGATTGGGGAAATTTCAGTTGTGCCGGAAGGTAGACACTCAGATATTTCCAACAAGCTATCATGAGCCTTGTTTTGACACCGGGAAGGCTGCCTAATGTTTCCGGCAAGTCAAGAGACCTTTTGCTGATGAAAATTTGAAGTATTTTTGTAATTTTTGAACCTCTAAAATATGTTTTTTCCAAATGTGCGTTTAGCTATTTTTGCACATGGAAAGTGATGCAAAGTCAATTATTTTTCCCTTTTTAGCATTTTCTAGATATTTTATGAGATATTTTGTGCCTTGGGTTTTTCAAAGCCTCAAGGACAAGTTTAGATATTTTGATTAGGCCAATGAGAGAGGAAGTTGAACCATGAGGTTTTCCTCACTTCAGCCTATATATTCCAAAGGCTTTCATTGTAAAATAAGGCTGAACTTGTGAAGAGAAGCAATATATGGTAATATGAGCTTTGGAAGGAAATACTTGTGTTATGCTTTTGGATTGCCTCTTGGATGCTCTTGGATGAATGATGAAGGACTGTTGATGGATTCCATGACTTGGTAGAAGGGTATAGTGTCTCTTTCTATGTTTTTGTCTTCTAGTTTTCATTCATGAATACATGTTTCTTGCTTGCTATAGATCAGTAGAGAAGAAATTTGAGAAATGCCCATGGAGGCACCTCACATTTCCTGAATCTTCATAGCTTTCATGTTTTCTTCTTCCTTAGTTGCATTAAAGAATTCTTAACTGCTCTTTAACAACTTAAGGATATTGTTGCTTGTTTCATTCATATTTCTATGCTTGCTAAGTATGATTTAAGGTATGCCCTGCTTACCAATGGCCAGCCATAGTTCCATCCATGAAATTTCTCTTTGACTGATTAGGTTATCATTTTGTTGAACTAAGGAGGCCTAGTCCCGATCTAGCCCTTTGCCTAAAAATATGAAAGCTTGTTTGTCAAAGTGCCCAATAACTTAAAGACTATGTTTACGTTTTCCGGCATATTATTTTGAGTTGTTAGTCTGTCTTATGTGTTTTCCCCAAAGTCTGATAGCCATTTCCTGAAGTTAGAGAGTTATACTCCTTTATGCATGGCTTGAATGTTTGTTTCTAAGTATTGGTCAGCTCATAGTTACATTTTGCATGATTAATGGTTTTCCATACCATGTTTATGATATATATTAACCTAGTTATGCTTAAAACCCTTCGTTGTTCCCAAACTTGATGTCCATTTACTCCATTCTGCCCAAAGATCCTTTCTACTTTGAATCAAATCGGCCCTTCAACAGCCTTGTATCACTGTCTGAGAGATTTCTTGACCTTTTGACCCCATAACCCAATTAATCTAACATCTTGTTACCTATTTCATGTCTTTGATCAGTTTCATCCCTCAAAACCTAAAAACCAAAAACCAAAAACCTACTTCATAACTAGCCTAAAATCAGAACATAATAAGCAAACACACAGATATCCCTTACACATATAGAGAGAGCCCTCTCTGAGTCTAGGAAGGCTAGGTACTTGGGCTCCAAAGCTTGGTTTGATGTTACACCGTCATTTGGCTTGCCAATCAGCCAAATCACGGGACCCTAACAGACATCATCTCTCAAATGATCAAATCTGTTAATATCCTGCTGAGTTCCGTAATATCCATTTCTGAAAGATCTCCTGAACCTATCACTATTCCAAACATACGTGCGACATCCTACATCTCTACATCCAAACCTTCCACATGAATAAAAATTACCATAGAATATATGTTGATACCTAGGAGGAAATATTCTTCGAGGAATTTTCTTCCATGATTCTTCCCGTCAGTCCTCATCTCTTGAGTTGGATGGGAGGTCTACCTGCTTGTTATATATTTCATATCCATCTTCTTCTGTTTTCATATAAGGACTTGGCTCCTTTTCATATTCTTCTTTGTAACCAACATTGATGTAGATCCAACCCTGCAATACCCCAGAATCTCTCCTTTCACAGCAATTCCTGTTTCATATCAAGAAATTCCACTTTCTGGTAAATTTAATTCATGCAGAAGCTTCTTTGTTACAAAATAAAACAATTGTTATAAAACCATTTCACTTCCTACTTCATGAAATCACCAATCCAATATTTAATTAACACCCTTGAAACTTTATAATCAAGCTCAAGGCTTATCATAATATTAAGCCTGCTAGCATTCGATTTACATTTCATGTCCAAAGGTATTTGATTGCCACCACTAGAATTTCTTTCCATTTTATGCATATTATAAAAATATGATTGAAATCCACATTGAATGTTCAGTATTCACGCAAGTCTCAGTCTATAATGTTTTACCAATATCCATACAATTTTTTCTCAAACAGACTTGATTTTAAATGGCGCCAGTGACCAAGATTGCCTTAAATTGAATCACGCTCATTCAGATCTTGTTCAATCAAAACTCAACTGGAAAAACAAACAATTGAACCTTTTGACTCATGGCAATGGAAATCCATATAAAACTTAGATTTGACCAGAAATCAAATGCCAATATTGCATACCTCTCTATTCAACGATGCTCAAACTGTAGCGATCTGCAAACACGACTTCTGAACATATTGGAGCTGGTTACAACAAACCTCATTCCAACGCATTCTCTCTTCAGCTTTCATAATGCTAATAGCGTTATCTCCAAAACGTTGTACTATTCCACACATTCCAACGCTCACATCCTTCTTCTGTAATAATTTGCAAGATAATTCTGGAGCGAAAACATCCATGAGCTACTGCGCCTTTTCTTTAGTCGAATTTAAACATAAGTCTTCACTCAAATTCCCCAATGCTGCAATTGCGACTTTGCCAGATTGTAATTCTTCAGCGCTTACAATTCAATGACTTTGCCAAGCTCAAGAATAAGTTGACTTGTGTTACTTCTCTGCAATTTCAAATGTCAATTCGATGTTTAATGGCTCATATACAGAAATCGAATTATTAAAACTTGTCACCTCCATATGGATTATTATGAAATCACCCAACAGATTAATGTTTAACCAACCGTTTGATGTCACCTAGCGTTTCCTCATCGAGTTTCTTAAATGCATATTGAACTCTTTTGCGCATGGTACTAGCGCCTTCAGCATTCAAGGATTCTGGATTTAGATTTTTATTGATAGAAAATGGGATTCAAAATATTAAAACCTCATTCACTCAGAATCAATTCCACTATGTGCATTCAATCAAGGCAGTGTATATACAATCTAATTCTTTGTCAAGACATAAATCGATTCAATCGATTTTTCCTTCAAAAATAGGCTCGAGGCACACTTATGTGTTGCTGTCGTCCTTCACACAGTTACTAATCCCATATACCATTCGATATTGACTTACAAAATCGATACCATTCCACAGATCAATACATACAATTCATCACAATTTGTCTCATTTAACCAGTGGATATAGACCAATCGAGACAAATAAGGTGAAAACACCCTCGTAATTAACAATCAAAGATTAGTCCAATCGATTCAATCGATTTTATCGAACAATCCTAAATGGGCTTTTGCAAAAATTGAACTTCTTTCACAAGGACTAAACACCATTCCCTTACAACATAATAATTCCAGAATTCAAAAAGGAACAAATTCTCTTTCATTCATTGAATACATAAATTCCTTAATGGACATTCACTTTAAAAAAAATCAAATGCTGTATTAACACACACAACACTTACAATACAATTTCCTTCCTCGGCCTGATTTCCAAATCATTGGCCCTTACAAAATTCCCGAAGGCTTCTAAGGAGAAACCCCTGCTCTCTACTCACACTCTCTCTCTCTCTTCAACTATTCAAGTTTGTTCTCCTCACAAAAACCTCTCATATTTATACATAAAAATGAATTTAATTCACTCCAAAAATCTCTCCACCTAATCCTCAACTAAATATATTTTAAATATATTTTAGGTGTGGACTCAATAAAGTCCCATATATAGAATTCCTGCTCCCTAATTTTGCTCCTAATTCTATTTCTCTCATATCCTTTTAATTAATAAAAGAATATTTACAAAATCCTCACTTTTATAATTTATCTCCTATTTTATTTAAAAATAACAAATTAATTAATAAAACAATTAAAATATCACACCCCCCTTTATTACATATTAAAAAATGAAAATTGGCCTTGATGCTCCTGCATCAGACTTCCAAGGTTGAAATTAAACATGATCTCCTGATCATGTGTTTTAAATCTTTGTCCGCCTGGATCCCACACTTTGTTCTGCAAGTCATCATCTGTTGTTGCTTGCTGCTTTTCTCCAGGTTTCCATATCTTGTTCTGCATTCTGCCTCCAGCTATGCTTTCATACTCTGCTTTTGTCCTTCCCTTGCTTAAATTCTTCTGCTTTCTTGCTGTTGTCTGCTGTCTCTGAGACACCTTCATCATCAATCTTCTGATGCTTTCAATCTCTCTGTCCATCCTTTCCTCTGTCTGGAAATTTCTTTGTCTACTACTGCTACTTTCAATTCTTGTTGCTGCCGCTAATGTTGTCTCAGCTGCCACCATAGATTTTGCTGCCTCCCAAACTTCCTGTCCCTCTGCAACATTCTTTTGCTCATCACCTACAAATTTATCTTCAGAAAATAAATTATCATTTAATTCTCTTCCTGCAGTAACATATCCATTTATCTCTGTTTGTATACTAGTAAGCAAAATCAATTTTAACAAACTAGTATCTGCTCCTTCCACGACTTCAAGTAAATTTACTTCAGTGCCTGCAACTTCTTTCTCTGGTTCAAATGTCTCCAGCAAAAATTTCAACCATTTCTTCTCAAGCATTTCATCAACATGCTACAGTTTAACTCTAGCATAACCTACATCTTTCCCTTTGAAAATATTCAGTAATTGTCCATCATTATCTTGATTTATTCTGGAAATCAAATCAAGTTATTCAAACACTGTAGCAGTTCCAAAAAATTTTCCCATAGTTCTTTCTTGGCTATACAGACAAGCCAACTCTTTCTTGTCACCCATGGTAACAAACCTCTGCTTATGAGACATCACTGTCTCACCTTCTTTCTGCAACAGTTCTTCTTCTCTCGAGACAATTCCAAGTGATGGATTGTCTTCTATATCACCTATAAACACAATCAAATTGTCAGCATCAAAATCACAAGACCCAATGGTTCCACTTGTTGATCCATTCACCAATTTTTTTCTCTGCAGTTCCAAGTCTTCTTCAGGACTCAGAAAATTTTCACTAGCTTTCTCCTCAGCTTCCTCTGACAACACTTCAGTATGCTGCGTTGAGTTCCTTTCCAACTCCTTTGTCAGCACATCAGTATGTTTATTTTCATCTACCATGAGACTGCCAGCTATTCTCTCTTTCCTTTCATCCTCTGCTTCATGATTGTCATTCATGAAAACTTTCTTATCTTTCTTCTTCAGCAAATTATCCTGTATTTAAGTTCTCTGCCTCTCCAATGATCTTCTCTGAAGATCTAGTTTCCTATACAATTCAACAATTTCATTAGGAGTAGAACTCGGAAAATTCACACAATTTTCCATACCTTCACCAGCTCTTGACCAATCATCAGCTGGTCCTTCTCTCTCTGCACCAACATTCTGCTGAGACCCTTTTGTCTTCATGCCTTTCTGAGATCTTAACATCTCAGCATTGATCTGAATAGACTTCAGATTCAATTCTGTCTCCTTATCTTTAACAAACTTTAAAGCTTTTTCATCTCCCTGTACTGTACCTGCAAACATGCACAACTTATTAGTTTTAAAACCATAAGACCTTTCAGTCTTGACTGCTTCCTCCAACACTTTCCTTTGAACAGATCTGCGTGTGGAATCTTCAATTTCCATCTTTGGCTCAAGAACTCTAAGTTCCTTATTCAATAAGGAAATCACACTTTTCCTCAACTTCATCTGCAATGGTTTCCAAATCACTCTCTTTCCCTTCAGTGGAAAGATCCATCCTCCTTTCTGATTTTCCTGATCTTGCAGCCATTCCTGTAGTACCTGAAATTGTACCTTCATTACTGTAATTTCTCTTTCTCGGACTTTATCAGTCATCTCACCTCTATGGCATTCCTCAGAACCTCTTCTCTGATCCTCCATGATCATCTTCTCCATGAGTTTCTCACTCACCATGAGTTGCACTAGCCTCTGCAACAGCAAGCTCTCCTGCTGCCCCTTACCTCACCAATCCACTTCACTGGATCTGTTCTTTTGGTAAGTACTGGTTCACTGCCTCTGGAACCTCTTGAGCACTCTCTTTTGCTCTCTCTAGGATATCTCTTCAACTCACCTTCTTCTTCAGGACACTGCAGTTGTCCTCCCTATCCAGCCTTTAGTTGAATTTCAGGTTCACTGCCATCATCTTGTCTGCAACCATAAACTTTAATCACAAATTTCAAATTAGAAAATTATCTCACCTTTAAGATCCTGCATGATCTTGTCCTCCATTTATTTCTTCCATCATGTTCACTGCAATTGTGTAGCTTGCATATCAGATTTAGGACACATTCAAATAAAACACACTTCAGTTCTCAACAGAACCTTCCTGCACTCATTCCGAAAAAACAAACATCTTCAATTTCAACAGAGCCAAGCATTGATACCAAAATGATGCAGAGCCAACCCTGCAATACCCCAGAATCTCTCCTTTCACAACAATTCTTGTTTCATATCAAGAAATTCTACTTTCTGGAAAATTCAATTCATGCAGAAGCTTCTTTGTTGCAAAATAAAACAAAGGTTATAAAACCATTTCACTTCCTACTTCATGAAATCACCAATCCAATCTTTAATTAACACCCTTCAAACTTTATAATCAAGCTCAGGGCTTATCATAATATTGAGCCTGCTAGCATTCGATTTACATTTCATGTCCAAGGGTATTTTATTGCCACCACTAGAATTTATTTCCATTTTATGCATATTATAAAACTATGATTGAAATCCACATTGAATGTTCAGTCTTCACGCAAGTCTCAGTCTATAATGTTTTACCAATATCCATACAATTTTTTCTCAAACAAACTTGATTTCAAATGGCGCCAGCGACCAAGAATGCCTTAAATTGAATCACGCTCATTCAGATCTTGTTCAATGAAAACTCAATTGGCCAAACAAACAATTGAACCTTTCGACTCATGGCAATGGCAATCCATATAAAACTTAGATTTGACTAGAAATCGAATCCCAATATTGCATACCTGTCTATTCAACAATGCTCAAACTATAGCGATCTGCAAACATGACTTCTGAACATATCGGAGCTGGTTACAACAAACCTCATTCCAACGCATTCTCTCTTCGGCTTCCATAATGATAATAGCGTTATCTCCAAAATTTTGTACGCTTCCACACATTCCAACGCTCACATCCTTGTTCTATAATGATATGCAAGATAATTCTGGAGCGAAAACATCCATGAGTTACTGCGCCCTTTCTTTAGTCGACTTTAAACATAAGTCTTCACTCAAATTCCCCAACGCTGCAATGGTGACTTTGCCAAATTGTAATTCTTCAGCGCTTACAATTCAATGACTTTGCCAGGCTCAAGAATAAGTTGACTTGTGTTCCTTCTTTGCAATTTCAAATGTCAATTCGTTGTTTAATGGCTCATATACAGAAATCAAATTATTAAAACTTGTCACCTCCATATGGATTATTATGAAATCACCCAACAGATTAATGTTTAACCAACCATTTGATGTCACCTAGCGTTTCCTCATCAGGTTTCTTAAATGCATATTGAAATCTTTTGCACATGGTACTAGTGCCTTCAGCATTCAAAGATTCTGGATTTATATTTGTATTTATAGCAAATGGGATTCAAAATATTAAAACCTCATTCAATCAGAATCAATTCCACTATGTGCATTCAATCAAGGCAGTGTATATACAATCTAATTCTTTTTCAAGACATAAATCGATTCAATCGATTTTTCCTTCAAAAATAGGCTCGAGGTGCACTTATGTGTTACTTCTGTCCTTCACATAGTTACTAATCCCATATACCATTCTATATCAACTTACAAAATCGATACCATTCCATATATCAATACATACAATTCATCATAATTTGTCTCATTTAACCAGCGGATATAGACCAATCGAGACAAATAAGGTGAGAACACCCTCGTAATTAACAATCAAAGATTAGTCCAATCGATTCAATCGATTTTATTGAACAATCCTAAATGGGCTTCTGAAAAAATTGAACTTCTTTCACAAGGACTAAACACCATTCCCTTACAACATAATAATTCTAGAATTCAAAAAGGAACGAATTCCCTTTCATTCATTGAATACACAAATTCAGTAATGGACATTCACTTCAAAAAAAATCAAATGTTGTATTAACACACACAACACTTACAATACAATTTCCTTCCTTGAACTGATTTCCAAATCATTGGCCCTTACAAACTACTCGAAGGCTTCCAAGGAGAAACCCCTGCTCCCTACTCACACTCTCTCTCTCTCTTCAACTATTCAAGTGTGTTCTCCTCACAAAAAACACTCATATTTATACATCAAAGTGAATTTAATTCAGTCCAAAAATCTCTCCACCTAATCCTCAACTAAATCTATTTTAAATATATTTTAGGTGTGAACTCAACAAAGTCCCATACATAGAATTCCTACTCCCTAATTTTGCTCCTAATTCTATTTCTCTCATATCCTTTTAATTAATAAAAGAATATTTACAAAATCCTCACTTTTATAATTTATGTCCTATTTTATTTAAAAATAACAAATTAATTAATAAAACAATTATACTATCACACCCCCCTTTATTACATATTAAAAAATGAAAATTGGCCTTGATGCTCCTGCATCAAACACCAGTCTTGTCACTATTTTGTCACTGGTTGTTGATGATGTCTTCCAATTACTTGGAGCTATTGGTGTAGTTTTGAAGAGTTTTTCCATTTTTAGCTGCTTTCATAGAGAAACTATTTTTGGTTCCAATGCTTCTATTTCCTTGTTTCCTTACTTTAATTCTTCCATGAGCGATTCTTCATCTCATTTGTATTCTTCAACCCTGATTTTAAGATATAGGACCTATTCCCTTTCCATGTTTAATTCGTCTTCAAGAGTGTTGACATGCTTCTTCTTGAACTTGAGCTCTTTGATAACTGTGATCACTTCATTTTAAAATTCAACCTCAGCCATCTCTTCTTCTTCATCTCCTTCTTCGTCAGATTCTTCCTGCTTATCATGATTGTCCATAAACAATACTCTTTCCTTTATTTATTCTTCATTAGCACTATCTTCATCAGATGAGGAACAATCTTATTTGGAGGAGAAACTCTCCTTAAACCATTTCTTCTTTCCTTGCTTGTTTAACTTCCTTTGACCTTTCTCTCCTTTCGTAACAACCTCATTTTTGTGAGGACACTCGGCTGCAAAATTCCCAACCTCACCACAAGCTAAACATATCAATGGAATTTTACCTTTGAATTTCCACATACTTATTCTCATTTTTCATGTGATGTAGGCAAATTATTCATTTGAAAATTATTCTTCCTCTTCTTCCTTTTCCTCATCCTTACAACTAAAATATTTCTCTTTCAAAGTATGCTTTTCCTTAATAGTCTTCTTGGATGCTGTGAATGCTATTTCTAGGTGAGATTTATCATCCTCATCTTCAGTCCACATTTCATATGCCATAAGCACTCCATAGAGTTCATATTTGTTGCAATTGGTTAGATTCAAACTATATTCTGAGACAGATACCTTTGGGTTGAATCTTGCCGACAAGGTTCTAAGGATATTTCATACAACAATTCTTGTTTTGATAGGTTCTCCCAAAAATTCCAATGCATTTTTTATTTCATTTACACGCTGTAAGTATGAATAAATATTTTCATCTTCCTTCATTTTTGTTTGCTCAAAATTTTCACTGTAAGTTTTAAGCTTTGCTTCTTTCACATTTGAGTCACCTTCCTATATAATATTAAGCTTTCCCCATACATCTTTAGTTGTTTTCAATTTATTACCTTAATATAGATAGATTCGATAAGCCCACAAATAATGATATCTTTAGCCTTTGCATCATATACCATATTTTTCTTACCTTGTTTATCCTGGGTCACTGTAAATCATTTTTCAATGATTTCCCATTCTTTCTATCATTGTGCTAGGAAATGAAACTGCATTATTCCCCTCCAAAGTGCGTAGTTATTTCGATTGAATAGAGGAACTCTATTCTTAGTATACTCCATGATATCCTTCTAGTTGTTAGACTGTTATTCAAGGAACCAAGCTCTGATAGAAATTGTTGGAAATACTAAGCGGGGGATGAATAAGTATTTCTTATCAATTATCACTTTTAAATTTTTTTTGAGAATTAATTAATATTAAATTATTCTTTATGTTTATCCAGTAACAACAGTAAAAAATATAACACAATAGGCACACGAATTTTGGGCGGAAAACCCCCACCTAGTGTCAAAAACCACTGAATACTTTTCTAATAGATTCTTTAATCTTCAACCCCAACTAATACGAGAGGTACAACTTCCTAGAATTCTAGAAAAGCATTCTTCTCCATCTCTTACTGGAAGGATGCCCCAATGCCCTGGTTTCTTCAGTAGTCAACTAAATGGATGCCCCGACATCATAGACCAACCTACCATCCTGAAGTGTTCACAGGCTCCAACGTGTTGGTGACTTCATGCACCAACCTAGCATCTTCTTTCCACCCTATAATGATCATAAATAATATAAGAGTGTGGAATCCCATACCAAGGACAATGATCCACGATGTAAGATGATTCAAAATGAATTTCTTGAACAATACCAATCACCCAATCACACTATGACCTGGAACCCAACCATAACATTATCCAACAATGACACTTATACCTACCAACAATGCCTCTCCAACTCTAGGAAGATTCACTCTTTTACAATAATGGCTCTTTTACAATTTTACAATGATGATTTTTACAATACTGACTTTTGACACCACCTGATACTAGACTTGACACTGCGTCTTTGAACACTAGGAGATTTTGAGATATTTTTGTGCTTGCTTCAAGTAATGTTACTTTGGTGATGCATTTTCCTCCTAGTATGTGTTTGAGTTATCCTATTGTTTCCTCCTTCCTGCACATGCATTAATGAATAATACCAAAACCAATATAGAAATAAAATACTTACATTGTCTTGCAAACCATATATGAGAGAAATATTCAAAATTCAAATGTAAATACATTCAACATTTATGAAAAAAACCCTATCAAACATACATACAAAATACTTACATAGTCCTCCAAAAACACATGTCATATATGATATTAAAGTTGAAATTAAAACACTAATCATACATACCTTGTTGTATTAGAATTACCCTTAACTGTTAATGTGTTGTCCTTACTGGAGTAATTCTTGAATGCATATTTTTTCTTGCTTTCTAGAAGATTGATATTGAATCTGTTGTATCTTTGTAATTTCAGATCTCCAAGGTTTGAAATTGTACCCTATGGTAGCCCTCTGAGTCATATTTCCAACCCCATAGTTCTAATCAATATTGGATTCTTCGAGTAATAGTTATGCAAAATATCCTACGATGACCTGATTATAGATGGGTTCAGGAGATCGATCTTGTAGGAAACACCACGGGTCACTATTTCAACCTTCTTCCCTGAAAACGATATCCAAAAAACTACAATCTATCCTATTTCTATCACTTTTTACAAAATTTAAATCCAATCCTAAGAGAGAAAGTTATGATTATTTTCCCAAGGTCACATGTTGCACATAAAATTTGGGAGCCTCCAAAAACACTAACTTCCTCAGACCATATCTCTGAAAATATAGCAAACCAATATCAGAAATTCAGTCACTAGATTCATTAGGATTTCAAATGTAATGGGTTTTTTTTTTGTGGCATCTGAAGCTTTTCCAAAACAAATTTAGAGCGATAATTCCATGATGACCTCTTTTAAGTAGTGAAATCCTTGAATCAGGAGGACATGAGGGTCACAATTTATATAAATTCTTAGGTTGAGGGTATTCAATAAGCAAATGTTGGAGGAATTTTATGAGTTTAAGAAATTATTAACTATTGACAATGAAATTACCACAACCAATGATTACGGTCATGCCACGAACCCTTGCGGTTTTAGCCCACTAACTGGGGTTAATAATTTCGAACATGAATATCTCTCAAACCGTGAAGAATTACGTGGTGTGACATATATCAACAGAAACATCTTGAAAATTATAAACCATAACAAATATCCTTGACTCCAAATAGAGTAAGCTATCAAGTCAAAATTCCCATGCAAGATCAGGATAGCCCCTGGTGTTTCTTGGGTTGACATCAATGATAACCATTGATCAATAAGATGCATTTTTACATTTTTTTGATAACCTGAATATTGAACATGGCAATGTTTATACTAGAATCTTTGTGTAATCATTAGAAAGAAATATTCGAATACTATTCGGAAAATTACAAGAAAATTCTATTAATTCATGGGCTAAACTAATAAATATTTTCAAAAAATCGATGGGGAATTAAGAACAACGTTGCTTACTAGTTAACAAATTTTGAATATTTGAAAAGAAAACCAAATGAAATTTTTTATGATTTAATTAATAGGTTAAATAAACTTTATAACAAAATTCCCACAGACTGCAATCCTCTAGTAAATGTTGCCAAAGTTAGTTTATCTAAATAATTTGAACATGATTTTTTTTGTAATACATAGCAAAATTAAATCGGAAACTTTAGAAAATATGTAGACTAATGCCATAGATGTTGAAGCCAATACGTCAACATCTACTAAACTGAGAGAAAAAGTTTGAAAAGGCTGAAAAGAGGATGAAAGTTAGAGAACAAGGTACACCATGATTAAAAACTAAATATGAAGAGCATAAAATTGATGAAATAACTTCTCTACTTAGAAATATATCTAAAAAAATATCTAGATTGGAAGCTCAACCCAAAGTAACACAACTAGTCACAGCTTAACCACAAGTTGAATATAGAAGACCTTTTCAACCTCAAATTTTGAAAATACCAAATAATGACCAACAGATCTAATATACATTATTAATTGATGATGAAGACCCTGAAGAAAAAATTCTTTTTGTTACAAATAATATTAATTAGTTTGAAAATTCATCATCTCACGATGTTATTGTTCCAATAATTGAAGATCAATCTTCAATCAAAAATCAATAAAGTTCTCAAATTTATAAATATAAAGTTTTTTTATGAATTTCTCATTGCTGAGTTGAACAAAATATATTACTTAAGGCCAAGCCTAGGAACTGGTAGAACAATTAAAAAGGTTAATTTGGATGAACCTCAAGTAAAAACAACTGACTCACAAACATCATAGGTTGAATCACATAACGAGTCACCAAAATAGAATAATCTCGAAAAAAAATGCTCTAACAATTTTCAATGTTGAGAAAGAATTAGAAAGAGATAAAATTCCAATTCCACTATATGAACTCTCGAAAAATATAGGTTATAAAATCAATTTTCTAGATGGATTCAATCTTCAAATGTTGATGCAGAGGAAGATGCCATAAGTTTGCAGGATGAAAAAACTCAAGTGGTTTTTAGTATTATCTATCATATGATTGATGAAAGTGTTCCTCCTTTTTATGCCACCTTGAAAATTAATGATTTCCTTTTATAAAATTTCATGTTAGATTTTGGGGCTTCCCATAATTTAATCCCTAAAGTAGTCATGGATCAACTTCAATTACAAACCACTAGACCATGTCATGATTTGTACACCTTTCATTCTAAGAAAGTAACTTTCCTTGGAATAATTAAGGACTTATTTCTAAAACTTCCTCAAATCCTTGTCAAGAGTATAGGCTTAGATTTATTTGTCATAGATATTCAATAAAATCTTGGAATGTTATTTTCTAGATATTTTTGTGAAAATTTGGGCAGAAGCTTACAAATGGACATGTATTTTGGTACAATCCCAGTTTATGGATGTGAAAATTTATCGTTATATAGAGGAGTCAAATTTCTTCACATAATTTGTAAAGAAAACCAAGCTATTAATCATCCAATTTATGTTATTGATTAATATTTTGGATGTTTTACTTTAGCTGCTAATTATCTTCCTAATCCTCAGAGTAATATTGAAGAAACTATCAATATTCCTCAAATTTCAAATATTCATGTTTGGAAAATGTATTTTGATGGAGGATTTTCCAAATATGGAGATGGGACTAGAATTGTACTCATATCTCTAGATAAGAAAAAAATATCTCAATATTTTAAATTAGACTTTGAGGTCACAAACAATGTGGCATAATATGACGCCCTAATTTTAGGATTGGAGTTAGCTAAGAGCCTAAAAGTTGAAAACTTGGTTGTATTCAGTGTTCTAGAGTTGATTGTAAAAAAAATCAGAAACCTTTATCAAATCAAACATCCTAGCCTTATAGCTTATATGAATGAAATTTGGGACTATGTAGGAAATTATTTTCAAGCCTTTAATATTACATCAATCCCAATAGAAGAAAATAGTCATGGTGATGCTTTGGTAATTTTTTTCAGTCCTTTTAAAATTCCCGATCCTATGAAATTGAATTATAAAAATGGAGTAAAATACATACCTTCCATTCCTAAAAATCTCAAAAACTGGCAGTTATTTTAAGATGATGAATAGTTAAAAAAATTCTACAAGTAATAGATGAATTTTCTGATTTTCATATAGAAGAAGAACAAATTGATGAAATCAAAATAAATGAGGATGATCAAAATTCACATGTAGATCATAAAATTGTTGATCGTGATATCATTCAATTATCAAATAATTACATTCCAAAATTATTGGTTCCCCTTGAGAAAAATTTATGATCATAATTATGTCTCAAAAAAATCATTACTAACCTCACAACAAGAGAATGTTCAAGAATGTAATATTGGTATTTTTGAAGAGATCAAAAATGTTAAAATTTCAACATCATTTCCATGAGAATTTAAAGATGAATATATCAACATTTTAAAACATTATAGAGATGTATTTTCATAGTCATATGAAGAATTAAAAACCTGTAACACAACTATTATTGAACATAAAATCCCCCTCAAACCATAAGCTAAACTATTTCAGCAAAAATTAAGAAGAATAAATCAAGTTTTTCTTCGAATTATTGAAAAACAAATTAAAAAGTTATTGGATGCAAAGATAATTTTTTGCTTGAGATATTATAAATGGATAGCTAACCTAGTATCTTTTAGGAAGAAAAATGGTCAAATATTACTGTGTTATCTTTACGAATATGAATAAATTTTCTTTAAAGGAAAATTATCCATTACTAAGGATGGATCAATTACTTTAGAGGGTTTCATGTTCGAATAGGATTTGAATATTCAATGGATTTTCTAGATATAAACGGATCCTTTTTGGTCCAAAAGACAAAGAATAGACAACATTTACAACTCCATGGGGTACATCTATGTATGTTAGAATTTCGTTTGGTTTAATAAATGTTGGAGCAACATCTCAAATACAAATGTATCTTGAATTTTCTAGTAAGATAAAAAAAATCATTGTCATTTATCTTCATGATTTAACTGTAGTTTCCAATTTTGATTATAAGCACTTGAAGTGCTTGAGAAACGTTTTTTAAAGATGCAGGAAATATGGGATTTCTCCTAATCCAAAAAATTCACTCGTTGCAATGAAAGAAGGAAAGATATTGGGACACATAATCTCAAAATAGGCACTTTTCATTAATCCAAAAATAGTCTCATCAATTGAGATAATTAGTTTACCAAGAAATAAAAAAGGTAATTCAAGCATTTTTAGGAAAAATAAATTTCTTGAGAAAATGTATACCTAATTATGCTAAGTTAGTCAAATATGTTACTAATATAATTAAAAAGGATCATGAAGGCAAACGGGTAGTACATGTTAGATATTATTTCTCACAAATCAAGAAGGTCATTTATGAAGCCCTAGTACTAGCAATTTCATACTATTCAAATCCTTTTAGTATCTTCTCCTTTGCATCTGACACTGCCATAGTCATTATTTTACTACAAAGGAATGAGGATGGATATGAGCAACCAATTTCCTTTTTCAGTAAGGCGATGAGGGGTGCTTAACTTAGATATGACATAATAGGAAAATAAGCCCATTTTCTTGTACAAGATTTAAAATAATTCAATATTTATGTCCTTCATTCTCCTTTAATTGATTATGTCCACAAAAATGGATTAGAAGCAGTCTTTACAGAACCTGATACAAGTAGAAGGAGGGGCAGATGGATTTTAGGAATAATTTAATTTGACATAGATATTACATAAACCAAACTGGTGAAACGATAGGGTTTAGAAAAAATTTGGCTAAATCAAATTGCAATATTCTTGCTATAAATATTGTTTTGCAGCAGATAATAATCCACAAGAACCTTCTCTGATTTCAGCAGACAAGAATCCACAAAAACCTCCTGAAATTTCAAATGAGACGAACCCACAAGAACCTTATTATAGTTAAAATCCTATTCCTCTGCCTCTAGATATTGATGAAAAAAATTTCTACTTTCATATTGGTATAAAGATATCGTGAATTTTCTTCGATATTTAAAGTATCTCGTGAATTCAG
The DNA here is from genome assembly GCA_034641835.2 of Pinus albicaulis. Lineage (NCBI taxonomy): Eukaryota > Viridiplantae > Streptophyta > Pinopsida > Pinales > Pinaceae > Pinus > Pinus albicaulis. The sequence continues at coordinate 489,509,519 of CM076574.1, forward strand.
AAGGAAACAATATAGATCTCTTAGTCTTAAACCTATGAAATATTGTATAATAAATTCCAATTTATATTGGAACTATCCTCTAAATATCCTTTTGTGAATTTTTATTGAAAGTGAAACTAAAGAAGTTATTGAACAATTTCGTGAAGGAATTTGTGGAGGATGCACATTATTCTTGGAAAGCAAATGAATATAAAATTTTGAGAGCAGGTTTTTATTGGCTCAAATTATTTACACATGTTGAAGAGAAAGTAGGAAGTTGTCTCCCATGTCATATATTTGCTGCAAAACAGAGGCTATCAGCACTTCCCCTTGTCCCTGTCCTAATTGAAGCTCCTTTTTGACAATGGGGATTATATTTCATAGGTGAAATAGTTCCAGCTTTCACAAATCAACATAGATGGATCTTAACTAGTACTAACTACTTTACCAAGTGAGTAGAAGAAATTTCTATAAAGAATGCCACTAATATAATAGTTATAAGATTCATTATAGAGAATATATTGTCTAGATTTGGATGCCCAAGTTGTCTAGATTTGTATGTTTTTCAAAACGATTATATTTTATTTCTTAAATAAAAGTATGATTTGAAGTCCTGGTTTTTTGCGATAGATTACGATTGAAATTCAGTGGAGGAGATCATCCTCACTCATATCAATGCCAGAGGATGATTTTGGAAACCCCCTGCAATATTAAAGCTTAACGAGGGGGCGGGTGTCCGAAAATCCATTTTCAAGAAACCACCCATCAATACGTGGTTCTCCAATAGTGAGTTCGGGACCCCCCTCTCCCAAACCACTAACCTCTCACCCCCCCCTCAGAACCAATTCACATTCTCGCTTCGCTCCCATGCATGTTCACACCTTGCCACTTATTGCCTTCTTATTTTCTCTAACTATATAGCTATTTAAAAATTTAACTTGTTGCACCAAATTTTTGTATAATGGTTTCATCATTAATCCTTTGCCCTAACGTATAAATATTAAATTCGACGTGCCCAAAAATATTTATAACCTCTCTATTGATTCGTATTCCATCTTTTAAAAAGCACACATCACTCTACATTTTCCCTTTTTCCATTTCCTCTTGCAACATTTCTAGTGTGACCCTGAATGTCACAACTACGCAGCAATATTTTCCACCAATGATCATTAATCTGGTAATTCATCACTAATGTCTATAATTATTTTTCACGATGTCTTCATCTAAAGGCAATTCGAAACTAGTTTTAGAAATCCCTTTGTTTCCATCTCTAATTAATATATATGATCTCTCCCTAGTAGATATGCAGTACATGATCTTATAAATCCAGTGTGAGTTTGATATTTATGAACTCCACAACTTGGAAAATAATAAATTTTTAGATTTCAGTGCTCAATTGAGCATTTGGGATTCTTTCTTACCTCCAATCATTTTTCCCGAGGCCCATACCTTCCCTGAATTTTTGACCTTGTCTCATCTCATATATCTTCCTAGTCAGAGGGTTATAATTGCCCAAATAATGAAGCTGTATTCGCCAGTACTCCTGAGTCCATATGTTAAGCACTTAAAATCAATCCTTCAACTCACATGTATCCTTTTTCTATTGATCCCTTTGTTAGGGTCCTAGAATAATAGGATTCATAATTTTTAATTGACTTTGAATAGTCTTGTAATATGTACATACTTTGTTTTCTACAAGATTGTTTTTCCATATTAGAAAATAAAAAATGTAAAGAGGGTAAAATTCCTAAAAGAAAAATCAAAGGCCTTGAAAGAGAAAAGATAAAAAAGAATATGAAAATGAACCCCAAACAAAAAAGAGATACAAATAAAACATGAAACTGATGCAAATCCAAATCTCACTACTATTTATTTTTACTGCAAAATAAATATTGTGTGCAACTTTTTAAAATGCCACAATCCATGAAGGTCAAATTTCTTAATCTTGACCCTTCATGCTTTAAATTTCATGTTGATAGTGTTGAGGAGGTAAATCCCCTCTGCGGACAGAGGCGATCCCTACTAGCCCAGCATGGGTCTAGCAACAATCATCAAATGCTACATCGCAAGTTCCTAGTTGCGAATAAACAGACCAACGATGGAGGCCTACCTGGAGTCCAGTGCTATGATTCGTAGTAGAGACAGCATTCCTGTTCCTCAGCCTCGGCAGATCACGATCCCCACGATCTCTGTGAATGGACACCTGCACATGCAAGAAAGAACATGAATACAAGCATAAAATCCAGAATACGCAACTATATATCAGTCAGAAAGGATATAACTCGTTATTATCATAAGTGAAAAACAAAGTGGAACCATAACCAGTAGTCATTCATTAATAAACAATCGAAAGAGAGTACAACCAATGTTCTGACGCTGAGGTCTCCTTCAGAAGGGTCTCTAGTCGTACACGTCTCACAAAGCTTGCCAGGGATGGGACAAGCCTCTCTTAGAGTCTCTCGACGATAGTCTCCTTACTCGAGTTTGGCCTTAAGGGAAAAATGAGGGCTCTTGCAGCATAAAGGCTCTTGGGAATTTGACAACTTGGAGATTCAAAGCTTAGGCACTTCAAGACTAGCTTTCAATGGAAAAGAGCTAGCTTTTATATATGGAGGAAGGGGAGTTGGGATCCCTATAATTGTGGGATTGGCCCTATCTTCAAGGAAGCTTCCATGATAGGTGGCAAACCACTTCCCTTCCATGGAACTCCCGGAGCCAAACCTCCTAACTCAAGATAGATAGCAGTTTCTGAGTCTGTTGAAACGAAACTTCCGCCATTCTTATTTAAAAAACACTCCTTAAATTGGGTGGTGCGACTGCGACTCTGGGACAGAGCGCCAGTTGGCGCGGCCTCTTGGTAGGATTTTCCTCATTGGCGCGAGTTCTGAACTGGACACCTGCGCTAGTGCAAAAAGGGATGTTTTTATGGTTTTCTGCAAGGAGATGTCTTTAGGGCAATTGAAGCTCATGTTTAGAGGAATGCAATGATAATGGTTTCAAGGCATGAAATTGCTCACAGTTCACAAAAATGGGCTCCCCAATGTGCGTGATGGGGAAAGGTAGGGACGGTGAAAAATTATTGGGTAACAGATGCCCCCTAAAGCATGAGGCCCGAGAGAGAGAGAGGGGTGAAATGCTTTATGAGAACATGCCCAACTGAAGCTCCGCCGTCGGAAAACCTGCGTGGAGAAATAAAACTGATATCTCAAGTACATGATGTATATGTGGTATGGACGCAGCCACCCAAAACAGAGTATACAATAATCCAGATCCAAGGTATGGTTGCAGCCATCCAGTGAGGATCGATAAATAGACTCAGGTATGGTCGCATCCATCCAGTGAATAAGTCATGTAAATAATCATAATAATCCACAATATCGCAGCCTGGATTACAACAGACATAATCCAGGGTCTTGTGCTCCATCTCGACCCAAACAAAGTACAAGTTCAAGCATGCGAATATGTGAGCTGAAGTCGAACATGCAAGAACATCGTCTGATTACCAGCCAATGATGAGAGCTGTTAACAGACGTGAGAGGAACCAACAATAATGACGATGGCCCTCAAGGTACTACAGGGACAATCTACGGCATGTGAATCAATGAGCTGGCGTCGAACACCCGTAGAATCACTCGATCGGAGGCCAATGATGAAAACCTCACGTAAAGTGTGACGAACCTGCCATTGAGGCATGCAGGCTCCAAGGTACCATAAAGGAGTCTCTAGATCAGCTTCCTGGATAATGAGCTGAAGTCGACAGGAAGTGACCTTGATGGAAGGTGGGCCATGGAAGGTGGGCCATAATGTTTCCCACATCATCGACACGAGACAGAGGAACATGATGTTTTTGTTGTGAATCAGGATCATATGAGAATCAGAGGGAGGTTGATATTTGCAGAGGTCAACTTCTCTTGAACATATTGATGGCACGACAGTGGATTTGGCAGTATTTGACATCAAAAGATCAGAGGTCATGGTGACGAGGCAAAGAGCAGATGAGAGGTCAAAAGGGATTACCCAAACCACGGAGGCAAGCGAAAAACGAGATGAGATGTCCCCAACCCAACAAGAATGCAGACAAGTGCCATGTTCAAGAGCGACGTACTTCTGACACGACAATGATGTTGGTTCCATTTTCCCCACCATTTCGGTGAGTACCTCTTTATTTTTACACAAGCTTGAAGAGGATACCATATTCTTGTCATATAAATCCGTCCTTCGGACGAATCCATCCTAGTACATTTAACGAGCCTTAGGAAGGAGTGACTCGAATACCGTCATCACGACAATTTTCGATGCCATTTAGGTTTAACGAGTCTGATAAAGGAAGAACTCGGCGTCTTTTCATGTTTAGATAGTTTGAAAAGACAGCAGAAAAGTAAACTCTAGGGGTCCTTTTTCGTAGATAGTTCCTTGGACCCGAAAAGGTAGAAAACAATATCTGAGAAAACCTCCTAGTCGCGACAGGCTAGGGTATTCCTTTTTCGTAAATAATCCATCCCAGCCTGAAAAATAGGTAAACGTATACTGGGTAGATGTCATTTCGTAGCCACTTTAACAAGATCGAAATGACAAGGGCCTCGACAATCTTATCATGTTTAGAGAGTCAGAAAAGAGCTGAAAGGTGACTCCTCCTAGAGGAACAAGTGGTATAAAGGGTAGCAACTGGTTCCAATAATGGTGGAACTGCTCAGAACTAGTAAAGGTTAAGAGTTTGGCTAACAAGACCACTCATCGCAGCGGTTCCTCGGGAATGGGTAAAACAACCAAGTGAAGGCGTATGATCGGCCAAGAAGAAAGTGACGATGGAGTGAGAAAACCAAGGCTCATCTAGCAAAAATAGGCTAATAAAATGGAAATCACAAGAGGTAAAATGGATGGTTTCATTTTTACACAAGCTTGAAATCAGGAAACTCTGCTTGAAGTTGGTTTCATTTTTACACAAGCTTGAAACAAAGATAAACTATGCTTGAAACCGGTTTCATTTTTACACAAGCTTGAAACGAAAACAAACTATGCTTGAAAAAGTAAGCATGCCCCCAGCATGTTGACTCAATTCGAGGTACATGCCCCCCAAGCTTCAATCCATATGAAAGGCAGATGGAGTGAAGGTTCAAATTACGAGATCGAGAGAAAGACTCGACTGGTATTTTACAAGATCTTATCAAAGACTTGAATTGAACGGGAACGTGTTTCATTGTTTTAATGAGGTTGACACATTAAAAGAACTATCCTCAGGACACCTTGTTTCATGGTTTAAGGAGCTTCGCACAAGACAAGGAACTCTGCTCCCCAACCTTGTTTCATTTTTTAAGGAGCTTGACACAAGACAAGGAACTCTGCTCTGACAACCTTATTTCATTTTTTAAGGAGCTTGACACAAGACAAAGAACTTTGCTCCGACCGACCTCATCATAATGAACAAGAAGTCATCGCTTCCAAGATTTCCACTCCTGATGGAAGGAAAACATCCTGGAAGTCAGGACCCAATGTCCCCAGCACCTGATGCACAATGGCACTATCACTGGGTATAGGCACGGGGTAGGTAGCCACATAGTTGACCTACGGTGGGGCAGATACAACAGGTGGATAAAAACTAGGAAGGGATGATGGCGAGCCAGTTGCCACATTAGGACCAAAGAACAAAAGTTGATCAATGGTCACAATCCGACCTTCATGTGGAAAATAGACCACACGAAAAAGGGAGGAGACAAGTGCTCCCATGGCATAGGTGTAATCGCGCCCCAAGAGCAGATTGAAATCCAAGGGGCCTGGAACAACCATCACGTCCATATGGACGGTTTTACCTCCCAAAGTAACAGGTAACCTTGGAAGGATCCCTAACGGTTGAATCGTTCTTCTGTTAAACGCCAACAGATTCTGTGTAACAGGCGCAAGCGGCAGCGAACCGAAAGCTTGCCAAGTAGTTGAGGATAAAATACTAAAAGACGCACCTTCGTCTATAATGGTGCTGGGTACGACCAGGCCAAGAGCCTGTACTGTGATCTCGAAAGGCACGTAAGGCAGAAGGCGGAATCCTGCAAATCAACTCCAATCAAAGAAGGCGACAAAACTACTCGAAGGGGCTACCATCGAACCAAGAAGGTCTTCCCCTGATGTTACGGAAGTAGGAGCCTCCTCCATGACCTCCATCTCGAAGGCGGGAGGAGTATCTTCCGGACCCTCTGTCACGGGAGGCGGAGGAGCTGCTTGTTGAGGTATATGGACAGGAGAATATTTCTCCAAGTCTAAAGAATCTGAAAAAACTAGAAGAACATGAGGGGTGTGAGGTCCACTCTCAACGGAAAAGACCTGGTGCACCGTAGAAGGGGCCAGCTCAACCGATTCCACGACTAATGGTTGGTCAGGGACGGATTCTTGAATCCGAATTTCTGAGGGAGTGGGATCGACCAAAGATGATTTTTGACCAACCGTATCATCAGTAGGTGGAAGGTTCAAAGAGAGCTGTTTATAACCAGCTGGGAGGCATGGTGTGGAAACAGCCGGGTTGTCCAACACTCGCTTGGATTCATCCATATAAGGACAAAGGTGAATGGCATGGTGCCCTTCACAAAAATTACAGGGATTGGTGATCTTACCCTGCTTCTTAGGAGCCTTATCAGCACCAGCTGAAGACGTGCCCCCAACCTGACTCCCGGAAGCCAAAGGCAACGGTGGGCGGCCGTTGGACCATACTTCGAGCACCTTGGGAATGCCAGGGCAGTCTCGAAGAAGATGGTCTCCCGTGCACAACATGCAAGGGAACTTGACTTTTCGTGGAGGGTTGGAAGGTTTATCAAGAGGAGATATTTCAGAAATAGTGGTTGCACTTTTAGCCTCTCGCTTATCAGACTTCTTCTTCTTTGTCTTCTTCTTCTTCTTCTTAACCAACTGGTTACTCGAATCCAGACTTTCACCAGGCGAAGTAGAAGACGAGGACACAGAAACAGGCGAAGAAGGGGAGAGGTCCACCTGGGAATCAACATAGTTTTGTTCAGGTGGAGGCACTGATTGACCAGTAGCGGAGATATTCGGGACCGCAGAGGTTGAAAACAACCAAACAAGCAACCCAACAGTTAACCCAGGAAGGGACAACATTGCCATGTAAGGAGCACCAACATTCCCAAAAGGAGGAAACTGACCAGGATTCCCTTCTGAGGGGATTCCTTGGTTGGTAAACTCCGAAAAAGTTTCCATAAAAACTCAAAACCACACACGGGCTGAAAAAGAGTCAAGACACACGATCAAACGGTCAACAAGCAAAATCTAAAAGGGCATGTAATCATGGGTGATTAATTTTTACCACATTGAAAAATAAGAAACTTTACCGTTTCATGTTTCAAGAGTCGAGAAACGATAAAAAAGATGACTCTATCTCTTTCAGATTTCACAGAAGCATGAAAGTACAAGCGCATGGCGATATTTTCAAATTTAGGGAGTCAGAAAAGATCAAACGACTGCTCAAGAATACTAGGCAAAAGGGTGTACCGAATAACTGTGAACTGCAATATACACCTTGGTTTCAATAATGAAAGAGAAATCAACCAAGGACTTTCCGTACGTGCAAGCAATCTCCCTGAATGCTGTGTCCGATGTATCACAGGTATAGGGCGGCAGACTCGGCTTCCTATGGATAAAGGATTGGAACCTAGAGGGGTCTCCCTTTATATACGCGATGGTACGGGGAGCGCAAGTCCGTACTAGCGCTGTCTAAAGCCAAAAGGCGAACGACAGCTACTAGGTTTAAAGACGCCGGAACACGTCTCTAGCCTAGACCTCTAAATGTGTTTCATTAGATTTCAATGCTGCCTTAGTGTAAATTGAGTAGATTTTAAATTTGATCTTCAATTACGTTTCAGTTTTCAGGCCCTAACGAATGTGCGGTCTCAAAAACTCCTAAATGCAAAGCTACATGCCACAGTACCTCATTTCGTTCGATGAAAAACTAGTTACAGAAGAGTTGAGAGTTTTTACACAAACAAAATGATCGGAATACAATCAATGATATCTCTAATGCGACTAATTAAATCGAAAAATTTTCATTCAAATCACTAATTACTAGTAAAATCGAAAAGATTTCAATTTGCACTAATCAACCAAAAGCAAAATAGATTATTATTTTTTTTAATTTTCAATGTTTGATGGCTAGATGCACTAAAAAAGCTGAAAACAAAAGAGAAACAATTTGAGAAACGATATTAAGAGAGAAAAAACAAACAAATTTCACTCAATGACACAAACAATCATATCTCAAATCGACCAAAGTCTCTCAAAACCAAGAAAAAGTCTCAAAGGTTCCAATGGACCGTGTAATCTAGGTCCAAAGCAAGACCATACGAAGTTTGAATGAAGAGAAGAGTAATCACCCAAAAATCGCAACGAAATGGTGAACAACCACTAAGAGAATGTGGAGGAGCAATCAGAGAATTGACTGGACTAACAAAACACCAAAAATCCTAAGGAGGGCTCGATACACAAAGCCACTAGATGCCCTAGGGCTTAAAATGTGAAACCGATGGAGAAAAGAAAACAACCAAAGGACGAAGGCAAAATCCCAGTCAAACAGGACTCCAACACACTTAGGTAGCTGAAAAACCAAAAGAAATACACTGATCAGACCAGAGAGCTCAAAACTGAGCAAACCCTAATGCCTCACAGGAGTGGCGCGACTGTGAGGTTGTAACTGGCGCCAGAAAGCAATTGGCGCGGGCAATACAAAAGCAACATGCGCCAATTGTCGCGACTGTCGAGCTAAAAAGCGCGCCAGCCAAGTTCCTCAGCCAAAAATAAAAAAGAACTACTCCAGAAACAGATCAATGATATCCAAGCAAACCAAGAAGCAAAAAACAGAAAAAGAACCCAGCCCAGAAGGCCAACCAAGCAAGGAAAACCACGAAACAATCAAAACAACACAATTAAAACTAGACGATCCCAGCGGAGTCGCCAAATTGTTGAGGAGGTAAATCCCCTCTGTCGACAGAGGCGATCCCTACTAGCCCAGCAAGGGTCTAGCAACAATCATCAAATGCTACAGTGCAATTTCCTAGTTGCGAATAAATAGACCAACGATGGAGGCCTACTGGGAGTCGAGTGCTATGATTCGTAGAAGAGAAAGTGTTACCATTCCTCAGCCTCGGAAGATCACGATCCCCACGATCTCCATGAATGGACACCTGCACATGCAAGAAAGAACACGAATACAAGCATAAAATCTAGAATACGCAACTATATATCAGTCAGAAAGGATATAACTCGTTATTATCATAAGTGAAAAACAGAGTGGAACCATAACCAGTAGTCATTCATTAATAAACAATCGAAAGAGAGTAAAACCAATGTTCTGACACTGAGGTCTCCTTTGGAAGGGTCTACAGTCATACACATCTTGCAAAGCTTGCCAGGGATGGGACAAGCCTCTCTTAGAGTCTCTCAACGATAGTCTCCTTGCTCGAGTTTGGCCTTAAGGGAAAAATGAGGGCTCTTGCAGCATAAAGGCTCTCTTGGGAATTTGAGAACTTGGAGATTCAAAGCTTAGGCACTTCAATACTAGCTTGGAATGGCAAAGAGCTAGCTTTTATAGATGGAGGAAGGGGAGTTGGGATCCCTATAATTGTGGGATTGGCCCTATCTTCAAGGAAGCTTCCATGAGAGGTGGAAAACCACTTCCCTTCCATGGAAATCCTGGAGCCAAACCTCCCAACTCAAGATATATAACAGTTTCTGAGTCTGTTGAAATGAAACTTCCACCATTATTATTTAAAAAACACTCCTTAAATTGGGTGGCGCAACTGCGACTCTGGGACAGAGTGCCAGTTGGCGCCGCCTCTTGGTAGGATTTTCCTCATTGGCGCGAGTTCTGAACTGGACACCCATGCAAGTGCAAAAAGGGATGTTTTTATGGTTTTTTGCAAGGAGATGTCTTTAGGGGAATTGAAGCTCATGTTTAGAGGAATGCAATGATAATGGTTTCAAGGCATGAAATTGCTCACAGGTCACAAAATGGGCCCTACAATGTGCGTGACGGGGAAAGGTAGGGACGGTGACAAACTACTGTGTAACAGATAGATAGAGAATAAAGATCTAGCTAAACAGTTTAATCTTAGCAGATTAGTAGTTAGGTAGATAATATTAAGGAGCTCAACAGTTTAATCTGAGCCCTTGGAAGAAATAAGGATAGAATTATTTAGTTTTTTGTTTAAAAGAAAAATGAATAAGGGTTTGCTAGCTCAAATGCACCCATGTAAATATATAAAAAAATGTCAGGGTAGCAGATGGGTAGGTAGAAGCAATTTTCACAAGCATAGATAACAGATAATTGGTCATTTCATTTACTAATTTCCCTTCAAAATCATTTCCCTTGTAAAAATACTTTCTCCCCCTTCATTTTACCCTTTCCTCCTTCTCCCCTTGCAAAAAACCCCTTTTCCTAAGTACAACCACATTTTTTCCTTTGGAAAATTAAAAAATACTTTTACTAATTCCCCTTTATTCAAAAAAATACACTAAAAACACATAGCGGGTCCTACTATAAAAACTTACCCCGATGTTAATTTTTACTTAGTGTATTTTTATATTTCCCTATATTATACATATCCCACAAATACATTTATTTATTAACATTTCACATTATATATTAAATCTCGTTATATAGCTTTTAAATCTCGTATTAATATAATTCCTTTATATATCATTCCCAACGCAGGTTTGATTTATAACCTATAGTACTATTTCCCCACATGCGATATTCCATACCCCACTTATTATTATCCCTGCCTATACATAAATCACACTTACCAAAACCCCATTGGTTGTATTACAGATCCCGACCATATATGTATTAAAATTTAGTTTTAAACACACCGCATAGTTTAAAACCCTGGCCCCACGTCATCTGATCTCACTACTCCATCACATCATCCCAGCCTTCAGATCTTCACTCCCCAGATCTAACGGCCATTCAACCCTACCGCACATTCCTTTACCCGATTGTTAACATACACTCAACCTTGTGAAATACACAGTTTTAGGGGCTCCGCCTTAAAATATGGGGCATGTTTCTATTCGATCGCATAAATCAGAATAATTCCTCCAACCACCTCTAGAGCTTGTGAAAACCACTAAGTGGTTTCATCACGGCGCCCAAACCACCCGCCCGTTTAAAATTACCGCGCATTAATCTACACGATATTGGTTTTTAAAAAATCATATGACTGCCTGTTTGCACCCTTTTATCCTTTCTATTACACTTTTCACTGAACAAGCACTCCTGACCAGTTTTTATGCTACCAAATCACATTTCCGACCTCATTTTAAGCCCAGTTCTCTAGAATTCAAGGCCTCTGATGATGAAGAACATTTTATAACCAAATTGAAGCTTATAAAGACTAGAAGAACCTCATAAAGCTTTCTGCAACCCCAAAAACCTTCTGTACAAACAAAAATCTTCATTTTTCCAGGTATTCTTCAAAAGAAAAGACATATTCCTTGATCCCAAGAAGTAATAAAGCTAATTAAATCATTTAGAGCCTTTTTTCAAACCTAAAGAAAACTCTTTTCCTTCCTAAATCTCTTTTGTATAAACCCTAGACCTACTTTCACAGATTCTAATACGTAAGATTGTTTTTAAACGCAAACTTTGATTAGTTGAATTATTTAGAAGCCATCTACAGACCTGAAGAAGCCTCTTGTGTCTTTCAATCCATTTTCCATAGACTCTAAAGTGTCTTTTACAAAGTTCCAAGGTTTTGAAATTGTTTTTTATCACAAAGGGTGAACTACATACCCTAAATTCCCTTTTGTAGAAACTTTGAAGTCCTGCAGTTACTCTTTTGTTACAAAATTTACAGTTTTGTTAATTGAAGAAGTTGTAAACCATTGTAGACCATAGGATAAAACCCTGTTTCATCCTACATAAGTTTGCAACCTGTTATAATTTTCAAATGTTCTCCTACCGGCCTAAATCAGTGTTTCTAAAAGTCAAAAGAGAAATAAGATTGATAAATAAAGCAAAGCAATGGATTCCAAAACCATTGTACCTATCAATTCTCTACAACCCCCTTTTGTAGATATAGAGAAAATTCCATTAGCTACCATAGACTTCAATATTATTGATATAGTTATAAAATTCAACATTCTTGAGCTCCACTACTAGAGCCAAGAAAAATCCATAGATCAGGCTAATGAATTTTTCATCTGGGAGTCAAATTTTCCAAAATATGTTGTTCCTTAGACATTCCAATGCCCATAAGTGATTATAATTCGTAAATCCTATTATTTCCCTAATCAGAGAGCCATACTAATCCCTAAAAAATATTGTATTTAATTACTGTTGAGTCAACCAATCAGATGCTGCAGATACATCCAGTGCCTGACGAAATCCCTTTCTCCATTGAGGCACTCACTCAATTATACCTCAATCTAGACTTCCCTAGGAGGTTCCAGATATTTCAAACTTTCATGCTTTCTTTAGTATAAATTCCCAAGATAAAACCTCGATACACTTCTGCAAAATTCTTTGAAAGGACAAGACATATCATCTCCATTTTGTCTTTCATTCTTTTCTATTTTATAGATGAACATGTCGATGTTGTAGTGCTTGGTTTTTTATCTACTTTCACGCCTGGTCTGCCTCCTGCTACCATTTTTAATTTTTCCCAATACCTTTCTCACAGTACTCATGAGCATTTGGTGAAAATGCCTTCTAAATATGTTTTCAAGTATTCATCATTCCTATTCCATATGTTCTTAAACTTTCAGTCTGAGAAATTTACTATAAACCTTCAGAAGCTTGATGTGGAAGGAACCTCACAATTTGTCATCTTTTGGACTTCCTTGATAAGGAAATACTCCAATGAGTTCACTTATACAAATTTTATTGATTTCTTCATTCATCCTATTGTAAATTTGTTGAATAGTTGTATGTATCCCAAAATTAGTGAAGAGATTAAGAAGATCCTATAGTTGTCAGAGCATAATAATATAAGTGATTGGTACTTGTACCAAAATCATACTAAAATAAGAGTATATGGAGCAAGTCTTGTTCCATATAAACTACCTAAATACCTCCCTATGAGGTTATTTTCCCTTGAATACATAAGGTAGATTATTAATTTAGATGCAATTAACTTACTGACAACAAAGAAGAAGACACAATTCAAATTGAAAAATCATGTTGGCCCTTTTATTTGTAACAATAGAGATGTAGGTCTTGAGGATGAAAAATGTTTAAAGGAGTTAAAATTCAGTAAAATTTTTCTCTAGTATTATGATCCGCTTGGAGTTATAAGTAAAATGAGATTTAAATGCAAATTAACTCCCCATGTACATGAAAAGAAACCAGACATTGATAAATTCTCCAATCAATCTAAATGGTTGGAGAACACCTTGGTAGAGGCACAGAAGAAAAGTGATACTAGTCAAAATTTTGAAACTCCAGCCCAAGAAGACATGAATGTAATGTGAAACAGAGAGGAATGATCCGTTACTACAGAGACTACAATAGAAATTAAATTTAAATTGAGATATAGTAAAAATCCAAAGTTAAATCGCATCAATAAATAAGTGGAAGCAATAGATGTGAGTGATATAGAAATAATAGCAAAGGACAATGCACCTCCTACAATAATTGAAGAATAACAATAGCCTACAACTTGAAACACTCAGCTTATTCATAAACAACATAGTATTGAAGTTTCTTCATCGAAAAAACCAGCAAAAAAGGATATGGATATCAAAAAAAGATACAAAGAAATCAAAGCCAGAAATGAAGAAATTAAAACTGAAAAATATTCTCAATATCTAAAACGAACCCCTAGCATCCAGAATAGGCTACTTTCAGTCTTCGATTATAATAATAAAAATATGCAGATGACATTTCTTCAACCCACAGTTCAAACTCCCAAGTCATCCTCTGATTACAAAAAGACAGATTTTGAAGTCTTGGCCTAGGATATTCATCCTCTAGACCAAATTGAGTTTCATAAGCATGCAAGGGAGATGATATATTCTACAATGACCACCAAGGCCATGAGTGTGCAAAATCTGCAAAATACTCTTGCAAATATCACAAATCAACTCAAATTGGAAAAAGCATCTTCACATGCAAAAGACACTAGCATTAAACATTTGGAAGAACTAGTAATTGAAGTAGGATATGATCCTAAAAATATCAAAGTGGCGGATGAATTCATAAAGAAGAAAAATTCAGATATTGTTGCATTAAAGAAGCAACTAAAGCTTCCCCTTGCAGAACATCCTTAAGAAAAGGAAGTAGTACAGGAAACAAATCATAAATGTGAGATGATGAATCTCATTCTATAATTGACTTCTCAGATAAAGGAAATGGAGAATGAAATGGACAAGTTGGTCTAAGAGAAAAAGGATAAAGAAGAAAAAATTCTAGTCACAGTTATTCCTATAGTTACTACTACTATACCATTCACACTAGCTAAACCACTGGATCCTATAGTCCCCATGGCTACAACATTACCTGTCACTTCATCAACAACTTTAGCAACAGAATCATCAACAACAAGAGCACAACATTGAGACGAAGCAAACAAGTTGGTAAAGGTTATGCAAGACATGTCTATTCAGACTAGTGAGATTAACAGACTTAAAGAATAGCTTAAAAAAGTCTTGAAGATGAAAAGAAATTTGCCAAGGTAATGCTTAAAAATGAATAACAAAGAGAAAATAGATTAAATGAGCAGTTGAAGAAGTTAGAAAAATATCTAACATTGAAATAACCCATGGCGCAAATCAGACAACAACTATGGGCCAATATAATTGAAGCAGTCAAAGATATTTGGCCATAAATTCAGGTTATATATGAGAAGAAAGACTTAGTCAAATCAACAAAACAAGCCACTCAAAATATAAAAGAAGAGCTTGGTAAGAAACATGAAGAAGCTCTTGAAATCATCAAGTTTCTAAATTATAAGAATAGGCAAGAGCTAGAATAAATTGGTACTAATGACCGAACATAAACCATTCTAGAGGTTAGAAAGGTGACTTCTAGAAAGAATTTGATGATACAGTTAGAAGAGAAATTCCAAAACATGGAGGTTTCCATCACAAGTTTTATGATGAAATTTGATGTCCTAAGGTAGAAAGGCCCTCCAAATCCATTAGTTATTCATGACAAACTAATGAAGAAGGATGACTATGACAAGAAAATGAGAGAATTTGCCAAGAACAAGTCAATATGCCTACTTTACATGGTATTACAACAGGGAAGGTAATCTACAAGTATTTGGAGAATTTTTTTTACCTACAGCGTGAGGTGAAACACATATTTATCAACAAACGCACATTCTAAAAGTAAACTGAAGCTGATGAGATTTCAGAAGGATGATGAAGATAAAATTGCCAAAGGGAGAACTTTGGGAATATTTGACTGATTTACTATGAAATCAGATTGCAGTAAGTACAAAGCATTAAAAAAAAAGTAGCGAATGTTGTTTTCAATTTTAAATTTACAGTTTTGCAGATAAAATAGTGAAAGGGTATCAGATGAAAAAGTATCAGGTAAAAGATTATCAGTTTAAGGCCAAAGTTTAAAAGTTAGATCAAGAATTACAAAGCAGAGATAAAGGTGCCAGCGTAAAGGACATTTCATTATCCAGTTGCAACCTTCATTGAATAGCATTGTAGCCTTCATTAAATAGCAAAGAGAGAAAATATCAACAAGTAAAGACATAAAATAAGTGATTTCAATAAAAAGGGGACAACTAGAATTAGTTAGAAAGTTGTCACAATATTCTTGCATGAATATATTTATTTTCCATGAATAATTCCTAAGTTTGTTTTAGGATATTTTGTAAAGGGATTTTGTATAAATACTTCTGATTTGTTGGATTTATCACAGCGGAAAACATTAAACAACTAACACACACAGCAGAAAACCAAACATAAAGACAACAGATTTTAACGTGGTTCACCCAACCAATCTGGGCTACGTCCACCTAATAGGGCATCGGCAATCTTATTCATCAACTGGAGAAAATACAATTGCAGAGTTTCTCATCTGCTCAGCTCTTCCTCACTACACATTCCTCATCATGCTTACTTGCCTCTACGGGCTTACATTTTATAGCTGTGAATGAAAAAAAACTCATAAATTCTCTCACAACAAATATAGGATGCATTAACTCCTCATCAGAAACTGATGGAGCCAATGTAGAAACAAATCCTATTGTTGTCACCTACATGAGATTTTCCTCCAGATTTAATTAAAAAATAGGAAATAAAATCTCAACAATCTCCACCTTGACAACAATTAGCCTGATACCCTGTTTCATTATTATTTTTATCTTTTCTGCAAGCCAAGAGAAGCCAGACACCATCGTAGCTTCTCTAACAAAACTGGTTTCGTGAACATGTCTGCACAATTTTCCTTTGTATGCACCTTTTCAAGAGAGACTCCCCTTTCAGTGATAACCTGTCTTACAAAATGGTACTTAATTGGAATATGCTTTGATTTACTATGATAGGCCGGATTCTTAGCCAAATGTATTGCACTTTGACTATCACAAAGTAACCTGATGTTGTCCTGTAGCCTACCAAACTCACCAAGCAAACCTTTCAACCAAACCGCCTCTTTGCAAGCATGAGAAGCAGCAACGTATTCTGCTTCAGTAGTGGATAAAGCAACAATGTTCTGTAGCTTTGACATCCAGCTAATAGCTCCACCTGCAAGAGTAAAGACATACCCTGAAGTTGACCTTCTCTTATCCAAATCACCTGCAAAATCGGAATCAACATATCCACAAACATATTCACTGCTTCTGTTATAAGTGATACAATAATCACTTGTGCCTCTCAGATACCGAAGCACGCATTTCACTGCTGACCAGTGTTCTTTTCCTGGATTTGCCATATACCTGCTGACAACCCCAACTGCATGTGAAATATCTAGTCGAGTACAAACCATCGCATACATCAAACGACCTACTACATTGGCATATGGAATTCAAGACATATATTCCTTTTCTTCATTAGTGTTAGGACATAAACTTGAAGAAAGCTTAAAATGGGAAGCAAAAAGGACTGAAACAGGCTTCACATTGTTCATACCAAACCTCAAGAGTATCTTCTCAACATACTTTTGCTGTGATAGCCACAGCTTACCATTGCTCTTGTCTCTGAAAATGTCCATGCCCAAAATATGTCTTGCTACTCCCAGATCTTTCATATCAAACGTCCTAGCCATCTGAGCCTTTAACCTGTTGATCTCTGTTATGCTTTTGCTTGCTAAAAGCACATCGTCAACATACAACACTAAGATAATGAACATGCCATTACTTAATTTCTTAAAGTAAACACAATTATCATATTCACTTCTTATATAATTTTGACTCATCATGAAAGAATCAAATTTCTTGTACCACTGTCGAGGTGACTACTTCAGACCATACAATGATTTCTTGAGCCTGCAGACAAATTTCCTGTTGCAATTTTGAACAAACCTTTCCGGTTGTTCCATGTAAATTTCCTCATCTAAATCTCCATGTAAAAATGCAGTTTTAACATCTAGTTGCTATAATTATAAATCAAGTAAAGAAACTAATGCTAACATAATCCGAATTGAAACAATTTTCACAACTGCTGAAAAAATCTCATGAAAGTCAACGCCTGCTTTCTGAGAAAAACCTTTTGCGACCAGCCTCGCTTTGTACCTGTCTTCTGTATCATCAACACCCTTCTTCAATTTTTAAACCCACTTGCATCCCACAGTTTTTCTGTCTTTAGGAAGTTCTACCAGATCCCATGTGGCATTCTTCGCTAACGCCTTCATCTCGACCTTCATAGCCTCTTTCCACTTACCACTGTTTGAACCTTCTATAGCTTCCTGATAGCACAAAGTTTCATCATCGTTAGCAGTTAAAGCAACTGAAGTAACATAATCATCATACCTTTTAGGAAGTTGTCTGATTCTCGTAGACCTCCTTAAAGATGTTTCTGGTACTTCCACAATTTGCTGATTATTATCTGTAGGAACTTCTTCATGATCATCATCTAAAACACGTTCATGATCTGCATCTGAAACTTGTTCATGATCTGAATCTGAAACTTGTTCATCTGGACTATCATCAGTTTTTGAACTGGTTTCAAACTAAATGTGTTGAAGCTTAGGTTCATTATCCTGTTTCAATTCATCATCTACATTTGGATTTTCAAGTGAGGATTCATTAAATTTAACATCTCTGTTAATGATGATCTTGTGAGTAGTACGATCCCACAACCTGTATCCCTTAGTTCCATCACCATATCCAACAAAGATATATCTTTTTGATTTAGGATCTAATTTAGAACGCTGATGTTTCGGAACTAGAGCATATGCATCACAACCAAAAACTTTTAGTTTAGAATAATCACATGGATAACCTTTCCATACCTCTTGAGGAATTTTTCATCCTATTGCAGTTGATGGTGATCGATTTACCAAGTAACAAGCTGTAGAAACCGCTTCTGTCCACAATTCCTTCTGCAAATTGGTGTTACTAAGCATACTTCTTGCTCTCTCTAAGAAAGTCCTGTTCATGCGTTCAACAACTCCGTTTTGTTGAGGAGTATATACAGTGGTTTTATGTCTTTCGATCCCAGCATCCTTGCAATAACTATCAAATTCCTTTGAAGTGAACTCACCACCATTGTCAGTTCTTAAACATTTAATGGTTCTTCCAGTGATGTTTTCAACTAATGCTCTAAACTGTTTAAAAACTGTGAACACATCAGACTTCTTCTTTAACATGTAGACCCACACTTTTCTAGAGAAATCATCAATAAAAGATACAAAATATGACGATCCTCCATATGAGGTTGTAGGAGATGGACCCCAAACATCAGAATGGATATAATCAAGGACTCCCTTACTAGTATGTTTTCCAGTTTTAAACTTCTGCTTGATTTGTTTCCCAAACAGACAATGTTTGCAGAAATCTAACTTAGAAGATCTTAAACTAGGAAGTAACTTACGATCAGACAAAATTTTTAATCCTCTTTCGCTCATATGGCCCAACCTTTGATGCCATAAACGAATAGAATTACTGTCGTTTTCAGATACTGTAGAAGCATGATCTGACTCTGTTCTTCCTTCTAACTGGAAAATATTTCCAACCTTCTTTTCTTTCATTACTAGTAAAATTCCTTTATAAACTTTCATTACTCCACCTTGAATAAAGGTCTTATATCCATTAGTGTCTAGTACTCCTAGTGAAATGAGGTTTTTTATTAGTTCAAGTACATGTCTTACATCAGTTAGAATTTTATTTGTCCCATCAAACATTTTAATCTGGACGCTTCCAATTCCCACAACATTACATGAGGCATCATTTCCCCTATAAACCACTCCATCATTGATTGATTTATAAGTTTTAAACCACTCTCTATGAATGCACATGTGATTTGACGCACCAGAATCTAACAACCAATGTTGATCATGATTAGACAAACTAACTGATAACACTTCATCACTCATACCTGAAATCGATGCCGAACCTGTATATGTCGCATTTGTTTCTTTCTTCTCTGTCGAAGAGTATCCTTTGGATGTTTGCTGTCTTTTCCAACAATCCTTCTTCAAATGTCCTGATTTTCCACAAAACCAGCACTCTACCTTACTCTTCTTCCCTTTCGATTTTGAACACGAGTTGTTGTGCTTACTGAAGCGTCTTTCTTTAGAACGACCTCTTACCATCATTTCTTCTGATGTAGAGGTTTCTGAATTTGACCTCTTCCTTGTTTCTTCGGACAATAAAGTTCCAACAACATCATCAAATTCAAGGGTTTCTGATGAACTAAGACTTATAGAAGTAACAAAATGATCCCATGACTCGGGAAACGAGCATAATAAAGTTACAGCTTTATCTTCTGATTCAAATTTTACTTCTATACTTTCTAACTGCACCAGGAGAGTATTAAAGGTATTCATATGATCAGTTATCGTCGTACCTTCTTTCATGTGCAAGCTGTACAACTGACGCTTCAGAAGAATCCTATTGGTTAAGGATTTTGTCATGTACAACTTTTCAAGCTTTGACCACAAACCAGCAGCAGTTTTCTCTGACACGATGTTAAACAAAACATCATCCGCAAAACACAGTCAAATGCCGCTCAGTGCTCTTTCATCCAAGTCACTCCATTCATCATCTGTCATGGTGTAAGGTTGTTTGGCTTTTCCCAATAGTGCCTTCACCACACCTTGTTCCACGAGTGGATCATACATCTTCACTTTCCAGATCTCGAAGTTGTTTTTGCCATTGAACTTCTCGATCTCAAACCGGGCAATTTGTGTTTTTGCCATATTGTGTCACAAAAAACAACCTCCAATTGCAACTTTTTAATAAAGAATGCCCTTTTTAATAAAAAATTCCCTTAAAAAAAATATACCCTTCACCTTTATAAAATGCCTTTCCTTCTTTAATACCATATGCAAATGGCATTTAATATACAAATCAATTTCTAAATGCCCTTCACCTTATAATATCATGGCATAAAATAAACTTTTCAAATTAATAAAAAATGCCACCCTTCTTAACAAAATCGATTTAAAAACTTTTACACCATGAAGTTCCAACTTATGACTTCATTATAATCATTTTTTTTTTAATGGGCCACTTCCTCTTAAATTAATATAGTGCCATCCTTTTTTTTTTAATATTGCATATCGATTTGTTTTTTTTGTTTTGTTTAAAGAACCATTGCATATTTCAATACATATCAATTTACAATATGCATGTCATATAACATTTCAATAAAATCGATTTAGAAAGAAGCCACCTTTCAACAAACTACCACTTGTCGAATTTAAAGTTAATGCAGCGTTTCAATGAACCGATTTGTAAAACCTCAAATCCAAATGCAAAATAGCATTTCAATAAATTGATTGAATAACTTACGGCATTTGAATAAACCTGAAATCCAAATCGTTCAACACTCTGGCTTCAACGCCTGTTCAACGTAGCCAAGCTGCCACCGCCGGTGTATATTCTATGTTTGATCAAGTAGAGGAGAACTTGCGTATGGAAATAGAATTATGAAACAATGAGTAACAGAGCAGCGTTCTGTTCGAGAGCAACTGCGAGTTCTATGCGGCTTTGCTGTGGTAAATGTTCTGGCATTTAAATTTAACAGTCCACGGCTCCTCCACTCTTACGCTCTACACAGCAGCAGGCTCAAAACGCAGACTCCTCCACTGTTCAACGCAGCCTGACACAGCGTTCACAGCTGACGGCTCTGCAAAACAAATGAAGGCAGAACCAGACCCACGACTCCTCCAGCGTTCTTACACTTGCTACCAACAACGTCACTCTGTCTCCTACTTCAAGCTCCGATACCAATTGTTGGAGTTATCACAGCGGAAAACATTAAACAACTAACACACACAGCAGAAAACCAAACATAAAGACAACAGATTTTAACATGGTTCACCCAACCAATCTGGGCTACGTCCACCTAACAGGTCATCGACAATCTTATTCATCAACTGGAGAAAATACAATTGCAGAGTTTCTCATCTGCTCAGCTCTTCCTCACTACACATTCCTCATCATGCTTACTTGCCTCTACGGGCTTACATTTTATAGCTGTGAATGAAAACAAACTCATAAATTCTCTCACAACAAATATAGGATGCATTAACTCCTCATCAGAAACTGATGGAGCCAATGTAGCAACAAATCCTGTTGTTGTCACCTACATGAGATTTTGCTCCAAATTTAATTAAAAAATAGGAAATAAAATCTCAACATGATTTAGAAGTATTGAGTGTTGATGAATTACTGAACATTTCTATAGTTGTACCATTCTCAACCTAAGGGTGATTGTACCAATTTCAAGTCAGTAAACTGGATTAAAGCAATAAAACATCACATTACAAGATTCATGTGTTGGGCCACTACAGTGAAGTATTCTCACTTGTTTCTTTGTCAATTTATTATTTTTTTCATCAATACTTGTATGTTTTTATAAATCTAAATGATAAATAAGTAATTGTTATTTCAGAATATGTTAAAAGCACTCTGTCTTAAACTATTTATCATTTACATGTTTTCCACTGATATCTAGACTAAGGAACCCTTAATTTCTCCCCAGTGTCGATTGACCCCTACCTTTTCACTCATTATCTGGGTTTGAGAATCCTTAATTGTTGTGTTACCCCGATTGAAACCATTTTCACCATCAGCCTTGAATATCTTAAGTAACTCAGCTATCTTGCTGTGTAAACATTTTCATTTAGAGCTTCATCCTGATCTGACTGCTTGACACACTGACTCCATTATCCCAATGGAATACGAACCTACATATATCCATCTAAGTAATTAATTTCACGACCAAATCAAATAAAAATCCAAAACCAATTTACCCCACATAACTAGCCTAAAATCAATTAAAATCAACAAAGATAAATCATATAGAGAGAGCCTTCTCTAAGGATTAGGAAGGCTAGATCCTAAGGCTTAAAAGTAGGTTTGTGTTTACCTCTAATATTATTTAAATTAAAAATAAGAAATCTAACAACTCCTAAGAATTATTGGAGTGATAACATACTGGCGACCATAATGGGGAACTAGCCAATCCTTAGTTTTTAAAATAAATCTTAAAGGAAATATTTTTACTTATATTTTCACCTTAAGATTGTTTTGAAGAGTTGTTACTATCTTTTAATAGAAAACTATAATTTTGGCTTCTAGAAGAGTCTACTATACCAGGTCTAATCCAGATCCAGAACCTACTATCATAGTAGGTAATCCTGATAGAATTGTAAAGAAAATAAAAGAAAAAGTAGAAACTTCAAGTAATAAGATTTCATCGATCAAAGCAAATTCGCTTCCAAGTAAGTTTTCAAGTTTACAAGACATTGAATTTGATTTAAATTTTGAAAAATATTTATTTAGATCTAAATCAGAAAGTGACATACAAAATAGTGTAATAGATCCTGATTTCATTTCATTCATTGAAAGTAAGAAGGAAACCATTTTACTACATTCAGAAGAAAAATTCCTAAAATTATATGACAAGCTTGATGCTATAACTGCAACTTTTATTAAGGAAATTGATGAAGCTTATTTACAACATTCAGTTGAATTGACTGCTTTATCAGCTTATACCCCTAAGCCTTCTGCCATTCATTTAGATTCCATTCTTTTAGAACCTGTAGGTTCATCCTTATTTACTACCACTTCATCCATTGTTTCCACCACACTCCATTCCACATATTCATTTTTTCCTAATCAACCTTTTCAACCTAATGTTTTATTTCCATCCGCAAATATTTCAAGTTCATCCCCTAACATTTCTACTACATTTTCAAATACTTCATTCTCATTCCCAAGCTCTTCTTCTAGCATCCCAACTACATCTTCTAATATCCCAATCTCATTTGCAAGTGATTTAACCACATATGCAAGTACTTGAAGTTCTTCACCAAGTAATTCAAGCTTACCTCCTAGCCAAGCTAGAATCCAAGCCATGGCTGACATATATGCCCCATTGGTCCTAGAAGCCCCTCTAAATGCCATGTCCCAAGATTATCAAAGAAAAATCCCTCAATTTTATGGAACCACTCACTACACTACAAAAAAACATGTTAATAAAATGACAGACTACTTTGAATTGCATGAATTAGATGTGGTTGATGTTCAAATGAGACTTTTTGCTCAAACTTTAGCTGGTGATATTAAGAAGTGTTTTAAAGGTTTTCGTGCTGGTAGTATAGCTGATTTAGCTATTTTCTGTATGATGTTCCTTAATAAATGGGAGAAGAATAATAATCTATTACAAATTTTGTCTGAATTTGAAAACATAAAAAGAGGACCAAATGAAACAATTCAAGACTATTGCGCAAGATATAATAGTTTTTACAATGGAATCCTTGATAATATTAAACCTCCTAGGGACTTTACCCTTATCAAATTCCTTGATGTATTTGATATAGATATGGCTTAGGAACTAAGAGAGAGAAACCAAGAAGCCTTAGAGTAGATGAAAAGTAATGTTGTAAGTATAGAGGAAAAATTGTTAGCAAAGAAAGCTAGATTAGGAAATGAAATAAGAGTGAAAATTAATGAGGAAACATCAACCTCAGATTTGAAAATAGTTAACTTAGAAAAAAAATAGAAATAATGATGGATAGGTTAGATAACGTGGAAAGGAATCCATAGTGGGATAACCAACAACAATGACCTCAAATTAGAAATCTCAATTTCAGGAAAACACCAACACTGATAAATCTAAAGAATCAACACCTGACCAAGTAATAAGACCACCTTTCCAAGAGAAATATGCTGAAAGTTCTCACCAAAATGAAAACTATGAAGACACTCAGATAAATGTAATGGCATTAATGATGATAACACTATTTTTCTTACACAAGAAGGACAAGAGTTATATGAATTACAACAACTACAATTATATTCTGGTGAGTCTTTTGATTACAGGCAATGTTATGAGTTTTAAATTAATGAAGTTCATAAGGAATATAACCTTAGAAGAAAGAAAAATGTAGAAAATTCTACTAAGAAATCTTCCCAAACTCAAACAAAGAAAACAGTAGAAGCTGCTGCAACTAAATTTCTGCAAATTCTTCCTAGGGAAACCCAACAAAACTCTTGTTCAACTAAGAAGGATTCAAGTTCTAACTAGAAAATTTCAAGTCCAAAAATTACAACTAGCCTTAAAATTGTTGATATTACACAGACTGTTGTTCAAACATCATCATATCCTCGAAAATATGCTACTTCCAAGACAACAAATTATGTTAAAACAACAATTTCAGTTCCAAAAACATCTACTCCTTATCCAGAATCGAAAGATACTAAAATAACTGCTGCTAAAATAGCCGTTGAAACATAAAAACCTACCAAAACTTCCACTGCATCTCAAACTTCCCTGAAAATAAAATTAAAGGAAGTAAAATAGTGGAAATGCAAACAGAAAATTAAAAACCAACTGTAGAAAAAGAAGACAAACATACCCAAACTAGAGTTACAATGTAAGAAGTAATCTAGTTAGGAAAATGACAAGCACCATTCAACATCCAAGTTGAAATTGCCAAACTAAAGATACCGATTCCATTAAAATAATTGGTTAAACATGATCTATAAAAATCACATGTCACTAAAACATTAAACATGAATGATGGAGAAGACTCTGTAAATTTATGTGATGATCAACCAAAACTAATATTTTGTCCTAAAGTTAATGGAAAACACCAAGAAGGAGGAGTTCCTCCTTTCTACATTAGCTTAACTGTTCATGATCATATTTACATAATACCATGCTAGATTCATGGGATTCACACAATTTAATTCCAAAAGCAATAATGGAAACCTTGAATTTAGACATCGCTAGACCTTATAAACATCTCTTCTCATTTTATTCCAGTAAAGTGAAATGTTTAGGCTTGATAAAATATTTATGTGTCACCTTAGTTCAATACCTTGGAAAAATAATAGTCATGGATATTGTAGTAGCTAACATCGCTCCTAAGTACGGAATGTTGTTATCTCTCTCACGGGGAGCTAAACTACAAGGATCTCTACAACTAGATATGTCTTATGAAACAATATCAGTTTTTGGCCAACCCAAGAAAATTTAAAGAGAAACTTTAATGAAGTACATGGTTAGTAGTGTAGAAATACCTCGAAACTATCCTATTTATTCTATACCTACTGATATGGAATCCTTCATTTTATGTGATTTTGAAACTGTCATTGAGAAGAACATCGAATTAAAACATTAAAAGAAACCATGAGACAATGACAACATTTTTCATGAATCTATGTGGCATCTAGATTTTGATGGATCAGTTAAAAAATTAGGAGCAGAAGAAGGAGTTTGGATACATAACATGGAAAAAAACCATGTATAAGGTCATGCCTTTAGATTAAATTTCAAATGTACAAACAACATGGCTGAATATCAAGCTTTGATTTTAGGACTGCAGATTGTTAGAAATTTAGGAGCTAAAACAATGTCAAACATGGGTGACTCTGAGTTAATTATGAAATAGATAAGAGGAGAATATTTTGCATATAATCCTAGATTAGGCCAATATAGAGAAATATTTCTAGATCTAATTAGTGAACTTCTTGAATGTCACTTTCCTGCAATTCCTATAAAACAAAACATGCAGGCACACAATTTAGCAACTTTTGCTACCACCTTCAATCTGCCTTTTCAACCAAATCATAAATATACAATAGAAGTTAAACACAGGCCTACAATATTAGATAATCTAAAATATTGGTAGATATTTTCACGGGATGAACAGATTTATCGTTTCATGAATGTTGAAGGAAAAATTTAGAATTGTAACAGAGACACAGATTGTACAGTAGATCAAACCATAGATAGTAATATTAATATAAATGTTGTAGATGTAAATAATTTAGATTTCACTAAACCCACTAAATTTACTCAAGTAGAAATAAATAATTTAGAAAAGGTAGAGATTGAAGAATTAGCAGATGATGATTCTGACATTTTAAACCTCAAGAGCAACCTTTTACCTAATGGATTAGCCCCTTTAGAAGATATTTTTGATTCAAATGATGTTGCAAGAAAACCAAAGATGGAACAATTAAGATCTGACATAGAAGAATGCAATATAGGAACAGAATTGAAGCCTAAGATGATAAAAATTTCAAAAGCCTTACCTCAAGAAGAAAAAGTGAAATAAATAGGTTTGTTTAAATAATTTTAGGATTTATTTGCATGGAGGTATGAGGACTTAAAATCCTATGATACTAGCATAATTCAACACAAAATACCTGTAAAATAAGATCAAAAACCTTTCAAATATAACCTTAGAATAATTAATCCAGTGTTAATGCCTTGAATTTAAAAAGAGGTTAAGAGAATGTATGAAGCCTAGATAATTGCACCTATCAAATATTCTGATCTGGTTTCAAACCTAGTTCCCACTAGGAAGAAGATAGGGGTTATCATACTATGTGTTGATTTCCAGAATTTAAACAAAGTGTCCTTCAAATATAACTATCCGCTCCCCAATATGGATCACATTTTACAGAGGGTGGTTGGTTCTTCCAGGATTTCATTGCTTAATGGATTCTTTGGATATAACCAGATTTTAGTTCAACCAGAAGACCAACCAAAGACTACATTTACTACTCCTTGGGGTACGTTCATGTATGTGAAATTGCCTTTTGGGTTAATGAATGCAGTAGCCACTTTTAAAATAGCTATGGATATAGCTTTTGCAAAAGAAATTCATGATTTTCTTGTGATTTATCTATATCATATAACTATGTTTTCAAAGACTGACAATGAACATCTAGATCACCTAAGGCAAGTGCTTATCAAATGCAGGAAATTTCGCATCTCTCTAAATCCTAAAAAGACTCTATTTGGACATGAAGAAGGTAAATTTTTAGGATAGACCCAGCTAGAATAGAGGCCATTCTGAAAATTAGTCATCCTAGTAATATTAAAGAATCGCAGGCTTTCTTAGGTAAAATCAATTTTCTCAGAAGATTCATTTCAAACTTAAACACTGTTACCGATGAAATAGGTAACCTGACCTCAAAACGGGAACTCTAGCCCAAAAAGACTCAAAAAACATGAAAAAACACCCCAAAAACAAAAAAAAAGTGTATTCCAGAACGCACTTGGTTTTTTTTAAGGTCAAATTTCAACATTTTATAAAATTATGCTAAAAAAAAAATTGCTTCTTGAAAAAAGGATTGAAAAAACACCCTCAAAACAAAATCAGATGACGTTGGAATAACCAAAAAAAAAAAATTGTCATATTTTTGACATTTTTAAAATAGAAATAATATTTTTTAATTTTTAAAATTCAAACATTAAAAAAATCCTAAAATTTAAGAAAAAAAATAAATTTAAAAAAAAAAAACATTTTAAAGCTTAAAATATAAAAATATATAGGAATAAAAAAATAAAAAACAAAACAAAATAAAAATTTTAATTCAAACATTAAAAAAAAAACCTAGAATTTAAGAAAAAAATTAAAATTAAAGATTAAAATTTCAAAATATATAGAAATAAAAAAATAAAAACAAAAACAAAATAAAAATATTAAAATAAAAACAAAAACAAGTTTAAAAAAAGAAAGAAATTATAAAAAATAAAATATAGAAATTAAATTTAAAAAGAGAAAAAGAAAATGTTTATAAAATTAAAAAAAAAAAAATTTAATTTAAAGAAATATATTAAATTTTAATAAATTTAAAACTTTAAAATAAATAAATAAATAAATAAAAAACATTATCGAAATTAGAAGTAAAAAAATGAAAAATTAATTAAAAAAAAAATATATATATATACAATAAAAATATTAAATTTAAAGAAATATATATTAAAATAACAAATAGATTTTAAAAAATGTATTAAATTTAAATTATATATATATATATATATATATATATATATATATATATATATATATATATATATATATATATATATATATATATATATACGAACTTAAATTAAAAATATATATATTAGATTTTATTAAATTAAAAAAAAAATGTTAATATTAAAATAAAAAACTAAATTAAAAAAAATATATTAAATTTTAATAAATAAATGAATAAACAAATAAATTTTGAAATAAAAATTAAATTTTAAATATAAAGAAAAAAAAAAACATTGTTAAAATAAAAAGTTAAAAAACTTTAAAAATCAATTAAAATTGAAAAATTGAAAAAAATAAATTAAAAAAATATATTAAATAAAAAATAAAATAAAAAAACAAATTAATTTGAAAATATTAAGTTTAACTTGAAAAAAAACTAATTTTAAATACACAATTTTAATTGAAATAAAAAAAATATAAAAATTTTATGTAATTAAAAAATAATAATAAAAAAATAAAAAATTTAAAAAAATATTAAATTCAAATAAATAAATAAATAAAAATACAAAATTTACTAAATTTTAAAAATTAAATGAAAAAAACTAAACATAAAATTTAATAATAAAAAAAAATATGAAAAAAAAAAAATCAATTAAATAAAAAAAAAAGACACAAAATTTAATAAAAATTATTAACAAAATTTAGAAAAAAAAAATAAAAAACAAAAAAAATGAATAATAATAATAATAATAATAAAATTAAAACAAATTAAATTTCAAATATAAAAATTAAATTATAAAAAAAAATATTTAAATTTTTTGAATTAAAAAAAAAAAAGCAAATTAAAAAAACAAAAAATAAAAAAGAATTTTTTGATTGTGGTGGCACCGCCAATCAGCCTCTCGCCCAGGTGACGGTGATGGCCGACCGCTAGGCGGGACGCCGATTCCGAGAATCGCCCTCCCACGACGGAAGGTCGATTCCGGGAATCACCCTCCCGCGACGTTCCCAGAATCGGCCTCCCGCGGCGGGAGGGCGATTCCCATAATCGACCTTAAGGTAATTCCCGAAATCGGCCTCCCGCGGCGGGAGGGCGATTCCCAAAATCGGCCTGAGGACACGGGATGGTGATTCCCGGAATCGGCCTCCCGCCGTGGGCGGGCGATTCCCGGAATCGGCCTCCCGCCGCGGGAGGGCGATTCCCGGAATTGTCCTCCCGCCCAGCGGTCGAGCTTCGCCGCCACCTGGGTGGGAGGCCAACTAGCGGCGCCACCACGATCAAAAAATTCTTTTATTTTTTAAATTTTTTTTAACTTTTAAATTTTTTTTTTTTAATTTGATTTTTGTTTTATTTTATTTTTTTTAAATTCAAAAAATTTAAAATTGTTTTTTTTTTTAATTCAATTTTTTTTATTTTAAATTTAATTTGTTTTAATTTGTTTTTGTTTTTTTTTTTATTTTGTTTTTAAATTTAATATTTTAGATTAATTATTTTTTAAAATTTAAAATTTATTCATTAAATTTATTAAATTTTAATTTAATTTATTTATTTTTTAAATCTTTTAGTTTATTTGGTTTTTCATTTTTAAAATTTATAAATTGTTTCATTTAAAAAAAAACAACAAATTTATGGATATTTGTTTTTTAATTATTTGGACATGATTTTTTTCATTTTTTTTTTGCTTTTTAATGATAGTTTTTTTTATTATAATTCTTTTTTTTTTTTTTTTTTTCAATTTTAAATTTTGTTTTTTTTTAATTTGTTTTTTTTGTTAATTTTAAAATTTGTATTTTTGTTGGATTGGATTCCTGGAACGGAACGAGGGCCGTGATGAGTGCTTCTCTGCAGAAACCCTAGCTCGATAGCACTTATGATCTATCATCTTCGATTGCGCGCAACCTTCCTCTGAGGCTTGGCAACTAACCATGGCTTCAAGCTCGGGGGGGGGATGGGCACCCCCCCCACGTCAACAAGGATGGCACCTTTGTAAGCTCTGTACAAAGCAATGACAGCTCCGACAAGAGTCAGGACGCTCTGCCACCAAAAACGCCGAACATGCAATCTCAGCAGGAGGCAACGGCCCCCACGTCTTCCACCTGCAAACCCATTGCGGCAGAGAGACCCAAAATCGAACTGCCGAGCCATCGGATAAATGCCAGAATACAGTACATGAGGGACCACGCCCTCATTGGAAAATTTATTGGCTTCTGGCCAATGGAAAAAGCCCTATACGGCTGGGTTGCTTCCAAATGGAAACCCAAAGGGCAGGTCATGCTACAGTTGGGACCAAAGGGCTTCTTCACTGCGATCTTCCACTGCATTGAGGACCGAAACAAGGTAATGGATGAAGGGCCCTACTTCTTCAACTCTGCTGGGTTATACCTACGGAACTGGATCGAGAGATTTAACCCCGACAAGGAAGATTTCAACTGGGCGCCTGTTTGGATCCGACTGTACTCGCTACCCATAGAATATTGGGACGAAGAATCACTCCAAGCAATAGCCAAAGGTCTTGGTGAGTTTATTAAGATTGCTGAGGAAACCAAGCTTCACCGTTATACTTCCTATGCTCGAATCTGCGTCTACATGCATTTAGACAGGGCCCTACCAGATGCTGTGAGCATATATCATGATGATTTCGAATGGATCTAGCCTTTAGACTATGAGCATGTTCCCTTCAGATGTCGAAGATGCCACGCTCATGGGCATCTTTTCAGAGACTGCGCTCTCACTAAACAAGACCAGACCAAGGAAGCAGAAGCCACTCAGGAAGCTGATGGTTTCACCAAGGTGCCACCGTGACGAAGGCATGGCAAAAAGATCTCCACGACTAGTAAGAAATCCGCCCCTCTCTCCAATACTCCTTCCACCAGTAATAGTTTTGCTGTTATTTCAAATCCTAATCTCGTCTCTGATGAAGCCCACAACCAGCATAAAACCCCCTCTAAACCCTTGGATATTCCAAAGCCTTCTTTCTGCTCCAACCCTCCCCATGCTCCTAATCAGCAGCTTTCTAAAGACAAAACCTCTGAAAGCCCCTCAGATGAAATTAAGCTCCTAACCTGGCACCCAGCCACTATGGACGTTGACAAGCCCAATGCCAGTCCTGCTGCTACTTCCGAAGCCCTAATCAATGGAAGTCTAGAAACCTTTATGGATGCGGACTCTGAAGACTTTGAACTTGGAGAACTTGACATTCAAGATCTAGAAGAAGCCTGCATAAACCAAAACTTCGATACCATCAATCCTCACCAGATTGACAAGCTGGAGAAGGTCTTTTCCCGAGTTCACCAGCAAAAGAAACTTGGGATCCAGCCTGGCAGTCACTGGGACAGTCTCAAAATAGCGAGGGAGTCAAAGAAAAGAGGTCCAAAGCCGGACTGGCAGCGAACCATCACCATAGGGCAAATATTGGTTGACTCTGGTCGATATCCTAAGCTTACTAGGTTCTTCAAACCCCTGCCAAACAGCTCCCCATGAAGCTGGTCTCGTGGAATGTCAGAGGGCTAAACAGCCCAGGAAAGCACAAAATTCTCAAAACTATGATACAGAAAGAAAGACCAAATATTCTCTTTCTACAAGAAACAAAATGCAATAGCGAAATGCTAGGATCAATACTGTCCAAAGCTTGGCCAAACTGCAGATCAGTAGCAGTGGATGCCTCAGGCGCCTCTGGAGGTCTTGCTATAGCCTGGGATACTCTGTCCATTGATCTTGCAAACTTTCCTGCTACGCAGCATCTGATACAATCTACTTTCCATTCCATTGGATCTAACATCCATGGGCACCTTTCCAACATCTACTTCCCTCAGGAGCAGGCAAGGAAAACAGATCTTCTGCATACCATGGCGGTTCTTAATGCAAACAGAACCCACCCCCTCTGGATAGCAGCAGGGGATTTCAACATGATCACTAGAATGGACGAAAAAACAGGAGGTCGATTCAGAGCTGATCCGGAAAGCGCTCATTTCAGAGAATTCATAGCCAATAGCTGGCTTATGGACATTCCTTTTTCCAATGGCACCTTCACGTGGAGCAACAAAAGGACGGGAACTCAACATATTGCTTCAAATTTAGATCGCTTCCTCATTTCTGATAATGCCATACATATCGGGGGGGACCTATCAGCTTCAATCATCCCACAAACTGGGTCGGACCACTGGCCTATCTTGCTCCATTGGCACAATGTTGGACTTCAATATAAAAAACCCTTCAAATTTGAAGCATTTTGGCTCTCACACCCCTCTTTCAACGAAATAGTCACTCAAGCTTGGAAGAGCTTCATCCCACCTCCAGGCTCGAAGATGTACCAATTCCAAGAAAAGCTCAAAAACCTCAAAGCAGTTATAAAAAATTGGAACACCTCAGTTTTTGGAAACATCTTCCAGGAGATCAAAAGCCTCAAAAAGAAAATGGAGGAAACTCAGCAAAAAATCATAACTGGAGGCAGGACTGAAGAACTTGCTGATCAGGAACAAGAACTCCACAAGCTACTAGAGGAAAGACGCAAGCAAGAAGAAATTTTATGGCGACAGAAATCTAGAGTAACCTGGCTAAAGGAGGGAGAGAGAAATACTAAATTCTTCCACAGGTCAACAATACAAAGACGAATGCAAAATCGCATTCCTCACATCACCAATAAACAAGGTGCACAGACAGAGCAACAAGAGGAAATCGAACAAGTCCTCCTGGACTACTTCCAAAGTATTCAACAAGAGGACCACACAGTCGACAGACAGCCAGCTATCGACCAAATATCCCAGCTGATCCCCAAACGGGTCACTGCAGAGCATAACAAGATGCTACTTCGACAGGTCTCTCTACAAGAGGTCGATCTTGCTATGACACAGATGAAAGAGGGAAAGGCGCCTGGCCCAGATGGATTTACCTCCAATTTGTTTCACCATTTCTGGGATCTTATCAAAACTGAGGTTTGGCAGTTAGTTGAGGAATCCAGAGCCTCCCATTGGCTCCTCCCCTCCTTGAATGCTACCTTTATAGCCCTGGTGCCGAAAGAAGAACGTCCAAGTACGCCGGAGAAATTCAGACCCATTGCACTCTGCAATGTGATATACAAGGTCATTTCTAAGGTCATTGCCAACAGATTAAAGCCACTGCTTCCACTCCTCATATCGCAGGAGAAAACAGGATATGTAGAAGGGCGGCAAATCATGAACGGCATCATTCTCACGCACGAAGTTATACACACACTCAGAAGCTCTAAAAGGCCAGGTATGCTCCTCAAAATCGACTTATCTAAAGCCTTTGACAAATTGAGTTGGCGTTATATTCAAAGTATCCTAACAGCCTTTGGCTTTGATCAAATGTGGATACGATGGGTTATGTCTCTTATTTCTTCACCCCTGCTTTCCATTCTTGTCAATGGCATCCCCTCAAAGCCGTTCAAACCCTCTAGAGGAGTTAGACAGGGCGACCCCCTTTCGCCCTTCCTTTTCTTCCTCATGTCCGAAGGCCTCAGTAATCTCATCCACAATGCTGTGCGCACAAACCACTTGCGCGGTATCTCCCTTTATGATACTCGCACCACCCACCAGCAATTTGTTGATGACAACATGTTGTTCGGGTTCCCTTCAGTCCAAGAAGCTAGAACTTTTAAAAGAATTCTTAACCTCTTCTCCACTGCCTCTGGCATGTCTGTCAATGTGTCCAAATCCCAACTTTTCTTCTTCAACACTCCTACTTTAATCCAACGCAACATAACTCGCATTCTTGGCTTCTCTACTGCTCAACTCCCATGCAAGTATCTAGGAGCCCCCCTAATTACCACCGCCATCAAGCATTCCACTTGGGACCACCTCTTGGAAAAGCTGGAAAGCCGTCTCTCCTCTTGGACTTACAGAGCTCTCAATATTTCCAGTAGACTTGTTCTCATCAAATCAGTCCTGCAAGAAATTCCTCTTTATCTCTTCTCTGTGCTTGCTGCTCCCAAATGGGTTCTTAATCAGATAAAGAATCTGCAACGTAGATTCCTATGGGGATCCTCAGATCAGAAAATAAAATGGGCTTTGGTCAACTGGAACACAGTTTGCACCCCAAAGGCGGCCGGTGGTTTTGGTCTTAGAAATCCCATACACATCAATGAGGTCATGGGGGCACGACTTTGGTGGAATTGGCTCTCGAATCCTTTCAAACCATGGGCTAAAATGTGGACAGCCAAATATGCCAACAACAGACCGCCAGAAGAACTAGTCAAGCTCCTTCCTGAAAGAGCTGGTTCCCTCATATGGAATGCCGCCAAACAGCATTATGCCCTTATACAGCAGCACAGTTTCTGGGAAATAAGAAATGGACACACAGTCAAATTCTGGATTTACTCCTGGCAGCAGACCCCACAACTCTTGGATACTCTCAGACTCTCCAATTATGGGCGCACCAATCCCCCAGAGGAAATCAAAGTAAGCCAAAGCTAGACTCACACAGCAAGCAACGACTTCAGGCAATGGAAACCCCCAACTCTTTTGTTACCTAACACTCCCAGTTGCATGCAGGAGGCTCTTCAAGAGGAATTGCACCGCAGGAAAATAAGATGCTCGGAGGAAGTGGACATTCTTAGATGGGGTTACCTGCCCAAAGGTATGTTCACAACAAAGGAAGCCTTCTCTCTTCTACATCCCATCCAGCTACCAAAAGACAAGCTATGGCAATTTGTCTGGGCCCCTGGTACTTGGCCCAAAATCTCCACTTTTCTATGGTTACTTAGCCACAAAAGAGTCCTCACCTGGGACAACTAGATCAAGCGCGACTTTTGTGGCCCTTCACAATGTCCGAATTGCCAGCAGGATATTGAAACGACGCAACACCTAATGCTGACTTGCAACCTTGTTCATCAACTTTGGGAAAAAATATGCTTCAGGTGTCAGAGAAACAAGCCTAAAGGAGACCTCACCAGCATCATGCGTCTCTGGCCCCAGAGACCCTATAATAGTCCCATTCTTAACTTTTTCTGGCAAATTATCCCAGGTTTGCTCTTCTGGACGCTGTGGAAGGAACGGAACAGGAGAATCTTCAAACATCAAGCTTTCCCTTTGGCTATCATTTGGGACAATATCCACGAACACCTCCAAGAGACTCTCGCTCTTCGATCTTGGTAGGAGGAGGACATTCCCAAACAACCGCAGGAAGCAGCTATTTGGCGAAACTGGCAGTTGAGAATTGCAATCTCGCCAAACCCATCCAAGCAGAAGACTCATAGCACACATATCCCTTGGACACCTCCGCCTCCAGGCATATACAAGCTGAACTTTGACGGAGCCTCCAAAGGAAGTCCCGGTCCCGCTGGCTTCGGAGGCATTCTCAGAAATTCTGAAGGAGACACTCTTGCCATCTACTACGGGTCGATAGGCTGGGACACAAACAACTCTGCGGAGCTGGAAGGGCTCTGGCAACGTCTGGTTCTGTCCCAACAATATAATCTCTCGCCTATCATAGTAGAAGGAGACTCACAGATTCTCATCAACACTGCCAATCAGCTTCTCCAAGGCACCAGAACCACAAAAGTGGCCAAAAGTTGGAGATTAGCCTCTCGAATCGACAAGCTCAGCACTTGGTTGGACAAAACTCAAGCGATCTCGTTTTCTCACACCAAAAGAGAAGGCAACAAGATAGTTGATCTCCTTGCTAATCTAGGATTCGAAAGCTCGAACACTCTCAACCATGGCCCTCTCCAAATCATTCATGACAGGGACATTCTTCAGAATTGCATCAATTTGGTGCAGAATGATCAAATTACTCCGGATGCGGATCGTACTCAGAATTGATGAGCCGCTTGGCCTCGTCCTCCTCCCGAAGTGTGAAGCGTGTGGCGGCCACATGGCTCACCACAACGCCATTAAGACGGCATTTAATGTTATCAACCGCCATTACCACCCTCCCACGCGACGGCGATACAACAATACTATTCTGTCTGGCACCTGCATTATGGAAGTCGGTCCCTTCTTCGCTGCACCTGCAGACTCTCCAGGCAACTGGTTAGCTCCTCTGGACGGTGTGTGCTCTGCTCAATGCGCTATGCCAAGTGCTCGCACGAACACTTGCCGGCGTTGCTCTCTATACTGTTGCATCGAATTTCAGCCGGAGGTGCATTTTTCTCACAGTGTTTTCTGCCCTGGAAGGTTTAATAATCCTCAGTTCACGCATAGCTCTATGGAGGTTCTTGCTCAAACGGGTACGCACAGGGTCCAGCCTTCTCCCAGCTCAGGTTCTGCTCCAGCTTCTCAGTCGGCGCAAGGCATCTGCAACTCGGCACCAGTCATGCCTCGTCTTCGTCAGCGTATGACTGCTAGGCGTGGAAGTACCCGTGGAAGGTCTGCTGCTGACCGCTCTCTCCCCAGCAGGCATGGCATGGATTTTTCTTTTGATCCTCATGGTCAGCTGCCCTCTTCCCCTCAGCACGTCGCTCCTCCTGACCCCGCCACCTCTGGCCCTCCGCCCTCTCGCAATCTCTTCACCCGTCACACCACGCAGAGAGCTGAATTGAATTTTGAAAGTGTTTTCAACCGTCCCTTAATCACGGCCTATATCACCGTCACCTTAAGTGAGGAAGCCACTCTCAGCTCTCATCTCTGGCCCAGCTCCCCTTCTGCTCTCCTTGACCCTTATCCCACTTCCCTCGCGCCCCGGTCTGCCCCCGCAGCCATTCCCCAAACTGAACCGAGCGGCCCCTCTGACCTTCCTTCTCCCTCCCTGGGCCTTCCTTCCTTGCAGGTGCACGCGGATGGTGCCTTAAGCACTGAGGATCCTCTTCCAGATGATGTTGTGGACGACCCTGAGGCTTACTTCGGGTGCCCAATCGAGGAGGAGCATCCCTCTCCGGTTCACTCCAATTGAATTTGCCATGAGCAGGACTAATAAGAATTCTGAATTTGTGTTCGTCCATAGTGTGGTTGGTCTGGTCTATTGTACAGCAGATAATGATAGTTTTTTGCTTTTGATAGTCACTGTTTTCTGTAGACTTATAACAAACAGTATAACTATTCCACCGGTTTCCCATACCAAGGGCGGTGTGACAGACACTATAGAGTTGGTTTCCCTATATGGGCAGCTTAGTTTTGAGATCATGCATGGTTTGCAAGCCCAGTCTCAGGCTACCAAAGCTGAGCTGAGGCAGTTTTGTATTATAATAGTTGCTTAATAGAAATTAGTCAAATTTAGAAAAGAAAAAAAAAAAATTGTATTTTTGTTTTCTTATTATTATTATTATTATTTTAATTTTAATTTTTAAATTTAAACTTTTCTTTTTTGTATTTTATTTTTTTATCTAAATTTTAATTTTCTAATTTAAATTATTTTTAAATTTTCTATTTTAATTTTTTTTAATTATATGGATTTTTTTAATAACTTAGAAAAAAATGTTTTTGATGTTTTTTATTTCTATTTTTTTGGTTAATTTTTGTTTTTTTCTTTAGATTATGTGTTTTTTTTCAAATTTTGTCATTTCTTTTGATATAATTTTCGAATATTTTTTTTTTTTTTTGTTTTATTTATTTATTTTTGTTTAAATTTTTTATTTTTACGAGTTAATTTTGTTTTTTTTTTACATTTTTATTGGTTTTTTATATTGTTTTTATATATGTATTTTTATCTAAGTTTTGTGTTTAATTACCAACATGAAAATCACCACTCTAAAAAAAAAAGGTTGATGTTGCATCAATACGTTTCAAAATTAGAATGAAAATCACCGCTCTAAAAAAAAAAAAAAAAAGTTGATGCTGCATCAATACGTTTCAAAATTAGCATGAAAATCACTAAAATTTTAAAACAAATATTCATACTTCATAAATAAAAATATTAGAGTGTCAAAAACGTGCTAAAAAAAAAAGAGGTGATTCTGCATCACCACTTTTCAAAATCGGATGCTTTTTATGCTACCAAAAAAAGGTAGGTAACAGTGCGGTTACCTATTTCATCGATAACATTGTTCTTAGGAGAAATAATTAGAGAACTCAATAACATGTTAAAAAAAGAGCCATTACTTAAATGGACTATGGAGGCCAAAAAATCATTTGAATCAATCAAATAATTCCTAATAAGTCCAGTCCTAATAAGTCCTGATTTCAAAAAAAAAATCATTATTTTTTCCTTTGCTTCAGAACATACTATTATTGCAGTCTTATTGCAGAGAAATGATCAGGGCTATGAACAGCCCATTTATTTTTTCAGTAAATCTCTTATAGATGCCACTTTAAAGTATAACATAATGGAAAAGTAGGCACTAGCTTTAGTGAAGGCCATCAAAGACATTAGGGTGTACATATTATATTCACATATCATTTCTTATGTTCCAAATTTAGTTGTGAAGGACATTTTGAATCAGAATGGACCTGATGGTAAAAGAGGTGAATGGATTGCCACCATTTTGGAATATGACATAGAAAGTAAGCCTGTCAAAATCATTAAAGGTCAAGGTTTAGCCAAAATCATGGGTGAATCAAATTTTCATGCTTTAGATATAAATTTTATTGCCCAATTAGATGATCAGGAAGAGATGGCGACTCCAGAGGTTAGTGAAGCCTTTTCAAACTCACCATGGTATGTAGATATCATATTTTTATTACTAAAGTTACAATCTCCTCCTGGATTATCAAGAACTAAAGCTAGATTTTTAAAGTTAAAAGCAATAAAGTTTTGTATCATAGACAATGCACTGTTTTAGAAAGATCATGGTGGCATTTTATTGAATTGTTTGCATAAAGATGAATCTTATAAAGTTTTGAAAGGGTTTCATGCAGGTGACTGTGGAAGACACCTTTAATGGAAGACAATTGCAGATAAAATCTTGAGAGCTGGTTTTTACTGGCTTACACCTTTTGCAGATGTGAAAAATTATGTTACCTCCCGTCACAAATCTCAAGTTTTTGAAAGAAATAAAAATCTACTACCTTTACCCCTTAAACCCATATCCACATAAATGCCTTTCCAGTAATGGGGTCTTGACTTCATTGCTGAAATTCACCCTCCATCCTCATCCCAACACAAATTGATTTTGACAACCACAGACTATTTCACTAAGTGGATAGAAGCCATACCTTCCAGGCAAGCCACTGATAATGTCATAATCTCTTTTTCAGAACAAAAATATACTATCAAGATTTAGATGCCCCCAGAAGCTCGCTACTGATAATGAAGTTGCTTTCAAGTCTAAAAATGTGATTGACTTCTATAACAAATAATCTAAAATATTGGTAGATATTTTCACGGGATGAACAGATTTATCGTTTCATGAATGTTGAAGGAAAAATTTAGAATTGTAACAGAGACACAGATTGTACAGTAGATCAAACCATAGATAGTAATATTGATATAAATGTTGTAGATGTAAATAATTTAGATTTCACTAAACCCACTAAATTTACTCAAGTAGAAATAAATAATTTAGAAAAGGTAGTGATTGAAGAATTAGCAGATGATGATTCTGACATTTTAAACCTCAAGAGCAACCTTTTACCTAATGGATTAGCCCCTTTAGAAGATATTTTTGATTCAAATGATGTTGCAAGAAAACCAAAGATGGAACCATTAAGATCTGACATAGAAGAATGCAATATAGGAACAGAATTGAAGCCTAAGATGATAAAAATTTCAAAAGCCTTACCTCAAGAAGAAAAAGTGAAATAAATAGGTTTGTTTAAATAATTTTAGGATGTATTTTCATGGAGGTATGAGGACTTAAAATCTTATGATACTAGCATAATTCAACACAAAATACCTGTAAAATAAGATCAAAAACCTTTCAAATATAACCTTAGAATAATTAATCCAGTGTTAATGCCTTTAATTTAAAAAGAGGTTAAGAGAATGTATGAAGCCTAGATAATTGCACCTATCAAATATTCTGATCTGGTTTCAAACCTAGTTCCCACTAGGAAGAAGATAGGGGTTATCATACTATGTGTTGATTTCCAGAATTTAAACAAAGTGTCCTTCAAATATAACTACCCGCTCCCCAATATGGATCACATTTTACAGAGGGTGGTTGGTTCTTCCAGGATTTCATTGCTTAATGGATTCTTTGGATATAACCAGATTTTAGTTCAACCAGAAGACCAACCAAAGACTACATTTACTACTCCTTGGGGTACGTTCATGTATGTGAAATTGCCTTTTGGATTATTGAATGCAGTAGCCACTTTTAAAATAGCTATGGATATAGCTTTTGCAAAAGAAATTCATGATTTTCTTGTGATCTATCTATATCATATAACTATGTTTTCAAAGACTGACAATGAACATCTAGATCACCTAAGGCAAGTGCTTATCAAATGCAGGAAATTTGGCATCTCTCTAAATCCTAAAAAGACTCTATTTG
The DNA here is from genome assembly GCA_034641835.2 of Pinus albicaulis. NCBI lineage: Eukaryota > Viridiplantae > Streptophyta > Pinopsida > Pinales > Pinaceae > Pinus > Pinus albicaulis. The sequence goes on from CM076574.1 coordinate 489,550,166, forward strand.
GACATGAAGAAGGTAAATTTTCAGGATAGACCCAGCTAGAATAGAGGCCATTCTGAAAATTAGTCATCCTAGTAATATTAAAGAATCGCAGGCTTTCTTAGGTAAAATCAATTTTCTCAGAAGATTCATTTCAAACTTAAACACTGTTACTGATGAAATAGGTAACCTGACCTCAAAACGGGAACTCTAGCCCAAAAAGACTCATAAAACATGAAAAAACACCCTAAAAACAAAAAAAAGTGTATTCCAGAACGCACTTGGTTTTTTTTTAAGGTCAAATTTCAACATTTTATAAAATTATGCTAAAAACAAAATTGCTTCTTGAAAAAAGGATTGAAAAAACACCCTCAAAACAAAATCAGATGACGTTGGAATAACCAAAAAAAAAATTGTCATATTTTTGACATTTTTAAAATAGAAATAACATTTTTTATTTTTTAAAATTCAAACATTAAAAAAATCCTAAAATTTAAGAAAAAAAATAAAAACATTTTAAAGCTTAAAATATAAAAATATATAGGAATAAAAAAATAAAAAACAAAACAAAATAAAATTTTTAATTCAAACATTAAAAAAAAAAACCTAAAATTTAAGAAAAAAAAAATTAAAAGATTAAAACAAAATTAAAGATTAAAATTTCAAAATATATAGAAATAAAAAAATAAAAACAAAAACAAAATAGAAATATTAAAATAAAAACAAAAACAAGTTAAAAAAAGAAAGAAATTATAAAAAATAAAATATAGAAATTAAATTTAAAAAGAGAAAAAGAAAATGTTTATTAAATTAAAAAAAAAAATTAATTTAAAGAAATATATTAAATTTTAATAAATTTAAAACTTTAAAAAAAAAATTAAAAAAAAAAATAGAAATATATATATAAAATAACAAATACATTTTAAAAAATGTATTAAATTTAAATTATATATATGAACTTAAATGAAAAATATATATATTAGATTTTATTAAATTAAAAAAAAATGTTGATATTAAAATAACAAATTAAATTAAAAAAAATATAAAATTTTAATAAATAAATGAATAAACAAATAAATTTTCAAATAAAAATTAAATTTTAAATATAAAGAAAAAAAAAAAACATTGTTAAAATAAAAAGTTAAAAAACTTTAAAAATCAATTAAAATTGAAAAAAATAAATTAAAAAAATATATTAAATAAAAAATAAAATAAAAAACAAATTAATTTGAAAATATTAAGTTTAACTTAAAAAAAAACTAATTTTAAATACACAATTTTAATTGAAATAAAAAAAATATAAAAATTTTATGTAATTAAAAAATAATAATAAAAAAATTAAAAAAATAAATAAATATTAAATTCAAATAAATAAATAAATAAAAATACAAAATTTACTAAATTTTAAAAAATTAAATGAAAAAAACTAAACATAAAATTTAATAATAAAAAAAAATATGAAAAAAAAAAATCAATTAAATAAAAAAAAAAGACACAAAATTTAATAAAAATTATTAACAAAATTTAGAAAAAAATAAATAAAAAATAAAAAAATGAATAAAAATAATAATAATAATAAAATTAAAACAAATTAAATTTCAAATACAAAAATTAAATTATAAAAAAAATCAAATTAAAAAAAAAATCAAATTAAAAAAACAAAAAAAAAAGAATTTTTTGATTGTGGTGGCGCCGCCAATCGGCCTCCTGCCCAGGTGACGGTGATGGCCGACCGCTAGGCGGGAGGCCGATTCCGAGAATCACCCTCCCACGACGGAAGGCCGATTCCGGGAATCGCCCTCCCGCGATGTTCCCAGAATCGGCCTCCCGCGGCGGGAGGGCGATTCCCATAATCGACCTTAAGGCGATTCCCGAAATCAGCCTCCCATGGCTGGAGGGCGATTCCCAGAATCGGCCTCCCGCCAGGGAGGGCGATTCCCAAAATCGGCCCGAGGACACGGGATGGTGATTCCTAACGGTCTCCCGCGGCGGCGGGCGATTCCCCGAATCTTCCCGTCGCGGGAGGGCGATTCCCCGAATCGGTTCTCCCGCCGCGGGGAGGGGCGACCCCGGAATCGCCCCGCCCCGCCGGCCGAGCTCTACCACCTCGGGCGGGAGGCCACTAGCTTGCCACGGCACCACGATCAAAAATTCTTTTTATTTTTTAATTTTTTTTTAATTTTTAATATATATTTTTTTAATTTGATTTTTTTTAATTTATTTATTTTTTAAATTCAAAAAATTTAAATTTTTTTTTTTTTTTAATTCAAATTTTTTATTTTAAATTTGATTTGTTTTAATTTTTTTTTTGTTTTTTTTTTAAATTTAATATTTTAGATTAATTATTTTTTAAAATTTAAAATTTATTCATTAAATTTATTAAATTTTAATTTTAATTTTTTTTTTTTAAAATCTTGTAGTTTATTTGGTTTTTCATTTTATAATTTATAAATTGTTTAATTTAAAAAAACAGCAAATTTATGGATATTTGTTTTTTAATTATTTGCACGTGGTTTTTTTTCATTTTTTTTGTTTTTTAATGATGGTTTTTTTTATTATAATTATTTTATTTTAATTTTCTTTTTCAATTTTCAATTTTGTTTTTTTTTTTAAATTTGTTTTTTTGTTAATTTTAAAATTTGTATTTTTGTTTTCTTATTATTATTATTTTTTTAATTTAAATTTTTAAATTTAACTTTTTCTTTTTTGTATTTTATTTTTTTTATCTAAATTTTAATTTTGTAATTTAAATTATTTTTAAATTTTCTATTTTAATTTTTTTAATTATATGGATTTTTAATAACTTAGAAAAAAATGTTTTTCATGTTTTTTATTTCTATTTTTTTGGTTAATTTTTGTTTTTTTCTTTAGATTATGTGTTTTTTTTTTTCAAGTTTTGTCATTTTCTTTTGATATACTTTCGAATATTTTTGTTTTTTTTTTCGTTTTATTTATTTGTTTTTGTTTAAATTTTTTATTTTTTTACGAGTTAATTTTGTGGCTTTTTTTTTTACAATTTTATTGGTTTTTTATATTGTTTTTATATATATATATTTTATCTAAGTTTTGTGTTTTATTACCAACATGAAAATCACCACTCTAAAAAAAAAAGGGTGATGCAGCATCAATACGTTTCAAAATTAGCATGAAAATCACCGCTCTAAAAAAAAAAGTTGATGCTGCATCAATACATTTCAAAATTAGCATGAAAATCACTAACATTTTAAAACAAATATTCATGCTTCATAAATAAAAATATTAGAGTGTAAAAAATGTGCACAAAAAAAAAATGGTGATTCTGCATCACCACTTTTCAAAATCGGGTGCTTTTTATGCTACCAAAAAAAGGTAGGTAACATTGTGGTTACCTATTTCATCGGTAACATTGTTCTTAGGAGAAATAATTAGAGAACTCAATAACATGTTAAAAAAAGAGCCATTACTTAAATGGACTATGGAGGCCAAAAAATCATTTGAATCAATCAAATAATTCCTAATAAGTCCCAGTCTTAATAAGTCTCGATTTCTAAAAAAATCATTATTTTTTCCTTTGCTTTAGAACATACTATTGTTGGGTGGGGCTTTATTGCAAAGAAATGATCGTGCTATGAACAAATTTCCATTTCTTTTTTTAGTAAAACACTTAGAGATGCCACTTTAAAGTATAACATAATGGAAAAGCAGGCACTAGCTTTAGTGAAGGCTAACAAAGACTTTAGAGTATACATCTTATATTCACATATCATAGCTTATGTTCCAAATTCAATTGTGAAGGACATTCTAACTCATAATGGGCCTGATGGTAAAAGAGGCAAATGGATTGCCACCATTTTGGAATATGACATAGAAATTAAGCCCACCAAACTCATTAAAGTTCAAGGTTTAGCCAAACTCATGGCTGAATCAAATTTTCATGCTTTAGATATAAGTTTTATTGCCCAATTAGATGATCAAGAAGAGATGGCAACTCCAGAGATCAGTGAAGCCTTTTCAGACTCACCATGGTATGCATATATCATATTTGTATTACTAAATTTACAAGCTCCTCCTGGATTATCAAGAACTAAAGCTATATTTGGAAAGTTAAAGGCAATGAAGTTTTGTATCATAGACAATGCATTGTTTTGGAAAGGTCATGGTGGCATTTTATTGAATTTTTTTCTTAAAGAAGAAGCTGATAAAGTTATGGAAGAGTTTCATGCAGGTGACCGTGGAGGACACCTTTATTGGAAGACGGCTGCAGATAAAATCTTGAGAGCTATTTTTTACTGGCCTACATTGTTTGCAGATGTGAAAAAGTATGTGACCTCCTGTCACAAGATTCAAATATTTGAAGGAAAGAAAAAGCTACTACATTTACCCCTTAAACCCATCTCCACATAAACGCCTTTTCAACAATGGGGTCTTGACTTCATTGGTGAAATTCACCCTCCATCCTTAGCCCAACACAAGTGGATTTTGACAGCCATAGACTATTTCACAAAGTGGATAGAAGCCATACCTTCCAGACAAGCCAATGATACTGTCATAATCTCATTTTTAGAAAACAACATATTCTCAAGATTTGGATGCCCCCAAAAGCTCATTACTGATAATGCAGCTGCTTTCAAGTTTAAAAACATGATTGACTTATGTAATAAATACCACATTACCCTTGGCCATTCCACTGCTTATTACCCTCAAGGTAATGGTCTTGCTCAATCCTCCAATAAAATCCTTGTGAATATCATCAAGAAACTACTAGAAGACAATAAGAAAACCTCGAACAAAAGGTTAGTAAATGCCTTATGGGAAGATAGACTTACCACAAATAAATATATTGGTACATCCCCTTATCAGCTGGTTTATGGGATGGATGTTGTTTTTCCATCTTCTTTAGGAGTACCAGTAATGAAAATAATACAAGAACTATAGGTTGAAACCAATGATATCCAAAGAAGGATAAATCAAACCATACACTTGCAGTAAACCAAGGAAGATGTCTATCTCAAGTCTCAAGTTTTTCAAGAAAATATTAAAAATATATTTGACAAGAAGACTAAGGAAGATTATTTTTACATAGGTGACAAAGTTCTTAAGTGGGATTCCAGGAGAGAAGAGAAAGGTAAACATGGGAAATTTGATTTCTTATGGAAAGACCCTAATGTCATTTATGGTTACAGAGGTAACATTACATTCCTTTTGAAGGATTTGGATGGATCAAATATGTCAGGTGGACCTATCAATGGTAGAATGTCGAATCATTACTATTCCCCAGAATAACAATAGTTCATTTTTTTTACTTTACTCAATGTACATAAAATTGTAGATTTTAGATTGGATTGGATGTTTTTCTAGCAAATTTGAAGCCCGGAGAGAAAGCACTAATCTTTGAAAGACAAAATATCATAAGTGTGAATAATGCAGAGCACATAAAATAGTTTCAAGGCTAGCATAGCCAAATTAAAATGCTACTAGTCTGAAAGTTCTTGACGTTTCATCAGGAAATTCCATCCCCATGTGGAGCCACTATTAAGGTCCTATAATAATAGGATTCATAATTCTTAATTCACTTTGAATAGTCTTGTAATATGTACATACTTTGCTTTCTACAAAATTGTTTTCCCATATTAGAAAAAAAAAATGTAAAGAGGGTACAAGTCCTAAAAGAAAAATCAAAGGACCTGAAAGAAAAAAGATAAAAAAGAATATGAAAATGAACCCCCCCCCCCCAAAAAAAAAAAGATACAAATAAAACACGAAAGTGATGGAAATCCAAACCTCGCTACTATTTACTTTTATCTCAAAATATATATTTTGTGTAGCTTCTTAAAGTGACACAATCCATGAAGGTCAAAATTCTTAATCTTGACCCTTCATGCTTTAAATTTCATGTTGATAGATAGAGAATAAAGATCTAGCTAAACAGTTTAATCTTACCATATCAGTAGTAAGGTACAAAATAATAAAGAGCTCAAGAGTTTAATATGAGCCCTTGGAAGAAATAAGGATACAATTAGTTATTTTTTTGTTTAAAAGAAAAGTTAATAAGGGTTTTGCAAGCTCAAATGCACCCATGTAAATAAATAAAAAATGTTAGGGTAGCAGATGGGTAGGTAGAAGCAATTTTCACAAGCAAGGATAACAGATAATTGGTCATTTCATTTATTAATTTCCCTTCAAAATCATTTCCCTTGTAAAAATACTTTCTCCCCCTTCGTTTTACCCTTTTCTCCTTTTCCCCCTTGCAAAAAAACCCTTTTCCTAAGTTAAAACACATCTTTTCCTTTGGAAAAGTAAAAAATACATTTACTAATTCCCCTTTATTCAAAAAAATACACAAAAAACCCATTAAAATACACTAATCATAAAGTTAAAAACACATATTGGGTCCCACTATAAAAACTTACCCTGATGTTATTTTTTACTTAGTGCATTTTTATATTTCTCTATATTATACATATCCTGCAAATACATTTCTTTATTAACATTTTATATTATATTCAAATCCTGTTATATACCTTTTAAATCTCATGTTAATATAATTCCTTTATATATCATTCCCAACCCAGGTTTTATTTATAACCTATAGTTCTATTTCCCCGGATAAGGTATATTTCCATAACCCACTTATTATTATCCCCGCCTATAAATAAATCACACTTACCAAAACCCCATTGGTTGTATTACATATCCAAACCATATATGGATTAAACCTTATTTTTAAACCCAACACATAGTTTAAAACCTAGGCCCCACTCAATCTGATCCCGCAACTCCATCGCATCATCCCAGCCTTCAGATCTTCACTCCCAGATCTAACAACCATTTAACCCTATCGCACATTCCTTTGCCCGATTTTTAACATACATTGAACCTTGCGAAATATGCAGATTTCAGAGGTCTACTCAAAACTACGTGGCATGTTTCTATTTGATCGCATCAATCAAAATAATTCCACCAACCACCTTTGGAGCTTGTGAAAATCACTGAGCGGTTTTGTCCCGACACTAAAAACACGTGCCTGTTTGAAATGACTATGCATTAATGTAAACAATGTTTGTTTTAAAAATGCATATAACCGCCCATTTGCACCCTTTTTTCCTTTTTATTACATTTTGTGCTGAAGAAGAGCTGCCAACCAATTTTTACGCTACCAGATCATGTTTCCAACCTCATTTTAAGCCTAATTCACTAGAATTCAAGACCTTTGATGATGCAGAACATTTTAGACCCAAATTGAAGCTTGTAAAAACCAACAGAACTTTAGAAATCTTTCTGAAACCCCAGATACCTTCTGTAGAGACAAAAATCTTCATTTTTCTAGGTATTCTTTAAAAGAAAAGACTAATTCCTCAATCCAAAGAAGTAATATAGCCAATTGAATAATTTATAGCCTTTTGTTGAGCCTAACGAAAACCAATTTCCTTCCTAAATCTCTTTTATGTAAACCATGGACCCACTTGCACAAATTCTAATATATAAGATTGTTTTTAAACAAAGAGTTTGAATAATTGAATTATTTAGAAGCCATATACAAACGTGAAAATGCCACATGTTTCTTTCAATCCATTTTCTGCAGACTCTAAAGTGTCTTTTACAAAGTTCCAAGGTTTTGAGATTGTCTTTTGTCACAAAGAGTGCACTACAGACCCTAAATTCCCTTTTGCAGAAACTCTAAAGTCTTGTAGTTACTCTTTTGTTACAGAAATTACAGTTTGGTTAATTGAATAAGTTTTAAACCTTTGTAGACCATGGGATAAAACCCTGTTTCATCCTAAATCAATCTGCAACCTATTATAGTTTTCAAAGGTGCTCCTATAGGCCTAAATCAGTGTTTCTAAAATTCAAAAGAGTAATAATATTGTTAAATCAAGCAAAGCAATGGCTTCCAAAAGTGTTGTACCTATAAATTCTCTGCAACCCCATGTTGTAGATATAGAGCACATTCCATTAGCTAACGCAAAATTCAAGATTAATGATATAGTCATAGAATTCAATCATCTTGAGCTCCACTGTCGTAGCCAATAAAAATCCATAGATCTTTCTGATGAAGTTTTCATCTGGGAGTTAAATTTTCTAAAATATGTTGTTCCTCAGCCATTCCATTGCCCATAAGTGATTAGAATTTGTCAATCCTACTATTTCCCTGATCAGATAGCCATAATAAACCCTAAAAAATAAATCCTATTTACCATTACTACTGATTCAATCAATCAGATGTTGCAAATACAACCCAGGCCTGATTAAATCCCTTTGTCCATTGAGGCCCTCACTCAGTTATAACTAAATCTAGACTTCCCTAAGAGGTTCCAAATATTTCAAACTTTCAAGCATTATTCAACATAAATTCCCAAGATAAATACTCCATACCCTTCTACAAAACTCTCTGAAAAGATAAGACATATTATCTCCATGTTGTTCTTCGTTCTTGGATATTTTAGAGATGAACATGTTGATGTTGCAGTTCTTTTTTTTCTTGTCTACTTTCACACCTAGTCAACCTCCTGCTACCATTTTTATTTTTTCCCAATACCTTACAGACATTTTTCATGAACATTTGGTAAAAATGCTATCTGAAGGTGTTTCCAAGTAATCACCATTCCTATTCCATATGATATTATACTTTCAATCTGATAAATTTACTATAAAGCTTCAGAAGCTTGATGTGGAAGGAAACACACAATTAGTCATCTTTTGGACTTCCTTGATAAGGAAAGACTCCAATGAGTTTACTTATACACATTTTACTGATTCCTTCATTCATCCTATGGTAAATTTGCTGAAGAGTAGCAATCAGCCAAGAATCAGTGAAGATATTAAGAAGATCCTATAGTTGTCATAGTATAATAGGATAGGTGATTGGTACTTGTCCCAAAATCATAGTAAAATAAGAGTATATGGAGCACGTCCTATTCCATATAAACATCCAAAATACCTCCCTATGAGGTTATTTTCCCTTGAATATAGAAGGTAGATTCTTAATTCAGATGCGATTAATTTCCTGGAAACAAAGAAGAAGACACAATTCAAATTGAAAAATCAAGTTGGCCCTTTTATCTGTAACAATAGAGATGGAGGCCCTTAGGTTGAAAAATGTTTACAGGAGTTAAAATTTAGTAAAATTTTCCGGTGGCATTATGATCCCCTTAGAGTTATAAGTAAAATGAGATTTAAATGCAAATTAACTCCCTATGTACATGAAAGAAACCAGATATTGAGAAATTCTCCAATCAATCTAAATGGTTGGAGAACACCTTGGTAGAGGCAGAGAAGCAAAGTGATACAAGTAAAACTTTGCAAACTCTAGCCCAAGAAGACAGGAATATAAAGAGAAATAGAGAGGAAGAATCCTATACTGCAAATACTACAACAGAAACTAAATTTAAATTGAGATACAGTAAAAATCCAAAGTTAAATCCCGCCAATAAATAAGTGGAAACAATAGAGGTGATTGATGCAAAAATAGCATCAAAGGAAAATGTACCTCCTAGGATATTTCCTCATCTAAAAAACCAGCAGAAAATGATATGGATATCAAAGAAGGATACAAAGAAATAAAAGCCAAAAATGAAGAAATTAAAACTGAAATATATTCTCAATATCTGAAACAAACTCCTGGCATCCAAAATAGGCTACTTTCAACCTTTGACTATAAGAATAAAAGATGTAGTTGACATTTCTTCAACCGATAGTTTAAACTCCCAAGTCATCCTTTGATTACAAAAGGAAATATTTTGAAGTCTTGGCCCAGGATATTCATCTTTTGGACCAAATTGAGTTTCATAAGCAGGCAGGAAAGATGATATATTCCACCAAGGCCATGAGTGTGCAAAAGCTGCAAAACTCTCTTGCAAATATCAGAAATCGGAGAAAATTAGAAAAAATGATCATCACAGGAATACGACACTAGAATTAAATCTTTGGAATAACTAGTAATTGAAGTAGGATATGATCCTAAAAATATCAAAGTGGTAGATGAATTGATAAAGAAAAAAATGCATAGATTGCTACATTAAAGAAGCAACTAAAGTTCCCCCCTATAGAACATCCTCAAGCAAAGGAAGTACTATAGGAAACAGATCATAAAGATGAGATGATGAATCTCATTCTGCAATTGACTGCTCACATAAAGGAAATGGATAATGAAACGGAAAATTTGGTCCAAGAGAAAAATGATAAAGAAGAAGAAATTCTAGTCACATTTATTCCTGTAGTTACTACTACTGTACCTTCCACACTAGTTGAATCAGTGGCTCCTAGAGTCCCCATTGCTATAGCATTACCTGTCACTTGATCAACAACTTTAGCAACAATATCTTGAACAATAGCAGCATAGCATTCAGATGAAGCAAGAAATTTGGTAAAGGCTATGCAAGACATGTCTGTTCAGACTAATGAGATTAACAAACTTAAATAACATCTTAAAAGTCTTGAACATGAAAAGAAACTTGCCAATATAATGCATAAAAATGAAGAACAAAGAGAAAACAAATTAAATGAGCAGCTGAGGAAGTTAGAAAAAGATCTAACATTGAAAGAAACCATGGCACAAATAAGACAACAGCTGTGGGCCAATATAATTGAAGTGGTTAATGATATTTGGCCACCAATTTAGGTTATATATGAGTAGAAAGACTTAGTAAAATTAGAAAAAGAAGCCAATCAAAAGATAAAAGAAGAGCTTGGTAAGGAACTTGAAGAAGCTCTTGAAATCATCAAGTTTCTAAATTCTAAGAACATGTAAGAGCTAGAATAAATTGGTATTAATGACAAAACATAAACCATTCTAGAAGTTAGAAAGGTAACTTCTAAAAATATTTTGATGATACAGTTAGAAGAGAAATGCCAAAACATGGAGGTTTCTCTCACAAGGTTTATGATGAAATTTGATGTCCTAAGGTAGAAAGTCCTTCCAAATCCATTAGTGATTCATGACAAACTAATGAAGCGGGATGACTATGACAAGAAAATGAGAGAAGTTTCCAAGAACATGTCAATTTTCCTACCTCACATGGTATTCCAAAAGGGAAGGTAATCTACAAGAATTTGGAGATTTTATTTTACCTAGAGCATGAGGTGAAACACACATTTTATCAACAAGCCCACATTCTCAAAGTATACTGAAGCTGATGAGATTCTCAGAAGGATGATGAAGATAAAATTTCCAGAGGTAGAACTTTGCAAAAAATTGACTACTTTAATATAAAATCGGATTGCAATAGGTACAAAACAGTAAAATAAAACATAGAATTTTTCTTTCACATTTACAGTTACAGTTTTGCAAATTAAAACAATGAAAGGGTATCAGATGAAAGAGTATCAGGTAAAAGAGTATCAGTTTAAGGCCAAATTTTAAAATTCAAATCAGGAATTACAAAGAAGAGGTAAAGTAGCCAGCGTAAAGGACACTTCACTGTCCAGCTGCAACCTTCGTTGAACAGAAAAGAGAGAAAATATCAACAAGTAAAGATAACACATAAGTAACTTGAATGAAAAAGGGACAACTAGCATTATTTAGAATGTTGTCACTATCTTCTTGCATGAAGATATTTCTTTTCCTTCAATAATTCCTAAGTTCATTTTAGGATATTTTGTAAAGAATTTTTGTATCAATACTTCTAATTTAGAAGTATTGAGTGTGGATGAATTGTTGAACATTTCCATATTTGTACTATTCTCAACCTAAGGGTGATTGCACCAATTTCAAGTCAACTCACTGGATTAAAACAATAAACCATCATATTACAAGATTCATGTGTTGGGCCACTACAGTGAAGTATTTTCACTTGTTTCTTTGTCAATTTCTTATGTTTTTCATCAATACTTGTATGTTGTTCTAAATATAAATGATAAATCAGGAATTGTTATTTCAGAATATGTTAAAAGCACTCTGTCTTGAACTATTTATCATTTACATGATTTCCACTCATATTTAGACTAAGGAACCCTTAATTTCTCCCTAGTTTCAATTGACCCCTGCCTTTTCACTCATTATCTGGGTTTCGGGATCCTTAATTGCTCTCTTACCCCAATTGAATCCATTTTCAACATGAGCATTGAAGATCTAAAGTAACTCAGCTATCTTTCCCTATAAACATTTCCATTTAGAGCTTGATCGTAATTTGACTTCTTGACACATTGACTCCAGTAGCCGAATGGAATATAGACCTACATCTATCCATCTAAGTAGTAATTTAACAACCAAATCAAATCAAAATACAAAACCAATTTACACTACATAACTACCCTAAAATAAATTAAAATCGACAAAGATAAATCATATAGAGAGAGCCCTCTCAGAGCATTAAGAAGGCTAGATCCTAAGGCTTAAAAGTAGATTTGTGGTTACCTCTGATATTATTTAAACTATAAATAAAAAATCTAACAACTCTTGAAAATTATTGGAGTGATAACACCCCTCATCAATATTTACCAAATACTTGCATTTCCTCAATAGGCTTGAATATTTAAGTCATTATTACATCATAATTTCGAGTTTCTTATAACTAATATGAGATATTCTACTTCAACGTTCCCAAAAATGTTTATGAAATTCATATCCATGGTATATTTTATATTAGGTTACCTAACCAGTCAATGGGTTGATGAAGTAATATTAGTAGTTTTATTAGTGTTCTCTGTTTGTAAGAAACCGGCATTGATTTTGAACTACAATAAGTTTTTGGCAGATAATATTCATGATCAATTTCTAAAGTTCTCTACTGAAGGTGATTTTAAACATCAATCAGTTCTTGTGTATTTCTATTATTTCATCAAGTAAACAACTTTAAGTTCCCATTTCCAAAGTTATATTCACGAGGAAATCATTATTCAGACATTCACTGGACTTCCTTGGTAAGGAAGAACAAGCAAGAATATTCCTTCAGTGATTATGTAAGCCAATTTTTCATATGTCTTTATGTATTCCTAGGAGTGATGGTATACCAAAGATTTCATCTAAAATTAGAAGAATTCAACACCTTACTCACCAAGACAATATTGGATAGTGGTATCTATACCATAATTATATAGAAATAATAATATCTGGTTATGAAATTCCTCCCTATAGGTTTCCAGAATTTGTACCAATTAGTGTATTTGTATTAGAATACATCAGATAAAAGATGAACATGGATGATTTTCATTTTGAGTCCAGGAAGTAAAAAACCCAATTCAAGTTTAAGGAACATATTTTCCCTTTGATTTTAAATCCTATGGCAGCAACAAAGGAGGTAGATATTTATTAAAATACATGAAATTAAAGGTGATCTTTACCTGGTCCTATGATCCCTTGGGCATTATTTTCAAATTGAGAATTGAGCATAAAATAACTGGATACGTACATATAACCATACCATAGATGTAATAGTATGAAAAATAATAATAATGTTGTGAAAATACATTATATGAAAATGAGAAGCTTATTTTTAGTTAGACATCTCCATAGACTCCAACTCCTCAAGAAAAAGAAACCAAAAGACCAAGAGAAAGTTTGACTCCTACGGGCTCAGAATTTCAAGGCATAGGCTTCATAGGTTTTGAAAAATATAAAGAAGACAAATACTAATCATGAGTCCTTAAAGGAAAAAATCTCATAGGATCAAGCCACGGTGTTGTTGTCAGGTTTTCCCACCACCTCTTTTCCATAGTTTGAATAAATTACAAATTCTCATGTATCTTATGTTTCTTAGTATAAAATGAAACAATTTCTTTTGCTATATGTAGAGAAATTAAAAGAAAAATGAAGCCTTAATAACCACCACTTATTCAAAGTTTTGGAATTAGTCTTCTGCACAACATGCAATTTGTCTACACTTGATACTGAAATAGGCCAGTTTCAATGAGCTTTCTTGGAACCTAAAGTTCTAGTCCCTAGGAGTGTAGAAGATTACAAAGCATCATTTTTTTATTTTGACACCAAATAAATTCACAACATTGATGAAAATAACTGCATAAGAAGGTTCTTGAAATTATATATTCCATATTAACAAGCTTAGCCATGGAAGCCTCCAAAATTTAAGCTTCCCTGAACAATATTCATACACAATTGAAGATGGAGAGAATTTCATCTCTGGCTAAAGATACCATAATCAAATCTCTTGAGGATGTGGTGATAAAAATAGGATATGATCCTAGTAATATAAAACAAGTAAAAGAGATGATTAAAAATAAGAATGTTGGCATTCAAGCACTGAGGAAGCAACATAAACTTCCTACTATTGAACATCCACAAGCTAAGGAAGTTGGTCAACTCGAAAAGGAGAAAGAAAATATGTTCAAACTGATAGTTGAGTAGAATATACAAATCTATAAAATGGATGCTAGCATTGAATCACTCCTGAAAGAAAAAGCGCATCAACTAAGAATTTCAACTGTCATTCCTATAATTATTACTTCTACAGCATGTACTTCAGCAACAAGGACATCTTCGAAAATAGAAATTACAGTGGATGCATAGTCCAATGATGCAGCAATAGACTTTTCAAAAGCCATGGGAGAATTTTCTCTAAAGGATGAAGATCTTGTGAAATTAAATATGCAACTCCAAAAGATTCTGGAACAAAAGATTAAGTCTGATAATGCATATTTGCTTGAAATTTAAAATATTTATAAGCTAACTTAGAAATTAGGAATTTATTAGAATGGGAGACTAATTACACAAAATATTGCTTAAGCCAGAGAGAATACCTGGATTGATATTAATTAATGAATCATTGAATTATCATATTCTATTGAGATCATCTTTAAATAGGACAATTTACTATAGAGATCAAAAGAAACAGTGGCAAAAATAAATAAAGGCTTGGACCACAAACCTAGAGATGCTACAAGGATAATTAAAGTAAAATTCCATGACAAAGGATGAGCTTGAAGAATTTGGCTTAGAAGACAAAACTGAATTGGTCTTGGAGGAAAGAAAAGTTATCATCAAGAGAAACTTAATGCTACATCTTAGAATAAATTCTAGAATTTGGAGGTTGAGATCAAAAAATTTCATAGGAAATTTAATATTTTGCATCAGAAAGGACTTCTAGGTTTGCAAGACATAGGTGGAAAACTAATTCCACTTGAAACTTATCTGCATAAGTTACATTAAATAACAGTGGATAAAATTATTTTTTCCAAAATCCGAGGGAGCATAAGTTGTAGAGATTTTATTGAAGGTTTAAATTTTGTTTTTTTTTATTCCTAATGAGATTAAGCATATGTTCCTAACTCGATATACATATGAAAATTATATTTAATTAGATGAGGCATATAAAAAAATATTAAAATCTTCTATCACTGATGAAAAAAGATGGGAAAAATTGTGTGAACTCATAGAATAGTAACAAAATGCATAATTTCAGAAGCAGATAGCAAAATTTCAGGGGCAGTGAATAGAAAAGCAGATTTCCAGCTACAGTCATCAACAAAAATCCTCGAAATTTGTGTTGGGTGTTCAAATCAGTTCATATCCTCTATTTTTTAAATCCATTTTTGTAATATCCCAATTATTTTGGATGATATTGTTTTTGTAATAAGTTTTAATTCAAGTATAGACATGGTTTAATCGAGCTCTATAAATATTTTGTAATTTAAAGAAGACATTTTTGAACCCTTCTGATGAATCAATAGACATGCTTGTAACTTTCCAAAGTATTTATGAAGTTAATAGAAGGATTCTTGACTTATTCTGAGTAGCTCTTGTATCTTTGTGAGTTCTTCTAGTTATTCATTTTAATTTCATTTTAATTTTTCTTTTCACTTGTTCAAATTTATATAGAAGTTTGGGTAAGACAAGATTGAATCTAAATCTCTCTGAAAGCCCCTAGAAATTTATAATAATTAATAGAGATTAACTAATTGTAACTGTCTATTTTATTTAATTCCTCTGCATCTTTTAATCATTGCCTTATGTTATATTTTGGATATGTTTTTTTGGATGTCGAATATTTCTATGTGCATCTACTGTATATGAAAATTTTAATATTCAACTTGAATATATAAGGAATTTTATATTTTCTTAAGTTCTTCATTTCACATCATTTTAAAAGCTTAATTTTGTCAAGGGTGAAGGATCATCCCTTATTTTTTCTTAGAGATAATTAGTACTTACATATGTTTAAGTATTTAAAGCATTGTTATTCCATATAAAATAAAAAACTCATTTTATATGCTTTGACACAATTCCTTAGCTTAGAACTGCCTACAAAGGACAACATGTGGAATCACAAAGCATACAAGAGAACTAATTTAAAAAAACACATCACACAATGATTTCTGGGGAAATCCGTAGATAAAAAATCATCCTATATATATATTGTATTATTTATAAAAGTAGAAAGATTAAAATAATTTTCTGAAGCTCGAACAACCTCTACACTATCACAATTTATCTCACTGCTCTAGTAGCTAGTCCTAGTCAATAATTAACAAAAAACGAGCTTTCCCAAGTCCTTATTTCCTTGTGTTTTTTCCTTGGTTATTGTCCAATATTAATTAGAGAAATTACAGATACATAACTACACAGTCTATAATAGGCCTTACTCTGATTACATGCACCACTTGTACAATTTAGATGATTATACAATTGATAGTACGTTTCCCTTGAACTGAAATCTCAACTTGGTAGCTCATGGATAACACATGCATGAGTTATTTATGATTTATTTATCAGTTAACTAGTTTATAACAAATTCCACACCCTACCACTTGAACTCCCACTAGTTCCTCCAACCTTTCGAACTAGTTTAATTGACTCTAACTCAATTTAACTGAATTAAATAATTACAACTCAAAATAAACTCAACCTAGGATCCTATAAAGTAGGATATCCTCTACAAGAATAAAGTTAGGCCCTCAACTCAAATTATCTGAAAAAACTAAGTCAGACGAACTTATTTAACTCATAAAAGTTGTTTTGTAATTTGAAATTACAATTTTCTGCTAATTTAATTCAAGGGTAAGGTAAATTAGGATATTTCTTGGTGTCATTTTCAAAATTATCAAGCATCAAGATTATCAAAGGTCGGCGGTGGATGGCATCAAAACCATAGGAAAATTAATCCTCACATACATAGTGGTCACACACCAATATTAAAGCACGTCCACTTGGATTCCCCAAATGTGTCTCAGCTAGATCATCATATAGTTAGATGGATTGGAGTCTTAGTGATGGAAGTTCTCACAAGTTGATATTAATGTCAAAGTAATCACATGTTTTATCTCCTTATATTTTAATTAATTCAACATACAGAATGTTGGTTTGGATCCTTGCAAAGGACAAGCGTGAGATTGTCATGGAGATTAGTAGATATACATTTTTAACGATTTTAGTGGTGTGTGATGGGGAACACTAAGTTGGCGGATGCCTATATATGGTTATTTCTTTGAATATTTGGCTAGTAAAACATAGTTTCTCTTAGCGCTTCTCAAGCTTATGTATGCTAATAAGCTATGTGGAAATGTAAATTGAAGGCATCCAACCCCCATAGGACAAAGAAAAATGTCGAAGGGGGCGAAAAAATTCATCTTCAAACTATTGGTGGGGCGGCTTGGTCTCCTGACCCGTCAGATAGATATGATGGAGATCAATATGGAAAAAAAGATGACCTTGAAGGAGGCTAATTTTGAGAGCTTGGAGGCAAGAATTGAAAGGAAATTCGTCAATCTTGAGACAAAACTGGTGTCTCACAGCTAAGATATTATCAATGAAGGTATTTTTGTATAATTCAATGAGATTTTAACGGGGAGACATGTTCTCGGCACGAAGAAGTCACAAGAACCAACTAAGGATGGCGTAGCAATTGGAGGAATTAGAAAATACAAGATTTTATCCTAGATGGGTAAGGATGAAGTCGTAGCTTCCAAGCTAGCCTGAGTTATAATTTTTTTATGTAGCGGCATTTCATTTTGTTATGGGGTTAATTTTTTAGATCATATGGAGATATTAGTATAGAATATTTGTCTATGGATCTCGTAGAGGAAATAAGGCCTTATTTTGGATATAATAGAACATGGAAGTTGGTCAAATAATATATTTATGTTCTACTTTATCTACTATAAATGGTTCTAGCCATGTAATCTACAATTTATGAAACAAAAATAATTTTTATGTTAGAAACAAATATAGAAGTGGCTAATGTATTATTGGTTGAAGGGCTAAAGCAAAAAATATTGAATGTGGGTCAAATGATTGATACAAGAAATTTTGTTACATTTACCTCGAGAAGATTAAAAATTATAGAAGAATGCATTGGAAAGGTTCTAGGAAAAGGGACCAAAAATGTAGACAAGGTGTATGTGCCGAAGAAAAATACGAGTAGAAATAAGAGACTGAAGTCAATATCCTCCTCTTCATATTTAGAGTAAGGAAAGATAGTACCCACTGTAGTATATTGTACCTTATTCATATTTATAAATGGACTAAAAATTTAAATGAGAGGTGCATAGCATCCATAGAGGAACATTGCAACAAAATACGAACTTGATGACAATCAGGTCTACAGGATCAGCTTAATGTCTGGAAGGAGGTGCATGATCTGAGGGGGAGCGATGCATGACAGTTTACATGTGCATTATGTTATTGGTTTAGTTTTGTATTTTAAAACCCTAATGGTGATATTGAATCAATGCATATGTTCGTTAATTCATATTCACAATTGTGATTTGGATGACTCTTGATGTGTTGCTAGATCAATGTGATATTTCAATGGTTAAATGATGTATGCAACTATGGTGTGTTATATGTTAGTGGAAACATATTGTATTACCTAAGTATATGATGCCCTATAATTTTGATGTTGAATACATTATGATTACTTATTAATTATTTCAATGTTTTTAATGAGCGGTTGGCATGTGTCAAGGGGAAGCATCTCATAAGCATCCCATATCTCTCCTCTTCATTATTTCCATTTTGTTCTTTTATTAGAAGAACAACGAAGGATTTTATCAATCCTTCCAATGTATTATCTAATATTGTCTTATTCTAGGTGTATGAAAATATCTATCATGTTCCATATATGTGAGTTGAAGATTGTGCGGTTAGGGTTTGCTTGGTCGAGCTAGAGGGATCACATCTATGTCACATATTTTCATGTAAATATATGTTACAGTGAGATTAATGGTTGTGTTATGGTTTGATCACATTGTAAAATGCATGAAGTGTATTGATATTGGAAACATGATTATGATGAGATTATGAGCTACGAACATTGATATATTGTAGGATTCTATACTGATACATGCCCTCTCTACTCACATATGTTATTGAAATCCACCCTGGATTTCTATGTTGTTGGTACCACAAAATAGCATCTTATTCCAGACTGGATGGATGATTTGTAATAATAAGGTGACCTAATATGCTTAGGGGGAGTTGTAATACATATATAAAGCTCATAAAACAACCTTTAATTTAAAATTTCATTTGATTCATCATTTAAAGCACTTATGTGTGCACTACATAAAGCCTTCGACATTGATTTTTTTTCTAGATTGCATAGGTTGTTCGGGTTTTCGTCTAGTCATAACAACTAGTGGTCTCTTGTATGTAACAATAAGAAACATATGGAAGCAGGAGGTTCATGATATTTGTAGCCCGACATGTCTAGAGGTATCATATTTAACCTATAGATAACTTGTGGATTTTCATCCCTTTTTTTCACATATTGGTAGTTGATATAGTGTATTCAATGGTGACAACATGGAATTATTCCATGAAAGTAGCTCACCTTTGTCATTGATTTCAAAGGGGGAGATAAGGACTTGATGACTTAGTGTTTTGCAAGAGGTTGAAATCAATGCCAAAGTGGGAGGTTGCTATAATTATAGATATTTTATTAGCCTTGATGTCAACCTGGATCGTGGTCTTATCAAATTCTTGGTGATTAGTAGAAAAATTGCATGAGTATGCAGAGGTTAGGTTGAACAAGTTCATGGTGATTTGTCGTTTATAGAGGAGTTTCAGAAGGCTGAAAAGGTTCCTGGAAAGGTAATTTCATATGAAGATTATGTGTTACTAAGGTTTGTTTTATGTTTTCAAAGGCTTTACAAGTGTTTGACAAGCATTGAATATGAATGGAAAATTTCAGGGTAAAGAGGAGGTCATTTTCCCTCAATTAGAGCATCTTGTCTAGGAGTCAATTATGGACATAGAAAAATTACTATATATTTTTTGGGTTTCCCATGTTGTACCTGCAAAAATATTTTCTTGGAGCCAAGATTATTGTTGTGAAGATTCCTATAGGTGAATAAATTAACAAAACCATGGGCCAAACCATCAAATTTCCCAGGGTAACAATGCAATCAAAGGGTTTAACATATATTTGATCTAGTCAACAAAATACATCAAGAAACCAATCATTTTTCCTATGGAAATCATCAGGAAAGATTATAAAAATTCATTTAGTTAAAACATTTATGGTGCACTTGAGGGTGATCAATTTGAGTTTTTAGTATTGTTGTGATAAATGCTTTTATTTGTCCCTTATTATTCTAGCACAAATGTTGTTGTAATCTAGAATAAACATGCATATGTAGTGAGTATGGATGAGAAGTGTTAACCTAATATGTGTTTGCCCTACTGACCAATGTGTGGATGCAGAGAAATTGGCGATCAATTGAATACATGTGACCTAAAATAGATTTGGGAGAGATCAACTTTCTACAAGAGTACTGATGCAATGGGAAAAAGATGAAATTCAAAGTGCATATGTGCTCTATGATTGATGGATCAATATGTTGACTGAGATTATTGCGTGATGGATATTCCAAGTATGTAATGGTGAAATTAAAGTCCGATATGAAGATTGATCTTCAGTAAAAAACTAAAAAGGGTCAAATGACATAGACATGAGTTCTGCAGAAATCAAGAAAGAGTTATTAGAAAGAGTATGGTAGAGGTTTTGTGTTGATCTTATATAAAAAAATTTATTATGAATTTTTTATATTGCAGGAATGAATGAATTTGATGTGGAAATGATAAATCCATCTACTATCTACATGCCTCTGCCATATTTTCATTCTTGAAAAAGTTGTGATTTGAAATGTTGGTAAGGGTTTGAACACAATGATTTGAGTCAAATTGTATGACTACAGATTTAATGTAGATTGAATTTATGTTTTCTTGCTATAATAATTATGATGTGGTCCTAATTTGATCATTTATGGGTATATTATTTATGTACGATGTTATAGCATTGTTTTAAATGATAGAGAGATAGATAGTCATGTTATTTATATGTTGGTTGATGCTAGAGTGTTGGTGATTTTTATCTATGACTTTGTAAATTGATAACTTAATGATCCAAGTTTATTTTTTGTTTTTGTTCCAACACTTGCATATTAATGTGCTTGATGCATGGATTTGAGAGTCATTAGTGACACAATATTTAAGCAATACAGTGAATGAAAATATTGTAGGACTTCATATGTGTTGGTCATTAATGTGGTGAACAAAGTTCAATACATGATCTTGGTCAAAGGGTTAATATTTGAAATGAAACAATTATTTGGTTACTTGACTCTTCGTTGTAGGTAGATGCCTATAATTATGTGTTCTTGAGTTAATTGTTGCTTGTCTTCAATGCGCTCATATTATTCATAGATATGTATGGAAGTGTTATAAGAGGATTGTAATGTATGTATATATTGTATTTGGTAGATGCATGTTTTTGTTGCTAGGATTGTATACAGTGATGAGTTGTGTAAAGGTTTATATGATGTATGCTTGTTATCATCGAGTATTGTTGTTGAGATAAAGTTTCTTCATAGTTTTTGTTGGTTATTAATGTTGATGATAATATTAGCCTATTGACGCTTGATAATTGATGTTTCTTAGATACTAACTTGATGAGAAGTGTTCACATTAGATTTTTGGCAAAAAAATCAATGCTAATAAGATTTATGACAAAACAATTTCTTGATCAGCTAGGGTTTTTCTATGATTATGTTGCTAATGTTTGATCTCATGTATGGGAAGAGAGTATGTTTTATTATAATATTGAGTGCACATTTTTTGCCAATATTTGTCAGTAGTGATGCATATGGCATAGGTAGGGTTTGATGTTCTATTGATCAGATTCTATCTTTTGTCAAAGATTTATTACAAAGAGATTTTTTTATCTTGTCATTTGGATTGGGCATAATTTTGTATGTGGGTTCAATCTTAAAATCGTGAAATGTAGCATACAGGGTTTGGTTTTGGGTCAGGTGGATATAGTGTGAAATATTAAGTAATGAGGTCCACAATAATGTGAGGGTTTGAGCCTTTAGTAAGGGAGTGGCAGTTTCCTTCCGATGGTGGCCAGATAATTTGATTAGGTAGTGGTGGCTTCCTTCCAATAGTATCTAGATAAATTAATGGAGGTAGTAGCCTCCAGTAGGTACAAGTTTACACACTAGCGAAAATTTTCACTAGTGAAAGAGGTAAAAGAATATTTTCTTAATATTAATAAAATAAGACAAAGAAAATAATAGCAATGTTTTTTCTTAGTTGGGTTTTCCACTTAATATCTGGTGTCTTTTTGAGATGATGACAATGTTGGTTTATTCGTCTCTTTCTCTCTTGCATTACACTTGAATTTATGATTATTTTTACATGTGTTACCTTCTCATGCATAGATCTATTTTCATAATGTATTGGTAGTTAAAATATGATTCATTTAAAACTATGAAGAAGAAAAATAATTTGGTAAAAGTTGAATTGTCATGAAATATTGATTCAACCCCCTCCCCCTCTATTTATTTTTAACATTGTCCACATGAACATGATGAAGAATACTCTAGAAGGGTCAATATTGAAAATATAGTTAAGAGTTGGAGTAACCCTTAACCATTAGTAGCTATCGACCTATGTTATAGTCGAACCAGTAGGAGGAAAAAGGGGTCTGATACTATTTGAGTTTATTTTTTTTCCATAAATGATCATGGTAGTTGAAAATGGATAGAGAGAGAGAAAGAGAATATAGATGGTTACACACACACACACACACACACACACACACACACATATTGTAGCACCACATACACCATAGGTCTCACTCCTTTATATTTTCACCAATTCAATTCAAAGAAAGAGAGAGCATTTCATTCTCACGCTCCAGCTAGGTTTACTCCAAAAAGTGTTTCCCAAGTAATATTTTGTATTATTCTGATTTCATGAGTGTTTTTTATATTTGTTATATATATTTTCCACATTTTTATATATTTCATACATGAGCATAAATAGTCATTTGATAAAACCTGGGAATATAAGGAAAATTAACCCTGACAGATTAGATTTCATATTTTCAATATATTTGATCAAATATGTTGTTACAAACCATGCAGTGGAAAATCCATGATATTTTAGTATCATGTGAATGAACAGGAAAAAGGTTCAAACCTATTCAAAACTCAATATAAATATAACCCTACCTAGCAGTCTCTGTGAAACATGGAACATATATGGTTCATGATAAGTATTCAGATGATGTTGAAATATAATAACAAGACCTCCATCAGGTTAATAAAAATTATATTTCTGAAGCATGGAAGTGTACCATGTCCCTTTTAATGCTTGATGTATATATTGTGATAGTCCATGTATGTTAGGCTTAAAATAATTAGTAACATGTTCACTACATTTAATATGATTATTTTTGTCTATCGATTTTTATATAGATGTATAAATGATTTTTTTCACTACAGGAAATAGAAGAGGAAGAGGAAAAAATACCAAACATGGTTTAGCAAGAAGGTCAGAAGAAAATAATTAGGTTTTATATTAATTTTGATGCAATTTTCGAGAATTTAATCAAATTCTACAAATTCACTAAATAGAACTTGGTCTACAAGTTATGTTGTCCCCTTCACCTGGCCAAACTGATGATCATTTGCAACCTCACTCAAACACTATGGATATTCTTGAGCTTCCTTGATAGAATGTGCATGATGGTTTAGATAATAATTAAATTCAACATCCCTTTGTTGTTGCACATTGTCTTACTATTTATAGAAACAACCCTTTTTCACAAGACCCTCATTTCATTATCCCCTTTACTACTTCCTTTTCACATTCTCTTCATAAAAATGATAGTCAATCCCTCCCTATATTTGAAGAATAAAGCGGAAGACGATGAAAACTTGAATAATGTGAGAGGGAGGGTGAATTGGTTTAGTACATTTACAGACATAAAAATTATTTTCTATTAATTGATTAATTAAGACATTAAATGATAATATTGACAAATAAATACCAAAAGATTTAATATGAAAAAATAATTAATAATTAAACCATAGACATCACATCAACACATATGGACACTGGATATAATTGGAAACCCATAAAGGGATAAAACTAAAGAATTATTATTGTTCTGATGCAAAAGAAAGCTCCTACTCTCATATTGCATCTGATGTTTTCTAGGCTCCAACCTATAGGAGGATACTAGCTCAATTTGTTTTGAAAGCTACAACATGCAAGGAAGATTTGCCTCTCATAATTGTTTTATAGGCTATAACCCACAAGAGGCTCCTACCTCAATAAGCTCCAGCCTCTTATTTATCAATATAAAACTTGAAATGAGACTACAATCCCCTGATATATAAAAAACACAATATGTTGGTTTACTTGGTCATCAATCCTGCATAGCTCCATGTTCATCTCTACCTCTTATCCCATTCAAATCTACTTCATATTAGTTTCATGTGTTCTAGATAACTCATGAATGATTATCCCTCAGATGCCCTCTAACTCTCCGATATATATTCACTCAAAAATCACATCTTCTATAAGGATAGGTTGTTGGATTTTTGCATTCTACATAAGAATATGAAGTGAACAAGCTTGACTCTTTGCCTTCCACTCAATTGTTTCCAAGTTTTTCATATTTTAAATATTAAAACATTAATAAGTGCTCCACCAGATATTATTTTAGCCATATATAATGATAAAGTACACCAATATCATCATAATCCCAAAAGCAACACATTATAACATCACAACACATGCACACAGTGCAAGCACTCTGCAATGAAAAAAATATGCACACAACATATGAAAGAAATGAAATCCATATGCATGCAAAATTCACTCTCAAAAGCCATATTTTATTCATGCCACTTCCTCAACAACTTTGAGCCTTGTCTCCTTTTTTTTGTCATAGAGTTTTTCCTTTGTTATCATGGATTATTGTCTATTCCTTTCATCACAACAAATTATTCAACATAGAAATCCCTAGAACATTACTAAAGAATTTTAATATATTTATCGAAACTCTCTTATTCCTTTACCTTGCATTACATCAAATCATCTTGAATTATCAAATCCAGCAACACAAACATAAATCCATAAACAGAAATATATCAATCTACCATATTCATTGAAATAGGACATACCATTCTCTTTCTACTTATTGTTTCTCCTTTTGTGTTCCTTGTTGCTACTCCTTTCTTTCTACTTTTGTGTTCCTTTTTGTTTCTTATTGTTGTTTTTTCTCCTTGCCTTACTACTTCTTTTCTTTGCTGCTACTCCTTTACTACGTATTTGTCTTTTTGTTTCTAATTTTCCATCAATGACAACAATTTCATCAATCCACCCCTTTGGAATTGATGGAAACACTATTATATTCCATATTCTATCCTAAGAATCAATTATAGCAGGCTATTCTTACCTCCCTCTTTGACATGAATGGAAAGGGGTTATCGAAAATTGTTCAATTGTATATATTGATAGTTTGTTGATGAGACCTACTCCACTATTCCCAAAAAAATGATAAAAATCCTGTAGGTAGGACAAGAATATTGTTCTTATTGAAAATAAAAATATTTCTTCTACGAGGAAATAAATAAACCATGATGTTAGTGAGAATTAATTTGTATATTTCATCTCCTTGATGACATAGGGTCCCTCTTCGAGTTGCCAAGTAAGATAAATGCATAGTAGTTATGTGGAGAAAGATGTATATTTTTAAGCTTCATTTATGCATACTATATTGTATGCAATAATTCTCATTAAGGCATTATTTTTTTACAAGATAAACATATGAAATTGATAATAATATTAAAACCATGGGCTTGGAGAGAATCATCTTTTAGCTGAGAGGAATGTGTAAGTATGTCACATCCTAGAAAAAAAAAAAGTCACTTATGTCCACAAAAACATTAAATTGAATCTTAAATCATATATAACTTGATTCTTTATATTAGATGTAACTTCTTAACATTATTAATATGCTAATATTAATTATTAAAATATAACTATGTATTATCTATAAAATCCATAATGGGGGTGGAACTCACATAAAAAGGTAAACATATAAAAGTAAATGTAATGTTTAAAATTTAACAATTTGAAAATAAACCTAATTATTATTATGCGTAATCATAATATAAATTTAAAATATAATGAGGTTTGGCTATGATAAATAAATAAAAATATAAATAAACTAGAGGTATCGTAAACACATAAAACATCCTTTTATACTTACTCCAAAGGTATGATAAATAAATAAAGCTTCTTTTTATATTTACTCCATAAACCTCTTTATATTTACAATAACTCAAAAAAGAGGTTTTATTTAGGTGAAGCCTATAGACCAAATACCATGGGATAGATTCTTATTAATACCATATGCTAAATACCATATTTATAAAAGTGATATGGTAAATAAATAAATCAATATAAAAGAGGTATAAAGAGGCATGTTAAATATATAAAAATGTATCAAATATCATTATAAATAAACATCTCATTATATACCAACCCTATGGGACAAATACCATGGTAAATAAAATATTTATGGTAAATAAAGAAAACCTGTTTTATATTTTCTCCATAAACATCTTTATATTTCTGAACACTCCAAAAAGAGGTTTTATTTAGGTGAAGCCTATGGGCCAAATACTACGAGCCAAATTAATATTAATACCATGCCAAAAAAAATTTATTAGCCCTAACATTAATATTAAGAAATTAATATTAGTATTATTATGTTTAATAACTTTGGATTAATACAATATTAAATTTGTTATATTATAATATACATTAATATATCATGATATATATGGAAGGGAAGAATAAAGACATAGAGTGATAGAGGTTGAGAGATAGGGGGAGTGAGAAGGGAGACATGGTGATAAAATCAAGGAGAAGGGAGAGGAGGAATGAAGAGAGAGAGAGAGAGGGACAGGAGTGATAGATGTCAAAAAGGGTAAGAGAGAAAGAGGGAGACATAAATATGGAGGGGGGGAGAGATGAGGACATAGGGAGGGAGATAGTGATAGGATTGGATGGTAGAGAGAGAGAGAGCGAGAGAGAGAGGAAGGATGACTGATGGTACTCGAAAAAGAGGAGGAGAGAGGAAGGTATATAAATATGGAGTTAGAGGGGGATAGAGGGAGGGAAGAAGAAATACATAGAGAGGGAGAAGAGGAGAGAGAGAGGGAGTGACAAGGGAAGTATACAGAGAGAGTTTGTATATTTAGGGGCGGGATAAAGAGACAAAGAAGGAGAGAGAAGGAGAAAGTTAAGGATATAGTGACATTGTTTGAGACAAAGAGAGATATTTATGGGGGAATATAGATTATTATTAGATAGAATATATCTATATATATATATATAGAGAGAGAGAGAGAGAGAGAGAGAGAGAGAGAGAGAGATGGGGGAGGAGAGGGGGAGGCAGGAGAGGAAGGGAGAGAGAGCAAGAAAGAGAGAGAGGAGGAGAGAGGCAGGGAGATAGGAGGAGAGAGGGAGGGACAAAGTAATGGAGTTAGAGGGTGAGAGGGGGAGGGAAGAATAAATACATAGAGAGTGATAAGAGGAGAGAGAGAGAGAGAGAGGGAGTGATAAGGGAGAAATAGAGAGAGTGTGTGTATGTTTGGGGGTGATATAAAGAGAAAATGAAGAAGAGATGAAGGGAATGGGGGAATAAGGAGAGAGGGAGCGATATAGTAAAAAAGTGGCAGGGTGAAGAGAGGGAGAGAGAGGGATAGAGAGAGACATATATGTGGGAGAGAAAGGGAGAAAGGGGAAGGAAGAGATAGAGGATGTGAGAGAGTCTAGAGACATAGGGAAAGAGATATGGAGTTAGAGGGGGGAGAGAGAGAAGACAAATTATTTCACTAGATGTATTGATCTCATTGTGGATGGTGACTTATAATCATATATGATTTCTTGCAATATATCAATTTAGTTTAGCATATATTTTTAGAGAGAGAGAGAGGAAAACATAGAGGAAGGTAGGACAGAAAGGGAGAGAGATGAAAAGATAAAAGGAAGGTAGGAGAGAAAGGGATAAAGAGGAACGAAAAGAGAGAGAACTTGAGAGCGAGGAAGAGAGTGATGTGGGAAGAGAGAAAATTAGAGGGAAGATAAAGGGAGAGAAGGAGAGAGAGGTAGAGAGAGGAAGGATGAGAGAGATGAGGAGAGAGGGAGGGGGATAGAAGGTGATATAGAGAGATGGAGTTGCAAGGGCAGAGAGGGAGGGAACAAAAAATACATAGAGAGTGAGAAGTGGAGATAGAGGTTAAGTGATAAGGGAGAGATGGAGAGAGTGTGTGTATGTTTTGGTGTGAGATAAAGAGACAAATAAGGAGAATAGGAGACAAGGGACGAGAGAAGGAGAGAGGGAAGGCTATAGTAACAGAGTTAGAGGGTGAGGAGAGAGAAATATGGAGATGTGGGAGAGAAATGGAGAGAGAGGGAGGAAGAGGGAGGATGTGAGGGAGTGGAGAGAGGGAGGGACAAAGAGATGTAGTTCGAGGGGGGAGAGAGGGAAGAAGATATCTTGGACTAGATGAATTGATTTCAATGTAGATGGTGATTTCTAATCCATTTTGATTGCTTTCACTAGATGAATTTATTTTAGTGTAGATGTTGATTTCGAATTATATTTAATTTCTTCCACTAGAGGCATTGATTTCAATGTAGATTATTTATTATCCTATATTATTGCTCGCACTAAATGCATTAATTTCAATGTGGAAGGTGATTTCTTATCCTATTTGATTGCTTGAACTATATGCATTAATTAAAGTGTAGATGTTGATTCCTAATTATATTTGACTTTTTTCACTAGATGCATTGATTTAAATGTAGAATATTTATAATCATATTTGATTGCTTGCACTAAATGCATTTTTTTCAGTGTAGATGGTGATTTCTAATGCTATTTGATTTCTTTCACTAGATTCTTTGATTTCAGTGTAGATGTTGGTTTCTAATCTTATTTTCTTACTTGCACTAGATACATTGATTTTAGTGTAGATGTTGAGTTCTAATCTTATTTGGTTACCTGCATTAGATGCATTGATTTTAGTGTAGTTGTTGTTTTCTAATATTATTTGATTGTTTGCATTAGATGCATTGATTTCAGTGTAGACGTTGATTTCTCATTTTATGTAGTTGGATGTAAATTGATGGTACATTAATTTAAAGTGATTGGATTAAAATTATGCATTGATTTCAGTGTAATCACACAAAATTATTGACTATGTACATTTATTTTTGTGTTATAGTATTTCAACCTATTAATATTGAATAGTAAGAGAGAGAAAGTATAATGTTTAGTAAAATAGTTCGAGCTAAATATTTAAATGGTCTATGATTTCAATTGTCCTTTTCATATAATCTATATGACAAGATGACAAAACTAACAAGGATGACATTAAGAATAGTAGAAGAAAATAATTTAAGATTGATCACAATGAAAACTATTTGTAATTCACTGCATTCTTATTATTCACATTTTCTATCATTCAACACTATTACATGGTCACTTCGCATTGAAAATTTTCATTTCATCAGTTTTCATCATTAAATTTATTAACAATATTTATCATCTCCAAAAACTAAGGTAAATAAGAAAATTTTAAAATTAAATATTTAATGTATATAGAATGTATTAGATGTATTTACATATTATTGATAAAATTAATCATATGTGTGATATATTTTCCTTCGCCGCACAGGACTGGAACCAACCTAGATCCATCTTCACTATGGATCTACCAAGTGTCAAGAGGGATTAAATCTCTGGAGGTGGAAACAGTTCCTCGTGTTTTGCACTAAAAAAATAGTTTTGCACCTCGAGAGATCTTACCTTCTCAGCACTTGATAGATCTAAAGCTAAGATGGATCTAGGTTGGTAATAAACCCAACATCTCCATTCTTCTGAAATTTGGGCTCCTTCTCTATTTATTTACTAGATCTTATATCGACCTTTTTCATTATTTCAACAAATTTGATAGTAATATGGGAGGTGTTATACTCGAGTATGGGAGCATAGTTATTTGAAGTCTGTCCAGAGTGGTTCAATATGATTACTTTGAGAGATAAAGTTATCTACTTCCTTTGTTGGGACATTCTTGGATTTCGATGCAACATAACCACATTTAAAATCATTGACTAGAACGTGTTGGCATTGAAGTCAACATTAAAATCATTGAATACAACGTGTTGATATTTAATCCAACAGTGTCACTAGGTAACGCCTCTAATAGAGCTTCATAATGCATTTCTACAGACTTAAATCCAGTTTTCAACCTAGTGGGATTGAAGGTTACAACCATATTAGGATTAATGTACAATCAATAATTAAAATAACACAATGAGCCTATGAGGTACCTATAATCATGTTCTTGATAAAGGCCTTATGGTCGAGTTCATCAATTATGAAACCGTAATACTTGGTTGTATCAAACTACCGTAGAAAAATATCAATAGTAATACCATGCTCATGCTCAACACTAATCTTGTCAAGAACCAATGCATACTTAAATGGTCTTTTGTTCATTTTATAAGGTTACTTCTTAAAACATTCGATCACATCTTGATTATATTCTCAAGCTTGTAAATAAGATGATAAATAATGATGAACTTGAAATATTCCTGAACCAAAAACACGAATAATGAAAGACAAAAAACAACTTCACCTTCCAGCTAAAGAAAGAGTTGGAGACAGGATCTCCTTACCTATCCACAATAAAATCCTCAACACCTTGATAGTATCTGCACTCTTGATATACCTAGATATCTGAAAAAATAATGCAAAGAATCACATAACATGATAGAGGAATGAAAAAGGAATAACACAGTAGCTCTAGAAACAATACCAAAGTATTTATTATGAGGGAGAGATGAGAATTTTATAAACAATGCTATCATTCTCCTTATTTTTTAATTTTTAATTAAAAAATATAATTTCATAAAATCAAATGCCTTATTAGATAAAGAAAAGAGATTGAGATGTTTCCTTCTTTCCTAGTTTTTTAGATGTTTCCATCTTTTCTTCTCTTAGATGTTTCCAAGGAAAGAGTGTGATTTTTCTTGGTTGGCCAATCAATGAGAGGTTGTTGATTTTTTTTTCCTTCTTGGTTGCCCAATTCCTCCATGTTTAGATCATGAAGCATCTCGGCTTCCTCCACTAAATGAGGGAAAGTGTGTTGCAATGTTTCTACATTCATCCATTTTGATTTTGATTGTGTGTGTCCCTTCTGACCAACCAGATATGAGAATTATGGTTGCAGGTTTGTATTTCGTTATGTTTCTTGGAGTCCAAAATTATATTGTTGAGAAGAGGAGGATGAAAATCTGGAATATTATCGAATGGATGACGAATTGTAACAGATTCCTCAAGGAGGGTGCAACTTATGATGTTGGCCCTTGAAGATTTTTTTTTCCAACAAGAGCCACACACGGTCTCGAGGTTGAAAATACAAGGGTTTTCACTACTTTTCATCCCTCTATTTGGCGAGATCTTGGGCTACTTGGAAATCAACATTTACTTGAGCTTGGCATTGGGAAATGGAGAGTATAAAATGATGACCTAATTTTTGTTCCTATTGTTGATGTGCAGATCTAGATGGGGTAATCATCAATGACACCTCTAAGGCTGCACATGGTTGAAGCCCAAAACAAATCTCAAAATGTGAGAAACTAGCTAAGGAGTGTGTTTCCCAATTGTAACTATGTTGAATGATGTTTAAATATGTATCCCACTATTTATTTTTTTGGAAAAATAACTTTGAAGTGAGTTAACCAAAGTAAAATTTACAACTTCAGTTTGTCCATTAGTTTGGGGGTGGAAGGAAGTGGAGAAATGAAGTTGGGAACCCAAAAAATACCCAAGAGTTCACCAAAATGTAGTGAGAAAAAAAATTCCTGATCGGAAATAATTCTACTTGGAAAACCAAAGTGTGGCCACACATGTTGGAAGAAGAGATCTGTGTTCTAAGTAGCGGAGGTAGTCTTATGAAAAGGAAAACATATATCCATCTTGGAGAAACAACACACCACTACCCAAATAGCATCATGTTTCTAGAAAGTAGTATGAAGGCCACTTGAAAATTCCATGTAAATGGATTCCCAAAGATGATAGGGAATTGGTAATGGTTGATACAAACCATGATTATGATTTGAGGGCTTGCTTTGTGAACAAAGAGACCATGCACGAATGAATTTTTCCACTTTCTTGGGTAAGGCAAGACAGTATAAGTGGTGTTGAAGATTGAGAATGGTCTTCGCTGTGCCAAAATTCCCTCCGCATGAAGAGGCATGTGCTTCACACATGAGAAGGAAATGGTCATTAGATTGTGGCACACATAGTTGGATAAGTTTATACAATGAACCATCACGAATGTTATAATCAAGAAAGGCAGTTTGGTTTATGATTGTATGCTGCTACAGAGCTTTCCATATCTCACCAAAGACTGGATATTTTTCATACATATCTTTCCCAGCATCATATGTAGTAGAACACACCTCTAGAATGTGTAGGACGTGAGTAGGTGGGAAACTTAACAAAACATCCATTTTATTTCTTGTCACCTTCTTACATGGAATATTTTAATGTTTGTAGCCCACTTTAAATGGCGTTTCTTTTGAATCTTGTGTTATGAGTTGATGAATATTAGTGGATGATGAAATTTATGGAGGATGGCCTCTTTTCCAAAAATGTAATGGTGCCACTACTTCAAACCTTGCACTAAACTATAGGATTCCTTGTCATACGTGTTGTACATGAGCTTAGAATCCATAAGTGACATAGAATGGTATGCCATAGGGTGGCCTCACAGTTTAAAAATAACTCCAATGGCATCAATTTCCATCTCAAATGGTTGATTCATATATGGGAAATTGAGAACAGGGGCAGAGCATAAGCCATTCTTGAGTTCAGAAAAATGTCACTCAAATTCTACATCCCAAATAAACGTTTCTTGATGAGACAACTGGTGCAAAGGGCGAGGCAACTATGAGAAATGATAGAATTTTTTTTTGTAGAAATTAATACCTCCCATGAAGCTCTTGAGGTCATCTGCATTGGAAGGGGCTGGCCATTGTACCAAAGCTTGCACACTAGAGGGATATGGGAGAAGCCATGTGCTATCAATAATAAATCCCATATATTGAACAATTTTTTGTCCAAAATAGGATTTCTTTTCTTTGAACCGAATATGATGTGATCGCAATAACTCAAATATCGTGCAAACATGCAGAAGATGGTCTTCCCAAGTTTTACTGAATACTAAAATTTCATCAAGCTATATTACCACAAAATTACGCAAATGTGCTCAAAAAACATCATTAATGAATCTCATAAAGGTGGTCGGTGCATTGGTAAATCAAAATGGCATTACCAACTATTCAAATAGCCCAAAATTTGTTTTAAAAGTAGCTTTCCATGTGTCGGTTGCATGCATGCAAACTTGATGGTAGCTCGAAGTTAAATCCATCCTTTTGAAGAAACAAGCCCTATGTAAGTGGTCCAAAAAATCCTCAATGCGGGGAAGGGGGTAGAAGTTTTTAACAGTGGCTTTATTAGGGCTCGGTAGTCTATCACGAGGCACCATTCAGAAGCATCCTTTTTTGGAATAATAAAATCTGCAGATGCACATGGTGAGGATGAAGTTTGAATATGACTGGATGTCAACAACTCTTCAATTTGGAATTCTATCTAAACTCCCTCTCGAGGAGAAAGGCGATAAGATGGGGTATTTGTTAAGGTTGCACCAGGAATAAGTTCGATGTGGTGTTCAACAGTGTGCACGGGAGGCATCCCTATGGGTTGGGTGAATACATCTCCAAATTCGTGGTGTAGAGGAGCCATTGTTGAAGGGACTGGATTGGTGAGATCTTTTGGCCTGAGAGGGTGAACCAAGCACAAAGAAACATCTTGGTTTACATTGACTCTCATAATGGGATCTTTTCCAATAAAAGGTTTGGTTGATGTGCTAGCTGAGGATGTGAGCACATAGGTGCGCCCATCGTGTTGCAAGTGGTATTGGTGATCTGTAGCATGATAAAAAGCATCTTGAGCCTCTTCGTATGGAATGCATAGCAATAAATTGGCAAAATTGAGAGGAGAAACATCACATACCACAGTATCATTGAAAGGTCCAATAGCAAAGGCAACAACACAACATTGGGAGATTGTAAGACAAGGACTATCCTTTTGGACCCAATCGAGTTGCTACGGCTATGGGTGAGGAGTGGTGGGAAGGAAAAGGCATTCAACTAAGTCATGTGACACATTATTATTTTGACTCCCATTGTCAAGAATAAGCATGGCCAACTCATGTTTGATTTGAAAATTAAGGGTAAACAAAGGCATAACAGAGGTGTTTGTTGCATTAGCAGTCATGAGGATGACAGAGGGGTCCAATTCTGTAGGATTTTGGACAGAAAAAATAAGAATTGGGGTAGTGACATTTATTTGTTAAACCTATGTGAAAATATTCTTCTGAGGGCGTATATTCTTTATTACTTGACAATCTACAGAACATGTGAGTTGGTCTTATGAAATGTACAGCACGAATTATTGTGAGGTGTGGGGGATGAGGCAAAGGAGACATACAAGAACCAAAGGGAGATAAACCATTTCTGGCTTGAGAAGTTCAAATTCGAGTACCCACTTTTTGTTCCTTAGCCATAGGCTGAATAAAGGCCTTGTTTAATGAAGCGCTATCAAACAACTCAACTTCACATCGAAAAAGCTTTAGCAAACCAGCATTAAATTTGATAATCAGTACCTCTTCTAGATCAGATATATGGAGTTGAATGCATAACTTGCAAAAGACATCAATGTAAGCTTTCACTGATTGATTGGGTAGTTTTCGAAGTTGTAACCATTTGGAAAGGATATTTTGTAAATATATTCTAGGATAGAAGAATTCTCATAAGGCCTAGCAAAAGATATTCCAAAATGTGATAGGTGTCGATTTTGTCTCAGCTGGTTCTCCAAGTTCGAAAACCAAGGACATATTCTCAAGATGAGTATCACACCATGTTTGTGGTAGCAATTCCTATTGTATAATAGAAAATTCAAGTTTTATCTGCTCCTCCATCATTGGACAGGTTCTGAAACAGGTGGAGAGACTGTAGAGCCAAGAATCAACTGCCTCACCATTCATTTGACTTGAGAATTTGGGCAGTTGAAAGCATGTATCAAGCTGCATTTTCCATGGAGGACGTCGTTGTTGTTGTAGTGTAATTAGCTCTTTAAAATCCCTAGCTAAATAATTTATTGGCAAGTCTACAGTGGAGGGATCTTGATGGGGCGGCATTATTTTTATCCACTGAATGGATTGAAATGTATGACTAAAAAAAAAAAATATTTAAACACGTGGATGCCTTCCAAGAAATTATGCTCTCATACCAATTGATCTACGTGCATATCTGAAAAAATAATGCAGAGAATCACATAACAGGATAGAGGCATAAAGAAGGAATAACATAGTAGCCCTCAAAATAATACCACAGACTTTATTTTAGGGAGAGATAACCATTTTATAAAAAATGCAATCATTCTCCTTAATTTTTATTTTTAAATTACAAAAGATAATTTCATAAAATCAAATTCATTATTAGATAAATCAAATACATTGATATGTTTCCTTCTCTCCTAGATATTTATATGTTTCCCTCTTTTCTACTCTTAGATGTTTCCAAGGAAAGAGTATGTTTTTTCTTAGTTGCCCAATCAGTGAGAGGTTGCTGATTTTTTTGTCCTTCTTGGTTTCCCATGTCAGGATATCACGCCACGGGGCCAACATCGCTGACTGATTAATTCCTTGAGAAAATAATACCATTTCATCTTCACATTTAAGTTTCTCTTATTGTCATCGAACATGATCCTCTCTATTCTCGCTATGTATGGAGGTTTGTTTGGATCATGGGTGTGCATCAATATGTAGTCCCCAATTGATAATAATAATTTGAATAATATAATTAGGCTCATATAATATTAATTCACATATAAACATATCACGCCAATGTTGCTAATAACATATCAGCATTGCCATTTCGCCATCGAAAAATAAATAAAATTAACTCTACGCACCATCCAATAATAACCAGTACACTTGATTATGTTTGAGGGTATTGGCTTTTCGTTATATATTTAAATACAATATGAAATTCATATACTATAGTGACAAGAGACGTGTTGAGGGATGAATTAATACACCAATAATTCAATGCAATGTGTCGAAAATTAACACATCAGTAGATATCAATATTAACAAAACCACCACAAGAACCCACAGAAGGAATAATGCAACATCGATGGCCAACATCTAATTAATTGAAGCCATCCCAAGAATAACTGATTAATGCACATTTAACGCCACCACAAATATGATAATGTATAACTCTGTAAATTTTGTCAAAATTTCAATGATATATGTAACACCATATTTTTCAAATATATGTAACATTGTCATAATGATATATGTAACGTTGCAATCCAAAGAATGTTAATGCCAATATAAGAAAGACTCCCCTTTGAATACTTGATTAGGGTAGAAATGGTTATCTTCAAAGGCATATTAAACACATCAGCAATGCATAACCCAGGAAATGCATACAATATCCAACGCTAATTTTTGGTGTACATGCACCTCGATTAGCTTTAGTTCAACTCTAGAGATTGCATGCAATGTGCACTTGTCTTTAGCTAGTTAACTTGAGTGATTTACATGCACATATTTAGCCTTAATTATCTTTAGTTCAACTCTAGATATTTCATGCGATGTGCACTTTTTTTAGCTAGATAACTTGAGTTCTTACATGTGATCTGCACTTGTCTTAGTTAGTTAACTCTAGTGCTTACATGTGGTGCATGTGCACATTAGAAAAACATAAAGCACACTTACCTTCAACTAAATTTAACTATCCATACTTATTCCATGTACAACTAAGCTTAACTCAGTTGCCTTTATGTATTGATTCCAAAAACTAATATTGATGAATTAATTTCTTATTTTTCTTCATTCATGCTAACTCCATCATTCTCTCGCAATTTTGTTCATTTTTTTGCAAATATAGATCTTTGTGTCTCAAAATATCTCATGGTATCAGATCACAGGGATTTGTAATCAGTGCACAAACAATTTTTATTTGTAGGTTTAGAAGATTGAAGCAACAACAAAGAATGGAATGTAAATTGGATTTTCCACAATCGAAAATTATTACTACATATAATTACTTCAAATGGAAGCCAACGATTCTACTTCATCTAAGAAGTAGAAGCTTATTTCGAGTAACCATGGAAACAAAAGTTGAACCAACATTGACAGTGGAGGAAACAAGATATTTCAATCGCATGGACGAGGCCTTCAGCATCGTGTGTTTATCTTTCTCTCCAGAACTGGTATTTCATGTTGAATCATGTTCAAATCCAAATGAAGTATGGAAAACTTTGGAAGAATTTTTTTGAAAACAGGATGAAATGGAGGGTCACATTCTCGAAAATGAATTAAACTCATTAGATCCGTGAAATTTTGAGAACATTGAAGATTTATTCATAAGGTATAAAGCCTTGTTGCTTCAGCTGAAAGGATGTGGGATTTACAAATACAAGCAAGAAAGTCAGTTGATTCTTTCAATTTTATCACAACTTGGTCAAGAGTATGTAGTATTCATCTCTACATTCTACACAATAAGATCTGCAACCCATGCAACTTACAAGATGCCCTCACTGGATACTTTTATTCAGTCTTTAATGCATGAGAAAGATAAGATCATAAAAATGGGAATAGTTAAAAATTCCAAAGCGAATGCACTTACTCTGCATGAAAAAAGAAAGGAAAATTCCAAAGACCATCAGAAAGGAAAAGGGAAGAAGGATCCTGATCCAAGAAAGGGAGTAAATCCCAAACCCCCTGATGGATCATCCGACTCAAAGGAAAGCGAAGGAACAAAAGGGAAATCAATGTGCAATAATTACCACCGTGTTTTTCACCCTAAATCTTCATGCATGAAGAATCCTATAGATCTTATGGCGTAGAAACTCTAGCAACACAATCTTGGAGACCACATTCCTTAGAATTCGAAGAAGAATCTTGGATAAAAAGCACCAGAACCAAGAGGTAATGGGCATGCGTTGGTTTCTCTTCATTCTACACTACAAGAATTGATCATCGATTCAGGAGCTTCGCATCATATGACTTCTTCAAAGGAATCATTTTCTTATCTACATGAATACTCAGGACCTCCTATTCTCATCGGGGACAATTTTGCAACTGCAGCAACTGGACAAGGAAGAGTGCAATTTGAAAATGGAAGTTTTGAGAATGTCTTGCATATTCCAAGGATTTCTGTGAATCTCCTCTCATTGTATGAGATGACACACACAGGTAGCGGAAGGAAAGTAGAATTTACCCTGGATTCTATGAGCATTTATGACATGCAAACCAACTTGAATATTGCATCTGGCAAGGTAAATGATCAATCTCCTCTATATTCATTTTCTAATTTTGTTCCTCAATCAAATTCTATTTTTCTACTTACGCATGAAAATGAAGAAAGTAGGATTTGGCAAAAGATATTTGGGCACTTGAATTTCATATATATGCAGCAGCTTAGCAATAAATAGATCGTCAAAGGATTTCTGACCATTTAATTTTCAAATGGTCTTTGTAATGGATGTGCTCTTGGAAAGCATCCACAAGAAAATTTCGAGAAGGGTATGCATGGAGAGCCTCTTCACCTTTGGAACTTGTACATAGTGATCTCATGGGTCCATTTCCAGTTCTTTCAATGATAAAAGCGAGATATGTGTTGTCATTGATATATTATTACACAATATTCACTTGGGTTTACTCCTTGAAACTCAAGTCTGAAGTTTTTCAACATCTGATGATTTTCAAAGCGCATGGGAAAATCAGTCTAAAAAACACATCAAGATACTTCGCATAGATAATGGGACAGAATATGTCAAAAAATATATCAATAATATTTGTAATGAATAAGGCATACAGTTGCAGCATACAGTTCCTTACACTCCATAAGAAAATGGGGTGGCTGAAATGAAGAATCAATCTTTGAAAAGATGGCCAATTGCATGTTGCATGCAAGATATATTTCATCAAAATTGTGGGCTGAAGCTATCAATTGTGCCTCATACATCCAGAACAGATCTCCTCATAAATTTTTTATTGGAAAAACCCTTTTTGAGGCTTGGACTGGCATGCAACCTAAATTCATTCATTTCTGCATTTTCGGATCTCGAGCATGGGCCCGCATTCCTATGGAGAAGAGGAAGGCTTTGGAACCTCAAAGTAAAGCATGCATGCTTTTTGTATATTCTGATGAAGCCAAAGGGTACAGATTGCCTGATATCAACACTGGAGAGCTCTTTATTAAAATGAGTGTAAAGTTTGACGAAGATATTTTGCATGCACCAGTAGATGAACTTGTTACCAAGTCTCCATCACCACTCATTTATGAGTATGTAGATGAAACTTAAGATCACAATTATGATGAAGATGAGCCTTTTCCTGTAAAACCTGTTGGAAAACCAGTTGTTAAACATCGAGGTCATACTTTCGGATGTAGTTCGTAATATTCTCGACCACCTTCAACACAAGAATTGTGTAGCATGAGTGATCTCCTTGATGATCCTGCCTCTATACCTGAGTTTCAGGAAGATCCGCAAGAACTCCTAGCTATGGAGCCAGGCATGCCCATGCATGCTGATATGATGCATGCATCTGATCCACAGACTTATGCAAAAGCAACTGGGCATCCTGAATGGGAAGAAACAATGGATGAGGAATATAACTCTCTCATTGAGAACCAGACTTGGGATTTGGTTCCGCTACCTTCCAATGATAAAATTTTGAGGTGGAAGTGGGTTTACCAGAGCAAGAAAGCAACAAATGGAAAAGTTACTAGATATAAGGGATGGTTGGTAGCAAAATTTTTTCAGTAGATACATGGTGTTGACTATGATAAGACTTTTTCTAAATTTGCGAAAATGGATTCCATTCCGCTAGCTCTCTCGATTGTAGCAACAATAGCATGGGAGGTGCATCATATGGATGTGGAGAATGCCTTTATTCATAGTTATCTCAAAGAGGAAATATACATGGAGCAGCCATAGTGATAAATGGACAATTCATATCTGGTATGAAAACTAAAGAAGTCTCTATGTGGCCTCGAGTAGGCACCTAGAGCATGGTATGCAAAGATGGATTCTTATTTGTTATCTCAAAATTTTGTATGATACAAATATGATTCCAATGTTTATTTTTTGAAGAAAATTGACTCCTCATTGATCATAGTACTCTACATATATGGTATTTTGATAACAGGTAGTTTAGCTCCTATCATTACTAAGATTCAAACTGCATTGTATAATAGGTTTTCTATGATACACATGGGCTTGCTAAATTTCTTCCTTGGACTTGAGATCAACCAGAGTGGTTCTTGGATTACCATTTCTCAACCAAGGTATTCTATAGATCTTTTGGCATGATTTCACACGAGTGAATGCAAGCCAATAGCTACACCTTTCTTATCAGAGATAAAGCTTGAGAATGACAAAGACACACCATTGGCTTATTGCACATTGTACCTTCACCTTGCTAGAATTATTATTTATCTCACTCACTCCTGTCGTGATCTCTCATATGTCGTAGGATCACTTTCCAGATACATGCAGGAGTGACATGAGTTACACTGAAAAGCCTCAAAGTGCATCCTTCGATATGTCTAGGTGAAAATCACCTATGGGATTCATTATGCAACCAATTATTCTTTGAATCTCATTGG
Organism: Pinus albicaulis; assembly: GCA_034641835.2. Lineage (NCBI taxonomy): Eukaryota > Viridiplantae > Streptophyta > Pinopsida > Pinales > Pinaceae > Pinus > Pinus albicaulis. The sequence continues at coordinate 489,591,144 of CM076574.1, forward strand.
GTTCACATATTCATATTGGGTTGGCAACAAAATTGATCACAAGTCCACCTCTGGTTATGTACTTAGTTTGGGATCCGACCCAATTTGTTGGTCAAGCAAGAAGCAAGTTGTCATTTCTTTATCATCAGCGGAGGCCAAGTATATAGGAGAAGTCAATGCCACCATTCAGGCCATTTGGCTACAACATTTCCTATCTAAGCTTGGGATCAATATTCATCGTCCAACTATCATTTAGTGTGATAATCAAAGTACACTAAAGTTTTGCAGAGATCTAGTGCAACGGCAATGAACCAAACACATCGAGATCCACATGCACTTCATTAGAGAGCTCATTCATGATGGGATCATCAATATTTAGTATTGTCCTAGTTCTGAGCCGACTACTGATATCTTCACCAAAAATTTCACTAAGCAGAAATTTTTATTCCTGCGAGATTGCCTCAGGTTGAAGGACACAACTACCTAGTAGTTTCATTTTCTCTACTTTTGCATTATATATATATATATATATATATTTTTTGGGGGGGGGGGGGGGGGTGTTTCTTCATAATAGGTTTTACCTCTTTCCTCCTTTTCATGCATTGCATATGGGTAGATAAAATGGTCGTGTTTTCAGGACTCATTCATTTTGCATCACACTCACCTAAGTCATGCTTAAGTGGGGGTGTTGGTCTACATGCACCTAGATTAGCTTTACTTCAACTCTAGAGATTGCATGAAATGTGAACTTGTCTTTAGCTAGTTAACTTGAGTGCTTTACATGCACATACATAGCCTTAATTAGCTTTATTTCAACTCTAGATATTGCGTGCAATGTGCACTTGGCTTAGTTAGTTAACTCTAGTGCTTGCATGTGGTGCATGTGTGCATTAGCAGAACATAAAGCACACTTAGCTTCAATTAGATTTAACTATCCATAGTTATTGCATGTAAAACTAAGCTTAACTCAATTTATTTTGTGTATTGATTCGAGAAACTAATATTGATGAATTGATTTCATTTGTTTCTCCATTCTTTCTCACTCCTTTATTCTCTCGTAATTTTTCTCGTTGTTTTGGAAATCTAGATCTTTGTGTCTCAAAATCTCAAACTTATTGATGCTCAACGCTTGTGACCATTATGTATAAACATTGCACATTGTATTAATGCTTCTCCTTGATATGAATTTGCACATTAGACATCTAATGCTCAGAAATATCAATGCTCCAATAGTCTAGAAATGATATAATATAACCCAATAATATATTGGCACTGCTAATAATTTTGAACATTGTAATATTAATGTTTCCATAATGCATTGTCACCGCAATATAATATCGACACCCACATAGTATTATTGTCGCTCATTTTCATTTGACATCCCAATTTTAATGATTCTCTCATTAATAACACTCTTTCTTTATCCCTATCATCATTGTGTTCTTCCCTTTGTGCTTATCATCTGCTATACCTCCCTCCCTATTTCAGGTCCATTTTTCACTGTCATATTGAAAGGGTTCGGGTATGTATACGCATCACCATCATGGCACCATGGATAATATCCGTGAGATCTGTTTAAGTTAGTTTTCTAACATAGCTTTTTTCTTTCATTTTGAATGCAACTCTCACCACACAATTCCTTCATCCAAATAATTCTTTGATCCCATTCATACTTCTTATTTAAATGTATCAATTGAATGCCACTTAAGATCTCTCTATCTCAACAACATGAATTTGAAAAAAAATTATCGGTTGAACGCCACTTGAGATATATCTATCTCAACAACACACATTTGAAAAGAAAAAGACTTAATAATTGCTTGCTTTAATAATTGCTTGCTTTGAACATGATGAAGTTTTTTCTCTATTTTTAGAGAATTTGCGTTATTGGAAACTGAAATGTTCATTTTATTCAGCTCGTTTTTGTGGGTTCGATCCATATCTATCCTTAGATATCATCAATTTTTTTTTGAGATCCACATGAATCATATATTTTGGATGAAAATCAGTGCAATATTGACAATGATAAATTAAATGGAGTATTCATCTGATTATTATTAATATTATTTTTTTTGGTTTGCCCATATAACCGTTTTCCTTAGATGGATGTAGGACATACATGGTGTCAAGCAATATTACAGTTGAACAACCTTTCATGGAATTTTAGATGTGATAGGCTAATGAACCATACATCTATGTTTCCCTCTTTCTCTTTTTGTTTGTACACATACATAAAATAAGTAATTTTGGTCTCCATTTGCTAGTTTTATATTAATATTTAATTTAGCAGTCGACCTCCATTTTCTCCCCTTCTTTTCTTATGTTTTATTTTTTTTTAAGAATGCTTGTAGTTATGCATCCCACGCACATCACACACATTATTCGCAGATGTAATTTTAAGGAAATAAACGATATATTCGAAATTTGAATAATTCTTAACTCCACCTTAAATTTTCTTCAAGCATCCCCATTTTGTTCTTAATTTCTTCAAGCTTCTTAATATTATTTTCACATATATTTAAAAATTAATTTTGATTACTTTTTACTTTTTCCTCTATATGTATATGTTTTTGTTTTCTTCGCGTATCAGAATACGATTTCATATACCACTTTGATCTCATAGTGTGCATTATCTTCTGAGGATATTTAAAGGGTTCCTATCGACCTGGGATTTCATTTCTCTTCTATTATTGTTTAAATGACTAATTCTTTTCTTAGAGAACCTCACCCTGAAACCATGATGACTTCACTATGTCATTAATGTAACAAGCTCCTCATTTTTCTTCCTTTTCCACACTTCAGTAGTTTTATTTCCATTGTCTGCATTTCTTTTTGATCTAGTGTTTGGTATTCTTTTATTAACTTTCATAATCTATCTAGAATTTTTCAAGATATTTGGAATTTTGCAGTCATCGTATTTGTGTCCAACATTACTAAAAAATAGAAATTTATATGGAAAAAAATGAAACAAATGGTGTTTTCTTTCTTGAGTCAGGTCAACTTTTATTTGCACAAATTTTTCACTCAATAACTCTATGTCCAAATTCGTTCCAGAGATAACAGTAACCATACAAATGATTTTTGTACCCGGTGAGTGAATTTATTCCTTGTTTTCTTGCTTAAGGGAGCCTTCTTATTTGTTGCATATTTTGCTGATTAAAATTGATTTTCTTTGCCTTACATTCTACTGCAAAGTGTTTAGGTTCATGGCAAGACAAACACTTCATATCTTTCAAAGGAGAACAAAATATCCATTTAGGTCTTCTAAATTTGCTCAATTTATCTCTAGGAGGAAATGAATTTTTTGCAAACGATCATTTGTTCATCTCATTCTTTAGCTCTTTATGTTGTTGCTTGTTTTTGTTTGCTTCTTTACAAATAATGTTGTAGTAGGCTTCTTCTTCTCTAGGATATTTTAGGGTTGCTTCATTATCCTTTGTGGCTATCATTTTTTCATTCTTTATGGATGCAACCTCCTCTTCTAACTGCTTATACAAATTGTTATTTTAATCTAACTCTCTTCTAGCTGAAATAATCTTAGACTCTAATCTTTCAAATTGTACCGATGTCTCCTTTAGTTGACTATTGATCATCTCTTATATTCTCCTTTCCTCTTCAAGCTAGGTCTTCGAACTAAAAATTTCTTCCTTGTACTGATGCTATCTCTCATCACCTATTTGCACAATTTTCTTAAGGTATTTTTTTCATTATTTGTTATATCTATGCTAGCCAGTGATAAGTAAAACCTAGCTTGATGCACATCTGTATTTTCTTTAAGAAAGTGAGGTACATTTACACATGCATAGGTTTCATTTAACTGAACATTTTCCTTTTGACAGGGATTTTTCTTCTTCGTCTTTCCCTTTCATTTTATGTACTACTGCCACTAATATCTCCATGCATGAGTTGCAATCTACCCCATATTTATTTTACAGATATTAAGTCTATAACAAAATCAATATATTTATTGTGAAGGTTGTAGATTGCACATTTTTCTTTAACATTCCATTGTTGTTCTTGCAGATAATCTTGTTGTGCATTCTTCTTTGGATTGTTGATTGATGAAAGAATTTGGTGTTTCTCTACCCTTCATTTAACCATCTTATTCTGGATTTTTTCTTCCAGAGGATCTCCTCTTGCTTTCTTATTTCGTCCAATTGTTTGAGGAGGTTTTGTTTCTGAGTTGCCAGGGACTCATTTCTTCCTTCTTGAATTATATGCTACTAAAGCTCAGACATGTAGTAGCCATCACATACAAGCTTCCACAAACCAGGTCCATATTCTATCAGTTTTGTTTCAACCTTGTCTCTCCATTAATGAAATTTTGTTGTACTAGGAACATGTACACTTTGATAGTTCATGACTCAATGAGATATACCTTGAAGTTGTTAGAATTACATAGAAGGAACTTTCTCTCATAAAAATTGAGAAAAATTAACTAAATTTAGAGTGGGGATGAATCATTTTAGTAAATTCATGGAAATTAAAATTATTTTCTTCTAAATGATGAAATCAGTCATTAAATGAGTATATTGACACATAAATACTAGCAAGTTTAATATGAAAAAAACAAGTAACAAGTAAACCAAAGAGATCACATCAACACATAATACCAACACATATGGACACTAGATATAAATGCAAACCCATAAAGGGAGAAAACCAAATCTTTGTTATTGTTGTAATGCAAAGGAAAACTCCTACTCCCACTCCCATAATTTTTTTAGGCTAAAACCCATAGGAGGCTCCTACTTCAACAAGCTCCAACCAATTATTTATCAAGTTTCAACTTGAAAGGAGACTATAATCCTCTAATACATACAAGAAAAAACATGTTGGATTACCTAGTTATCAATCCTGCATACCTCCATATTTATATATTCCTCTTCTCCCCTTAAAATATGCTTCATATTATTTTCAAGTTTGCTATATAACTCATGAAAAATTATCCCTCTCATACTCTCTAAATCTCTAATCTATATTCCCTCCAAAATCACTTCTCCTATAAATATATTTTACTTGGTGTTTGTATTCTACAAAATAATACGAAGTGAACATGCTCAACTCTTTGCCTTCCACTCATTCGTTTCCAAGCTCTTCATGTTTTGAATATTATAACATAAATAAGTGCTCCACCAAATATAATCTCATCCATATATAATGATCAAGTACACCAATATCACCATAATGCCAAAAGCTACACATTATAACATCACAACACATGCACATAGTGCAAGCACCCTCCAACGAAAACAATATGCACAAAATATATGAAACCAATGCAAGCCATATGCATGCAAACATTCACTATCCAAATCAATATATATGATCAAAGCCATATTTTATTCATGTCATTTCCTCAACAACCTTGAGCTTTTTCATTTTTTTTCATCATGGAGTTTTTCCTTTGTTATTAGGAATTCTTTCCTTTTCCTTGCATCACAAAAAATCATCTCAACAGCAATTTAGCATCACAACAATTTCTTCAGCATAGAAATATTTGAAAAATTATACAAGCATTTCAATATATGTATCACAACTCCTTTATGCCTTTATCTTGCATTGAATAAACTCATACGGAATTGTCAAGGTCATCAATAGAAACAACAAGGCATCAACACAAATATACCAAAATACCAACTTCACTCAATTATGCCATACCATCATCTTTTTTCTTGTTCTTTCTCCTTTAGTATTCCTTGTTGCTACTCCTTTGTTTATCCTTTATTGTTCCTTGTTGCTTCCCCTTTTTTGTTCCTTGATGTTGTTTATTTGTTGCTCCATTCCTTAATGTTTCTTTGGCTTCTTGCTACTCCTTTACTACTCATTTCCTTGTTGTTTCTCCTTTTCTATCAATAAAAAAATGCCATTACAGGAAACTTAAGGAAAAACCAAGTTCTGACACATCTAGGTATACCTATACTCAGTCAAAGTTGCATTCAGTTAAGGTTTAGAATGAAGATAAGAGAGAAATGTCTTTTAAAGATGTGCATCTTTAGATACTATGAGTTTCTATTTTATTTTTTGGATACTTGGCACATTAAATTTTTTATTCAATGACACATTATTTTAAATATTTTTTTTATTCTAGAGGCATAAGTATGATGGGATCCATGATTTTTTATGATGATGGATATGATATTTATATTTCTTCCACGGGATTATTTTTTTAACTGTATCAATGGGGGTTATAGTGATGAAATATATATTTGGTAAATGTAAAGAGACAATAGTGGCATCCCATGTACTTATAATTATTATTTAAAAGTACATTCCTAACTCTTTTCCTTTAAGCATATTTACACTCACTTAAGAATGATCAACCAATTTATTGTTAAAAGGTAGTTCAACTACCAAATTATTTTCCTCAAGGATAAAAGGGAGGAGAGTCATGAATGGAAGAAATAAATAATCTAGTGTGAAGGTGTGCCTAATATTTGAAAGTAACTTATCATTCCAATTTGTTTCCCACTTTGAGTTTTCCCATAACTAAATTGTCTTCTTAATAATAGGGGACATTGTAAAAGGTGGCAAAGAAAGATAGATTGGAAATTTTAGTTCTATTCTTCAAGATGGATTAATTGATTTGAAATATGTTCATTCTATTTAGAAGTTTTAATTTATTCAATACTTATGTTTCATTTTTTCAAATATTAATAATATCTTGGCATTACCTGAAGTGATCTAGTGCAGATGTTGTATGTTACTTCCTTCTTTGGACACATAGTTGTTGTTGTATGAGTCTATTTTTAGATATTTCGACTCTAAGTACCTTCTCTAATCTTGATCCTTGCAAGGGTTTGAAAAAAAAATCTCAATTGTAACTTAGGTTGATCTTAATGTGTGTGTGTGTGTGTGTGTGTGTGTAATTTGTTGATTTCTTTAGAAATTTTGGGTTTGCTAAAGCACTGAATTTTTGTTTAAATATTTTTTTTCCTATTTATGTTCTTGAATACAATTATGATTTATTTTGTGCTAAACCATTAATTTATTCTTTATTCAGTTTACTTGTTTATTGAATCATGAAACGATAAAAAAATTATAAACATAAAATAAGATTCCATATCCAGTGATCTAGGTCTTAAAATATGGTTGTATAATTGAAAAGGCTATAAACCCAAAGTGATAATGCTTACCATCTCGCCTATCCTAACAAGAATTGAGAGTGTTACATTCGAAGAATAAAAAACACTCATCATGTTAGTATCTAACTATGTACTATATATGTTGGATGAATTCAGAGAATGCATGGTTGTGTGAAGTGAATGTCAATATAGCTAGCCATGTGTGATACCATACAAATGTTTGATATGGAAGCCTATGGAACTACATAAGTGTCCCATGATATCCCTACTTGAATTGGGTCCTAGACTATAAATGTCCTGCATACAGTGAGGAGAAATTTTAATGAGGAAGATTTTTGAAGGTATTGTATACAAGAGAAGGAATACACACGTAGTGTAATGTTAGGCTAAAGAGTAAGGTGTCTAGATGGCTAGTCATGTATTAGGGAGGTGGTTGGCTAGTGTTTTAAGGCATTCTCCAAGCCTTCCAATTCACCATGTCTCTTTCTCAATGAAAATTAATAATCTAAGTTGTCTCCTTTGAATTATCGATATAGTATATTTTGTTCAACAATTCATCGTAATATTTATTTATTTCAAACAAAAGTTCAAATGGGCACTCTTTACTCACAAATGATTTGGTTTACATAGTTGAACTTAGATATCTATTGAAAATGTCATATGGATCATGTTTACAAATATTGATGATGTATAGAAAGATATCCTCCATCATTTAAGGTTCTAATTTAGCATGTTTTTTATCCAATAAATAATAAATTCTTATCTTAATAAGAAAATCAAGCCATAGTGTTTTGGCATTTTGGCCAATTTATCTAGTGATACATGTAATAGTTGTTTCATAAACAATCCCCCTTAGTGCTAACCTCGGTAGTATGTAACTAGGTCGCAAGTGAGGACATGCGCCACATCTAAATACCTTAGAATAGAAGAGATTTTCATTAATATACGAATCACCCACATTCTTCGAGGAATTTATAATTTGGTAGGTGACCCTTGCGGCAGTCATATCATATAATAAATCGTACAATGTATTCATGCAGTAGCCTGATATGTCATAAAAGTGGTCCTTGTATTTCTTGTTATGTAACAGTATTGAACATTACGTAGGGATGAGTTGTTCTTCAAGTGACCAAATCCAATTTGATAGAGGAAAATTAGTGGTTGCACACATAACATCAATGAGATAAGCTAGAATAAAGAAGCTAACTTCAAATCCAAAGGAGTTTGCAATGGCATCTTGACTGCATTGGGGATATTGGAAGACAATATTTGTGAATAATAAAATATAGTGCCCTTTTGGACCACTTGATGTAATAGGGGAACCCATTCGAGCTTGAAGTGTTATGGGTTATTTTCACAACAAAACCTACATGTCACGGTTATTTCCATGATAAGTTATCTTTAAAAAAATTAAGTGGGTGTTGAAATTAATTTGGAAATAACTTGAATCATAAAAACCGTCCTTTCATTAGTTTCTCCATGTTCCCTCTTCTTTGATTTAAACTCATTTCGTTCCAACTATTGCACAAATTCCCTAAATGCTTTCTAGTCTAGAAGAACCTAGAAGAACCTATTACCTTTTGATATAATAATAGTACAATTTTTAATATCAATATGAGTAGGAATCATGTGTACCGCGCTGTAATACAAGAGGATACCTTACCTTACAACTACTTTGTGTAAGCCTTATTTTCTTATCTCTCTAAAATATTCCTCATCCAACTAATGCTCTTCCTCAAAATTCCAAGCTTCGAGGTATTCATAAATATGTTCGTGATCCACATAATTGTTTACTCATGTTTGGTATGTGGTGTCTGAATAGAAGGTGGTGTCTGAATAGAGGGATGAATTTGAATTTTTACCCTCGCTATATTCTTTGTGCTCATGTTAATGATTTCTTATGTACTTCAATTTCTTCAAGGTTTGAGGAGCCTTGAACTATTCCATTCTCCCTCTTCTCTGCGTTGTTCCTATTGCAATTATAATTTAAATGAAAATTATAAAATAACTTTAGTTTATGGTGAAGAGAAAATACAACAGAATTCTTACCGGATAGAAATGTAACCATAAATGCTCAAATGAAAATTATAAAATAAATTTGTTTTATGGTGAAGGGGAAAGACAAGAGAATTCTTACGAAAGGGAAATGTAACCATAAATTATCTTCAAGAAATAGGCTTTAACTTATTCAATAAATCCATAGTATTCCGTTGTATCTTGGAAGGAAAAGTAACTAACTAACTAATGGCAGAATGATGATTCTTTGCAGAAATTATTTATTCTTTGTGGTTAAAATATTTTCAGTTGACATCGAAAAGTTTCATTCATTTTTCATACGTTGCATTCATGCAAAAATTTAAATCTACACTTAAACTTTTGTGGTGTGTACACCATTTTAAGAGGTATCCGAAATCTAGATGTATCCATAGTACAGCAAGTGTAATTTTTCATTTTGGACTACATAGGATGTGATATGTGGGGAAACATATTTGGCATCCAAAAATCTAGAGGATCCAATGAAATAATACTTCAATATGACCAGATGAGGATTAGAGCAATAATTGAAAAGATATATAGTATCCCAAACATTGTTATGTAATTTTCTCCTCAAGTGATTATATATCGCTATATTTTATTATCATGGGAAAAGATATATGGTACTTGAGCATACGAGATATTACAAGCAGCACAATTTCCATGAGTCTCAGATAAAAAGGTATCATATCAATGAGCTATTATAAAAAGGTATCATGGATATGGACATCCGAAAGGTCCATAAGAACTGCGCATCACATTTGTCCATATCCCTATATGTTTTAATTAACACATACTATGATATTATTTAAAATACCATTCTTAAGAATTACCAGAAAGATATCTGGATGTTAACAATCACAAACACTTTACTAATTTATCGAGATCTAGGTGTAACCTCAATGAGCTAGAGTAAAAGGCATGGCATTCATGCATTATATATAGTTACATTATGCACACATACCTTTATTCCGGATCCAGACATGTTTTGCACAAAGTCTCATAAGAAATTGTACGATAATGTTTTATCATTAATTTATCAAGTAGTATTCTTAAACATATCCGGATGTCCTGTATCTAGATGTTAACTATTTGAGATGTTTATTGAGAAGCCTGGAATCATTTGTGATATGAACTAGTAAGGAAAAGATATTTCAGATCCATATATCTAGAAGATTCACATGAAGCTCTCATAATTTTTCTCTCAATCTGGATGTGTTTTCAGTCAATACTCACACTGTTTTGTTTGTATGTGAAAAACATATCTTGGTATTCGGTACCTGGTCTCGAACCAAAACAAAGGACTTTCGAATGTTCTGGATACAAGATGTAATAATGAAATTTAATTAAAAAATTAAATCTAGAACTGGATATATGGTATCTGGATATACCTGATATGAAGAATTTAAATAGAGTCATTTGCGAAAGTTTTGGTTATGGATATAAACCAAAAATGTTTAAATATAAAATATATTTTAATGAAACTCCCACGTAAAATAATCATTTCTAGAATTGGTTTCCTTTGATTAAAAATTTGAATATTGGAGGCATTTGCTTTCTTGTATGTGACCAAATTGGACATTGATGACAAATTCTAATGAAGCGGATATTTATTTTAAGATTATAATATATCCTAATCAACACATAAAGCAAAATGAAAAAGCAAAACAATCTAAAAGGAAGAAAAACAAAAAAAGGATTGGTAGGGGACCCTTTATTTTGCAGAAATAATGGGGTTGTTGTTCATCTACAACACTTATGAAAAATAATTGCCATTTATAAGTAAAATTATTATGAAAATATCTCACAACATGATTTGAAAATGCGAAAATGCTGGCTATTAAAGATAAAAATCAATGGAAAAAATGCATTGTTGTGACACTAAAAACATACAATATGCCTTGATTGTCATTTTGGTCAATTATGTTACATTATAAATACCTGAGGATTCCTTGGTTATGAGATTCTATAAGTCTCAATAGGCCTCCATTGTGAGGAAGCCTTAGCAAATGATGCATTGTTTGAGGAACTATGTAACAAATAAGGGAATGCCTAATCCTAGAGGGTGAGTTACCAAAAGGAAGAGGAGACTTGAATTAATATTAGTTTGGATCATGAGTGCATTAGGATGTGTCTAAGAAATAGTGATCCAAATTCTTGGTTGTGGAAACCTTGTGAAGCAAAGAATAGCCATATAGATAAGTAGTGATTTAAAATTTTCAGAATTGTCTTTGATTACATGATTACACTATGGAGATTGAGGATTCATATTAATGAGACAGGCGTGGAATGAGAATGGCTATAATATGCATGTCTGCTTGATGATCATGTCTACATATGTTGGAAAGCCAAATTTTTCTAGTGTACCAAGACAAAGGAGAGATGATAATGCAGGGTTAGTTGAAGAGAAAAATATTGCAAATTTGGTTGCAATAAAGAGAACACCAGGGATGGGGTATTTCTATAATAAATAGGACACTGATGATAGTGTGTGTTGGGTGCAAGAATTTCACTTAAGCAAGCTCCTTCAACACTTAATTGTTAACTCGACGGTTTCGTAAACTTAGAGATGAAGTATATGTAATCCCAGAAGTGGCATGAACTTTTCCTATTCCTACTTCTACTTCTTAATTGAAATATTGCAAAATAAAACATAAAACAATCTCAAATGAAATTGACACCAAAACAACCCTCGTGCTGGAATATAAAAGAATGTATTTGCGAATAAATAAAGTAAAGGAACTTTCACACAACTAGAAACAATCTTAAATGCTGAAACAAAATTCTATGCTTATCTTCAATATAGATGGTAGCAGTTTAACAAGTGGGCCCTTGAAAATATTTTCCTTCTAAATGATTTTCCTTTTACACTAAGCAATCATTCTTGTACTCTTGCGATCTGTTTGCACTAGTGTAGCTACAATAATTATGTGAAAATTATATTTTACCCTCTTATATTGAAGACTTATGTCTTCGGGTAGGTGAGACTTAGAGCACTCTGTTCCACTGACAAGACACTAGCTCTTGCATCGAGACAGAGCTTCCTACACCAAGGTTTCGAATTTATTTTTGAAAGAATCAAAGGATCTGTTGAAAATAATTGCAATTGCGAGATGAATTCTAAGATAAATTACAAGCGGAAAAGAATGCTTTAATAAAATAAACTTGCAATAAAAAAAAAATTATAAATCAAAGAAATCTTCAATAGTGAAAGAAACTTTCAGTCAAAGGAATTTTCATGAAATCAAATATAACTCTCAACAAGTTCTTTTATAATGTTACAGATTACTATTAATCCCTGTCCATAAATAATGAAGTGCAAACATAAATTAAGACGTTGCAATGGCCTTCTCTCTCATTTCATGAAGTCATTCTTAACCTTGAGAAGTTTTGCTTTTAATATAAGAAATGTTTTCTTTAATGTTAATTCTTACTTGCAGAAGTAAATTAAATTGTATACAATAAAAGGAAAAGAACACTTGTTGTAAATAAATGAGTAAGCCATAATGTAGAATCCTACATGCACTGGCGCAAGGAGAATCTTCCTGCACGATCCAAGTGGAAGCAAACCAAGAAAGAAATTGCAGGAAATAAATAAATTCGATTTAAACTTCCACACAACATATCCGTTCACATTTTGAAAATTAAACGAAATTAAATCACAACTCTGAAGAAAGAACGGAATAGAGATTTAAGCCACATAGTTGCAAGTAAATACATCAACACACAAACATTTTAAGATAACGAAAGCACGAGGATAAATAAGCTGGTTTGGCTCAGCCATAGCCAACCAACTCATTTCCCGTTTTAGGAAATGAAACTCTTCAACACTTTGAATAAACACATCAATAAAATATTAGACACAATGTGAGAAAGTCATGGCGCAATTCCTTGTATTAACTTTGATCAATAAACATACATTATGGTTCAAGTCTAGTCCAAAGCAATGGCTATAAGAAAATTACAATTTAAACAAGATTACATTCACGCTACTACCACTAACCTAGTTCTATCTAAGAGCTATATTTTATAGTCCTTTAGCCTATGGCTATGATTGCTAATTATAGAGGTGTTCGCAAATCAAGCCTGTCGGCTGAATGAACTAACAAACAAAATTACAAAATTGGGGTAGTAGCTATAATGTTGGTCATAGACCCTATCTTTGGAAACATCCCTCACTCTACTCCACCTATGTTTAACTTCAGATTTAAATCCACAACCGAATTGGAAGACCTAGACCAAAATGCCTGCGTGGAGTGATCGAACTGTTGTGGAGATCATGGAAGAATGATTGTTGGCAGTGGGGGAATCTACCTACACTAGATCACGCTAACATAATGATTAATACTTAGCTTATTAAATAATTTTAGGAAATTAGATATAAGTTACAAGAAATATTTGAATGCATGAAATCTATAAAATTTATTAATAAAGAACCTAATAAACCTTAATCATGAAATATGAAGTTTATGTAGGAATAGACTGTTTTCTTGGACTAGTGCAGGAGTGAGATGGTTTAAGGAGATAAAACAAAGGTTTATGATTATAGGAAGGAGCTAAAAATAGATGATTTTGGCACACCAACATCCTCTCAACCCTAAATTGTTGTGTTTCCTCACACAACATTTTACCTGGTACAAAAAATAATTCAAAAATAAAGAGCCATCTTTCAATCTTGCACTTCGATACTCATTCCTTCTTTCACTAAATTTGTCTCTTTACCTCAGCCTTTCTTCGATTTTTTTATCACCTTCTTGAGGCACTTGTAGCATTTAGAAGCCCAAAACTTCCATATTTTCACTTGTCGTTTATGTTCCTTCACCTTTGTGCCCAACTCTACCGTGCCTTGCTTTTGCTAGTTCTGCTCTTTCATGACCTATTTCAAAGCCTTCAAGTTGTGAATTTGTTGTTCCAGGTCTATTATCCAGTTATTGAGGTAAAGTGTAGAGGTCTTTGTGTCCATCTCATCTGGTGCAACCACCTTTTCTACAACAGATTCAAATAATGTACCATCATTGCAAAAATCGAAATTGTCCTAGTCATCCAATGTTTGCATGATGATATTGCCGAGGGTTTATGTTCCAGGAGCTTCCATGTCACCGAGGGTTCTAGTACCCTCCATGTCCTCTGCGCCAAGGGCTTCAACACCCTGTGTACCTAACTCATAAGGGACTTCAGTGCCTGTTCATCCAACTCGTTAGGGGCTTTGGTACCCTGTTTACTCAAACCATCAGGGCCTTCAATACCCTATTCATCAAAATAGTCGAGGGTCTCGATGTCATATTTTGTTTCCTTAATTTTTGAATGAAGGCCGAAAAACATATGTCATATTAATTCTCCACATTTTCTTCATTCACCATGGTGTGGGATTTTGCATCTACAAGAACTGAAAGGTTATGATCTCTAAGTGAAACCTAGGGTGATTCGTCAATCACAATGGGGGAGATTGACTAATGATGACTTGTCCCCGGAGAGATAATCATTTTCTTGGTCAGGGTCCTGATCACTTTTCTCTTTGCTGAGGGTGAAGTGACTTCGAAAAACTTTCCCTTTGCTTGCACCTACTTACTTTTGCTATTTTTATTAGCAGGGGATGAAGTCTCTACCTTCCTTTTCTTTGTTGCACTCATGCCTGCTGACTTACCTACACTTTTTGCCTGAAATTCTTTCACGAATGCCTCCTAGGTCACTTCTTTTTCCTCCATCTCTTTCTTGACCATGATTTTAATGAGCCCATGACGGTATATCTTATATACAACTAGATTGAATCCCCTTTCTACATACCTTTCCCCATATTCTCTAAAATTTAGAGCAGGTAATAGGGAAATTGGATATGTTTCCATGATTCAAAGTGCAACACTAACCAAATGTGGTATACGAACATTAAAGAATAGCATCCCTCAGAGGTTAGGAAATTTTGTAATATGAAGAGGAGGTCTCGCCATTTTCCTAGCAAGGCGTTGCGCGACAGCCCTTTCCTCCAGTCAACCTTGAACTTTCAGTCGACCACGAACCAACGCCCTATTTACTTTTCAATCCTCTCCTTCATGAACCAATTTTCCCCTATGGTTGACAAGTCTGTAGCTCGCATTATATATTACTCTGTGACTTCAAATTAAAGTGAGCCAAATTTAGCTCGACCTCCCTCGAATTTCTTTGCAAACTCTAGAGCCACGGCCATATCAAAGCCATCAAATTTCCACAAGAACGAGATAAATCCATATTCTTTCAATAGTGCAAGTATATTTCATTATTTTGTGGTCTATTCTATCTCCCTCAAAGACGAGGGTTCATTTACCATAAGTTCCATCTTCATTTGAATCTACCTCAATTACCTGTCACGGCCTTAAAAGGAATTCACAGTGATAAATATCAAATGTTTCCAATAATTTTATGGTGGAGGTTCGTCCGTCCACCGCCTTATTGGTCCCATCCATCCAATCACATTAAATCATTAAAATGACTCCTCTGATTGAATGCATACAAGTATCAATCTGCTATGGCAGACAATAATAATTAGAGGAAGCAGAGGTTTTTACGGCCGTGGCATAACGGTCAGGAATGATTAGGCTATGAGTAAGGTTATGATGACCAATTGATGGAGGATCCTTTCAAAGGAGTTAAGTATGGGGTTTCGGTAGATCTTTACTATCCCACGTTTTGCCTCATAATTCATTTAAGATGTACTTTGGCACTTATTAAAGAGAGTAGACTTCAGAACCTAAAATACCTTGCACTTTAATAATTTCTCCCTATGTCAGTAATATGATAAAGCAGAGTGTTAACCACAATTTAAATAATGTAATGTTATGATCTATTAGTGTAGTATTCATTGATATACATATATAAATTCCATAAGAATTTTGCGTCAAGCACTCTTGTACTGTGTTAAGTATTTTATACTGTATTTTCAGAGTCACGTGCATGCTTGCAGTAGTGGTGCCTGCACTGATCCTGCTTGCGCTGCAACATGCTTGCACTGAACCTACTTGCACTGCGCGTTCTTGCACTAGGGAATTCACTGGAATAAGAAAATTCTAATAGAACACAGTTCTTTGGCTGGACTAAAAAAAAATTTCCTGAATATACAAGAGAAGTTTTATTCGCCATCCTTTGGTGTTACATGAGCATGCCTTCTAATTTGACTACATCATATCCTGCAATCAGTTTATGAGGGAATAAAGAAGTGGGAAGAGGGTAATTTTTAGAATGGGAAGGAACATTATGGAAGGGATTCCAAGAATAGTACCACCAAGGGGAACAAACGAAATGGGATGTGGAAAAAATTCAAGGGAGAAAGAGGGATTTTACGAAATTGGGTAAGGGTATTTCTCTTGGAATAAAAAGGAGGGTAATTAATTATGGGATTAAGAAAAGAAAAGTAGTGGGAATTTATGAAATGGGGAATAGAAGAAAGGCAGTGTTTTACCTTCAAAATTTTCCTCCACTGGTGTCGGGAAAATTAAATGTAGCTGTAATTAGGCGTTACTTGGATAAAAATTTCCATGCTAGTTATCCAAAACATGGGTAAGGGCTTGGTTCCTTGAACCTCCTTCAACATGGTGACAACCAACATATAAAAAAATAAAGTAATCATTCCCTTTTTATTGAGATTTTGACATTCCTACCCACTTGCTGGTTTTCAGGTTGATCCTTCCGCAATCATGTCAGTCAACTAATTTTCATAATTATAGGAAAAAATTATCTTTTTATATAATATTTTATTTTTTGTCATTTTTCTCTTCTTCTTTTCATTTATTATATAATGGAAATAAAGATTCAGATCTTTGACATTTCGTTGTTTCCACCCACCATATTCTTTTCAGATTGTTGTCGGACTTGTTGCATAAAATCTCATTTAGTAAGGGGATAAAAATACACCTTTAGTGTATGCCCATTTACCAGGAACACACAATTCCTTCCATTAATATTTTTTATTTCTACCGCTCCATTCTCAAAAAATTTAACTACCTCATAAGGTCCCATCCAGTGTGTATGGAATTTCCCTTTAAAATATTTAAATCTAGAATCATAAAGGAGTACCCAATCGTCTGGTTAGAACTCCTTCTTCCGGATGGAATTATCATGACACTTCTTGTGCTATTGTTGAACCAATATGTTCTACTGAACAACATCCCTTCAGAATTCATCTAACTCATTCAACTGTAGGATACGATGTTGTTGTGCTTCATAGAGATCTAGCCCTAATTGGATTGCAATTCTGAAAGTCTTGATCTGAAACTCTATCGGCAAGACGACTTGTTTCCTGTACACTAGCTCATATGGAGTGTGTCCTAAGTTATTCCTCCAAGTGGTTCGAGATTCCCTCAAGGCTTCCGGTAATTTATTAGCCCAATAATTTCTATGGATATTTACAGTCTTTGTGAGGATGAACTCAATTACTTTATTTGTGGAATCCACCTGACCATTTGCTTGCGGGTGATACGATGTAGATTTCCTATGCCAAATTTTGTATTGATCTATCACGCCTTGTACTAAATTAGAAATAAATTGTGGACCATTGTCAGAAATAATCACTCTAGGCACAAAAAATCTAGTAAATATTTCAGTAAAAAGAAAATCAACAACAACTTTTTGAGTACAAAGAAAAACAACTTTAGCTTCTACCCATTTTGTAATGAAATCTGTACAAACCAAAATATGCTTTTTATTTAATGATGTGGGATTTATTGTTCCTACAAAATAAATGACCCATTTTTCAAAAGGCTCAATCATAACCTGAGTACATAAAGGAATTTAATTGGTTTGATTAGGTTTACCAACTCGCAGACAACTATCACATCTCTTGACATATTGTTTGGAATTCTTAAACAAGGAGGGCCAAAAATATCGAGCTCGTAGAACTTTATATGCAATCATCTTATCAGTGAAGTGGACTCCACAAGGTTTGTCAGGGGCATGTTTTAAGATATCAAACACCTCTTCCTTTCTTAGACATCTATGGATAATAAGGTCTGGTCCTGTGTAATAGAGTTCACCTTGAACCCAAGAATATGTAACAATTTTCTTTATGATACTCTGATTTTCAAGAGTAGATAAGTGAGGTGGTGTTTTTCCAGTAACTAAATAGTTAGCTATGTCTATGAACCACAGGGATTCTGTTGACATAGAAAAGATATGTTTGTTAGGAAAATAATCATCAAAAGGAATTGCTTCACCAGGATTGTTTAATCTTGAAAGAAAACATTCTACCACATTAGGTTTTCTTGCTCTATCAACAATATTAATATTTAATTCCTGCAACAATAATGACCACCTAGTCACTCTACCATTGGTTAATGGTTTATTCAATAAATATTTTATCGTGGAATGATTAGTATGTACAAAGGCTTAATATCCTATAATGTAGTGTATAAATTTATTAATGGAAAATATTACAACTAAAAACTCTTTTTCAGTAGCTTTGTAATTCAGTTCAGTTGGTCACAAGTTTTTACTGATGAAGTAAATGGCATAGGATTGTTTATATTCTTCCTTTCCTAAAACTGTGCCACTAGTAGTATGTGAGGCATAGATATCCTAGAGATATTCACAATGAATCCCTTATCGTAGTCTACATGTACTAGAAAAACTCTCACTTCCCTTTGAGTTTTGGGTATAGGAAGACTCAAAATAATTTCTATTTTTGCACGGTCAACCTAGATACCTTTTTCAAAATAAGATGGCCTGGAACCACTCCTACCTTGCACATTAATCTACATTTTTTTGTCATTTAAGGCAATATGAGCTTCTTGGAAACGAAGAAGCACTTTTTCTAGCTTTTTGAGGTCTCCATGAAATGAAACACCAAACACAGAAAATTCATCCATATATATTTCCACACACTCAAGGTTAGCAAAAATGGCCAAGATTGACCTTTGAAAGGTACCTGGGGCATTACACAACCTAAATGGGAGCACTCAGTAGGAAAATATGCCCCATGGACATGTAAAATTTGTTTTTTCTTGATCTTCAAATGCAATCTATATCTGGTTATAACCACTAAAGCCATCTAAAAAAATAAAATTATGTCTTACGAGCAAGGCTATCAAGTACTTGATCGATAAAAGGAAGGGGGAAATAGCCCTTAAGACTGGATTTATTCAATTCTCTATATTCAATGAAAATACGCCATCTCACATCTTTTTTTCGGACTAATAGCAATGGAGAGACGCATTGGCTGTCGGAAATAGGATAGATAAAATCAGCATCCAAGATTTTTTGTAATTATTCTTTTACAACATCTCTTAGAGCTGGATTCATACACCTTTGGGGCTTTCGGACATGTCGGGCTCCATCCTAAATATAGATATGGTGAGTACAAGTTTCTAGGGGGATGCCTTTCATATCTTCTTAACCCCGTGCAAATGCATCAAGATGGTGTCACAACAAATTCACAAGCTAATCTTGTTGGGAAAAATCTAGGTTTGAACTGATATGTAAAGATTTTCCCAGAATAATCTAAACAAGAGTAGTATCAACCTCAAGAATGAACAGAGGTGTTACTAAATATGGTGGTGAGGAAGGTAGAGAGTCATGACTTTCCTGAAAATCTAGACTAAAAATTTGACTCAATGACTCAAAATTGGGCTTAGTGTCCATATTTTTTAGGAATTCTTGAATCTCATCCTCCTGTGAGGACTCAAAATACTGATGTATCAGGGAAATAGACTGAGTCTCCTCATCCCTACTATATTTTAAACACAAAGTGTCTCAGAGCTCCTGAATGGATCTAGCGGGTGGATACAAGGTGACTTTCTTCCTATAATCTCCATGGGAAATATACATGTCACCAGAACGACATCCAATATAAGAATAAGTTGTAGTAAGCCATGGTCATTGCAAGATCAAGGGATGTCCTCCCACTGGATTATTTGGCTGTAGCACAATGAATTCTGTGTGGTATTCCCAAGAATCTAATGAAATGACCACATAATCCAACACCCATTTTGGCTTGAATTTAGATTTGTCTGCCAATTCAAGCACAATGGGAGTAGGACGAATATGGACCAATCCAAGTTGATCCATGGTTTTCTTGTTCATAACATTAATGGCTACCTCCAAGTGTATAACTAAATTAGATACAAGGACATCACCTATCTAAACAAAGACAACAGGGTTTCTGGGGTCGATATATTTATCCATGTGCATACACCCCGTCATTAACTCTGCTGCTCTCCCAACAAATTGAATGGTTTGAGGTTCCAATTTTATCCTTCCTAGCTTCTTGAGACAGATTTCGCTAACGATTTTTGTACAAATGGTGATCTCTTTGATATCTTGGAGTAGAGGCACCTTTATGAAGAGGTTCCTAAGCTTGGAGGCTAGGCTAGACTCTGGAAAGGGGTTATTCTTCTCTACAACTAGCCTCTCTGGATAGGGAGGCCGACTGGAAGAACATGTTAAAGGCTTTGAGGCTACAGGGATAGGCTGATTGGTGACATTATTCTCATAATGCTCAGGACTTTCCTCTCCACCTTTCTCTTTGATGATCACCATAGTTTGTTTCTGTTTTTCTGTGGCTACTATCTTCCTTGATCTCACTTAGAGATCATTGACTCCAACTGGAATGGACTGATATCTAGATGAGGAAAGTGGGTTCATAGAACGAATAATTTGTACCGCCTTTTTATTGGGGTTTAATAAGGGTTGGGAAGGCATATAAGGAGTTCAAAACTGTGGGGGTAAAGGAAATGGTGGCATTGGTTGACTCAGCCAAGGTAATGATGGTTATGGCATTGGGTAACATGCATATGTAGGTGGGTATGATTACATAGGTGCAGTATAGGAATGGTGTGAATGGTTTGGCCCTTTCCATCCTTATTGCCAAGATTGGGAGGGTTGTCCATAATGATACTGGTTTCCATGCTGCCAATGTTGAGAGTGACTAGTGTTAGGATAGGAATATGGATGTGCATTATAGCCAAAGAAATGTGATGGAAATTCAGGAGCCATACCTGCACTTACCTTTGTCCAATTTCTTCGTGCTCCCATAGCATGCAATGATTCAGCTTCAGGTTGTCCTCCTTCAAATACAACTTTCAACCCAGGTATGAAGGGACATTTTTCCGTCGCATGGTTCTTTGCAAAAATTGCATATTTATTAGCTCCTTTTATATCAAGAGGACATTCCCTTAAAAGTTTCCTTTTCCTACACTTTGGAAAAAAAATAGACAATGACTCCTATTCTTCTACAAGTTTTTGCTAAAATTTCAAGGAGTCTATTTTTTTGCTAACAGTATTCATTATTTCAATTTTCATGTTGTCCACTTTATTCTCCAATACAATGACCATAACATTAGTAGATTCCGTTTTCTTATTTCTATTCTGAATTCCTTTACTGGATTTATATCGGTTCCTCGAGAATTTCCTGCACAAATCACAGATTTGATCATAATATTTATGAGCAATATCCCCTTGACCTAATAAATTTATATTATTTCTAGCATCATCAGAAATCCCACGTAAGGACAAGGTGGTAATGGTACTTAGATCAAATTTTTGCTTTGACCTTTGAAGGATGTACATGAATCTCTACAAGTAGTCCTCTAGAGTCTAATCATCATTTTGCACAATAGTAAAGATTTCATCTTGAATATCTTTAGTTTTACAATATTCTTGATATTTTGACAAGAACACTCTCTTCATCGGTTTCCAAGAAGCTATAGTGTTCCCCCCTACTCCGATGAACCAGAGTAAACCAACATCCTTGAGATTTGCAGGAAACAACTTTAATTTCTGAGCATCAGAGGAATAATCTAACTTCTACAAAAACTATCCAACTCAAATAGGAAAGAGTCTAGGTCTTCATGTACCTTACCATAGAAATGAGGAAGAGCTTATGGTGGTATATTTTTCATTTTCACATTTACATCTGGATCCACAATCGGGAATACAAAAGTGGATTGTTGCCCATTTACCTTATTTTTTCCAGATCCCTCGGCATCGTCCTCATGATATGTCATTTTTATTTCTCCAATATAAATACTCTCAATAGGATGAGAAGGCTAAGTATGGGTTCTGATAGTCTCCATCCTCCCCTTGGTGGGTTGTGTCACCCATGGACTCCTATTGCCAGAATCCAAGTGGACAGTTCATGCGCGATGAGTATGAGTTTTTTTGGAGTTTCTTCCTACAAAAGAAGGCCCAATATGACATTTTATTTCAGATTTATCAGTATTTCCTCGGCCCTTAGTGGGCTTCCGACCCCTGCCTTATTTATGCATTCATTTCAAAAAATGGCAAAACGAAATTCCAATAAAATGCTGCAAATTCAAAAATAACTCAACACCTATAAGTTCCTTCAAAAAATAAAAGCACACTACAAAAAAAAAAATAGCAGACTTACTCTTATTGCAAAAGATAAAAAAATATTACCAATTCAAATCACCTCCCTAACAACGGTGGAAAAATGTTGGGTGTAAGAATTGCACTTAAGCAAGATCCTTCAATAACTAATTGTAAACCAAGGGGTTTCGTAAACTTAGAGACAAAACACAGGTAATTTTAGAAGTGGTAAGAACTTTTCCTATTCATATTCCTACTTATTAATTTAAATATTGCAAAATAAAACAGAAAAAAAATCTCAAAGGCAACTGACACCAACACAACCCTAGTGCTGGAATGTAAGAGAATGTATTTGCAAGTAAATCAAGTAAAGGAACTTTCACACAGCTAGAAACAATCTTAAATACTGAAATGAAATTCTATTTTTATCTTCAATATAGATGGTAGCAGTTTAACAAGTGAGCCCTTGAAAAGATCTAGCTTCTAAATTCTTTTCCTTTTACACTAAGCAACCATTCCTGTACTCTTGCAATATGCTTGCACTACTATAGGTACAGAACTTATGTGAAAAGTATATCTTACCCTCTTATATTCAAGACTTATGTCTTCATGTAGGTGATCTAAGCCTTAAGGATTCGAGCACTCTATTCCTATGACAAGACACTAGCTCTTGCATTGGGACAAAGCTTCCTACACCAATGTTTTCAATTTACTTTCGAAAGAAGCAAAGGACGTGTTGAAAAGAATTGCAATTGTGAGCTGAATTCTGAGATAAATTACAACAGGAAAAGAATGCTTTAATCAACTAAAATTGAAATAAAAAACAAACTTATAAACCAAAGCAACCTTCAATAGTGAAAGAAAACTTTCAGTCAAGGGAATTTGCATGCAATCAAATATAACTCTTGACAATTTCACTTATGATATTACATATTACTGTTAATCCTTTTCCTTGAATTGTGAAGTGCGGACATAAATTAAGACTTTTCAATGGCATTATTTATCATTTCATGAAGCCATTCTTAACCTTCAGAAGTTTAGATTTTAATATTAGAAATGCTTTTAATGATAATTCTTATTTGAATAAGTAAATTAAACCATATACATGAAAAGGAAAAGAACACTTGCTCTAAATAAATGAGCAAACTAGAGTGCAAAATCATACATCCACTAGTGTAGGAAAACTATTCCTGCATGATCCAAGCGGAATCAAACCAACAAAGAAATTGTAGAAAATAAATAAATTCAATTTAAACTTCCACACAATGGATTCGTTCACACTTTGAATATTAAATGAAATTAAATCGTATGTCTGAAGCAAGAACAAAATAGAGATTTAAGCCATGCATCTGCAAGTAAATAAATCAACACACAAACCTTTTAATATAATGAAAGAACGAGGATGAAGGAGCCGGGTTGGCTGGGCCCTAGCCAACCAGCTCATTTCCTGTTTTAGGAAACGAAACTCTTCACCAATTTTAATCAACCCATTAATAAAATATTAAACACAATGTCAAAAATTCATGGTGCACATCGATACTGATTCCTTCTTTCAATACCTTTTTCTTTTTACCTCGGGCTTTCTTCAATTTTTTGGTCACCTTATTGAGGCACTTGTATAATTTATAAGCCCGAAACTTCCATATTTTCACTTGTCATTTCTGTTCCTTGACCTCTGCACCCAAATCTACCTAGCCTTTCTTTTTCTAGTTCTGATCTTTTATGACCTGATTCAAAGCCTCCAAGTCATGAACTTGTTTTTATAGGTATATTATCCGGTTATTGAGGTAGAGGGTAGAGGTCTTCATGTACAACTCATCTGGTGCAAGAACCTCTTTTGCAATGGATTCAAATCATGTACCATCATCACCAAGTTCGAAGTTGTCATGATCATCTAGCATTTACATCATGATGTCTCCAAGGGTTTCTATGCCAGGAGCTTCTATGTCACCGAGGATTTTAGTACCCTCCACGTCCTCTTCGCCAAGGGCTTCAGTATCCTGTGCACCTAACTCATCAGGGACATTAGTGCCCTTTTCATCCAACTCATTAGGTGCTTCAGTAGCCTGTTCATTCAAACCATCAGGGCCTTCAGTACCCTGTTCATAAAAATTGTTGAGGGTCTCTATGTACTCCGCGTCGTCATCTTCTTGACCCTCTACCGGGTTTTCCCTTCCACTCGGTGTCATATTTGGTTTCCTTCATTTGTGAATGAAGGCTGAAAAATATATGTCGTCTTCATTATCCACATTTTCTTCATTCACCATGGTGTGGGCTGTTGCATCTGGAAGAACTGAAAGGTTATGATATCCAAGTGAAACGTGGGGTGATCCGTCTATCAAAATTGGGGAGCACGATCGATTCTAACTTTTCCTCGGAGAGATAGTCCTTTTCTTGGTTGGGGTCCTAATCGTTTTTATCTTTGCTAAGGGTGGAGTGACTTTGAAAAAATTTCCGTCTGCTTGCACCTGCTTACTCTTTCTCTTTTTCTTGGTAGGGGATGAAGTCTTTGCCTTCTTTTTCTTGCTTGCACTCATGCCCACTCACTTCCCTGCACTTCTCACCCGAAATTATTGAAGGAATGCTTTCCAGGTAACTTCCTTTTCCTCCAACTCTTTATTAAATAGGATTACAATGAACCCATGATGGTATAGCTTATATGCAACATGTCTTGCTTCCCCTTTCTGCATGCCTTTCGCCATCTTCCCTAAACTTTGAATTAGGTAATAGGGGAAATTGATACGTTTCCTTGATGCGAAGTGAAACAATAACCAAATGTGGTATACAAACATTAAATAATAGTGTCCCTCATAGGTCAGGAACTTCTGTAATATGAAGAGGAGGTCTTGCCATTTTCCCAGCATGCTGTTGCACAACAGATCTTTCTTCCATTCATCCTTGAGCTTTCATTCGACCACGAACTGATGCCATGTTTTCTTTTCAATCCTCTCCTTTCTGAATCATGTTCCCTTGTGGTTGAAAATCCTGTAGCTCATGCTATAGATTCCTCTCTAAATTCCAATTCAAGTGAGCCAACTTTAGCTCGGCCTCACTCGAATGTCTGTGAAAACTCTAAAGCCACGGCCATATCGAACCGATCAAATTTTTGCAAGAACCAGAGAAATCCAAATTATTTTAATAGTGTAAGATTGTTTCGGTATTCCATGGTTTGTTCTATCTCCCTCAAAGATGATGGTTTATTTCTCATGGGTGCCATATTCATTTTAATCTTCCTCAATTCCCTGTCATAGCTTTAGAAGGATTTCAGAGTGAGAAATATCATAGGTTTCCGATAATTTTACATCGGAGGTTTGTCCATCCACAACCTTATTAGTCCCATCCATCCAATCACATTCAATAATTAAAATGACTCCTATGATCGGATGCATCCACGTATCAATCTGCTACGGGTAGGCAATAATAATTGGAGGAAGTAGAGGTTTTTAAGGTGGCGGTGTAACAGTCAGGAATGATTGGGTTATGAGGTAAGGTTATGATGAACAAGTGATGGAGGATATTTTCAGAGTTAAGTATGGGGTTTAAGTAGATCTATACTATCCCACGTTTTTCCTCATAATTCATTTAATATGTACTTCGATACTCATTAAAGAGATTAGACTTCAGAACCTAAAATACCTTGCACTTGAACAATTTATCCCTAAGTCAGTAATATGATATAGCAGAGTGTTAAAAAAAATTTAAATAATGTAATGTTATGATTTATTAGTGTAGTATTCATTCATATTATAAAAATTTCCCTTAGAATTTTGCGTTAAGTGCTCCTTTATTGTGCTAAATATTTGTATATTGTGCTTTCACAGTTGGGCATGTGCTTGCACTAGTCTTTCCTACACTGATCCTACTTGCACTGAACCTGCTTGCACTACATGTTTCTGCACCAGGGACTTCAGCAGAATAAGAAAATTTTGATAGAACATATTTCTTTGGCTGGAATAAAAAAAAAAATCCTAAATACACAAGAGAAGTTTTATTCTCCATCCTCAGGCGTTTCATGAACATGCCTTCTGATTTTCCTACATTATAACCTGTAATCAATTTATTAGGGAATAAAAACGTTAGAAGGGGGTAAATTTCAGAGTGGGAAGGAAAATTATGGCAGGGATTCCAAAAATAGTACCACCAAGGGGGAAAAGAGAAATGAGATGTGGAAAAAATTCAAGGGAGAAAGAGGGATTTTATGAAATCAAGTAAGGGTAATTTTCTTAGAAGAAAAAGGAGGGTAATTCATTATGGGATTAAGAAAATAAAAATAGTGGCAACTTATGAAACAGGGAATAGAATAAAGATATAGTTTTACCTACAAAATATGCTTGCACTGGTGCTAGAAAAAAGTAAATGCAGCGGGAATTAGGAACTACTTGGATAAAAATTTCCATGCTATTTATACCAAACATGGGTAAGAGCTTAGTTCCTTCAACCTGATTCTTCTTGGTGATAGCCAGCATATCTAAAAATCAATCAATCATTCCCTTTATATTGAAATTTTGATCTTCCTACCAGCACGCTGGTTTTCAGGTTGATCCTTTTGCAATCATGTCAGTCAACTGATTTTCATAATTACGGGAAAAATTTACCTTTTATATATTTTTTATTTTTGTCATTTTTCTCTTCTTCTTTTCTTCATTTATTATATAAAGAAAATAAAGAACAAGATATTCGAGAGGTCGGTGTTTCCACCTATCATCTCCTTTTCAGATTTTTGTTGGACTTGCTTCATAAAATCTCCTGTAGTAAGGGGATGAAAATAAAACTTTAGTCTATGCCCATTTACCAAGAACACAAAATTTCATCCATCAATAGTTTTGATTTCTATTGCTCCATTTTCAAACACTTTAACTACCTCATAAGGTCCCATCTAGTGGGTATGGAATTTCCCTTTAAAATATTTAAACCTAGAATCGTAAAGGAGTACCCAATCACCTGGTTGGAATTTCTTCTTCTTGATGAAATTATCATGCCACTTCTTGTGTTGATGTTCAACCAATATGTTCTATTGAAAAAAATCCCTTTAAAATTCATCCAACTCATTCAACTATAGGAGACATTCCTCTTGTGCTTCACAAAGATCTAGCCCCAATGGACTGCAGTTCTAAAAATCTTGATCCAGAACTCTATTGGCAATAGGACTTGTTTCCCGTACATCAGCTCATATGGACTCTGTCTTGTGCTATTCGTCCAACTGGTTCGATATGTCCACAAGGCTTTCGTTAATTTATTATCCTAATCCTTTCTATGGATATTTACTATCTTTGTGAGGATGAGATCAATTAATTTAGTTGTGAAATCTACCTAACCATTTGCTTGCGAGTGATACGATGTATGTTTCCTATGGAAAATTTTGTATTGATCCATCACACGCTGTACTAGATTAGAAATAAAATATGTACCATTGTCAGAATAAATCTCTCTATGCACACCAAATCTAGTAAAGATTTTGTTAAAAATAAAATCAACATCAATTTTTTTAGTAGAAAAAGAAACAGCTTTAGCTTCTACCCATTTTGTAATGAAATATTTACAAACCAAAATATGTTTTTTATTTAATGATGTGGGATTTATTGGTCCTAAAAAAATCAATGGCCCATTTTTCAAAAGGCTCAATCATAACCTGAGGACATAAAGGAATTCCATTTGTTTGATTAGGTTTACCAACTCACTGAAAGTGATCACATTGCTTAACATATTGTTTGGCATCATTAAATAAGGAGGGGAAAAAATAGCCAGCTCGTAAAACTTTATATGCAGTCCTCTTATCAGTAAAGTGGCCTCCGCAAGGTTCATCATGGGAAGATTTTAAGACATCAAACACTTCTTCCTTTCTTACACATCTACAGATTATAAGTTCTAGTCCTCTCTAAAAGAGGTCGCCTTGAACCAAAGAATATGCAACACTTTTATGTATGATACTTTTCCTTTCACAAGCAGATAAGTGAGGTGGTGTTTTCTTGGTGAATAAATAGTTAGCTATGTTAGGGAACCACGTGGATAATGTTGACACAAAAAAGAGATGTTTTTCAGGAAAATCATCATCAACATGAATTGCTTCACCAAGACTATTTAATTTTGAAAGAAAATATGCTACCATATTAGATTTTCCTAGTCTATCAACAATAGTAATATTAAATTCCTGTAGCAATAATAACCACCTAGTCACTCTACCAGTGGTGAATGGTTTATCTATTAAATATTTTATCGCAGAATGATTTGTATGTATAAAGACTTCATATCCTGTAATGTAGTGTCTGAATTTATTAATGGGAAATATTATAGCTAAAAACTCTTTCTGAGTAACTGTATAATTCAATTCAGCAGGTGACAAGGTTTTATTGATGAAGTAAATGGCATAGGATTGCTTATCTTCTTCCTGTCCTAAATTTGCGCCAATAGTAGTATCTGAGGCATGAGAGGAAATATGAAATGGTAGGGACCAGTTTGGTCCTCTCAAAACTGGTGCATGAACTAGTTTTTCCTGAAAATATATACTAAAAATTTGACTCAATGACTGAAAATTTGGCATAGTTTCTAGATTTTTTAGGAATTTTTGAGTCTCACCCTCCTGTGAGGACTCATCATACTGATGTATCATGGAAACAGAATAATTATCCTCATCACTACTGTAGTATAACCATAAAGTGCCTTAGAGCTTCTGAATGGATCTAGCGGGTGGATACAAGGTGACCTTCTTCCTAGGCTCTCTATGGGAAATATACATGTCACTAGAACGACATCCAATATAAGCAGCGGTCATAGCAAGCCATGGTTGTCCCAAGATCAAGGGATTTTCTCCCATCGGATTCTTTTTTTGTAGCACAATGAAGTATGCATGGTATTCCCAAGAATATAATGAAACAACGACATCATCCAACACCCCTTCCGGCTTGATTTTAGATCTGTCTTCCGATACAACCACAGTGGGATTAGGACGAATATGGACCAATCAAATTTTATCCATGGTTTTCTTGGTCATAACATTAATGGATGTCCCTAGGTCTATAATTACATTAGAGACAAGGACATCACCAATGAAAAAGACAACAGGGTTTTCGGGGTCAGTATATTTCTCCATGTGCATACACCCCATCATTAAATCTGATGCTCTCCCAACAAATTGAATGGTTTGAGGTTCCAGTATTATCCTTCCTTGCTTCTTGAGAAAAAGTTCCTTAATTATCTGTGTACAAATGGGGATCTCTGTGATAGCTTGGAGTAGAGGCACCATTATGAATAAGTTCCTAAGCTCATAGGCTAGGCTAGAATCGGGAATGGGGTCATTATTCTCTACAACTTGCCTCTATGGATAGGGAGGCTAGTTGGAAGAAGATGGTAAAGGGTCTTAGGGTAAGGGGATTGGCTAAATGGTGACATTATTTTCCGAATCATCAGGAGTTTCATTCTCACCTTTCTGTTCCACAATCAGCATATGTTGTTTTTGTTTTCTATGGCTACAATACTCCGCATTCTCAGTTGGAGATAATTGACTCCAACTTCCATGGACTAATATCTGGATGAGGAAAGTGGGTTCATATAATGGATCATTTGTATCACTTTGTTATTGGGGTTTGGTAAGTGTTACGCAGGCAACTCAGGAGGTTGAAATGGTGTGGCTCAAGGAATGGTGGCATTGGTTGAATCAGCTGAGGTAATGATGGCTGTGGCATTGGGTAAGGTGCATATGTTGGTGGGTATGGTGGCATAGGTGTGGGATAGGAATGGTGTGAATGGTTTGGCCCTTTCCATCCTTGTTGCCAAGATTATGAGGGGTATCCATAATGATATTGGTTCCCATGCTTCCAATGTTGAGAGTGACAGGTGTTAGGATAGGAATATGGATGTGCATAGTAACCAAAGGAATGTGGTGGAAATTTAGAAGCCATACCTACACTTACCTGAGGCCAGTTTCTTCGTGCTCCCATAGCATGCAATGATTCAGCTTTAGGTTTTCCTCCTTCAAATATAGATTTCATCCCAAGTATGGAGTGACATTTTTCGGTGGCATGGTTCTCTACACAAATTGCACATTTATTAGTTCCTTTTATATCATGAAGAAATTCCCTTAAAAGGTTAATTTTCCAACACTTTGGACAAAAAATAGACAATGAATCATGTTCTTCTACAAGTGTTTGCTTAAATTTCAAGTCTATTTGTTTTCTAACAATAATTATCATATTATCCATTTTATTCTCCAATACAATAATCATAGAATCAATAGATTTGGTTTTCTTATTTCGATTATGAATTCCTTTCCCAGATCTATATTGGTTCATGGAGAATTTCTTGCAGAAGTCACAGATTTGATCAAAATATTTCTGAGCAATATCCCCTTGTCGTAACAAATTTAGATTATTTCTAGAATCATCAGTAAGCCCCCATAACAACAAGGTTCTAATGGTACTTAGATAAAATTTGTTCCTTGACCTTTGAAGGATGTATAGGAATATCTCTAATTATTCCTCTGGAGTCTCGTCATAATTTTTCACAACAGTAAATATTTCATCTTGAATATCTCTAGTTTTACAATATTTCTGATATTTCGACAAGAAGACTATCTTGATTTGTTCCCAAGAAGCTATATTATTCCCCCTAGTTGCATGAACCAACATAAAGCTGCATCTTTAAGAGTTGCGAGAAAAAACTTTAATTTATGATCATCAAATGAATAATCATAACTTCTACACAAAATATCAAACTTGAATAGGAAAGAGACTGGGTCTGCATGTACCTTACCATAGAAATGAGGAAGATTTTATGGTGGTATATTTTTTATTTGCACAGTTATATCTAGATCCACAATTTGGAATCCAAAAGTGGATTGTTCCTAATTTACCTGATTTTTTACAGATTCCTTGGCATGCTCCTCATGATCTACCATTGTTATTCCTCCAATCGAACTACTCTCAATAGGATGAGAAATTTGGCTATGGGTTCTGATGGTCTCCTTCCTCCCCTTCGTGGGTTGTGTCACCCCTGGACTACTGTTCCTAGAATCCGAGTGGACAGCTCCTACATGATGAGTCTGGGTTTGTTTGGAATTTCTGCCTGCAAGAGAAGGCCCAATGTGAAATTTTATTTTATATTTATCAGTATTTCCTCAGCCCTTAGTGGGCTTCGAACCGCTACCTTTTTTAGGCATTCATTTCAAAAAATGACAAAAATAAATTTCAATAAAATGTTGCAAATTCAAAAATAACCCAGCACCTATAAATTGCTTCAAACAATATAAGCACACTGCAGAAAAAATAATAGTAGACTTACCCCTGTTGTAAAAAATGGAAAATTCTTACCAATTCAAATCGCCTCCCTGGCAACGACGCCAAAATATTGGGTGCAAGAATTTCACATAAGAAATCTCCTTCAACACTTAATTTTCAACCAGGGGGTTTCGTGAACTTAGAGACGAAGCACAAATAATGCCAGAAGTGGTATCAAATTTTCCTATTCCTATTCCCACTTCTTAATGGAAATATTTTAGAATCAAACAGAAAACAATATCAAAAGCTATTTATACCAAAACAACCCTAGTACTGGAATGTAAAAGAATGTATTTGCGAAGAAATCAAGTAAAGGAACTTTCACACAGCTTGGAACACTCTTAAATGTGGAAATGAAATTATATGTTTATCTTTGGTATAGATGGTAGAATTTTAACAAGTGGGCCCTTGAAAATATCTGCCTTCTAAATGATTTTCCTTTTACGCTAAGCAACCATTCCTGTAATCTTGCAATATTCTTGCAAGATTACAAGATTACAAGATTATGTTCTTGCACTATTGTAGGTACAAAACTTATGTGAAAATTATATTTTACCCTCTTATACTGAAGACGTATAAGATGTATGTCTTCATGTAGGTGCTCTAAGCCTTAAGCATTAGAGCACTCTGTTCATGTGACAAGACACCAACTCTTGCACCGAGACAGAGCTTCCTACACCAAGGTTTCCAATTTACTTTCAAAAGAATCAAAGGACGTGTTGAAAATAATTGCAACTGCAAGTTGAATTTTGAGATAAATTACAAGCATAAAATAATTATTTAATCAACTAAACTTGCAATAAAAGAAAACTTATAAAGAAAAGCAATCTTCAATAGTGAAAGAAAAATTTCAATCAAAGGAATTTCATGCAATCAAATCTAACTCTAGAAAATTTCACTTATAATGTTACAGATTAATGTTAATCCATTTCCTTAAATCATGAAGTGCAGACATAAATTAATACATTGCAATGGAATTCTTTCTCATTTCAGGAAGTCATTCTTAACCTTCAGAAGTTTAGCTTTTAATATTATAAATTCTTTCTTTATTGATAAATCTTACATGGAGAAATAAATTAAATCGTATATAGGAAAAGGAAAATAACACTTTTTGTAAATAAATGAGAAAACCATAGTGCAAAATCGTACATGCACTGGTGCAGGAAGAATCTTCCTGCACAATGCAAGCGGAAGAAAATGAGAAAATAAATTGCAGGGAATAACCAAATTCAATTTAAACTTCCACACAATGGATCCATTCACACTTTCACTATTAAATGAAATTAAATCAGAACTATGAATAAAGAACAGAATAGAGATTTAAGCCACGCATATGAAAGTAAATAAATCAACACACAAACCTTTTAAAATAATGAAAGCACGAGGGTAAACGAGATGCGTTGGCTAAGCCCTAGCCAACAAGCTCGTTTCCCATTTTAGGAAATTAAACTCTTAATCACTTTTAATCAACGCATCAATAAAATATTAGATGTAACATGAGAAATTCATGCTGCAATTCCCTGTATCAGCTTCGATAAGAAAACGTACATTATGGTTCAATTCTAGCCACAACAAGGGCGATAACAAAATTACAACTTAAACAAGATTATAGTCACGTTGTTATCACTAACTTAGTTCTATCTAAGAGCTATATTTTATACAGTCCTTCGGCCTATGACCATGATTGCTAATTACAGAGTTGTTCCCAAAAAAAGCCTTCTGACTAAACGGACTAACAAACAAAATTACAAAATTGGGCCAACAGCTATAATAAGGCATGAGATAATCACTAGCCATAGACCCTATCTTTGGCAACATCCTTGACTATACTCCTCATGTGTTTAACTTCAAATAACGAACAACCGAACTAGAAGACATGGGCAAAAACGCCAACGTGGAGTGATCGAATTGTTGCGGAGATCATGGAACATGATTGTTGGCGGTGCAGGAATCTTCCTGCACTAGATCACGCTAACATAATTATTAATACTTAGCTTATCAAATACTTTCAGTAAAGTAAATATAAGTTAAAAATAATAATTAAAGGCACGAAATATATAAAAATGATGAATAAAGCACCTAATAAACCTTAATCATGAAATATGAATTTTATGTAGGAATAGGCAGTTTTCTTTGACTAGTGCAGGAATGAGAAGGTTTATGGAGATAATACATAGGTTAATGATTATAGGAAGGTGGTAAAAATATAGCATTTTGGCACACCAATGGTGTGAACACCAAGGATAGTGTTATTTCAATGCGAATGTGTGGATATTAAGCATACATACAAAAATATCATCATTAATTAAATCATGTTTAATTACAATTACTTATTGGAATGCCGAGGGCAATACCTTCCATGGGAAGAAAAATGTGTGAAATATTGCACTTATGAATTTAATAAAAATATCCAATCTTGAATGAGACATGATCATGTAAAATAGGCGATATGATTCCATAAGAGGGGAAGAGTGAAAGGGTTATATGGAAATTTTATATGCCCACTATGCCTGTTAGTAAAATGATTGGGTTATTTACCATCCAAATCCTCTTTTTTATTTAGAAATGTCAATCATTGGATGAGTTTGGTGGAAGTAAACCTTCCATATTATGATAAGAATGAGTTGAGTACCTTAATGATGGGATTTTCAAAGGTGTAGGTTTTAGCCCTATACAAAAATTATCTACAAACAAATTCTTAAAAACATAAAATAAATAATAGAGAGAGCATAAAACATAAAACAAATATACATAAATATTTTCCCTGGATACCAAATCGGGACTACCAGCTTTATTTTTCATTA
Organism: Pinus albicaulis; assembly: GCA_034641835.2. Classification (NCBI taxonomy): domain Eukaryota; kingdom Viridiplantae; phylum Streptophyta; class Pinopsida; order Pinales; family Pinaceae; genus Pinus; species Pinus albicaulis. The sequence goes on from CM076574.1 coordinate 489,625,602, forward strand.
TATTCCGTTCAGTGTTATACCACATATATATACATCCTGAAGCATTCATGAACTCCAATCCATTAACCCTAGATTAGAACATAAACATAGTTCAATTGACCAGATCTACAAAATGTGAGGGGCTGAAAACCATCATGCCCCAAAACCATGTCCAAACCCATGCACAAAAACATAGGCAGGTCCATACACTGAAAAGTGATTTTGGTATTTACCATCCAAATCCTCTTATTATTTAGTAACATCAATCATTGGATCAGTTTAGTGGAAGTACATCTTCCATATTATGATAAGAATGGGTTGAGTACCTTAACAATGGGATTTTAAAAGGTGTAGGTTTTATCCTTGTACAGAAATTATCTGCAAAAAAAATCTTAAAGACAAAAAATAAACAATAGTGAGAGCATAAAACACAAAACATATATACACGAAGATTTACCCTGGATCCCAAATCGAGATTACCAGCTCTATTTTTCATTATATTCCTTTTAGTGTTACAAGATATATATATGCATGCAGAAGAATTAATAAACCACAATCCATTAACCCTAGATTAGGACATAATCGTAGTTCCCTTGACGAGATCTACAAAATACCAAGGGCTGAAAACCATCATCCCCCAAAACAATGTACAAACCCATGCACAAAACCATAGGCAGGTATCGACCCCCCTGTAACCCCCTTGAGTGTGCGACTTATCATGGAAATAACATAACACATACCCAACAAAGTAGAAGTGATCAAATCACCTTATAGAAATATCTTCCACGTCCTTATAAATCATTCCCATAATTTATTGTTGGTGAATTACATGGGAAAGGGGTTATTTCTTTCACGGAATTATCACTCAACACCTACAAATGTGGAATGAAGGTGTTGCAACTAAGGAAGAGGTAGCTAAACTACAAATAAGTAGTCATTCAACCTGATGGAGGAGGCATTTGTATTTCAGGTATAGGTGTTGGTGGTTGGAGATCATCCCAAAATTCACTCAAATTGATATGAATTCTTCTACACGCATGAACATGAATAGAAATAATTCATATAGGTTAAAATATAGTTGAGGGTAGATGAATCCTACACTAGGTGAATTTATTAGTTTGTTAGGCTCATTTTTGGTTAAAAGTGCTCTCAAGTGTAGGGCATGAAGGTGAAAGAATGGAATCAACATAATAGTGAATGGATTAAAAAAAATTGGGTTAGATATCCTTCTAAGAAGAAAAATAGTTCCCTAGAACAAAGAATTGGAATATGAAAGATAAGTAGATTACAAGTGAAGATAAATATAGTAAAGTGTTGATTTTTTGGGTACAATAGATAGAAGCACTAATTTCTAAAAACTAATAATTAATTCCAATAATATATATATTCTTTTAACCCTTTATTATTGTCATTAAGAAATTACATTTCATAAATTCAACCATCAAACCAATAGAATTCTAGAGATCACAATGAACAAAGATGACAAAAGATTTACCCTAGGAAAACCCACTTGGGAAGAAACTCAACAACATATTCCTTAGAGAATTTCTTCATTTCAATCTAATTGTTCTAGTCTAAATGGAAACTTCAAACTGACCAACAATACGACTTTGGTCAAAGTTGATCAAATAACCCTATTTCCAAGTCTCTAGTTTTCCCAACAAACTTGGCCTTGTCTAATCTACCTAGGTTGAAATTTGGCCTCTTAGATGTACCCAAAAATTTCGTATATATTTCCCAGAATCTTCATAGAAATCCTCACATGTGAAGTTATAATAGGAGAGAAACCAAATGTGTGAGGAAAAATAGGTAGAAAGAGAAAATAGGTTTGAGATGTCTTCGTCCTTATAGTCTTGTCTTATTTTCCTTTGCTTATATGCCCAAAATATATCATGTTCTGTATGAGATCAAATTATGCTTGAAGGTTGAGTTTGAGTGCCTTATATATAGACTTGCGTATGGTCGAATGGGTGCCAACTCAACTATGGATGACTTGACTTAAAAGAGGGTTGACTTGAAAACTTTGGAGCCAAAAATTCAAAATTCAAAATTAAAAATTTTCTCTTTTTAAAGTGACATGAACAACATGTCTTATATTAATACTTACATATATTTCAAGGGCTAAAATATTAATTTTGAATACTAAGAATAGATACAAAATTCAATATTCCCTATTACCTAGGGTGGTATTCATAATGACTATCGAGATGTTCTCTTATTGAAAATTTTCTCTATGAAAAGGTTAAAACAAGTAGTCATCAATGTCAACGTCATGTTACTACCATAATCCTTGTTAACTACTTTGACCCATGGTAAAATATAAATCACCAACTAGGTATCATAATTATGGTCAGTACCTCTAACCTATGGTACATCACTACCATTAACTAGGCCATGATTATGGTTCCTTTGACCCATGATATAGAGATTAGTCCTGGTTCACCATCATCCTAGTCAACATCTTTAACCCATTACGAATCTCCAAAGGCATTACTCTACAAAATTCTAGGCATGATTCTAAATGTGCTCCCATAATGTTTATAAATTTTGATCCTGATGTTAAAAGGCACCTAATCAAATGAGTAATGATGGGCCTCTAGGACCATTCATTCTAATCCTATTTGGCATACTTAGCCTAGGAATAATGATTATCCTCTATCAAACCATTCTCTATAGTCTAGGTCAAAATACATGAACCAAGGATAATGATTGTACCTGAATGAGCTAGTTATGTTATGTGCTAATACACTACTTATGGAAATCATCCTTCGTTAGTGTCACGCTCAACAAGTCATCACTTTCACCAATTATCCAAGTCGTTACTTGGATCATGGTCAATATCTATTATGTATGGTGAAAAATTGGGTTATTACCATTCATGGATGATAATTGAAGGGAAACTCTCATGCTCAATGCTAATGGAACTCACTCACACACACGATGAGAATTTTGGGCCTTGATGCTCTCTAGGCCATTCTTTCTAGCCACATTACATGGCTCATGGTCAATATCTTTGACCTGTCAATATACTGACCTAGGGAGAATATATACCCTCTAATGCTATAACATCAGTAATTACTCTGGCTGAGGGAAACATTCTCAAATAATCTAAGATTGTCCTTGAAGTTTACAATCTTCATCCTCAGATAAAGAATTTGTCAGAATGTCAACATCTTGTTCATTTGTAGAAATGCATTGGAGACTCACTACTCCCTTTTGTATCATATCCCATATGTGGTGGTACTACTATCATGATGTGCTTCGACCTCTCACCATTGCCATCTCTAAAACTTGATCAAGCAAACCTATGATTAGTTTTCCAAGCCATATTGCTTCATGACTCACCAAACTAGCCACATTATACTCAACCTATGTAGTCATGAGTGCGAAAATGTATGTATCCTTCCAAAGAAAAATTCAAGCCGAATCATCATCTTGATGTTCTCTTCCTGTCTTCAGAAAATTATTCCTAATTTAAATCTGTATATCCCTGCATTCTTACTTCTCAGGTCACAACTAATTGTACCATGTTGATACCTCAATACATGTTATTCCATAACTACTTTCCGGTCACCCTAAATGCGTGTTCCTTTTGAAATTGAAAGAAGTCTCGTTGTGACTATCTTGGTTTCTCCCTTTCCCACTTAGCTTCTTTAGATCAATTACCATGGAAGTATACATGGACTATTCTTCCATCATTCCAAACTCCAAGGGATCATTATAATATGTTACCTTGCCTTCTGTCACACTTCTATTTCTAATAAGTAGTATATCCAACCAAAATCCTTGATGTCAAAATTAGATGTCAAATCCCTCTAACACAGAAAAGGGGCATGACTGCTCCATTTATCATGGAAGAAAATCCTCATAGCATTGTTGCTCCTTATGTCACATGAGTCGTTCTTCTCCCATTAGAAACAAGTAATATAATAGCAAGATCAATAAAAATCCATCAATCCAAGAATACCAAGCCTAATGTGTCTACTTGTTATTGTACAAGACCTTATTTATTCTACAAGCATGAGACTTCTTCTCGTGTACCTCGAAGCGCTTAAATTTCCTTGATGTACAATTCTTTTTCCTCAATTAATCCATTGAGGAAAGTGATATCTGCATCTAACTAGTGTAATTTTCAAAGAAATGGGTGTTAAACTTATGTAACTATGGTCAAATTCCACTTTGGATGGATCATATAATTAATATACTAATTGCAATATATTCCTCCTTTCGAGAGGACCAAAATCGGCCTAAATATCACCTTATTTGGTTAAGCAGAAGTTTATTTTTGAACTATTTATTCATACATGTATAATGGAATGGGTTGGTCCTAAGCACATGTTAAATTGGCTAGGTTAGGCCCAACCTAAAGTGGACCCTCATGAAAGCCTATAAATAAAAGAGACCTCAAGAATTTTTAGAAAAAATAATCAAGCACTCTCTTCTCCCTTATATTGTTTGGTTTGCACAGGTTCGTCGAAGGAAAGCTCGCGAAAATGGTATGAAACTATAGGGTTGAATATCGCATGTATATATGGTTTCCGAGTCTTGGAAAAATGCACAGATTCCCTATGGGTACATCTGGAAGGTTGGGTTTTACACGGTCCAATTTGGTCATGAGACGCATGCATAGAATGATTTGGTAGCATCTAGATATGCCATAGATGCATGCAAAAAGTGTTTATGGGTGCATTAAGGAGGCTAGGGGTTCAAAAATTCTATTTGATCTGTGATTCCCACACAGAGTTCACCCTGGAGCATCCTACTCATTTCCGAACGCGTCCATAAAGTTCTTCTAGTAATGTCTATATTTGTCTTAGACGCATGCACACAATATCTCAACATTCGTTAAGGACCTGAAGATATGTTATCAGTATACAGAAGTGTTCAACAGTGTTAAACATAGTGGAAACAGTATCAAGCAGTTAACTACAGTCACTGATAGTGCATTACAATCCTTAGAATCATGATCCTTAATTATAAGTATGTTTAAGATCATATTATGGATATTCTATTTATCTTGTTACATTATGAAGATATGGATCATTGTACTCTCTTTTGCTGAATCATTTGATGACGATATTAGAATAATAATTTGAAAGGGTTTTCCCCATATTGGGTTTTTCCCTGGTCTCGTACCCATCCTCATGTTTCTATGTGTGCATGATTTTCTTCCATTGTTCCTTTATGTTCTGCTGGAAAGATGATGATGATGATATTACTCTTTCTACATAGTTGCATATGTTGATTGATAATAATTTAAATCATGAAAATGATATAATGTTATGGGTTGAACCTAATGTGTTAATTAAAAAATGCAACTATTAAAGTAAAGAACAATGTATCCCTATGAAAAATTAACATGGTATCATAGCTGGGTTGAATAAAAACCATGGAGATCAACCCCATGGAGACACTTTTGATGGAAGCAAGAAGAGGATTGTGGAGACCGAAAAGAATACTACGGTATGAATAAAACCCTAGGTAGTTACTGCACAAGGGCTTGATGGCTAGGGTTTGAGAGAAACCCTAGTTTGTGGAAAAATATTGAGATATGAAACCCTTTCATAGTAAAATTGAGATATGACAAATTTAAAGGAAGCACTAAATGAGATAGTCCCTTATAGGCCTAGCTGTTGATAAAGTTGATTGAGGGAAACATTGTTTTGTGGACTATGGATGGCTCTTGAATTTTTGTTCAAGAAGGATAGGATCGTCTCTCATTGAAGATATGTATTCCGTGACTTATGATGTTTCTTTGTGTCTTTACTCTCATTTAGTCTTATGGATCTGATGATTATTGCTTTTGATCATTGCTTATACTTTCTGCATATTCGAGAACCTGGATGTTTCTAACCTCCTTGATTGGATGTAGTACGTGGATCCTTATTAAGGATCATTTGAGATGCAGGAATGAAAAACTAGATTTGTAAAAGATAAATATGCACCTGATGAAAACATGACAAGAACTACAAGCTTCCTATGTGAAGGTGTAGAGGTATCTGAATACTACAAGGTATTCTGGGTATGTTGCATTTCAATAGTAACATTGATTACTAGGTTATCCCTATGATACATTGAGAATATCTCCTCATCATGTAGCTCATGAATGCATATGAAATTGATTTAGAAATGTGGATCCTATGATGAAATGGTTCTCCTGGGATTGAACATTTTAATCATGATGATCTTCTTGAAGGCTACTTATTGTTGATCTTGGACATAATGGTATACTTGATCTATGACTAAAATATATCTCTTGGATACATTGAATAAGGTTAGAACCTTGACTCTAGTAAATTATAACCTTTATACTTGACATGCATAGAACATGATGGGTCTCTATATAATGCTACCTCATTGATTTATATGTATAATGGTATTGATAATGTTTGTGACAAGCACGATAAAAGTATGACCGAAGGTATGAAACTCTTTTTTCTTTTATAAATCTTCAATGAATGACCTAACCTGATCCCATTGATCATGATAAGAATGGTAACCGTGATAATAGAGGTATAACTATGAGACTGATATTATAGATCTCTTACTACCTGTGGTCATGTCTTGATGCCATATGGTGAAACTGAATGTCGTATCTTGATGTATTATTTTGATAGAAAGTGTTATTGTGTTAATAACAATTGATATATGATTTCAAATATGTATGATTCCCTAATATTTTAAGTTTTCCCTTTCTAAAATATTGTTGGTGTGATGTTTATGACCATGATAGATGTATGTGTATGATCTAATAGATATGATGTTGCATAACACTAGGAGAGAACTAAAATTTCCTATGCATATTTGTATTTGTGGTTATATGTGTATTCTATTGCGTTCCTGCATAAATCTAGATCAGTGGTATCATAGATGTCTTCCTTTTCTTGATCCTTTTTTGCATGTCCCCAACGAGGCCAGGGTATAATGAGTTAGGGCTCGATCTAGTTGAACCTTTGCAAGATCAGCCTCGAAAACCTCGATGGTCACCCATGGAGGATGAAAAGAAAGATGAGGGAGTAGGATATCCTACCAAAATATTGCTTGAGGAGGCCCTTGAAAAACAAACCAATGTGATTATGGATAAATTTTCCCAGATCCTTCAATGATTGCCCACTGGCGGTGCATCTTCATCCAAAATCCACTCTGGAGGCGTGACTCCCTTTAAGGTACAAGTAAAATTTGACATTCCCATCTTTGAGGATCAAATAGATGCAGATGTCGTAGATAGATGGTTGAATCTATTAGAAGGATATTTCTCGGTTCATGAATTTTTCGACTGGGAGAAGATTATTTTTGCACTCCTCAAAGCTACCCCCCATGTCAAGGACTGGTGGTAAACCTACTATGAGAAAAAGGATGAGACAGAACCCTCTATGTTCTTTGTCATACCCACTTGGAATTCTTTCTAAGACGCCATCAAGGAACAATAGTATCCCGTGGGGAGCTATGAGGAGAAGTACATACAATGGACCACGCTGTGGCAACAAAGGGATCAATATATCCATGAGATGAAGAATCTGCTCCATACCTTGTGCACAAAGTTGGGTATCAAATATTCAGAGAAATATTTGGTTCTAAAGTATCGCATTTGTCTGCACATGAGATATATTCAGGGGGAAATGGAGTTCCTCAACATCTCTTTTCTTGGTACGACATACCGGTATACTACCAAGATTGAGCATAAATTCAAACAAAAGAAGCGAGACTTTGGATTTGCGAATCAAAATCAAGGGAAAGGTGCCCCAAATAGCAAAACAAAGGAAAAATCCAAGGCATAGGGGCCAATGACAACCTTCCAAAGTTGCAAGAAAGGAACAACACCGTGAAGCCAAAGAAGGACACGAGAAAGTGGTGTGAGTTCCATAACAGCTCCACTCACAACACAAGTGAGTGTCGGGCCAAGAAATCGTTGGTAGTCGAGATGAGGGATTTTGAATTAGATGCATGCTCTGACTTTGAATCAGAACCTAACAAGGGGAATGAAAAATGGAAATATATTATTGATGTAGATCTCAATGCCACCATTGTCACTGCGACGATCTAGAAGGAAGAACCGTAAGATCCAGAGGAGGAGGAGTGTCTCTCCCAGTCCCATATGTGGGTAAAGCGTTCCCCACTACAGTTAATTGTCGAAAATGGGAGTCAAAATAAACTCATTTCAAAAGACGTCGTGAAGCAGTTGGGCTTGCCGGCCATAGCACACCTACAACCATACACCATCGGGTGGCTTCACCAATGATGGGATCTCTGCATCAGCCAGTAGTGTCGCCTTCCTAATAGCATAAAGCCCTTCACAAATGATGTATTATGTGACATTTCTCCTCTTGATGTTTGTGATGTATTATTAGGCCAACCATACCTATGGAAGAAACATGCTTTGTATGAGTCCCAGCCTCACATTTTTATTGTTACTTTGGGAAATAAATTGTACAGGATACCAGAGCTACCACCGCCTGCCACTATCTCTTTAGTTATTTTAAAACAATGTAGTAATCTCATTTCCAAATCCAGGAAATTTTTTTGCCTGATGATCTGCCCCTAGGACAACAAAAATATTGTGGCCACAACCTCTATATAGGGCTCCTCTGCACGACACCAACAAATGGACAAGGTTGTGAAGGAGTACGGGGAAATCTTCACCTCACCCATAGGGGTGCCTCTACACTATCAGTTCAAGCACCCCACTTATTTGACCCCGGGTACACCACTAACCAATGGACCAATATATTGTCGCACTGTTCTGGAGAATGATGAAATCAAGAGGCAGATTCAAGAGCTAATGTGGAAATTTCACATCTAGCCGAGCTCATCACCCTATGGGAGCCCGATCGTGTTGGTAAAAAATAAGTATGGGACTTGGAGACTCTTTATTGACTATTGTGCATTGAACAAGATCACTGTCTAGAATAGGTACCGAGTCCCATGAATTGATGACCTTATGGACCAACTCAAAGCGGTGAAATATTTCAGCAAGATCGACTTGAAGTCTAGGTATCACCAAGTACCCATCGAACCCCCTGATTTGTGGAAGATGCTTTCAAAGACAAGGAGGGCCTTTTTGAATGGTTGGTCATGCCTTTCGGGTTGACGAATGCTCCTGCAACCTTCATGAGGTTGATGGATGACATATTTTGGCCATTCACCAACTCATTTGTAGTGGTGTACTTGGATGACATTCTTATCTTCAACCAAACTTGGGAGGAGCACCTCCACCACATCCGACAAGTGCTCCAAACACTATGCCAACACAAGTTGTGGGTCAATTTGGAGAAGTGAAATTTTGGCATGACCCAGGTTCAATATATGGGATACATTATTGATGAAAGGGGGGTGCATGTGGATCCAACCAAGATCCAAGTCATTCGGGATTGGCCAGCCCCAACCACTCTAATAGATCTTTGTAGCTTTCGGGGTCTTGCTAATTTCTACCTTGGGTTCGTATTGGGATTCTTTGATATCACTTGGCCCTCGAGTCAAGTCACCAAGGGAGGAGCGAAAGAAAATTTATTTTGATCGGAATCTTAATAGAAGGCATTCGCACAATTGAAACATCGCCTTTGTTCTTCCCTAGTGCTCACATTACAAGACTTGAAACAACCATTTGAGATCGATACGGATACCTATGACTATGCTATTGGGGCAATTCTTACTCAATAGGGGCATCTAGTGGCATATCACAGTGAAACATTATCTGAAATAGTCCGCAACTATCAAAATTATGAAAAATAATTCTATTACATTGTGTAGGCTTGTCAACTATGGAAGCATTAAATTTTGGGGAAGGAAACAATCATTCAAACTGACCACCAACCCCTACAGTTCATACAGACACAAGGGAAGTTGCAAAATTATCACCATGAAAATTGGTCCATATATCTTCAACAGTTTCATTTGAACATCAAGTATAAGAATGGTAGCACCACTAATGTTTCAGACTAGCTCAACTGACCACCGATTGTGGCGCTAACCACCGTTCTCAAATCTTGTAGGAATGAGACTTATGATTGGCTACTTCTCTAAAAGAGTGTTCCAGAATTTAGTCACACATACAAGGCACTCTCGGGGGGTACGCAAGTTCCAAAACTTCACCTCCAAGATGCATGTTTATGTCACCTGGGAAAAAATTTTGTTCCTTCAAGTGAGCGTTCCCAGATGATATGAGAAGCACATTACCATCGAATCATTTTGAAATTCGTGGCCAAGAAAATAGTGCCATTATTGTAGAAGTATTTTTATTGGTCGAACCTTTGATAGGATGTCGAAAAGTACATCAGATCCTGCCCTGATTGCACCATTTCCAAACAAATCATCAAGAAGCAAGGCCTCTAGACTCCACTACCTACTCCTAGTCAAACATGGGAATCCATCTCCATGGATGACATGTCAAGCATTCCTTCTACTAAGCATTGAAATGACTATGTTTTCATGATCATTGACAGATTATTGAAGATGGCCATTATGACAGCCTACAAGAAGAATATCACAGCAAAATCCATTGCTAAACTCTTCTTTGAATGAGTGTGGGTGCACTTTGGGATACCCTAGTCTATAATCTCATATTGGGACAGCAGCTTCCTCAGCACATTTTGGTCTAGCCACTAGTCAATGTTGTACACCAATCTCACCAAGTCCACAGTTTTCCATCCCCAAACGGATGGCCAAACAAAGGTCATCAACAGGATTATTATACACATTCTATGCATGCACAATTCAAAGCATCCACGCACATGGGATGAGAGCCTCCCCTATGTAAAAAATAGTTATAACAGGGCTCTCCACATCTCAAGTAACCATAGCTCCTTTCAAGTGGGCTTGGGATTCTAGCCACTGTGTCCCAATGATATAGCCATGCCATTTGTAGCTACTTAGGCTGATTCTGCTCATGTCTAGTCTGAAGTTGACAAAGAAACTTCATCAATGCATTCAAAACATCCACCAATAGGTTCATGACATATTGGATAGATCTAATGCTAAGTACAAGCAACGACATGATCAACATCGTGTGCCACACAACTTCTAGGTGGGTGACAAAGTTTGGCTACATTTGTAGAAGGAGTGCCTCACTGGACCCCACCTCAAGCTTCGCCTGCTCCGATATGGGTCGTACAACATCACTAAAGCTATAGGTAACAATTCCCTAGAGCTCATTATTCCACCATTCCTTGGTCTGCACCAAGTCTTCAATGTGGACCGCCTTCATCCCTACTCCCCACCTTTACTGGACACCTCTGACATTGCAGAACAAATGACACCAACATATTTAGCCCTAGATTGCATGGAACATTCCACCACATATTGTATCATGGAAATTAAAATCAAGAACACTCCCCAATAGGACATCCAAATATATTGGGTTGTCAAAGCTGGCCAACTCCTTCACCATGGCAGGTGGTTCATGAGGGACCAAGTTCAACAGAAGTTTCCTCATCTCATGGAGGAACTCAACGCAATGGGGACCATTGCTTCCTAAGGGGGGAGGAATGATCCAGGTGGATATTGGTGGCCACCAGCCTATTCCACTTGGGCCCCCATTTTTATCTCTTTCAGTTTTTTATTTTTGACAAAACTTACTATCTTTAGCAGTTTTTCAGGTCCTCAACTTCCAGAGCCATTTTGAAGCCCTAAATGACATTTTTTGGGAATCATTTGTGAATAAGTTTGATTCATTTTAGGATATACATTCATGATTCAAAATTTTATTAGGATAGATCTTTCTAACTATCTATGATGTGCCTCAAACAGAGATAGTATGCCAAAGTTACGAACCCAGGAAATTGATGTACCAATTTACCCCAACGGGGCCCATAGTCTAGTGTTTCATATCCTAGGGTTAGATTGTTGGATGTTTAGGGTTTTCCATTATTTCTCAATAATATATAGGCCTTCAAGCCTAATTGTAACACATAATTCAGAGGCATGTAGCCACCACATCTCTTCTCAGAAATAATCGACCAGCGCCCTAGCTAGTTTATTTCCATTATGTCTGTAAGCACATTTCATTTATTTGATATTAATGAAATGAAGTGTTATTGTATTCCTGAATAAATCCAGATCATGGATGCACACAGGCTAAGGCTAAGGTAGCGTCTATGAATCTAAGTATGCTCTCATGCTAACCTAAATGGAGCGTCTCAGGGTTTGACCATAGTTGAACATCCTCCAATATTTCTTGAAGCTATATGGAATCTAAATCATCGACATGTCCTGCCACTCTCAACTGATTTCTGAAGTTTCTAGGTTAAATTATTGATCATAAACAAATGAAGAATTGTGCATGAAATCATATGGTCACCTAAAATATTTCAATTCTACAGATGTGTTGCAGATATCAGTAATGTCTGTAAGCAGGAAAATATTGAATGTTTGAATTGATCTTGTATTTTCAATTGACAGGAAGATTCATATGCATATGTCATTATGTTTGAATTTTGTGATAAAAATTTTTGAGATGATTTGATCTGGTGATTGTTGATTTTCCCTGATATCAATACTATGTGCACATAGTGATCTTCAATTAATTATGTGGGTATTTGGAAAAATGGTTTGTATTGGCCTCCTTTCTCCTAGCATAATGGTTTAAATATCAATAATTATGATTCAGTATGAAGATTGAACCTGCAAGAATTAACTCTATTATATGCATTTGCATCTAGTGAAAAAATGACTTGTAATGGCATGATAGATGAGAGTCTTGATGACATGATAATAAAATAACTTAAGAGTTGATATGGGCTCTACCCGTCACCTAGTTTAAATAATTGATACTATTATATTGATGACTTTGATAATAGCTTTGATCTAGCTTCTAAAATATGATGACATGACTTTGTTGATACAACATTGATTTATGTGAGGATGATTATGTTGGCTTAGCAAGGCATTATTCTTGCAGAAAGTATTTCATAAAGAAATCTCCACTATACAGATATGTCCTTATATGACATTTATCTTATGAAATCAAGATGATGAGTTGCAAGGTATGGGTTTGATTTTTATTATGGTTTTGGTTTTACATATTGATGATTGACTCTTGACTCTTGACATATGATGAGCCTCTAACAATATAAGTAAGACGAAGATGACATATGAAGCTTGAAGTGATCTCTCATGGCATTGTAAATCAATTTCTAAAATTTGGGAAAGAAATTATATATTCCAAAGTTGTTGAAAAATGTTTTTGAATAATGGAAATGTAAATCCTTGGACGCTGCAATTTAAATTTCAAAATGTTGTTGAACTTGACATGGCATCTGACAGTTGATTATAGCATTGATGTTCCATTTTCAACATCCATATATATATATATATATATATATATATATATATATCATATGCACAAAAGTTGAATAATTTCATGATTCAACACCTTAATTCACATAGAATTTCCATCAAATATCCTTTGAAATATCTGCATGAAATGTTCTATTTTTAAGGCTGACATATTTCTCCTATGATATGTAATTACATGGATGTATTGTTAATATTTAATATTATTGTTGAAAAACACATTTTAGATGCTTATTTAATTCGGAGATCTACCATTATATCTTGGATGAGAGGTCTATAGCACGACCAAATTGAGTATGATTTTGATAGTTTGGCTAGTTGTGAAGCTCGGTCTGATTAAGATCTCAGTATGACATGGATAAATAGTGATGACAGAGAAGCCCATACATATAGTTTGAACTGAGATACTTACATATATTGAGAAATTGCAATTGTACGAGACAAACTTACACTTGTGATTGACAACTCTTTAAGAGGGAGGATGATTAAGGTATTTTTTTGTGATTTATATGAATATTTATCTTCTAACATGATATAAAATTTGATGTCCTGTATGAATAGAAAACAAATTTTTTTGAGACATTCTTATACCGTATTTGAGTATGATGAGAGCAACATTGATCGAGGACATTGAGACAACTCTTCCTCCCTATCTAAGCTCCCAGGGTGAGGATTTGAGATAAAGGGCTCCTGGGGTTGAGGGAACTATGTATAATAAGGTATGAATCTTTTATCCATAGGGTTAGAAATTTTTCTCTCCTATCTTCATAGGGTCAGAAAATGTTGTTACCCTGTTTGGCCTTTGCATAGTATACCCTATTTGGCATCATAATCACAAGTAGGGCTTGTCGGGAATACCGCTCCTTTTTTTCCCAATGGGTTGAGGGTGTACTTGTGTTATACAACCAAAGTCAATTACAATGGAGGTTTTATACCACCTGACTATTCAAGGTCATAGATGGGAAGATTGGTAGGAAATAGGATGGGTTAAGATAACCCTGTGAAATTTTGGGTTCATATTGAGCTCCCCGATGTGATCCCAGGGTTTAGATCGGTTATCTTGTGTGTCTAGATATCCTATTGCTCGATATAGGGAAGTATATATACATCTCCCCCATGAGATTATGTGTCTAGATGTGCTCCCCGATGTGGTTAGAGGTTGAGATGTGCTGCTTGATGATATGCTCTTCGATGATGATTGATGATGATATTCCGGATAGTGTCCCACTTGAAAATATTCAAAGTATTAGCCTGACGGATAAAGACTGTTAGCTTAAGCTCCAATCTAGTAACAAATTCTTCTTTTATATTCGAGAATATTCAACATACGATCAAAAGAAATAAAGAGAAAAGCAGGAATAATCCAAAGAAGTACGTTAATTATTTGTGATAATGTGACAGTTAAGATGAGCATAGCATGATGACTAAATGAAAGAGATTATCAGTGATGATATGTGATGACACTTCAAAATATGAGAATGGAATATTGATTTATGAACATATATTGTCAAGTGGAATTCTCCCTAGTTGAGAGGGAGTGTTAAAATTATGAAATTGTATTCAAATTATACTTTGTGCATCTCATATGATGATGATAATAATTGAAATAGATTCATATTTTTTATAGGACCAAAATTGAACTAAATATTACCCTATTTGGTTAAGCGGATATCAAATTTTGAATTATTTTATTCATACATGTTAAATGGAATGGGTCGTTCTTAAGCACATGTGAAATTGGTTAGGTCAGCCCCAGCCCCAATTTGACCCTCATGAAAGCATATAAATAGAAGAGACCTAAATATCATTTGGAAACAATGATCTAGAACTTTCCTATCTCTTGTATTTTTTGGTCTGCACAGGCTTGTCAGAAGAAAGCTCGTGCAAAGGGTTCGAAACTACAATGTCAAATCTCGCATGTATCTAGGGTTTCTGAGTCTTACACGCTGTCCTGTAACAAACTATTTTTTTCCCTAGACACTGGAAAAGTATGGTAATGGGAGGATTCAAGGAAGTCTCAAATGCATGAACAAAGTCGCTATAGTTTCATCCAGGAGGATGGGGTTTTCACAGTCTATTTGGGTTCGAGACGCACACACAAAATTATCTAGTAGCATCCATGTATGCCATAGACGTGCACGAAAAATTTTAATGGGACCATCTAGGAGACTACAATTATCACAGTACTATTGGATCTAGGTCACCTGCAAGCAGTTCACGAGGGAGCGTCCGACTCAGTTCCAAATGCATCCATCTGGTTCTTCTGGTAGCATCTAAATTTGTCTTAGATGCACACACACAGTATCTTTGCATGTTTCTATGAACTAATTATGTGTTCTTAGTATACATAAATGTCAAGAATTGTTCAACATAGTTACAAAAATATCTAGTAGTTAGCTACAGCCAGTGAAAATGCATTTCAGTTCTCATTATCGGGATCCTTAAGAATAAGTATGTTTAATATCATATTATGGATTTTATAGTTGTCTTGTTTCTTTATGAATATGTGGATCATTGTACTCATTTTTTCTGAATCATTTGATGAGGATATTAGAATAACAATTTGCAAGGGTTTTCCCTAGTATCATACCAATCCTAGTGTCTCTATGTGTGCATGATTTTCTTCCATTATTCCTTTATGTTCCACTACACGTATGATGATGATGATATTATTATTTTTACATAGTTGCATATGCTGATGGATAATAATGTAAACTTGAATAATTATATAATGTTATGGGGTGAGATTACTATGTTAATGAATAAATGCAACTATCAAAGAAAAGAATAATGTAGTCGCATGAAAAATTAACAATAGAAGTAATAATAGTTCTAACTAAAGATGTCCCTCAAAATTGGTGAAAATTCCTTATCATAGTCTTATCCTAGTTTCTAGGAGAATCCTCGAAATATCACTTTGTACTTCTACATAGTCTTCATTATGGCATGCTTCAAACATGTTTTCCTACCTACTCTCTTTGAACTATGATCTCTTCTTGTCATCAAGCACAGTTCTCGATGTCACTACAACTTCACCCTTTTGAACACAATAACTCTGGGAGAATGTACCTGTCACAATATTTACTTCGCTCATCTGAACTTTTTTCTTTCAATAGGTCTTCCAATCTAGATTCATCAACTAGATTCTTCTCGATTACATGAGTTCCATAAATCCTTAAAACTTGGAATATTTTCTTTGCCACAAATACTAGATCCAAATGAGTCCCATGAGTCAGGAAAACCATTAAGTGTTGTAGTCACAAGTTCTCTATTGAAAATAATCTAATTAATTTCTTGAATTTGATATATTAGTTTATACATCCTCATTAAATATGAGGCTATGATATCATCTCTTGTCATTATAACATCAGGAAGCTCATTCTTCAAACTCATTACTTGAAAAATGTTTTCGATGGTGTATAGTCCAGCCAGGGCATCATACATATTCTTTGAAGTGTCAACATTTGAGACATATGGAATCAAATGATCCTTGATATAATCCACAATAATACTCACAACATTGATGGCATCATTCTTACATTTTACTTTCCCTTCCTTATCTAAAGGTTCAATAACCTTTTCCTTCCTAATATCTAAAACATCGCTCTTTGCAAGAATGAGTTCAATCGTTATCTTCCAAGACCTGTGATTTATAACTCCTTCCAAATTTATTTTTCAGGTCAAATAGATACAAGAACTAATTTATAAAAATTATTAATTACTTCCAATGATGTATATTTGATTTTAGAACTTTCAAAATATGATTAAGAAATTTCACTTCATAAATTCAACCATAAAAGTAGTAGGATAGTAGAGGTCATAATGCATAATGATAACACAATATTTACCCTGGGAGGACAAAATTAAGGGAAAACCCAATTAATAGATAAATTCTTTAGTTCCATAAGATAGACACCTAGTTCTTATAGTCAAAATTCAAAGGTAAAACTAACCAGCAACACAACTCTGGCTAAACCTTATCAAACAACCCTCTTGTCAAGTCTCTAATATTCCTAATAAAATCGACCTTGACTGATCTTCCTAGGCTGAAATTCAACCATCCATAAATCACCTAAAAATACACACTTGTGAACAGGGAAAATGTTAACGATGAAAATTTATTTTAAAGTTTACAAACCTTGCCGAATTTCATTAGTACATAATATAAAATTTATAAAATGTTTGACAATGCTTTTGTAAAAGTATCCCAATTTCTAATTATTTTATATAGCCTATATAAAAATAAAAATAAAAATAAAAATTTGGCGATTTTTAAGGTAAAAAAAATTTAAAATTTAAAATTTGGGAAAATAATTTTTTGAAAAAATGGAAATTAACGAATCATTTTTTTGGAAAAAGCATGGACAATTAGCCAGTTACGAATATTAACCCCTAAAATTTTCACTTCTTGTGAACAGGTAGGAGGAGAGAAACCACACATGTGAGGTAAAAGAGATAGAGAGAAAAAATATGCTTGAGATATCTTTGTCCTTATTGTCATCTTGTCTTCTCCTTCGGTTGGATGCTCAGAAGATATCTTGTTGTGTGTGAGATCAAATTATGCTTGGATAAGGAGGTCAAGTGCCTTATATATAGAGTTCTATATGGCCAAATGGGTGCCTCTTCAACTGGGGCCTACTTGAATTTAAGGAGGCCCAAATTGACAACTTTGGAGCCAAAAATTCAAAATTCAAAATTCAAAATTTTCTATTTTGAAATCAACATGAAGAACATGTCTTATATTAAAAATTACATGTATTTCAAGGGATAAAATATTCATTATAAATACTAACCATAGCTACAAAATGAAACATCATGAAGACTAAATAAATTGGTTAGTATTGAAGTCGTGAAGGATATCGCACTTTATTTTGAACAAGAAATCAAGGGGTCCTATAAAACAAATATAAAATGGTGAGATCTACTCAAGTAGTGGACAAAAATTGGACTGCTATGCACACTGAAGGGCACTGGAGGGAAAGGCTTCCAAGGGACTATGTAAAAGAGAATGAAGGACTTGTCCTTGTGTTTTTTGGGTTAGGTAGTGGTGTTCCAAAGTGTTATGATGGTTCAATAGTGCTTAACAATGAGACCATTAGGTTGGAGTTCCCATAAACTTGAGATGCAATGGCCACCCTATTAGAACCTTACTTCACTATCATGGTATCAGTTCTCAACTCAAGGGTGAGGTATTATACAAAAATCTTATGCAATAAAGGTTATGAATGAGTGGAACATTTTTTTACCTCAATCAGTTTGACCTATAGAACGAATAAATGATTCTTATTGTTTTCTTATGCAATTGAATAAAAATTTTCACATTATTAAATGTTTTTTATTTATGGAGTTTTAAATAAATGACTAATTTAATTTACTACAATATGCAATAATCAAATATATGAGTGTTAATGAAAATATGATAATGCTTAAGTTAGTGTTTTATGAATTTAGTGCTTAAGATTATTTTCTTCAAGTATATTATATGTTTTATTGGATAATACATTATTTTTATGCCAATATATTTATTATAAAGGGAGATTTTATGCTACTGCAACAATTATATTATGTTTAATCCCAATGGGATTGCTTGGAAATGTATGAATAAATAATATATCTATAGAAGATAAATTATATGGTTCTTCTTGTCATTAATAAAGTTTTGTTAGTCATCACCATGAAGGCCTATTTTGAGTTTAAATGTATTTTATTTTGTTGAAAAAATGGTACATGAATATTTTCGAAATATATTTATCTTGATTGAATATGGAGAGTGATTTTGGGAATCTGTGTAGGAGTTTTAGGGTATAGAGATTATATTTTTCGTTAATGAAAGTCCATCTATATAATAGAAACCTCAATCCTAATTATGATGATGATGATGATGATGATGATGATTAACATCCACTAAGACCTACATGGTCTACTATATCTTAATAAGTTAAGGGGTTAATTAGAATTATTGAAAATTTTATTTTTTTGCTCAAAAATAAGTGAGAGAACTTACCAGGTTGCCATAGTTTAGCTCAATTCAAAAACTCAAGAAATTTTTAAGTGTGACAAATATTTTGAAAATTAAATTGAATGAGTATAAGATGGACAATTTAAGATAAAGTGATTTTCATTATCAACCCTCCTAGGATCGTATAGATCACAAAATCTTTCATCCAATGGTGTTTTGGGAATTGAACAATGCCTAGGTTTACTATAAGCTCATGAGAATTAGTTCAAAAAGTTGAAATGTTCAATTTATTCTTAGTACTAGTCAAGACAAAGATATAATTTTTTTTTTATATCGGTGTTCATCACGTCCTTATAATATCACAGTTTCATTTTCCCCTTAGATCTTTATTTCCCCATATTTTTTCCTTAAATTTGGAAGTAATAATATTTTTAATATTATCTAAATTATCGAGTATGGTCTCCTCCTTTATTCCCCAATATTATATCCAATATTGGGCATCCATATGCCACCCTCAATTTAGTCGAAGCTGGGGGTTTTGGCTATATTTAGAAGAAATTTTGGGAAACCTATTAGCATCCATGTTATATAACCTCTTATTATACATAAGATACCTATTCATAGCCATGATTTCAATGGGGGTGTTGGACGGATAAATCGTTCTTGCGGACAAGACTGATCTCCCTAGTGTCAGAAGAGAATCTAGCAACAAACGAACAACTAAGTTTGTCTTTCTCTAGATATATTCGTTTTACAAATAAATTTTATGAAGGTGTCGATCCCACCTTTGATCCAAATTCTTATTTGCGGTTGTAGTGCTTTTCTTGCATCAAAATCCTTCGTCGTAACAAGAGCTCTTTTGTCACAAGAAAGTGTCGTATTTTTCCAACCTGCAATCACAAACAAGAAAATATTAAATAGCACCTGTATAACAAATAATCATAGAACATACCTATCATAGTGATCAAGGAATCGATGAAATAAACGATCAAATGACAGCTTATTGAAATAAACAATCGAACGAAAATTTATTGAGAAAAATAGAACTTGATGGTATTAATCTTAAAATATACAAAAGAACCTTACAACCTTATCCTTGATGTTCGAAAGGCCTTCCCGGGTTCCGAAGCAGGAATCTCCTCTACTTTAATAAGTCTTGCACTCTTCCTTCAGAAGCAAAAAGAGGTATGTGATCTTTCCTCTCAAAAGCTCAGCAGAAAGAAGTCTAAATCTTAACAGCACTTCAACTCAAAAATATTAACTTAAAATCTTCTTAATCTTGACCTCTTCATTCCTACATTAGTTAACTTAACCCTTTTAGGCTACCCAATGCCTCCTTTTATAGAGCAGATGAGGAGGTTAGGATTCCACCTTTAAAGGGATAGAATCCTCCTTCAAAGGGATAGGCTCCTCACATCAAGGGATTAGTTACTTAAGGTTTGGGATACATGCACCTTACTAAAGCGTACTCATCCCCAAAAAATCTCATCCAGAACCTTCTAGAATTGACCAAAATTCAAAATTTTCAGTTTAATTTCGCGCTTTTTTTATCTTACAGGAGTTTTGCAGGCATAACACTGGAAAAATGCGTTCTAGAATGCATTTCCTCTTCACATTACCTGCGTACCCTAGCTAGGAACGCAGGCAGGCTTCATGTTACCTGCGTACCCAAGGCTATTTTGAGTTTTAAGGGTTTTTCCTCCATTTTTAGGTCTTGGAATGAGGAACAAAGGTTGTAAGACTTGCAGAGGAGGTAATTATGAGTGTTAATGAGCTCATACAGTTAGCAGAATGTCAAGGTGACATTTTTTAGTGTAAAAAATTGCCCCCTAAAGTGAGAAGTCTGAAATAGATGAAGATGAAGTCTGTCATATATGAAGAGTGAAGTACTTTATCATTTCAAGGATCATCCTGTGGACACCCCAGTCGGAACCTGTAAAAACATTCAATGAAAAATATATATATGTAATCATATCCTCGCTGAGGTAGGCATTCCCATACTCAGATCAAAACTAACTAGAAACTAATCTAAACTGTTCTGATATAGGAATGATTTTCAATACATCAACAGTATAGACATATGTAGACACAGCATGGATGCAGCCATCTATTTATAAATATTCCACTGTATAATTGATAAAAAAATTCCTCGCAGCCTGGATGGTAGAAACTAGATCCAGGGTCTTGATTTCCGCATCTCGAACTAGTACGATTCTATCCATGTGAATGAATGTATCGAAGTCGAACATGGTAGAAACCACTTGATTACCAGTCAATGATGTAAACTGTTAAAAAGTGTGAGAGAAACCACCAGTAATGTCAATGGCTCTCAAAGTACTCAGTACAATCCATGAAATGTGAATGAATGAACTAAAGTCGAACATGTCACAGAATCATTCGATCGAAGGTCAATGATGCAACCTGTCGTCGAAGGTGAGAAACATGCCATTGAGGCATGCAGATTTCAAGGTACTGGCGATTTCTAGATCAACTTCCTAGATAATGAGTTGTTGTCGATAGAAAGCGGTCCGTTGTAGGAAATCCCACAACACGAAATCATAGATCAAGTTTTGAAAATATATTGGCAAGGACTTACTCAGGGATGGTCAAAATGGAAGACAGATATTTTGCAGATGAATGGTTTATTTGAACTGTCCTCTTGAACACATAACGACACTGCAGATGGCTTGGTGACAATTGACCCAAAGCTAATACCCAGAAACTGGCTGAAGACTTTCAATGTGGTTTGATTAACTGTTAGGCAAAGGATTTCCCAACCCAGGTGAACAAAAAAGTGTCGTGTTCAAGAGTGGTTAACTGGTTTTCCGAATAATCAAAATGTAACAAACAGGTTCATTTTTCTCTCTTTTCCCCCACCATTTATGGAAAGTACCTCTTTACTTTTGACAAGCTTGAGGAGAATAACATTTTCTTGTTTATAAGCTCATCCTTCGGATGAGTCCAACTTAGTTTAAGATTCGAACCCTAAGAAGGAGTGGTTCGTTCCTGTTTAAAATTGAACAGGTCCTTTACTGTTAAATTTTAATGAGTCCAGTATAGGAGAAACTCGATGTTTTTCATTTTTATGGAGTCAGAAGAAAAAACTTAAGAAAACTCCATGGGTGTACTTTTTCGTAAATTTAGTCTCTCGAGCCCGAAAAAGGATAAAATAATGCGGGAGAGAACTCTATTGACCGTAATTAGTCAACGTATAAATTTTTCGTAAATAGTCCATTTCAGTCCGTAAAAGGGGTAAAATTATACTGAAGGGACGATTATTCATTTACTTTAATGAGTTCGAATAATCAAATGCTCGTCAATCTTTTCATGTTTAGAGAGTCTGAAAAGGGCTTAAAATAGGACTCCAGGGTTTCGCTTTTTCGTAAATTTTTCAGAGTCCGAAAAAGTGATAAAAGTATACTCAGTAGTTTTGCTTTTTCTGTAAATTTTAACGAGTTCGAAAAAGCGATAAAAATTTACTCATGGTTTTCACTTTTTCGTAAGTTTTAACGAGTTTGTAAAAGGGATAAAAATGTACTCATATGGCCGAATTTCAATTTAATTTACGAGCAGGAAAATACGGAAAGAACTCGGCATTTTCATGTGTTTTACGAGAATGAAAGATAGCAAAATAATCTCGGGATTTTCATGAGTTTAACGAGTCTTGAAAATAGCCAAAATTGACTCAAAATAGGTTTCATTTTTACAAAATCTTGAAACAGAGAAAAACTATGCTTCAGAGTGGTTTCATTTTTACACAAGCTTGAAACAAAGAGAAAACTGTGCTTGATGCCCCCTAAGCATAACTACTAGAGTGCATGCCCCCCCAGCTTCATTTCATTCAACTAAGTACACTGCTGGTAATTAATAGCTGGATGGAATGAAGGTTCATTTACGAGATTATATGAAAGACTCGACCTAAAAACTAACCTAAATATATTACTTAACATTTACGAGGTCTATTCAAAGACTCAACTCAATTAGGGGAGGAGTTGTTTCATTTTTTAACGAGCTCAACACAAGAAAATAACTATGCTCATGGCAACGTGTTTCATTTTTTAACGAGGTTGACACAGTAAAAGGAACTATCCTCAGAAACTACTTATTTCTAATCTACCTACATAACCTACTAATTCATTTTTTAATGAGGTTGACATAGGAAAAGAACTGTCCTCATACCTAATTCATTTTTTAAGGAGGTTGACTCAGTAGAAGGAACTATCCTCTGACCAACTGATTCATTTTTTAACGAGGTTGACACAGGAAAAGAACTGTCCTCAGACCTACACTCTACAATCTACCTATATAACCTCTACAATCTACCTACTAATTCATTTTTTAAGGAGGTTGACACAGGAAAAGAACTGTCCTCACCCTCACTGATTCATTTTTTAACGAGGTTGACACAGTAAAAGGAACTCTCCTCACACCAACTGATTCATTTTTTAACGAGGTTGACACAGTAAAAGGAACTATCCTCACCGACTGATTCATTTTTTAACGAGGTTGACACAGGAAAATTACTCTCTTCCGACCACTGATTCATTTTTTTACGAGGTTGACACAGTAAAAGGAACTATCCTCACCGACTGATTCATTTTTTAATGAGGTTGACACAGGAAAATAACTCTCCTCCGACCACTGATTCATTTTTTAACGAGGTTGACACAGTAAAAGGAACTATCCTCGGCAAATTGATCATGGCTTCCAACTGGAAGAAACAGATGTCAATGGACACACCTTGATCATGGCTTCCAAGAGGTCTTCATCAGATGTAAGAATAGTTCTCTGGAAGGAACACATGTCAAGGGACTCAAAAGGGATAAGAACATCGTGTTCAAATAATCCCATAGAGTTTTCCATGTCAATTACCGGATCTAAGTCATAAGAAGACGAGCTTACAGTGAGAGGCTCACTTACATCGGTAATTGAAAACATGGGACTAGTTGCCACATAATTAACCCGTGGCGGGGTAGATACCGCTTTAGAATCAGGAACATTTAGGGGTGTTGTATTATTGGTAGTCGAAACAAGACTAGGGAATGAAAGCTGGTCTATAGTCACAATATTGCCATTGTGACGGAAAGACATCACGCGAAAGAGTGTTGATACGACAGCTTTCATTGCATAAACATAGTCTCGCCTAAGGAGTAAATTGAAATCCAAGGGACCTCGAACTACCATAAGATCAATACAGACAGTTTTACCTTCCAAAGTAATAGAAAACTTAGGAAGGATCCCTAAAGGTTCACTAATGGTTCTGTTAAAAGCTTTCAGATTCAGCGTAATAGGCACAAGCTGAGGGGAACCCAAAGCTTTCCAAGAAGTTGAAGATAAAATACTAACAGAAGCACCTTCATCTACGTGTGTGCGGTGAATGTCCCTACTACCAACCTTCACAATGATTTGGAAAGGGATGGACGAAGGAAGATGAGGTTCTGTTAGTCTATTCCAATCAAAGGAAAAGACCTCAGTACTTGGAGGGGGTTCTGTAGAAATAGGTGAAATGCCCCCTGGCGTAGAAGAATCTGATGTAACAAGAAGAACCTGATCGGTATGAAGTTCATTCTCTACAGGGAGAATGGGATTGACCGAATGTGAAATCGAATCGACCAATTGATCAAATAATGGATCATCAACCTAAGTGATATGAGTTTCACTCTCCAATGGAAGAGTGGGATCGACTGTACTTGAAATTAGATCAATCACTCCGTCAGTTGACGGTAGGTTGGAAGAAATTTTATGGTAACCAGTTGGAAATTCTTGCTGTGGAATAGTAAGGTTTTCCAACAATTTTGAGGCTTCATCCATGTGAGGGAAAATGTGAGTTTGATGACTCCCTTTGCATAAATTACAAGGAAACCTAACTTTACCCTTTTTCCCAGGAACCTGACTATCACTGGTTGATGGATCAACATAAAGTTGATGAGATTTTTCTGACCATACTTCCAAGACCTTTGGAATACCAGGACAATTGATAAGGAAGTGGTCACCATTACAAAGCTTGCAAGGGTATTTGGGTTTACGATGCATGTTGGAGGTTTCCTCAACACAACTAACACTTACAGCCATGGTTGGTTGGTTGAATTCTTCCTTATCTTGCTTCTTCTTCTTCTTCTTCTTCCCTTTCTTCTTCTTCTTAGCCACCTGGTTACTCGTGTCAAGGCTTTTACCAAGTGAAGAGGAAGAAATGGAGGAAGAAATATTAGACGAAGAAGATAAAGGGTCAACAAAAGGTGAACTCTGTGGAGGTGAAGCATCCGGTTGAGGTGGAACAATTGGAGTATTCGAGGCCAACGAAGTTGAAAATAACCATATCGATAAACCTATTGTAAATCCAGGTAATGACAAAGTATCCATATAAGGAGGACCAACATTTCCAAAGCAAGGAAAAGTAATAGGATTCTCATTAAGAGGGGTTCCTTGGTTGGTAAATTCCGGAACAGTTGCCATTATATTCAACTTCAGTGAATTTTATTAACAATTTAAAACTAAAATTAACAATTCACAATTCACACCTAACAATTAAAATTCACAATTCACACCTATGGTTTCTAAAAGTAAAAACAAACAAATTAACACGCGCTATCAAATCTAGGAGTCAAACCACACACAAACAGTAACGTCCCGTACTAAAAACACTAGTTGGTGATGAAATCCAACATCGTAGAATTTAATACAGAAAGGGCGGTTGGAACAGTTACCCCGACAACCTGCTTAATGAAACAGACTGGCACAATTTTCTTCACAAAACCATCTCGAGTGAAGAGAACCCCCCAGAGAGTCCAAGTGAGTCTAGTCGACGTCTGCTCCAGGTACAGTGAGATCTTTCCTCCACCGTCACCTTAGAAAATAATCTTAAGCTTATGGACACTAAGGTTACCAACAGTAACAAATACAACTGGGGGAACAGTCTACAATTTGATTCCACGTGCAAGGGCAGAGTAACAAAGCTCAATCCCGTTGAAGGCTCCTCGACATGGTCAATCCGAGGTTTACCGACAAGTGACCCCAGGCTCCTCGACAATGATTAATCCGAGGTTTACCGTTTGTAATGCACGCAAAATCTTCTATCTTCCCCAATGAAACATAATTGATTGTTTCAAAGGTTCGAACATGATCTTGTGATTGACTTCTTTAAGAGATGCTTCCCAGATTGTACAACTTACAATTGGATTTATTTCCTACCGCAAGATTGACTACTTGTTTGTTTTTGTTGCTTTGGAAAGTTAACTACAACCTATTCCAAAGCACTAGTCCTGAGCTAGATTGGTGGAAAGAGCCCTAAAAATGTAAAAATTACTAGATGAATTTTAATTAAGCACTGTGTTATTTAGGTTGTTATTACTCAAAAGGGTAAATGGATATGAAACCAATGGTGTTATGACCCGACCCAAAACCGAATGCAATCGAATATGATAACGTAATATTTTCAATTCGATGAATTCTAACTAAAGTAAGGAGAGAGTTTCCATTCACTTCTAACAATGCAAAAATTGATCATTAAGAGAAAATATAACAAATTCTCTAATGCACTAATTTCATCAAGAAAAACTAATGCAAATCAATCCCAAAACAATTTTTAATATATTTTTGTGTTTTTAAAACAATCATAAAAACATCTAAATTCAAATCAAAGAAAACTGATCTAAATCTACAATTGATTTTTCAGAAT
This sequence comes from Pinus albicaulis, assembly GCA_034641835.2. NCBI lineage: Eukaryota > Viridiplantae > Streptophyta > Pinopsida > Pinales > Pinaceae > Pinus > Pinus albicaulis. The sequence goes on from CM076574.1 coordinate 489,652,502, forward strand.
GTAAACTATGCAGTTGTAATCTATGCACAATCACATGAAAAGTATGCAAATGTAATCTATGCACATTTTTCATTCGTATTCTGAAAATGAGAATTCTAATTATGCAAATGTGATCTATGCAAGAGAATTATCAATCACAAGATGATTCTAATGTGATCTAAGAACCAATCAAGTGCAAGTCAAGAAAATTGGGTGAAAGTTCCAAATATCAAAAAATACTCAAAGGCGATTAACACTCATACACAATTTAGCCGAATGAGGGGGAAATTTTTTTGCAAAAACAAAAGAAAAAAGATGCAAAATTGTGAAAATACTGAGACAAACCTCCAAGTAATGAACAAAGGAAATCAAATTAAGAATTTCTCAAAAAAGAGACTCAAAACACCCAATTAACTTAATGGAGATTGATGAGATGAAGAATTGCTGAAAGAAATTCAGAAACAAGAGATTTTTGATAGAGAAATACAGATCTGGGTAGATGCTAAGAACCCTAAATTAAATCTAAACTAAACTAGAAAAACTAAATCTGAAGTTTTTTAAAAAATTTAAGAGGGTCCGCAGGCTCCCAGAAGTAACAGGTGCGGTCCCGCACTGTTTACTTAACGAAAGTGCGAGACTGCCCGCACTGTTCAAAAGAACAAAGTGTTGTTCCCAGAAAAGCTCAAGAAAAACTTAAAAGATTTCAAAATTTTCAAAAAAAAAGAAAACCTAAGCTACCCAGGAAGATATCCATCAATCAAAAACTAGGAAAAACTTTTCCTCAAAAAAAAATAATAGAGAACCAAAAACAACAAGTTCTTTCCCTAGTCGAGTCACCAATTTGTTGGATGGATAAATCGTTCTTGCGGACAAGACTGATCTCCCTAGTGTCAGAAGACAATCTAGCAAAAAATGAACAACCAAGTTTGTCTTTCTCTAGATATATTCGTTTTTACAAATAAATGTTATGAAGGTGTCGATCCTACCTTAGATCCAAATTCTTATTTGCGGTCGTAGTGCTTTTGTTGCATCAAAATCCTTCGTCGTAACAAGAGCTCTTTTGTCACAATAAAGTGTCGTGTTTTTCCAACCTACAATCACAAACAAGAAAATATTGAATAGCACCTGTATAACAAATAATCATAAAACATACCTATCATAGTGATCAAGGAATCTATGAAATAAGCGATCAAACGACAGCTTATTGAAATAAACAATCGAACGACAATTTATTGAGAAAAATAGAACTTGATTGTATTAATCTTAAAATATACAGAAGAACCTTACAACCTTAGCCTCGATGTTCGAAAGGCCTTCCCGGGGTCCGAAGCAGGAATCTCCTCTACTTTGATAAGTCTTGCACTCTTCCTTCAGGAGCAAAAAGAGGTATGTGATCTTTCCTCTCAAAATCTCAACAGAAAGAAGTCTAAATCTTAACAGCACTTCAACTCAAAAATCTTAACTTAAAATCTTCTTAAGCTTGACCTCTTCAATCCTTCATTAGTTAACTTAACCCTTTGAGGCTACCCAATGCCTCCTTTTATAGAGCAGATGAGGAGTTTAGGATTCCACCTTTAAAGGGATAGAATCCTCCTTGAAAGGGATAGGCTCCTCACATCAAGGGATTAGTTCCTTAAGGTGTCGGATACATGCACCTTACTAAAGCGTACTTATCCCCAAAAAATCTCATCCAGAACCTTCTAGAATTGACTAAAATTCAACTTTTTCAGTTTAATTTCGCGCTTTTTTTATCTTACAGGGGTTCCGCAGGCATAACACTGGAAAATTGCGTTCTAGAACGCAGTTCCTCTTCACATTACCTGCGTACCCTAGCTAGGAACGTAGGCAGGCTTCATGTTACCTGCGTACCCAAGGCTATTTTGAGTTTTAAGGGTTTTTCCTCCATTTTTAGGGCTTGGAATGAGGAACAAAGGTTGTAAGACTTGCAGAGGAGGTAAGTATGAGTGTTAATGAGCTCATACAGTTAGCAGAATGTCAAGGTGACATTTTTTAGTGTAACAGGGGGGGATATTTTCTTAAATCAGGAGTATAGGGTAAGGATTATTTCATTTAATATTGAGGTTTTAGGTTACGAACTACTTTTGTATTTGTTCAATCTTCCTCCATGAATAGCTAGATATACTAGAACCCTAAACCTCACATTAAGTATAAATTAGCATTAGTGACAAGTGTCTCAAAGAGTAAATTTATTTTTATCCCAAATCCAAAGGTATACCATCTTACAATTGTTTTGACGCCCATAGTAAGCCTTCCAACCCCAATTTACTCTTTTATCAATGTTATAATTCCATTTTTCCTTAAGTTGGATGTCAATTCCTAGATATTTGTATGTAGTAACTTCCACGAAGGAACTATTTTCATAAATGAAAGTATCATGGGTGATAATTTTGGATTTAATTATCGTCAATATAGTTTTGTCGATATTTACAATCATATCCATCTTGGAGTAGAAATCATGGAGGCATCTAAGTTGCTTTCCAAGATCGTAATGGTTCCTTGTCAAAATAAAATTATCATCAACATAAACGTAATATTATTGACCATATTAGTGAGAATTAGGTTAATATAACATGAATATTCCAAAAACTCTTCTATATTATCGATGTATATGATGAAAAGGGTAAGGAATAAAGGAAACCCTTCCTTTACTGCATTTTTGCATTTAATTTCCTCTAACTAACCCCCAATGGTCTTAAGCTTGGCAAAAACATTCTTTTGGAGCCTTGTAACAAGACCCCTAATATCAATAGGAACAATTATCTATTCAAGCCTCATTGATAGCTTTGTTCTAGGAATAGTGTGGAAATATTTTCTAAAGTCAATGAAATAATAGAACACATTAGTTTTATTATTGTGGCATTGCTATAGAATTATCCTTTGAGTAACAAGATGGTCCATAGTTGAATGATATATATTAAACCCAACATGGCCTTTATCTCTTCAACCATGGATTTCAATAAAAAGGCTAATCTTTGTTTCCAATATAATCCCATTTATCTTGGCTAAAATGTCGTTATTGATACTATTATTGTCATTAGAAGCAATATTTTTATCCCTAAAATTAAAAATATGAAGAGTAAGGCTTTATGTCGAAGGCTTCATGATGCCCTGCTTCACTGTGAAGTTAAATAGCATTTTATATATGAGATGAGGATAGATTCTCCCATTTTAAAAATTTCAGCTTGGTAGTCTTCAATTCCCTTAGCTTTCCCCTTAGCAAGCTGCTTAACCCAAAAATTAATGTCTTCCAAAGAAAATATATGATCCTTTATAGGGGAATAAAAAATGTATTTCATGGTGTTAGTATATTCATATAGGTTTTCAAGGTAAATATTCTATTTCTTCAAGGGATTCAAATCATTTTCGTTAGTCTTACGAATTATAATTTTCCCCCAAAACTTTCTAGATTAGACTTAAAGAGGAGCAGTAATTGACTTTTCTTTTAACATATATAAGGTGTTTTATTTATTTTAAAAATATTTTTTATGTATTTATCTTATCAACGTCTAAGGTTTCATTAGGAGCGTCATAATTTCTTTTCTAACAACTTTGCAATCATTTTCACACCAAGGGTTGGTAGTTATATTATTCTTTTTACATGACAACTTGGTAGAGAAATTTCTAATGAAATGAAATATATTTGTCGTCTAATTATAATAGAGGTTTTCAAGGGCCAATTCCCTATTAAAACCATTTAAGAATAAAACCATTTTACATTTTTCAAAAAGTAAGTGGATTTGACTCTCGCAATTTGCATGCATGTGCTTGTTTTGTGTGGCAAATTTTAGAGTTAAGGATAAATTTCTATGATGAGAGTTAGACTTGTGGTTTTAAAAGGTAAAAGTTTAGTATTTAGTTGGAAAAAAACATATCATATATCACATAATCCACAATGGTACTCCCAAGACCATGAATACAAGTCAAATAGTTGGAGTTTGGCCACTTGATTTCACCATCACCTATTATAAAATCTTGAGAACTAAAATGTTTGACTAAATCAGTAGCGAATAAATTCTCAATTAGGTCCTCAGAGTTTCTCTTGAATCTACTAGATATGACAAGTTCCTCATCTAACAAAAAAATATTAGGGTTTGAACCATTATTTAGAAGAATAGATCGGTTAGATGCAGTTATAGCATTAAAGTCTCCTAATAAGAGGATATCACCTTCATTACTTAGACTATGAATATCCTACTTTAAGGTATTATAAGGAAAAATATTATCTAGATGCTTTTATTATAAAAGGTAGAGTTGGTAGGTGTAGAATAACAAATTATGATATAAATCCTCTTGGCGTTAATGTCATATTTCAATCCAAATGTATCGATTGATGGGGTATATCTTATGAATTTGGGTGTGAGGAGAGATATATATTTTTATATATCACAGTATTCCTCCAATTCCCTAGAGAGAGAAATTTTTGTTCCAATTTTACCATAAAATGAATCCACTATGTGAGGGATATTAGACTCGTCATGGTCCCAATTTTGAACTAAAAATAAATATCAATTTCACTGAGGATCCAACTTAACATAGGAAATTTACTCTATGGAAATCAAAATAATTTATATGCACTATGTAAGGTGAATTTTGGAACCTAACAAGTTACTGGGAATAATTAAAAAAAAAAAATTATCTAAAGCATATTAAAATACCTTTTTAATAAATCATGACGAGGCTACCTATAGGTTTTAGAAAAATGAAATGTGCATAAATGAGATTTAAAATTGAGAATAATCATTGGTAAATGATGAGGACTTAAACCTATTTAAAATTCATAATTACATTATTAACAATAAATCATATCAATGGCAAAAATTCCTAGAAATTTGTATCAAAAGCACTCAAAATTTCCTAAGATAATTTAGGTATTGCACCAAAAAAAAATTATATGAAATATAGTATGTATCATATGAGAACATTTTCATACAATCAAGTGTGTGTCACATGAAAAATACATATGTGACACCATCTGTATGACACAATGAAAATATACATTTGATGCAATGGTATTGTAATACATTGATTTATTGAGGAAGGCAGACATTAGGAATTAGTAAAGTTTTAAGAAAAGTTGGAAAATTTTCTCATATTTCACATAATATGAGGTAGTGTGATTTATTTCACTAAAATATATTTCTAGTGTGATACACTACATGGGAAAAAAAATTAAATGCGCAATAAAGGAAGAAGGTGAACATTTATTGGAAGGGAATATTTTTGGGGGATACAATATGTCACATCGAATTTTCGTTCCACATTACACAGAGAGGAAATATATTTTAATGTGAAAAGTAAAGGAAATGAAGGAATTCATGGATAATAATTAGTCTTAAATACATAGTTACTTTTAGAGGAAATAAGGGAAAAAGTGGATTGTGTTGTAATAAAATATTTTGTTGTGGTGTAATGTATCGTGCTAAGATATTTTTCAAGTGAAATAGATTGTACAAAAACATATAATTTCATTCTATGAAAAGTAGAGGAGGGAATAAAAGGAGAAACATGAAGAGGAAGAAAAAATTGAGAAAGGAGAAACAAGAAAAGGGATTTGCAATGTATTGCAAGGATGAAAAGATGAATAGTGCAATATATTTCACAAAGATAATTTTATAGTTTGATATCTTAGATAAAATAAAGAATGTTGTGCAATAAACAACAAAGAAATAAATATTCGTTGTCACTAGAAAATAAAGTAAAAATATGTGAATTTTGGCAAGATGAAAATTTATGGAGATGTTATACCTCAAAAAATAAAGATCTTTGAACTTTGATAAGGAATTTCACATGAAAAAAAAATAAAAGGGTATGATACGACTTATGCTACGTAAGAAACAAAATACTCTAGGATGAGTAAGAAATAGTAAGCTCATACACAATTCCAATGTATATTGTATAATTGAACAATATATATATATATGTTAATGCAACATATATGGATGGTTTTGTGGCATAGAAAAATATCAGTGTGGCCTTATTTAGATAATGATATCATGGAGTGTATGTGATAACATTCTCAATGTATTTTTGGTGCTCAAGGAAAATACCTTTTTTAGAGATATAGAAAAACTAACCCTTTAGTGAGAAAGAGGAACTCACAGATTAATGGTGGAAAAAAAATGGCTTTCAAAATTGCTAGAAAGCCTAGTTCTGAGTGAATGGAAATAACTCATTTCTTGGTGCATCAATCAAAACTTCATTTCATCCTACTAAAAAGTTATGTATCGACAACTCAAAAAACATTGTTGGGGAACCCATTGAAATATTGTGTATCAATGCTCTAAAAAAAGAACATCCGTTCTATATTTAAAGAAACTTCAAATAGAGTTTGTGATTTTATCTAAATATCATGCATCCTTGTGACAAAGGAAAAAGAGGGAGATTCACTCAGGGATTCAGGAGGTCGTAACTTCTTTATCAAAATTTGAAATAACGAAAGGGTATAGTCATTGGAAAAATCTTGAGGAGAAGAAGTGAAATTATGAAACATTCATATTCCCAACATCATAATTTCAATTAAGGGTTCAGGGTTATTGGTCAATTCAATTTCACTAGAATTTTGTTTGATTAAAATTATCAATTTGATTTTGTAAACTTGTGAAGTGTAATGCACAATATATGAATGGTATAGTTTCTAACTCTATCTATTGAAATCATGAAATCATATTTATGATCTATGAAAAGTAACTACAATCTAATTGATCCAACAAAATCATGGTTCTAATTATTTTTAAATCCTCTTTCCATCTAAATAATTTCCATAAGATAATCATAAAATAAATTCATCTTATAATAATTGAAATAAATATTTATTTTTTCAATTGAAGACGAGCAAGACTTTTTTTAATCAGAATATTTGTATGAGTAGTCTACACCATGTGAACAATCAAACTACAAGAAAATTGTAAGCACCAAAATGAGAAAAAATTATAGATGCATCAGAATATAAGTAATTGAAATATATATTCAAATCAATTATAATTTAAAGAACTTAATTTTTCATACAATCAACCTATATTTATCGAAATAAAATTAAAATAAAAGATCAATATGCTTCCCTAACACAAGGAGGACTTCCTCACTAGTTTCATATGCAAAGATAGAATTATAAGCTCAAATTTCCTACAACCATGCCTTTATGAAATCATTCACAAACCAGAATTGCACCATAGAAATACAAAAAAAATAGAGTTTTTATTCTAATATCAAAGAGTGGTTTTAGAAATATAGACTTAGATCATTGTTGACAGTGTTGGACGTGCGAATGTTCAAAGGATTCTCCCTGATATGTGTTCCTGGCTAGACCTCACACCATTTGCGATAGGAGTCCTTTCCAGAATATAGTCTGACTATCATCTAATTAAATATCTCAATGCCTTCTAAAAGTAATAAAGTGTTCCTGGTGAATGGTTATTTGTGGTGAATCAAGGTTCTTCTACCATAGAGGGGACAGAAACTGAGCCTCTAAGAAATAGGTAATAATACCACACTTATAAAGGAACACATGAACACGAATTTTTCATCTAACATCTAGTGGAGTGGTCCATAAATACATGGAGACCATTATGAAAATTACAACATGTTCACAATAATATAAGTAGTAAAATAACCAAAATAATTCAACTACCTTACTATTGTTGAAAGAAAACATGAATCATAAACATTCACAAAATAGTATTACAAACATTCATAATCCATGTATGAAAATCGTTAGTCATTAGGATTTAAATATTAAGTAAAAGTCTGAATATTCATGAATATAACGAAGATAAATTTCTCCAATAGTGTAGCATTACAGGCAGTACTTTCTCCCCAAAATTACTAACTTATCTCTCTTATGCCTTATGGGATAAGCCAAGGATAAAATTTCTTTACATGAGAAATGAGGATTTATTTATAGCTTGAGGATTTCCCTTTAATGTCCTCGTGACTCTTGAATTTCTAACGTCTAGTAACCTTTTTACTTCTACAACATTTGAAGTTCCAAATGAATTTTGGCATTACATGTCCTCTGGACATCCATGACTCTTGAGCTCATACATGACTCTTAGAATTTTACTTATTTTTTCTTTTACAATGATTGCAGTATTACATTTTGACTTCCACATCATCATATGATGAAAATAGACATGTCAGTATCTTGGATTACTCGGTCTGACAATGACTGAGGACATGGATTTGCTTTAGTGCTTAGATGGATGCCAGTGTGTGTACTCTTTTCTCATATTTTGATCATAACGCTTCAACCCTCAAAAGGGTACTCAATATTGGAGTATTTAGGGTTCTTTTATCATCATGTTTTGGGTTTGTTATTGGTTATTTTAATGCTTCCTTTTTTTATCCTCTTTCCTCGATCTTCCTCATGTGTCCTCACCATGAGTTCCCTGGAATACCTATTTCTGCAATCACTCATGACGAGCAACTATCACTTTAAAAATATCCTAATCTACCATGTTTTATGTATACTTCATGTTTGTGCCCTTTTGGTGTACTTAAAATGATTAATTGAGTACCATGGCACAGGGGAACACTCTGAAAGGTTGAAGGTTTGGGCTTCAAGTCTTCAGCGTGCACTAGTGTACTCAAGGAGGGCGCACTTTGATCTACCTACAGATTTAAAAAACTAATCCAGAGAATCATATAATAGGATAGAGTCACAAAAGAGGAATAACACAGTAGCTCTGGAAACAATACCACCATATTTATTATGAGGGAGAGGTGAGCATTTTATAAACAATGCAATCATTCTCCTTATTTTTTATTTTGTAATTACAAAGGATATCTTCATAAAATCAAATGAATTATTAGATAAAAAAAATACATTCATAGGTTTCCTTCTTTCATAGATTTTTAGATGTTTCCCTCTTTTCTACTCTTAGATGTTTCCCCCTTTTCTACTCTTATATGTTTCCAAGGAAAGAGTGTGTTTTTTCTTGGTTTCCCAATCAGTGAGAGGTTGCTGATTTTTATGTCCTTCTTGGTTTCCCAATTCCTCTATCTTTAGATTAGGAAGCATCCCAAATTCCTCGACCAAATGAGGGAAAGTGAGTTGAAATTTTTCTGCAGTCATCCATTTTGTGTGTGTTGGTCTGTGTCCCTTCCGACCAACTAGATATGCGAAGTATGGCTGCTGGCATGTATTTTTCTTTTTGGAGTCTGGAGTTGTATCTTTGAGAAGAATAGGCTAAAAATATAGAATATTATCGGCCAGATGACGAGCTGTAATGGATTCCTCAAGGAGAGGTGGTTCAAATAGTTTGATATTATTAACAGTAAGCGCATCATGGATTCCAAGCTGGCAAGGCAAGTCCAAGTGATATGAATTTTATCCATTGCATTCCTGAACAATATACAGGCCAAATCACAGAGGGTGCAGCTTATGATACTAGCCCTTGAAGCATTGCTTTTCTAACAAGAGACACAAACGATCTCTAGGTTGAAAATACAAGGGTGCTCACTCCTCGTCATGCCTCTTTTGGCGTGATCTTGGCCTTCTTGCAAAGCGTCAGTTCATTGAGCTTGGCATTGAGAAATTGAGTGTATAAAATGATGAGTTGATTTTTTTTCCTGTTGTTGACGTGCAGACCTAGAAGGGGTGATCGTCAATGGAATCTCAGACGGTGCACCTAGCTAAAACCCAAAGAAAACCTCAAAAGGTGAGAAACCATTTGAGTATTTTTTTGCCTGATTGGTCAGTGAAAATGGCATTACCAACCATTTAAATAGCCCAAAATTTGTTTTAAAATCATTTTTCCATGTGTCAGTTGCATGTGTGCGAAATTGATGGTAGGCTGCAGTTAAATCCATCTTTGTGAAGAAACAAGCCCCGTGTAAGTGGTCCAAAAAATCCTCAATGAGGGGATGGGGGTAGCAGTTTTAAAAGTGGTTTTATTAGGGGCTCGGTAGTCTATCACATGGTGCTATTCAAAAGTATCATTTTTGGGAATAATAAAAGTTGGAAATGCACATGGTGAGGATGAAGTCTGAATATGACCGGATGCCAACAATTCTTCAATTTGGTGTTCTATCTTAGCTACCTCTAGACGATCAAGGTGATAAGATGGGGTATTAGGTAAGGAAGCACCAGGAATAAGATCGATGTGGTGTTTAACAGAGGATGCTGGAGGAAGTCCTGTGGGTTGGGTGAATACATCTACAAATTTTTGGAGTAGAGGAGCCATTGTAGGAGGGACTGAATTTCTGAGGTTGTTTGGCTTGATAGGGTGAACCAAGCATGAAGAAACACCTTGGTCTAAATTTACTCTCATAATGGGAGCTTTTCCAATAGACAGTTGGGTTGATGTGCTAGTGAGGATGTGAGCACATAGGTGCGCCCATCGTGTTGCAAGTCGTATTGGTGATCTGTAGCATGATAAAAAACATGTTGAGCCTCTTCATATGGAATGGCTAGCAATAAATCAGCACAATCAAGAGGAGAAATGTCACATACCACAGTATCACCGCAAGGTCCAATAAAAAAGGTCAAAAACAACATTTGGATATGGTAAGACAATGACCATCCTTTTGGACCCAACCGAGCTAATATGGCTATGAGTGAGGCGTGGTGGGAAGGCAAAGGCGTTCAACCAAGTCTTGTGCCACAATATTATTTTGAATCCCATTGTCAATAATAAGCATGGCCAACTCATGTTTGATTTGGTAATTATGGGTAAACAAAGGCGTGAAAGAGGTGTTTGTTACATTAGCAGTCATGAGGATGAGAGAGGGGTCCAATTCGGTAGGATTTTCGAGAGAAATAGCTGGAATTTGGGTAGTGGCATTTGGTTTCTTGACCTATGTAAAAAGAGGCTTGTCAGGGCATAGATTTTTCAGTACTCGACAATCTGCAGAAGCATGTGAGTTGGTTTTATGAGAAGTACACTAGGGGGTATTGTGAGGTGTGGGGGATGAGGCAAAGGTGACATTATAGTAACCAAAGGGAGATGAACCATTTCTGGCTTGATGAGATCAGATTGGAGTAACCAGACTGTGTTCCATAGCTAGGGCCCAAAAAAATGTCTTACCTAACGAAGTATTATCAAACAAATCGACTTCACATCAAAAAACCATTAGGAAACCAGAATTAAAATTTATAATTAGTACCCCTTATGGATCAGAGATATGGATTTGAATGCACAACCGGCAGAAGACATCAATATATTCTTCCCCTGATTCATTGGGTAATTGTCAAAGTCGTAACCATTTGGCAAGGAGATTTTGGATATATCCCTAAGGATAGAAGCGTTCTCTTAAGACCTGAAAAAAGAGAACCCAATATGTGATAGGTTTCGATTTGGTCTTGGCTAGTTCTGCATGTTCGACAACCAAGGACATATACTCAAGATGAGTATCCCACAATGTTTTTGCTATGCCTTCCAATTGTAGACTAGTGATCTGAAGTTTTATCTCCTCTTACATTGTGGGATAGGTTCTGAAATAATTGGAGAGACTGCAGAGCCAATAATCGACGGCCTCACCATTCATGTGTGTAATAGTCCAAAATTTGCATGCAGCAAATTGGAATATTGAATTTTTCCATTGTTACTTAGGAGATGACTAAAAGGGTAAGGAGACCCATGCATCATAGGAATAAGGATAAAATCCCTCATGTTGTGTAATGGGATCATTATGCCAGCTGGATTTTACACTCTCATGTGTGAACAGGGATATTTTTCATGTGGACAAGGCCAAGTTTGACCAAGTCAACAACATAAATGTAGCAGGAGTGGATCAGAAAATAAAAGAGCTCAATGTGAATGTGGTTCAGCCTATATAGCTATATGTGAGCTAGATTGAATACCCTTAGGTCTGAAAAGGGCTGAAGAAAATTGAAGTGGTCAACCTTGACCAAATCAAACAGTGCAATTTAGGGGAGTGGCTCTAATGAAGGCACAACGCAGTTTTGGAGGGAGATTGTTTGTGTGATGGTGGAAACCCTATTGAGTGGGACACAAGGTGAAAAGGCTGATTTAGTTTATAAGGGAGAGGATGGCAGCCATTTGGTTGTTAGCTTATGTATTACATTTTCATGTCTGGTTAGAGTTTCTCTCTCTTAGCTGTTTAGCTGAGATTGTCGGTGCTACTTAGCACTAAGGGATTCCTGTTCAAGAATTCCCTCCCTTCCCTTTGAGTAGCTCTTGGGAGAGATCTTGTACATCATTCCTCATATCTAGAATTGGTACCAAGCTTCAGTCTATAGTTATAGTGCAGTTTCTGTAGGAGGTTGAGCTGAGTTGCAAGGTGTTGCTGGGGAGGGTTGAGAAATCCACTGTCTGAGTTGATTTTGCAGAGGAGGGAGGTTCATTTCTTGTGGGAGATCACTTTGGAGGTTTCCTGGGCTGATATCAGATTATTTTCAGTAGGCCTACTCATTTTCATCACCTACAACATTATTCCACTTAGGAATTATGTTATTTCTGCAAGGCAGTTTTAGCAGTGACTCTTGTGGCTCTTTCAGGCAGTTTTCCTGTGATTGGAGGATGAGTTCTTCCATGGGGGAATACCTTTGTTCAAATATGCATTAGATCTCACTCTTTTAGCATTTTATACTCATATTATTTAGTTTCAGTGATTATTCAGTCATACTGTTGAAAATCACAATTTGTATTCAGAGTGTTTGACAAGAAACCCTTGCCGGGTTCTCTTGTATTTTGTATAAAGGAGACTAGATGTCATCATTCTAAACATGTGGTATAATATAATTCCAGATATATTTATCTCTACTTTTTATATGTATAAACCCTCTCTTATACTTCGTAGTCACTTTTATGAAGAATTCCTTGTGTTACAGTGTTTGGGGTTTTAGCTCCTTTTGGAAATCCTAGGTGTGGGAGATCTATCTAACCCACCTATTTTGATTTGTTTCATATCTATTCTTGGATTTAGGTTGTATATTGACTGATATACAGGATCCAAGAGATAATTTTTTTATTTTATAGCACAATTTGCTGGAAATGCGTTTTTAGTGCATGCTTGATGAGTTGTCACGATTTTGGGATATTACAGTGGTATCAGAGCAAGATCTTTCACTCAGCCTGTGCACTTCAAGCCAAAGTGATATAAATGAAAGATCAAGGCCAAAATTATGAAGAGGATGGGTTTACTCTCATCATTTTTTAGACCCAGTAATAACCTCTTAGAGGAGGTTGAACAAGAAGAAGGGAAAAGGAGTAGTGGAACTCCTACAGAGTTCCAAGAGCAAGAAGAGCCATGCACTTCCTATGATCAGGAGAAGAGAACAGTGTTGTAGAGAGCTCCAGAGCATTGGGACATATCCTTCCCTTTTGAGAGGAAGGATAATTTTTCGTAAGATGGAGGACACTTGCATCACATGGTTCTAAGTGAATACCTTGTTGGGTACAAATCCCAACCTAAAGCCTTCAAGGAGACTCTATATTTTCCTCAGTTCATTCATTTGGAGGAAAGACGAAGACCTTGTGGCCAAGGAAGCATAAAGGGCAATAGGTTTCTATTGTCTACTTATGATGGGTCATCTGCAACAAGGGTTTGAGCAAGGAGACTTGATGCATTCTTCCTACTACATCCGGTGGTAGAGGAGGAGGCTGTGGGGATCGCAGTGTTGTACCTAGAGTGTGAAGCGTAGATTTGGTGGATCAAACATTTTACCATACAGGAGTAGTCAACTGAATTTACTCAAAGGTTGATGGGGAGATTTGGTGAAGGAAGATCAGAGGAGAAGAAGCCCTCAGCACCAGCGGAGGAGAATGGTACCAGCACTGTCACAACTATGGGGCAGTAGTCCTCAACATCTTCAATTAGAGAAGCCAACCTATTGGAGGGAGAATACCTGATGGCCATACAAGATAATCCCAAATTTCATCAAGGTATTCCAAAATTCTCATCTCCTATTGTTTCAGCAAATCACATGGAGGATTGTATAGCATTGCATACTTCTCATTTGAAACCACATGATTGCACTGCATTGTGCCACCTTGACATGATCAAGGAAGGGATGAAAAACCCTCTTAATGGGCCACTGAGGGGCTACATACCACATGTAAGGTTGGGGTGAAAATTATTGTAGCATTAGATGAACTTTTATCCAAACAAACTTATGCAAAACCATATGTTCATCCTGGAGTTGAGACATGAGACATCCAGAACACCATGGAGGAGAGTTACAGGGGGATTTTACTTCATCCTTCTTGGATCCTTATAGATTCAAGATTAACCTTGGTTTGGGATATTTTCTAAGAGATCTCCAAGGAGTGGCATTTCAGCATCCCATGGAATGCAAGAAGAAAAATCTGAATTGGGAAGAGGGTAGTCTTCTTTGGAAGGGTACCGAGATTGATCATGAGGAGAGGCACTCACATCGGGAGGAATGGGAGTGGATGGAAAACAAGAAGCTATTAGGCTAATTGAAAATATATGACACTGGGAAATAAGAGACTTGGCTGTGTTGGCTGCTCTTGAAAGAGTTTGGCCACCATGGGACATATCCTTTTTCCAAGGGTGTGAGGATGGAAGGAACTTGGTAGGGTACTTGCATCATGGAGAAGCAAGGAGTGTGGATGCATTATGATGAGGCGATCATTGTGTTTCTACCATATGATTTATGTGATGGAGGTATGAGGTGGTAGCATATACTTTTGTTGCTTTGGAGGATTGAGAGAGAGCAAGGGAAGATTTTCTCTCCCATTTTGCATGATGTTGCAGGAGGAGGAGATGGCAACATTATGGGAGGATTATTTGACATTCAACATATTAGAGAATGGATTTATAAGTTGGTATGAGCCTATTTTCATAGGCCAATAGCGTTGTCACTGTGGAGCAGGAACCTATTGATGGAGTGTTCCGAGGATCACTTTACATTTGATGCACTTGGTGGACATGGAGGAGGTCAGACTGATAGAGTAGTGGATGGATTCATCTGTTGTTGTATTATGTTCTTCTTGACTTGGACTTCCGAGCATGATGAGGGGTATCTTCATGCAGCATATGATTTATTCCTCTTCATAGGATTATGTCATACCACTATGGAGAGCTCATTTATGGATCCTGTCACAATCTTACTTTCATTACATGGTAAGAATTTTGTTTTTCCATTTATTGATTGTTCAGCACAATATTTGCTACTATTTCCTTGCAGTGCATTGCTCTATAAAGGGGAATGTTTTTCTTTAGGCTCCATGGAACATTTTCTGCTAGCTATTGTGATGGAGACAAAGATCTACTATATGAACTGGTGCTATTGTTTGGTTAGTCCTTTTATGCTCAGTTGATACATTTAGCCTTTTACTATTTACTAGTGGATGTGATGACTTACATAACAAGCCATTTTTCAAGAAACAACTTGCCAGGCTATTTTCTGGAGCTATAGTGCGGAAGACTGCACTATGACCACTTGGGAGACTATTGGTACCTTCCAACACCACATAAAAACTTCAGTATTTCTTTCATTTCGATGCTGATCATGAGCCCATTTGTTAATTTTTTTCTTTTCATGATGGGGAGCATGATTGGGGGAGGGACACATTGGGTGGATGTGTTTTTGGGGGAGGAGCATCCCAACACTTTCTGCATTACATGTTCTGAGGGGAGCATGGGAAAAGACATGGCCACTATAGAAAAACCTTTTTTTCTTTATGAGGAGGGCCATGAGATGGATGGAATGCCATATATTGGTGATATCTTACCCATCAAGTATGATATGGCTTGGGCCATCTTGATTCACAATGCTGGGAAAGGGATCTTTGGAGATCTAGTTTCCTTCTTGCCATTTGAGAGCAATGTTATGGCAGCCCAACGTTAGCAAATTCTCTGCACTTATCTTAAGTGGAGGGGAGGAAAATGTGGGGTAGGGCACTTTGTCTACCATTTTTATAATTTCAGCCCACCTACTTTGCAAGAGCTCAAGGTGGAGGAGGATTTTCAGGAGTTTCCATGTTGGGAGGCATCTCATTTTGTATGTAGGATATCTTGGGGATGGGAGATTCACATGCGGATGGTATATCCCAATATATATCGGACCACATGCCTCAAGAAGGCCTTTAGGCCACCCATTGTTGCCTCCATTGATATCTTACTTCACATGATAATAGCTATTTGGGGTGTTCACCAAAAGCTAGCTTGTTTAATTGGGAGGGGCAACTTGGAGATATATATATGATGTAGCACCTTGATCCTTGGAGGATTTTATCTTATGAGGTTGATAAAGGGGAGGAGAGGATTCTCTTCTATCCTACCCTTGCAATTGCTTGAGGGCAAGGAACATTTGGGAGGGGAGGACTATAATATTCCAAAATTTGCATTCAGCAAATTGGGATATTGAATTTTTCCATTGTTACTTAGGAGATGAATAAAAGGGTGAGCAGACCCATGCATTATAGGAGTAAGGATAAAATCCCTCATGTTGTGTAAGGGGATCCTAATGCTAGCTGGTTTACACTCTCATGTGTGAACATGGATATTTCTCATGTGGAGAAGGCCAAGTTTAACCAAGTCAACAACATAAATGTAGGAGGAGTGGATCAGCAAATAAAAGAGCTCAATGTGAATGTGGTTCAGTCTAGATATCTATATGTGAGATGGATTGAAGACCCTTAGGTGTGAAAATGGCTAAATCAAATTGAAGTGGTCAACCTTGACCAAATCAAATAGCGCAGTTTAGAGGAGTGGCTCTAATGAAGGCACAACATAGTTTTGGAGGGAGATTTTTTGTGTGATGGTGGAAACCCTGTTGAGCAGGACCCGAGGTGAAAAGGCTCACTTAGTTTATAAGGGAGAGGATGGCAGCCATTTGAGGGTTATCTTATGTATTACATTTTCATTTCTACTTAGAATTTGGCTCTCTTAGCTGTTTAGGTGAGATTGTCGGTGCTGCTTAGCACTAAGGGATTTCTGTTCAGGAATTCCTTCCCTTCCCTTTGAGTAGCTCTTGGGAGAGATCTGATCCATCATTCCTCATATCTGGAATTGGTGCCAAGCTTCAGTCTATAGTTACAACATATTTTCTGCAGGAGGTTGAGCTGAGTTGAAGGGTGTTGCTGGGGAGGGTTGAGAAACCCACTGTCTAAGTTGATTTTGCAGAGGAGGGAGGTTCCTTTCTTGTGGGAGATCAGTTTGGAGAGCTCCTGGGCTGATATCAGATCATTGGAAGTAGGCCAACTCATTTTCATCACCTACAACATTATTCCACTCAGGAATTTCGTTATTTCTAGAAGGCAGTTTTAGCAGTGAGTCTTGTGACTCTTTCAGGGAGTTTTCCTGTGATTGGAGGATGAGTTCTTCCATGGGGGAAGACCTTTGTTCATATCTGCATTAGATATCATTATTATAGCCTTTTACCCTCATGTGCTTCATTTTCAGTGATTATTCAGTCATATTGTTGAAAATGGCCATTTGTATTTAGAGTGTTTGACAAGAAACCCTTGTAGGGTTCTCTTGCATTTTTTATAAAGGAGACTAGATCTCATCCTTCTGAACATGTTGTCCAATATAGTTCTAGATCTATTTGTCTCTAACATTTATATCTATAAAACCTCTCTTAGACTGGACAATCATTTTTATGCAGAATCCTTGTGTTGCAGTGTTTGGGGTTTTGTAATATCCCAAATCTGGAAGTTTCTACAACAATGAGAATACCCTGGGGTATTCCAAAGTTGGAGAGAAGAAATTAATCCACTCATGTATTTTTTTTAAACATATAACCATCATAGAACAATTACAACAACAAACTATGCTTTTATACAAGTCACCAAGTGGGGAAAAGCAGTTGTTTTTGCCTCAAAAATGCTATTTTCTGAGTATTGAGTTAAAAAAATGGAAAATAATGGTTTTTTCCCTTATAATAGGAAATATAGGACATGCATGAAAAATATTTTCAGAAAGAAATGAAATTAGCCTAGTTAAACATGCCTCCCATGCTCACAACTGCTAAAAATGGGAAAAACCCCAAGACTACAAAATGTCGTAGCAGCTGCACAAGTGACTACACATTATAAAGAGAGGTTAACTCATAAAATAGAGAAATATTCTTGATAATATTATTAGAATACTCTATGATGTACAAAAAGAGATATCTAATCTCTTTTACACAGATCTAAGAAGACCCGGCAAGGGTTTCTTGACAAAAAGGATGTACAAGAGAAAGCTGCTACAAATCTGTGGCTGAATAATGTTTTATGGATGAAGCGCTACCATAGATGGCGGAACATTCAAATACATGGCTGTATATGCTCCCTATAGCTTTCCCAAAGAAAGGTTGATCCTCCTCTTGGGAAACTAGCTGCTCAAAATGGGGTTTTAACCCCTTCCAGTGCACACCTTAAGAAATAATACAGTTTTCTGAAGGAGATGCATTTTTTCTGAAGGTAGGTGCTTGGCCCAACACCGAGTAGTGTAAAATTTAGATAAAAAATCTCCTCTTAGATTTCTCAAGCAAGATCTCCAAGAAAGAGTAGGGAATCCCACCCTGGGCAAACCCTTGCACTAAGCATTGCAGAAAATTAGCTAAACAGCTAAGTATGCAGAAATTTTAAGTAGACCTCATGAAAATTTAATCTCCAATATGTCCATATGCTTGCCATCTCCTTCATTATAGAATTGATGAGCTTCCTCACCAAGGGTCCCACCCACTATGAGGTTGCTTCCGAGCAAAGGCTCCTCCAAAAAAACTTCATTGTCCAACAAGATGGTGCAATGTATCTAGACATCTTTGTTGACTTGGTCAATACTTGAATGATTCTTCATGTCGTGTCCCTTTTCACACTCAAGGTGCCTTCATTTTATCTAGCTGGATTGTTCTCTACTCACATTGAGCTGGCTTTATGTAGGATCCACTTCTTTGAGAATAAATCATGTTGACTTGGTCAAACTTGACCTTGCCGACATATTTTAGACCATTTTCACACATGTGGATGCTTGAACTAGTTATTACATGACCCCTTTTCACACTAGGAGGGATTTTTATTCATACTTGAGCAAATTATGAGCCTCCTTGCCCATTTATTCATCAATCCAATTTTGAAGAGAAAAATTAATATTCCCATTAGCTAAAGCTAATTTAGGAATATTATAGTCTCCCCCTCCAAATGTTGCTTGTCCTCAAGAAACTGCAAGGGTGATGAAAAATCTCCCCTCTTCCTCTTGTGGCCCTCTCATCCCATAGTCTCCTGCATTGCTTGATAATTTCTGCAAAAATCCCATCTCCCAATGGCTCCTCCCAAGTGTGCAAGTTGGCCTTTGGGGAATAACCCCAATGGATCTCATCATGAAATAATGGAAGGTTGTTATGGAATCCCTCTTGCTGATCCATGGCCTTCTCAAGATAGAATTGATGACAATCATGGGGAATTTCATCATCAATGTAGGTCTCCCTCCTCCATGGTATCATCCAAATAAAATGAATCATCTTCCAACTTGGTAATTCATAGAAACTCTCCTCCCAATTTCTCATGAGAGGCATGCCCCAAGTGTTCCAACCAAACATATGGTCCACATCATAAAGGAACAAGTGATATGCAATGGTGGCCATTTATTTTCTCATGCTCCCCTTGGAACATGTAGTGAAGAAAAAGTAGGGAATTCCTTCCCCCAAAGACACACCCAACAAATGTGTCTCTCCTCCAACCATGTCCCCAAAAAAAATAAGAACATCTTCAGCATGTGGGATCATAATTAGGATCGTACTAGCTACAATATACAATAAGGGAGAAGGAAAATGGTCCCTCATGTGCAACCAACACATTTTTCCTCCTAACTGCCATAGAATATGATATGAAAAGCGTTATCCCCAACACTTGTTTGCTGCCCCATCCTTCTTGCATGCTTGGAGAAGGTGTAAGATGGTTGATGATTCACACCATGACGAGTACATCATCCATCCAAGATCTCCCAAAGGATGGCCAACATCACAATTGTTCATGGTCCAAAGTGGCTCATGAAGCCCATCAGAAAAGGTGCCCCCTCTTAGAGACAAGACCTGCACATGAGTGTTAAGAAGATACAAGTATATAATAAATACATCATGAGACTAATCCGTACAATGTTTGTCATACACTTGTTCATAATTAGCAACTCATGGATGAGCTCCCTTTCACAATCAATGAATAAGGAGGTGATGATCGTAACTCATCCCATGATCTATGTTCCTCCTCAACCAGCAAATGATTCATGCACTTACTCATATGAGAGTGCATCTCCTTCTTGAAATTTTCCGACATGAATCCATCTAAGATAGTATGATATGTTTTAATGAAGCTAGTGGGATTTGAAAGCAAGACCTCATAAGTTGTATCAAGTAGTTTATTCTTGAGTTTAGAATCCTTGGTTAAGTAGATCTGATCATGAACATAAATGATTACATTAAATACCTTATAATTTTTATCCATTTATTTCCCATAAATAACCTTACATGTGAATAGATCCTTAGAATATTCCATCAAGAGTTGGGACTCCCAATAAGGGTCTAGGCTTCCCAACATTGACAGCGTTGTAGAAATCTGAAACGATGCATTTGTCATATGATGGCTCTCGAACTTGACATGCTTGATGTCAAAGTCACATGTTGGCGTATTCCCAACTTTATTTTGCTGCATTTCTTGGAGATCTCTTTTACCAGCCTCTCCTGGAAAGGAGCTTCGACCCCCTGATTTCAACACCAGCTTCTACTAGCTGAAAGCTTCTACTTCCATACTAAAGGCTTCAACCCTTAGACCCACTGCAGACCACGTTTCATCAATTTTCATATTGGATCTAAACAGCTTCAACACAACCCCTTAACATTAACAACCATACTTTGCCCAAAACTTCAATCAGAACAGTAAGACCACTGTAACCAGAATATCAGTAATAACCCAGAATTCAGAGTAGATAACTAGATACATATTCAACCTTGAACAACCATTAATTTAGATACCATATGCTATTTCTCTTTATGTAACCCACGTATATACGCGTCTTTCTTCACACCAACCTGCGTATGCTTCAATGCATGATAGTTTTTATATTCTTGAAATAATACGTCACCTTTCTTCACAGTTTCTACGTATACACGCGCTTTTCTTTTCACCAACTAGTGTATGATTTCTTTAGAAATCTGTTTAGACTCATATTCAGATCTGAAACTTTCAATTCAAACAATCTATCAGTAATGCAGAACTGTTTAGATATTCACTCATCCTTCATCATGTTTTCTCAATCAGTGATTATATTTGTTCATTATCAAATCAGTAGCATACTCCATATTCAATCAACCTAGAACTTCAAGAAGACTTCATTGATCGACAACAGAGAGAAAACAGAAATCACAGAAGTAATATCTGTAAATAAGCTTCAGAAACCCTAACTTCCATACGCGCTTTTTATTAAGAGAACCCGCGTATACACGCGCTTTTACCAAGACAAACTAGCGTATAGATATGTAAATGGTAGACTTTGCAGAATATACCAGATCTATAAACTTACCCAGATTTCTTCATTATCATCAACAAACTTGCACCAGTTCTTCATCATTTCTTTTGCAGATCAGCCTAGAGATTCATCATTTGTAGATATAGAGATCTTGAACCTTCATCATATCCATGGGTGCATCATAAATTTAGATCTATCAGAAATAGATTTCAACCATGCAGATATCTC
The DNA here is from genome assembly GCA_034641835.2 of Pinus albicaulis. Taxonomy (NCBI): domain Eukaryota; kingdom Viridiplantae; phylum Streptophyta; class Pinopsida; order Pinales; family Pinaceae; genus Pinus; species Pinus albicaulis. The sequence continues at coordinate 489,674,105 of CM076574.1, forward strand.
TCAAAGAGATTTATTCCTCTATATTTTTTTTCATGCACACCTCGCACTATGATCATCTTCTCCTTATATAGTTTTAGCCTTTATCAATACCATGAGTCAAAACCACTTAACCGTTGATGGTATTCCTAGATGGGATCAAATATATAATCCATCGCTCAATACTATGGGCCAATACCATGGTAATGTCCCCTGGTTTTATAAATTTAGAGCACAAATAGGCATACGCTACTTGGTATGTACTTTTGCGCGTACATACGCTACTTTGCCTTTACAAACCCACGTATGATTTGTGAAATATCTTATTCATCATTACTCTGGCACTTACTAGAATTTCTTTCTTTGTTACTTCTGAACTTCTCTGTAGATACATCATATTTACATCATTAACAAATAGGTTGCTATCCAAAGACAACTCATCAAATCAGTTTCCATCAAGGACAACTTCATCAAGTAGGTTTCCATCAAGGACAACACATTGCATCATATTGCCAACATAGATCCTCTTTCCTTATTTTTTCTTTCAAACTTTGAAATAGAGAAGGGTACATGCTCTTCATCTTCTAATGCCATTCCTCCTCTTTTCCTTCTCCTATCTTCAAGATCTCATCATTTTTCCATGAAGGTACATGCTGCTCATGTGTTATGCGAAGAGCTCTATGTGTGATACCTTTCGAAACTCCTTGCAAGAGTGCAAGAGTTATTTTCCTTGGAGAAAGTGATCCTTCCTCTTCTTCATGAGGTGCTTGAGGTGCCCTTGTCATGACTGCGTTATCATCTCCTACCTCTCCTTTCTGTTCTCCACCAGTTGAAGTTTCCATTCCTTCAACAAGAGACCTTAGATCTTGGTCTTCTTTTGAAGAAGGAATCTTCATGTCTCCCTTCTATGAAGAAAGCCCTTCATCTAAAGGAGATCTTTCCCTTTGAAAAGTATCAAACAAGCTCACCTCTCCTTCATTGGTTTTCATAAATGGATTTGGATAGATAGACCCTCCCAACTCATGAAAAAGTTTGGTTTGACGTGGTTTGATAGCTACAATAGAATATGGTTCACATGAAATATCATCCAACCTCTCTACTAATCTTTTAATGAACTTTGCATAAGTAGATGTATTTGAATTCTTTAAGGAAAATGATTCAAATAACCACCAAGCATAGGCCTTACCCTCAAAATGTAGTGTTGCTACTTTGATGGCTTCAAATTATAAAACTTGATGTTGCTGCACAAAGGTGTCTAGTTCCTTCACCCAAACCCTAGCTCGACATAGAGGTCATTCATCAAAAGTGGATAGAAATAATCTACCCTCCCCTTGCTTCATGCTCCTTATGCTCTTTTCCACCTTCATTTGGCAAAACCATTGGAAGTTCAAGTGATATTTGAAGTCCTCGGATTGATCTTCATATTACTGGGAAACAACGTTGGGTTCAACAGAAGATTATTTAGAAAATCATAAACGGGAAGTGGGTTCAAAAGCAATGGCATACTTCTCTACTTTATTGCGGGAATTGAAGGTAGTGGTCTGAATGTGGGAAAGGGATAAGCTCAGAAAGGAAAAGGAACGTCTCAAAGATATTACCACAGAAAGAGCGAGGATCCTTAAGGAGATGGCAGATGGTAGACAATGCAACGACTATTGGGAGAAGTTGAAGTTCTTAGAAACGGAATAAAGATATTTTATGATCAATGAAGAATTATATTGGAGATTAAAGGGTAGGGAAACTTGGCTGAGGGAAGGTGACCAAAATCATAAATTATTCCATAAGCAAGCTTTAGGAAGAAGAAATAATAATGCTATTTGGGACATAAAGCATGAGGGAAGGTCCATATTTACAACAATGGAAATTAAAGGGGAAGTTGTGCAATATTTTGGGTCACTCTACAAAAAACAGGAAGTTCCTTTCTCAGCCGAGCATTTGAATTTGATATAGGAATACCCCATAATGTTTAAGACAAAGGAGAACCAGGTTTTTATGGAGAAGGTATCTCGCGAGGAAGTAAAGAAAACTTTAAAATCTCTTGCGATAGATAAAAGTCCGAGGCCGGATGGTTGGACCTTGAATTTTTCCCGCATTTATGCGACGAATTTATAGAATATTTGATGGCATTGGTGGAGGAAGCTAGAGTTACTAGAAGGATAAATGGTGCTATTACTTCTACTTTCCTTGTATCTCTCTCTGCTGACAATTTTAGGCCCATTTCGTTATGTAATACTATATACAAAATTGTATCCAAGATCCTTGTAGAGAGATTGAAAGGAGTTTTATCTGCGTATATATCACCAGATCAATATGGATTCCTGAAAAATAAGAATATCCATGATGCTGTTGCAGCGGCACAAGAGACTCTACACAAGATAAAATCAAAGAAGATGGTTGCAGCAATCATGAAGATTGATTTAAAGAAAGAATATGACCATGTGGATTGACTGTTCCTACGTCTGGTATTGTTCAAGATTGGATTGGCTTAGGAGGCGGTTGCATAGATCATGGGGTGTATCAGTAATACATCAATGGCAGTGATTATCAATGGTTCGACATCAAAGTTCTTCAACCCCAGCAGAGGACTGACACAGGGGTGTGCTCTGTCACCTCTGTTATTTATATTAGTAATGGATGCATTAACTCTTAAAATAAACATGGCATCCGAGGAAGGAGTCTTCAGGGGTATAGCAATCAGCGATCTGATGAAGACTTCCCATAGCTTCTTCGTAGATGAGATCCTCATCTTCATAATGTTGATCAGGGAAAGTTGGAAGATAAAGTATGAAATAATTAACTTATTTTGTGAGGCCACAGGGATGAAGGCAAGTGCTAAGAAATCATTCATTTATTTTGTGGAGGGGGAGGAGGTGATGTATCAAGAGTTAAAAGCTCTGTTCAATTTTAAACTGCTTCCTTTGAGCAATGGATTGACATATCTGGGATTTAGAATGAAGGCGGGGAGTTATACCACGAATGAATGGCATTGTTTGATTAACAAATATAGAAGAAGATTAATTTTTGGTCAACCACATAGTTATCCAAAGGTGGTAGATTGATTCTGATGAAATCTGTTCTTCAACAAATCATGGTATATTGGGGGCATATTTTTATTCTACCCAACAAGATTCTAAAGGAAATTAGGAAAATCATGGCCAAATTTTTATGGGGAGGATGAAGGGTTAAGGAACCCATTCATCTGGAAAGTGGGATAGCTTGTCAACTCCGAAAGAAAGCAGGGGTTGGGGTATTCTTGACATGGAGACTTTTGGTGATGCTCTCATCATCAAAACAATCTGGAGGTGTCTCAATGGTAAAGGGAAATGGCAAGAAACTATAAAGGAAAATTATTTGAAGGGGACATTGGTGGAAGAGATGGCAATATCAAATTGGAAGGAGCGTAGGAGTAGATCACAAATATGGAAAGGTTTTGGGAAACTATGGCCTAAAATCATGAAGCATCTGAAATGGGTATTTGGGAATGGGGCAGAAATCCTTATTGGGAGTAGGATGATGATGGGATATGAAGATCTAAAAAACAACAGTGGGGAATTTATCAATTGCTTAAATATTAGGGGCTATTTTTTCATTCATCAGATAATTAAGGAATGGACTGGGAATTTACCAATATGGAAAAACTTTGCGGAATTGACGCTGGACAACAGATGGGAAAATTCTTCGAAAATGTTAATTAAAAGTCTCAATTCCATTTGACTATGTAGGTCAGGTGAAGGTGACAAGTTACCGTGGGAGGGAATTATATCTAAGGAAGGCCTAATAGCTCAAGATGTATATATTCTATTTTGATTAAAAAGAAAAATAATCAAGTCTCAGGTTGCTGGTTCAACGGGTTTTGGAAAATAGGTGCACAAGTTAAAATGATTCTTTTCTTATGGACAATGTGGAAAGATAAAAACTTAACATGGAAAAATCTACAAAAAAGAGGGTGGAAGGGACCTGGGATTTGCTCATTATGTGGGTTAACAGAGGAGGACAATGAGCATATGTTTTATTAGTGTCCATTTGCTATAGATACAATGGAAGAGATTGGTAAAAAACTACAGATCAATATTCCATCCCATCTTTCGACTGAGGTATGTTTGCGGTGGTGGCTAAAAAGAGGGGTTGCTGTAAGGATCATTCCAATTCTTTTCCACTGGAATTTGTGGTGCACCCATAATAGGAAGCTCTTTGAGGGTGCCACTATTCATCCCAGCATAACAACCTTTCGGATCTATAGTTCGTGGGATAATATGAGGACTCACCAAAAGAGTCCTGTTCATCTCTCTAAGAGATATCATCCTCATGAAATCCATTACCCTGTTGGATATTTCGATGGGGCATCACAGCAGTCTATTTGTGGTTGTGTGGCCTCACTAATTTTATCCCCGAAATGGCTCTATAATTTTTTTTGAAACAGGGGTACAGGTATGAACATGAGGGCGGAAGTTATAGCCCTCTGGGGGCTGTTATGGTGTGCCAGTCAATTATATTTAGAAAAGATCTGGATCATAGGGGACTCTAAAGTACTGATTGACCACATGAATCAGAGAGCACAAATCGACTTAGGATTGCTTGGCCAATGGATGGAGAGAATCAATAGTTTGAAGAGTCGATTCATAATGATCTCTTTTCGTCATGTATATAGGGAGATGAACATCGCTGCAGACCATCTATCAAAGAAAGGTTTGGATTGCAGACCTGGTACTATGCAATACCAGCTATATAGGGTGGATGGCAGCGGCTTTACTGGTTCTGTTAATCTACCTTCAGAGGGTGTCTTTTCTGGTTTGAAGCTCAAAGTAATTTTGTATTATTTAACTGTTATGTGATTCATGTAAAGGAGCAAGGTAACTTAATGTTTCGTTTTTACTCAAGTTAGAGTGTTTTTGACACTGTTGAATGTAAATAGCAGAAAATTTATCTTTTTGAATTAGTAAGACCTTTTTTTGGTTTTAATCAAGACATAAATTAACAAAGAAAAAGATATGTAATGAACAGGAAACTATTTTTTCTGATAAAAGGTTTTTGGATGCTGTCTTGGTACAAAATATAAACCAGAGTATTTTTCGCGTTGAAAAAAAAATTATCTCTCTTTGGCACATCTCCTTTCTTTCTCTTCATGAAGAAATTTCTGATAGCATGTGGTAGATTTGATGATATGGCTGAGTGCTCATATCCAAAAGACGAGGACTTAGAATCTTCCTCTTGTATAGATTTTTTTGAGGGATCTTCATGTGTTTCCCTCCTCATTTCTTTGATGCCCTTGCTTTTACCCTGCATATTTGTCAAGAGAAGTTTTGGGAACCTCCTTTCTCCAAGAAACAAGGGTTTGCTCTAATTTATTTTGAAAATCTCCTCCTCCCCATGAGAAGACTCCATAATGATTGAGCTCACAGGCTGAGCCAAGATTGTTGCTTTGATACCACTGTAATATCCCAAATATGGAATTTTCTACAAAAATGAGAATACCCTGGGGTATTCAAAAGTTGGAGAGCAGAAATTAATCAAATCATGTAGTGTTTTGAAACACATAACCATCATATAACAATTACAAAAACAAAATATGCTTTTATACAAGTCACCAAGTGGGGAAAATAAATTGTTTTTGCCTTAAAAACGCAATTTTCTGAGTATTGGGTTAAAAAACTAGAAAATAATGGTTGTGTCCATTATAATAGGCAATATAGGACATGAATGCAAAATAGTTTCAGAAAAAAATTCAATTAGCCTAGTTAAACATGCCTCCCATGCTCACAACTGCTAATAATGGGCAAAACCCCAAGACTACAAAATGTCATAGCAGCTGCACAAGTGACTACACAATCTAAAGAGAGGTTAACTTGGAAAAGAGAGAAATATGTCTGATAATATTTTTATAATACTCAATGATATACAAAAACAGAGATCTAATCTCTTTTACGCAGATCCAAGAAGAACCGACAAGGGTTTCTTGACAAAAAGGATGTACAAGAGAAAGCTGCTGCAAATTTGTGGCTGAATAAAGTTGTATGGATGAAGCTATACAATAGATGGCTGAACATGCAAATAAATGGCTGTATATGCTCCCTCTAGCTTTCCCAAAGAAAGGTTGATCCTCCTCTTGGGAAACTAGCTCCTCAAAATGGGATTTTAACCCCCTCCACTACACACCTTAAGAAATAACGCAGTTTTCTGAAGGGACTATGTTTTTGCTAAATTTAGGTGCTTGTCCCAACACCAGGTAGTGGAAGATTCAGATCAAAAACCTCCTCTTAGATTTCTCAAGCAAGATCTCCAAGAAAGAGTAGGGAATCCCCACCCGGGCAAACCCTTGCACTAAGCAGTGCAACAACTTATCTAAACAGCTACGTATGCAGGAAGTCTAAGCAGACCTCATGAAAAATTAATCTCCAATATGTCCATATGCTTGCCATCTCCTTCATTATATAATTTATGAGCTTCCTCAACAAGGGTCCCACCCACTATGAGGTTGCTTCCATGCAAAGGCTCCTCCACAAAAAAATGCGCTGTCCAACAAGATGGTGTAATGTATCTAGACAGCTTGTTGACTTGGTCAATCCTTGAATGATTCTTCATGCCCTATCCCTTTTCACACTCAAGATGCCTTCATTTTATCTAGTTGGATTGATCTCTATTCACATTGAGCTGGCTTTATGTAGGATCCACTTCTTTGAGAATAAATCATGTTGACTTGGTCAAATTTGACCTTGCCCACATAGTTTAGACCTTGTTCACATATGTGGATGCTTGAAATGGCTATTACATGAAACACTGTTACCGATGAAATAGGTAACCGCACTGTTACCTACCTTTTTTTGGTAGCATAAAAAGCACCCGATTTTGAAAAGTGGTGATGCAAAATCACCCCTTTTTTTTTGCGCACATTTTTGACACTCTAATATTTTTATTTATGAAGTATGAATATTTGTTTTAAAATGTTAGTGATTTTCATGCTAATTTTGAAACGTATTGATGCATCATCTACTTTTTTTCTTAGAGCGGTGATTTTCATGCTAATTTTGAAACGTATTGATGCAGCATCAACCTTTTTTTTTTAGAGTGGTGATTTTCATGTTGGTAATAAAACAAAAAACTTAGATAAAAAACTATATAAAAACAATAAAAAAACCAATAAAAATGTAAAAAAAACAAAATTAACTGGTAAAAAAAAAAAAAAAAAAAATTATTCGAAAATTATATCAAAAGAAATGACAAAATTTGAAAAAAAACACATAATTTAAAGAAAAAAAACAAAAATTAACCAAATAAATTAAAAAAAAAAAAAAATATCAAGAGCATTTTTTTCTAAGTTATTAAAAAAAACCATATAATTAAAAAAAAAAATTAAAATAGAAAATTTAAAAATAATTGAAATTACAAAATTAAAATTTAAATTAAAAAAAAAAATACATAGAAGAAAAAATTAAATTTAAAAATTTAAATTAAAATAATAATAATAATAATAATAAATAGAAATTTTAAAATTAACAAAAAAAAACAAAATTTTAAATTGAAAAAGAAAATTAAAATAAAAGAATTAAAAAAAAAAAAAACTATCATTAAAAAACCAAAAAAAAATGAAAAAACCACGTGCAAATAATTAAAAAACAAATATCCATAAATTTACTATTTTTTTTTAAATGAAAAATTTTATAAATTTTTAAAATGAAAAACTAAATAAACAAAAAGATTAAATTTTTTTTTAAATTAAATTCAAATTTAATAAATAAATTTTAAATTTTAAAAAATAATTAATCTTAAATATTAAATTTAAAAACAAAATTAAAACAAAAAAAAACAAAACAAATTAAAACAAATTAAATTTAAAATAAAAAATTTGAATTAAAAAAATAGTAAATTTAAATTTTTTTAATTTAAAAAAAAAAAAAATTTTAAAAATCAAATTAAAAAAAAAAAAAGAATTTTTTTATCGTGGTGGCGCCACCAATAGGCCTCCCGCCTAGGTGGCGGTGGAGGTCGGCCACTTGGCGGGCGAGGAGGATGCATGCAGCCCCCCGCCACCCCAGCGGCTAGCCTCCGCCGCCAACTGGGTGAGAGGCCGATTCTGGCGGGAGGGCGATTCCAGGAATCGCCCTCCCGCAGCAGGAAGCCGATTCCAGGAATCACGCTCCCACACAGGTGGCAGCGGAGGTCGGTTGCTGGGCGGGCACGGGGCTGCATGCAGGGCCCCGCCTGCCCAGTGGCCAGCCTCCGCTGCCACCTGGGTTGGAGGCCGATAGGCGGCGCCACCATGATCAAAAAATTCTTTTTTTTTTTTTTTTTAAATTTTATTATTATTTTTTTTAATTTGATTTTTTTTTTTTTTTTTAAATTCAAAAAATTTAAACTTTTTTTTTTAATTTAATTTTTATATTTGAAATTTAATTTGTTTTTATTTTTTTTGTTTTTTGTTTTTATTTTTTATTTTTTCTAAATTTTGTTAATAATTTTTATTAAATTTTGTATTTTTCTTTTTTATTTAACTGATTTTTTTTATAAATTTTTTCATATATTTTTTTTATTATTAAATTTAATGTTAAGCTTTTTCATTTAATTTTTTAAAATTTAATAAATTTTGTATTTTTTTTAATTTATTTGAATTTAATATTTTTATTTTTATTTTATTATTATTATTTTAATTACATAAAAGTTTTATATTTTTTTTATTTCAATTAAAATTGTGTATTTAAAATTAGATTTTTTTTAATTAAAAATAATATTTTCAAATTAATTTGTTTTTTATTTTATTTTTTATTTAATATATTTTTTACAATTTTTCATTTTTAATTGATTTTTAAAGTTTTTTAACTTTTTATTTTAACAATGGTTTTTTTTTCTTTATATTTAAAATTTATTTGTTTATTCATTTATTTATTAAAATTTAATATTTTTCTTCTTCGAATTTAATTTGTTATTTTTATATTAATTTTTTTTTAATTTAATAAATTCTATAATATATTTTATTTAAGTTCATATATATATATATATATATATATATATATATATATATATATATATATATATATATATAATTTAAAGTTAATTTATTTTTTAAATTTTTTTTGTTTTTTTAATATATATATTTTTAAATTTAATATTTTTATTGTATTTTATTTTTCATTTTTTATTTTTAATTAATTTTTCATTTTTTTAATTTTAATTTAAATAATGTATTCTTTATTTTTTTTTTAAGTTTTAAATTTATTAAAATTTAATATATTTCTTTAAACTAAATTTTTTATTTGAATTTTTTTTTTTTTATTAATTTAATAAACATTTTTTTTTTTTTTAAATTCAATTTCTATATTTTATTTTTTATAATTTCTTTATTTTTTAACTTGTTTTTTTTTAATTTAATATTTTTATTTTCTTTTTATTTTTATTTTCTTATTTCTATATATTTTGAAATTTTAATCTTTAAATTTTTTTCTTTTTTTTATTTTTCTTAAATTTTAGGATTTTTTTAATGATTGAATTAAAACTTTTATTTTGTTTTTATTTTTATCTTTTTATTCCTATATATTTTTAAATTTTAAGCTTTAAAATGTTTTTATTTTTTAAATTTATTTTTTTCTTAAATTTTAGGTTTTTTTTAATGTTTGAATTTTAAAAATTAAAAAATGTTATTTCTATTTTTAAAAATGTCAAAAATATGCCACAATTTTTTTTTTGGTTATTCAAGCATTAACTGGTTTTGTTTTGAGGGTGTTTTTTCAATCATTTTTCAAGAAACAATTTTGTTTTTAGCATAATTTTATAAAATGTCGAAATTTGACCGTAAAAAAAAACCAGGTGCGTTCTGGAATACACTTTTTTTTTGTTTTTGGGGTGTTTTTTCATGTTTTTTGAATCTTTTTGGGCTAGAGTTCCCGTTTTGAGGTCAGGTTACATATTTCATCAGTAACATTGTTATGATCCTTTTTCGCAGTAGGAGGGATTTTTATTCATACTTGAGCAAATTATGAGCCTCCTTTCCCATTTATTCATCAATCTAAGTTTGAAGAGAAAAATTAATATTCCCATTAGCTAAAGCTAATTTAGGAATATTACAGGTTTTAGCTCTTTTTGGCAATCCTAGGTGTGGGAGATCTTTTTAACCCACCTAGTCTGATTTGTTTCATCTCTATTCTTAGATTTAGGTTGTATATTCAGTGATCTATAGGATCCAAGAGTTAATTTTATTATTTTATAGCACAAGTTGCTGGAACTACATTTTTAGTGCATGCTTGCTGAGCTGTCCTGATTTTGGGATATTACAATGTGGCCTAAGAATTTGGGCAGTTGAAAGTGTGTATCAAGCTGAATTTTCCCTGGAGGATGTCATTGTTTCTATAGCGTAATTATCTGTTAAAGAGTCCTAACCTAGTCATTTACTGACGAGTCTGTAGTGGAGTGCTCTTGACATGGTGGCATGATTTTCATCCACTGAATGGATTGAAATGTATGACCTTAAAAATAAATCTTCATGCAAGTGGATGGCTTTCTAGATCTTATGCCGTGATAGCAATTGATCTACCTACAAATTTAATAAACTAATGTAGAGAATCACATAACAGGATAGAGGCACGAAAAAATAATAAAACAGTAGTTGTGGAAGCAATACAACAATATTTATTATGAGGGGGAGATGAGAATTTTATAAAAAATGCAATCATTCTCCTGATTTTTTATTTTGTAATCACAAAAGATATTTTCATAAAATCAAATTCATTATTAGATCAGGAAAATTCATTGAGATGTTTCCTTCTTTCCTATATTTTTAGATGTTTCCCTCTTTTCTACTCTTAGATGTTTCCAAGGAAAGAGTACATTTCTTTCTGGCTTTCCCAATCAATCAGAGGCTTGTCATTTTTGTGTCCTTATTTTTTCCCACACTTCCCCGAGTCAAAGAAATACGCTTAGGGAAGACTTAGAAACTTTTGTAGGGTGCAATTCAAAACAAATAAGGCATCTAGTGCTTTTGGAGTGCACCCAACTCTAAAGGAGGGTGTAGGGCACACTTCTAAATAGAAAATTTTCTCCCATCAAGGCTTCAGAGTGCACTCATGCGTTCTTAGCCTTAATGGGCTCGTTTTAGAACCAAAAATTGTCTATGTCTAGATTATTGGTCAAGGGATTAACATGATGAGTTCAAGACCTAAAACCATGTGCGACATGCACTAAATCATCAATAAAACTTAGAAAAACTTAATCAAAATTAATATACATTAAAAAACCACTTTATGCACATTCCCCAAGTATAAATGATGAAGTGTGTGCAACTACGACCCGAAACACTAGTTTTTCAATGACAAAGGTGCTACGACCATCAAACATATATAGATATTTTATAGTCAATGTGATTGTTGGAAATATTGTCATTGATGGAAAAAGAGGCAAAGGAGTAGCAAGGAGCTTTAGTGTGATTATTGGAGGCAAAGAGGCAGCAAAAAAAAAAAGGCAGTTAAGGTAGCGAAAGGCAGCAAATGAAGCAAATTGGGTCAAGTTGTGAAAGGCAGCCAAGGTGGCGAATGCGACTAAGATGGCACCAAAGGCAACAAGGAAATAGAGACATGAAAGAGGCAGAGATAATAGAGGCCGAGAATGTAGCAAAGGCATCGAATGGAGTGAAGATAGAAAAGAGAAAGAGATAGCAGAGGCATCGAATGCAGCACAGGCAACGAACAGAGCAGAGACAACAAAGAGGCAGAGACAGTTGAAGGAAATCAAATTTTCTAGACATAATGAGGACCAAAGTTCCTACAAATAGCAGAAGCAGGAAGAGGCGAGAGGCGAGAGGAAGAGCCGAGAGAAGCAAGAGTCGATGTCACAGAGCGGGACAATGATAACAAATGAAAAATCAACTAAAGCCGACAATTCTTTGAAGAATTCCAAGGGAGGTGAACGAACGATCAAGATTATATTGCAAATGTAAAGGCGAGAGATGGATGGTGGAGATCGAATCGCATCAAGAGCGATGTCGCAAATCACCAAATTTAAGATAACCGTTGAGTGTTAAGGCGGTGCATGGTAAGTTAAAGCAGTTGTGATGCGAAGTGGAGAAGGGACACGTGGTGGCAAGGCCCAATATCCCAAATCACATGAAATAGAGTTAACCACTAAATTTAACAATTATAATTTGCGAACTACGAAGTATGGAAGATGACATGGAAATGACGTAAATATGACATGCCAGTGACGTAAATATGATGTGGTAATGACGTGGAAATGACATGGCAAGCTAACGTGGAAGATGACATGGCCCCGACCCCACGGATTGCAGGAATTTATGACGACATGGGAAGGTGATGTGGTGGTAGCATGGCAGGTTGATGTGGCATGATGACATGGACCTCGCTCACATACTCCACATCGCAGAACTTAAGCGATAGCAAGAAGGCGACTGCAGGTTAAGTTCCTGCTTTTGCGATGCAAAATGGCGGGACATGTGTCAACCTTGTGCAACATCACATCCCGCAAGATATAGGATTTAACTTCAAGACATTGCAAATAATGTTATTTTGGTCTGATGCAGTAAGGTTCAAGTAATGCGATGTGATGAAGGGAGTCCACATGGCAGCACCACGTATGACCGTAGATTGTAGATCCCATGGTTTTATGGAATATCGCTATTTATAAATTGCAAAACCTGAGGGAAAATTTTTGCGATGAGTTGTGATTGGTTCAAAGTAATGTGGGACCCTATAAGCCTTGCTTCGTGTATATACACGTTGCTTTATTGTTAAATGAATGTATTATATATATATATGTGTTGTTTGATCATAAAAAATATTTATGTTGATAAAGCTCAGATTTGTAATCCGCCATGTGTATAAAGGGAGTGTATAAAATGTTGAAATTTGACCTTCAAAAAAAACCAAGTGCGTTCTGGAATACACCTTTTTTTGTTTTTGGGGTGTTTTTTCATGTTTTTTGAATCTTTTTGGGCTAGAGTTCCTGTTTTGAGGTTAGGTTACATATTTCATCGGTAACATTGTTATGATCCTTTTTCACAGTAGGAGGGATTTTTATTCATACTTGAGCAAATTATGAGCCTCCTTTCCCATTTATTCATCAATCTAACTTTGAAGATAAAAATTAATATTCCCATTAGCTAAAGCTAATTTAGGAATATTACAGGTTTTAGCTCTTTTTGGCAATCCTAGGTGTGGGAGATCTATTTAACCCACCTAGTCTAATTTGTTTCATCTCTATTCTTAGATTTAGGTTGTATATTCACTGATCTATAGGATCCATGAGTTAATTTTGTTATTTTATAGCACAAGTTGTTGGAACTGCGTTTTTAGTGCATGCTTGCTGAGCTGTCCCGATTTTGGGATATTACAATGTGGCCTGAGAATTGGGGCAGTTGAAAGTGTGTATCAAGCTGAATTTTCCCTGGAGGATGTCATTGTTTCTATAGCGTAATTATCTGTTAAAGAGTCCTAACCTAGTCATTTACTGACGAGTATGTAGTGGAGTGCTCTTGACACGGTGGCATGATTTTCGTCCACCGACTGGATCGAAATGTATGACCTTAAAAATAAATCTTCATGCAAGTGGATGGATTCCAAGATCTTATGCTCTGATAGCAATTAATCTACCTAAAAATTTAATAAACTAATGTATAGAATCACATAACAGGATAGAGGCACGAAAAAACAATAAAACAGTAGTTGTGGAAGCAATACAACAATATTTATTATGAGGGGGAGATGAGAATTTTATAAACAATGCAATCATTCTCCTGATTTTTTATTTTGTAATTACAAAAGATATTTTCATAAAATCAAATTCATTATTAGATCAAGAAAATTCATTGAGATGTTTCCTTCTTTCCTATATTTTTAGATGTTTCCCTCTTTTCTACTCTTAGATGTTTCCAAGGAAAGAGTACATTTTTTTCTGAGTTTCCTAATCAATGAGAGGCTTGTGATTTTTGTGTCCTTATTTTTTCCCACACTTCCCCGAGTCAAAGAAATACGCTTAGGGAAGACTTAGAAACTTTTGTAGGGTGCAATTCAAAACAAATAAGGCATATGGTGCTTTTGGAGTGCACCCAACTCTAAAGGAGGGTGTAGGGCACACTTCTAAATAGAAAAGTTTCTCCCATCAAGGCTTTAGAGTGCACTCATGTGTTCTTAGCCTTAATGGGCTCGTTTTAGAACAAAAAATTGTCTGTGTCTAGATTATTGGTCAAGGGATTAACATGATGAGTTCAAGACCTAAAACCATGTGCAACATGTACTAAATCATCAATAAAACTTAGAAAAAATTAATCAAAATTAATATACATAAAAAAACCACTTTATGCACATTCCCCAAGTATAAATGATGAAGTGTGTGCAACTACGACGCGAAACACTAGTTTTTCAATGAAAAAGGTGCTACGACCATCAAACATATATACAGATTTTATAATCAATGTGATTGTTGGAAATATTGTCATTGATGGAAAAAGAGGCAAAGGAGTAGCATGGAGCTTTAGTGTGATTATTGGAGGCAAAGAAGCAGCAAAAGAACAAAGGCAGTTAAGGTAGCGAAAGGCAGCAAATGAAGCAAATGGGGTCAAGTTGTGAAAGGCAGCCAAGGTAGCGAATGTAGCTAAGATGGCACCAAAGGCAACAAGGAAATAGAGACATCAAAGAGGCAGAGATAATAGAGGCCGAGAATGTAGCAGAGGCAGCGAATGGAGCGGAGATAGCAAAGAGAAGGAGATAGCAGAGGCATCGAATGCAGCACAGGCAATGAATGGAGCAAAGACAACAAAGAGGCAGAGACAGTTGAAGGAAATCAAATTTTCTAGACATAATGAGGACCAGAGTTCCTACAAATAGCAGAAGCAGGAAGAGGCGAGAGGCGAGAGGAAGAGCCGAGAGAAGCATGAGTCGATGTCACAGAGCGGGACAATGATAACAAATGAAAAATCAACTAAAGCCGACAATTCTTTGAAGAATTCCAAGGGAGGTGAATGAATGATCAAGATTATATTGCAAATGTAAAGGCGAGAGATGGACGGTGGAGATCGAATCGCATCAAGAGCGATGTCGCGAATCGCCAAATTTAAGATAACCGTTGAGTGTTAAGGTGGTGCATGGTAAGTTAAAGCAGTTGTGATGCGAAGTGGAGAAGGGACACGTGGTTGCAAGGCCCAATATAACAAATCACATGAAATAGAGTCAACCACTAAATTAAAAAATTATAATTTGCGAACTATGAAGTACGGAAGATGACATGGAAATGACGTAAATATGACATGCCAGTGATGTAAATATGACGTGGTAATGACGTGGAAATGACATGGCAGTGACATGGAAAGCTAACGTGGAAGATGACATGGCCCCGACCCCACGGATTGCAGGAATTTATGACGACATGGGAAGGTGATGTGGTGGTAGCATGGCAGGTTGATGTGGCATGATGACATGGACCTCGCTCACATACTCCACATCGCAGAACTTAAGCGATAGCAAGAAGGCGACTGCAGGTTAAGTTCCTATTTTTACGATGCAAAATGGCGGGACATGTGTCAACCTTGTGCAACATCACATCCCACAAGATATAGGATTTAACTTCAAGACATTGCAAATAATGTTATTTTGGTCTGATGCAGTAAGGTTCAAGTAATGCGATGTGATGAAGGGAGTCCACATGGCAGCACCACGTATGACCGTAGATTGTAGATCCCATGGTTTTATGGAATATCGCTATTTATAAATTGCAAAACCTGAGGGAAAAGTTTTGCGATGAATTGTGATTGGTTCAAAGTAACGTGGGACCATATAAGCCTTGCTCCATGTATATATGCATTGCTTTATTGTTAAATGAATGTATTTTATATATATGTTTTGTTTGATCATAAAGAATATTTATGTTGATAAAGCTTAGATTTGTAATCCGCCATGTGTATAAAGGGAGTGTTATGTGGGCCATAACCCACAGGTCACAAAGGAATGGCATGAATGCATAAAAAAGGAACATGAACTCATGCATAACAATGTTGCAACAGTAAGGCAGATGAAAAGGTTGAACGTGGAAGAAAAGCCACATGTAACAGAAGAAACATGGCACTTATGCAGTAAAGCTGGAATAAAACGACAGAAATAGAAAAGATAGAAGGACGACAAGAAAAAGGGGCCAAATGAACAAAAAATCAAAGAAACTGATGGGTAGAGTAAATAATTGATTGTAACTGAAAATTTATTATTATTTTTATATTTTTTGTGATGCAAAGGCAAGTCTCCTGTAGGCAAACCAAAACTCCAATTTAATACTGAAATGAGTACATAGTCTTGTGACACCCTGAATGTGTTGAGCGATAAAATGAGAAGGTGGAATGAAAAGAGTCATACCTATTCATTTCATATTCCCATATGGAATGAAAATAGCTATGAGTGGATCTCCATAAATCATGTTATTGTCATATGCATAAAGAGGTTAGAGAGTGGAAGAAGAAGAAGGAGCAGATAGAGAAGCTGTGAAGAACCAACGATGATTTAAAGCAGATATAAGGGCCAGAAGGACAACAATGAACATGGAGAAAAACAAAGCTAATGTCTAAGTAAATCAGCATATGATTTATTGTAGAGTGAGGAAGTTGGTGCTTCCATATCAAGTTGTAGCTTGATAGATGTCCAGTTGTAGCTGGTTGAGGTAGGAGCCTCCTGTGGGTTGTAGCCTACATAAAATACATGGTAGTTAGTGCTTTTTTTTGAAGCTGTAGCTTGATATATGTCCAGTTGTAGCTAGTTGAGGTAGGAGCCTCATGTGGGTTGTGTCCTCAAAAAAATACATGGGAGTTGGTTCTTCCGTTCCAACTTGTAGCTTGATAGATGTTGATTTGTACCAGGATGAGGTGGAGCCTCCTATGGGTTGTAGCTTGCAGAAAATAGATGGGACTTGGAGCTTCCTTTCAAGTTTTAGCTTGAAAAATTGAGGTAGTAGCCTCCTGTAGGTTTTAGCCTACTGAAAATTAGTGGTGAGAGGGATTTGGAGCTTGCATTTGCATCAAAACAATAATAAGATGTGGTTTTCTCCCTTATGGGTTTCCACTTATATCTATTGTATATGTGCATGATGATTATGTGTTGATATTTTGTATTTAATCTCCTTAATACCTTCTTCTCACTTATTAATATTTTTTTTCCATTACACATTAAGTTGATCATGAAAAGGTGTAAATAAGTGTAAAAGAAAGTTTTACAATATCATGAATGCTTTAAACTGATTCACCCCCACTCTTAGTTTCACTAAGGGATCAACAATTACTATCAGAGCCAGATCCTTCTATAGCAGTTTAACAAATAGAAGGAGATCGTAGGTCCCCAAGATGGCTAGTATAGAAGGATGCTCAAAAAATAAATCCCCTTTTTTTATTGGCACAAATATGCCTTCTGGAAAGTAAGAATGAGGACGTACATAATGCCTCTAGGAATAGAAGTTTGTGCTGTTGTGGAATTAGGATATGCCCCAAAGTATTCTGACAGAGAGAAAGAAGCCAAAAAAAAATTTATAGCTAATGCAAAAGCCATGAATGCACTCTTAGTTGGTCTGTGTGAGGCATAATTTATCAAAGTAATGCACAACAAGGCTGCCAAAGAAATATGGGATATATTAGAAAGAATTTGTGAGGGTGATAAAAAGGTGAAGATGGCTAAGCTGCAAACCTATAGAGCTCAATTTGAAAATGTAAAAATCAATGAAGATGAAGATATATCCAGTTTCTTCTTAAAGGTTGCAGAAATTATGAATAACATGAAACTTCTAGGAGAACCAATTAAGGAATGTGTAATTTCGAAAAATATATTGATATCTTTACCATCTAGGTTTAACCCTAAGGTTTCAACCATAGAAGAAATAGCCAATTGGGAAACCTTAACCATGAACCAATTTCTTGGAAACTTAACAGGTTATGAGATAAGACTTCCACAGGGGAAGTCAAATGTGAGGGACGAAGCCTTTAAGGTAGACAAGTGCATGAAATATAAGGAAGATACATTTTCATGCTGAGATGAAGAAGAGGCCTAATTTTTTAGAAGATTGGATAAAGGCACAGGTAAATACAAAGGTAAAATTCCATTTAAGTTCTTAATTATGGAAGAGTGGGGCACTATGCATCTAAATTTCCTCATAAGAAAACATAGAAACAACCACAAGAGATAGAGAAAACATAATAAATAAATGGAAGAAAGGGAGGAGATTCAATAGAAAATCAATTTATGCTTAGAAAGATAGTAGTGCATCTGAAATATCAGATGAATCCTCCAATGAATAAGGAACCTTTGAATTTGTGTCGATGGCCAAGGAAGAGCTTCAGGTTTATACTTAGCAAGATAACAGTGCATCTGAAATCTCAAATGAATCCTCAAATGAAGAAGGAACCTATGAATTTATGTTGATGGCCAAGGAAGAGCATGAAGGATTTCTTCTGGAAGATGAGGAAGAAGTTGAGGTAGATATTGAGAGGGAGCTAAGGAGTGACCTGGAGGAAATAGAAAGACTTAGACTCAAGTGCAGAAAACAAAAAAACATTCTCCATAAATATGTAAAGGAGGAACCTAATTTGGAAAACCTCATTCAGTTGAAAGTAGAACTTAAAGAAGCTAGGAAGGTGGAAGACATTTTTCTTAAGAAAATTAAAGATAAACATAAAGAACAAGAGAAATTGGAAGAAGAAGTATTATTCTTGAGAAAGAAACTAGAAAGTTCCCAAAGGGAGTTATCTATGAACACTCCACGAATGAAAAGATCTTAACAGTTGGACAAAATACTAAATTCTCAAAGATCTCCTCTCATAAAGACTAGCTTAGGATATGAAGGAGAAACAAGTATGTCCAAGGTAGAAAATAACAGGAATATCACTTTTGTAAAAGTTTTAAAGTATAATGAAGCAGCTCAAAAGATTCCCACAGAAGTAGAAGCCAGCAAGAATATGATTTCCAATTAAGCAAACAGAAACAAGCAGCAAACTCAAATGACAAAGAATGAAATGAATAAACAGTCAACTAAAAAAGGCTCATACACTCCTGAATATGAATTGAATAAATTTGGAAGTTGTCAAAGGGGGTTCTTTCCTCCTATGAGAAGTATCACTTATTTTGTCTACTACAAACCTGGACATATTGCAACATACTGTAAGATAAATAAAATCCAATCCAACCAACTAAATATGCAGCTAATGAAAGGACTACCTCAAGGAAACAAATGGAGAAGACAATTTATCGCCACGTACACAAATCACTTCCATGGCTACTGTTTTTCATTCAACAAATTTGGACATAAATCTGTTGAATGTAAATTGTGTTCAAAAGGGAGCATAAAATATTATACATCAGCTCAAACGTACCTTGGTAAAATAAGATGTTATGTATGCCTTAGGCTTGGTCATAAAGAAAAAGACTATAAACTACCATATACATTAAAGGACTCTAGACAGATGATGGAATCCAATCAAATCAAAAAATACTATGTGTCAAAAAGAAGTGCACACATTATGAAGAACCCCAATAGAGTATGGAAGGAAAAGAGAAAGGGGGAGCATGTTACCTCAATAACATAATAAATCCATCATAGTCTCAGGCAGAGCTACTTTAGGAGGCAACACAAATATCTAGCCAGTAATAGATAAAAATAAACATCCTAGGGGGAGCGAATTTCATAAATAGTCCCCCTGAAAATATTCTAAGAAGATCTCCTTGGAATAAGAACAACTAAAATTTCATTAAGGGAAAAAATAATTCCTCTAACAGAGAACTATAGAGGAAGAAGAATACCTGAAGAGTTCAATAACCAGTAGGTTGATATAAGGAGAGAAGGTAGGAAGCAGCCATGGTGGTAGAGGGAACATCAGCCATGAACACGTAAGTTAAGAAGGCATCAACATACTAAGTGATGAATAGTTAAAATAAAAAAAATTATGCTTTGAGCTATAGAACTGGAAATATCCATAGAGGATGATCACACTATGAATCATACTACAATAGTTAACAATGAATCAAATCTAATAGGATGAGTAAGATAAATGCTTATCATCATTATATCATTCCATATTTCATCAATAGAAGGTTCCCTTGAGAGGAAAGCAGTTAAATGAGTGATAGAAATATGAGTGGTATGCCATTTTATATTCTTAGTAAAGAATTGAAGATGTCTTCCCGAAGATAATTATGTTATAGCAGTTGAATTGTATATCGAGCAGCAATGATTCTGGAGTAGTCCTAGAAAGAAATATGCAGTGACATTGTTTTAAATCGGAATGATAGAATAAGAAAAAGGTTAATGATTCCAAGATCAGATTTAGTATATTGATGATTGTTGTTGAGAACAGTGGATATCTCAATAGTAGAAACTATGAAGGTTTTCTTAACTATGGTTGCATGTGTGAGCTGAAGTGAAATTAGCACTTGGTTTATCAAACTAGTATCAATTGGTATTTGGAACAAGCAGCCTGCCTATCAGCAGAATACCAGGTGTCATTAGTGGATCCGTGGTATGGTACAGGTCCTGAGAATTCGAGTATTATGTCAGAAGTACATCAAGGCACTATACCAAGCATTATCTGCATTATGAAAGCATGAAAAGGTCAATAACAGTACTAAAGGATCATTATTTTGTTTACACTTGAAGTATTACATTGATCATTGAAGCAATATCTATTTCTAGATATAACTGCATGCCTTCCTCTAGTCAGTACAGAAATATCATCAAGGCATTTGTCTTAAGATCATTCATAAAAATGTGTGAATTCTGTTTGCTGAGATTTCAATTAAACAAGTTGAAGATTTTTTTGCTAAAAATAATCATGATAGAATAGCTAAAGTATCTAAAGTATGAAGAACCGGTTGTGTTAATATTACATTTGAAGTTCAAGAGTCTATTATTGATTCATCTAAAGCCTACTTCAGCAGAAAGGATTTTATAGTATTTCACCATTAAAGAGAGGTTGACCATTGACATACATACCCCCTTGTGTCATAAATAAATTTGGATAGTTGATAAGTGAGACTGACCAATAGATTGAATGTATCTAGCGTCAAGGCACTAGTACATTTGGCAGAAATTATGACACTTGGTTCCGACACTTTTGACGAAATGTCGGAAATTTCCCCAAATTTTTTCAACTTTTTGAAATCCTGCCCGAAACCATTGATATACCGACGTTTAGAGACAAGTGTCACAATACCAACACTTAGACAAAGTGTCACAATTGCGACGTTTCGAGGAATCCATCGGAATTGCGACTGTTTCGGCAATAGCATCGAAATTGCGATGACATAGAGGAAAGTGTCGCTATTGCGACGTTTGAGGAAATCGTCACTATTATGAAAGTTCAGGTAAAGGTGTTTCTATTGCGACAGTTGTGGCATAATCGAAGAATCGAAGTAGGAGGCCATTTGAATCGAAGATCTGGCCAGACCAGAAGTTGTAAGTAATTTCAAGTATATGTCATAGAATAATTGTTTCAGTACTTCTCGTGCACTTTGTTGATTTAGTTCTATGTAAGAATGCCTTGAGTCTCCGTGAACTGAGTATGAGGGATACTCTGTGATTGTTTTAAGGTCTGTCTATATATTCAGTGATAAGAGCATATGAGGAACGCATGAATAGTTCTGTGATAAGAGTTAATAGGGAACCTATGTATGTATCTAAGAAATGGTTGATTGAATAGTTGCGTCGAATCATAAATTTGGGAGTAAACCATATGTTCCAGGTGTATGTGTAGGCATTGAATAATTGAGGTGAGTCTCATTGAAATTGAGGCCTCTGTGTAAGGCGATGACAGTGAATTGAACTTAGGGGTTCGTTGCCTGAAGAAGGACTTGGTTCCTTTTGAATTCCCCTAGATTATATAGATCCTCTGTTAATTTGAATGCATGGTGCACATAGATTAGCATCTGTGTCGGGATTGGTATACCCGATTCACAAAATCGACATAAATGCTTCCAAGCCACAATGCAGTAATTAGTGGAGAATATGATTCTGTGTGAAGGGTTGATAAAACCTGTACAAAATGTTGAAGGTAGAACATAATAAGGCATTGAATGGAATAGGCAGAACCATGAAGAAGAAGGAGGTGGAATCGGGAGCACCATTAGTGAAGGTGGTTTTGAGGAATGAAACCGTAGTATTCGCATTGTTGAAAGGTGGTTAGTTGTTTTCAAAAAAAAAATATGATACGCTCTTGAGACTAACATGTATCCCTGAGCAGATTTGTAAAACCACGAGTTTCACATTTTTTTTTAGCATTAACGCTTGGCACCAAAGATTTTCAGAAACTTCATTATCGCCATCGGATAGAGGTTTGGGGTGCGACATAACATGGATCATTGGATCCATTAGATGGTTAACTAAGGTATGGCCAAGCAGTTTTTCGCCATTTAAACGTTTATTTGATAAGTTTGATGTGTGGGGCCATGAGTGCAATGTGTATTAAAATATCGCGCTGGTTTAATGTTATGAGTTGAATTTTAGCATTTATAAAAAGGGGCTAAACCATAGTCAAAGTGGTTAAGGTGAAAACACCATAGCCAGCGTGCGTTATTTAAAAGAGTTAAGGATCGAAATTAAAAGAGGCTCTGAATATAAGAGCTTTCGAAGTGAGATATGATAGAAGCACTTCATTAAAAGGACTAAGGGTACATATATGGTATTTGATGTGAATAACAAGTTCTGGGTGGAGAATCAAGGTAAAGAACGAAACCTTTGATAAAGAACTGTTTCCTAAGGATGAGTTGAGTTTAATGTAATAAGCCAAGGGTGGATTGTATGGTTTCAATAAAGGAGCATATTATATACATGAAGGGGTTTTATAACGTTTGAAGAAAAGGTAAGAGAGAGTTGGAATTTGACCATTGGTGAAAAAATAAAAGCTCAGTTTGTATATTTAGGTGTATGGCCTTATAAATTATGGTTAGTGAAATTGAAAGAAGTGTCCGCAAGCTAATGGTTGAAATTGTAAATCTGGGCGTTGATTTGAATGATAAAGAGAAGATGCATTTCTATATGCACATAGGTAGAGGGAGAGTATTAATTTAATATCTCAAATCTCCAATTTGAGATATTAAAACATTCAGACAGAGTTTATTTAATTTTCCAGTTCAAGTAATCAGAACTGTGTGAGTCTTCCCAAATTGTGAATTGCTTGGGCATGAAAAAATTGAAGGCACTTTACACACAGATTGAGATTGAAATTTTGAGTAAACAGGGACTATGGGTTTTACCCAGTTATCATTGTTCCTTCGAGCGGCCGGGGGCACTATGTCGTGGCTTGTGACGATCGTGTCATCTTAACCCATAACCCCTTAAACACTAATTCCTTACCCTAACCCATTTAACCCCTAAACCATTAACCTCTAAGACCTTAACCCCTAACCGCTAACCCACTTAACCCCCTAAAGCCTAAACCTATAAACCCTTAACCCCTAACCCCTTAAACCCTAAACCATTAAACCCTTAACCCCTAAACCTATAAACCCTTAACCCTTAAAACCTAACCCCACTAGCCCCTAACTTCTAACCCCTAAAATCCTTAACTGATAAATCCCCTAACCCCCTAAACCCCTAATCCATTTAACCCCCTAAACCCTAAACCTATAACCCCTTAACCCCTAACTCATTTAACCCCCTAAAGCATAAACCTCTAAACCCCTAACCCATTTAACCCCCTAAACCCTAAACCTATAACCCCTTAATCCCTAACCCATTTAACCCCCTAAACCTATAACGCCTCAACCCCTAACCCATTTAACCCCCTAAACCCTAAACCTCTAAATACCTAACCCCTAACCCCAAATCCCTAGCTAAGCCCTCCAAATTCGAATTAGCTTTGAAGAAGTAATTTTTTTCTTACTTCTGTCTAATTCACTATATAATCAGATCATGAATGTGAGAAGGCTTATGGTTGTAAGCATGGTTGTGGTATGTAGATGTTCAGACGAAAACTACAAGTTGTAGCCCTTGATATGCTAGGGGCTGGTTACCTTGATATTAACGGTGGTGCATTCATACTCCTTCTGAATAACAAATAAAGGGTTAAGGAAATTGACCAATATGTTGTCAAGTTTTATCTTATCCATCTCTGGCGCAAGCTTCTTTTCGGCTAACTCCACTGTTTTTGATCTCAATTTTTCCAATTGCTTCCTTCTCTCATATGATACCTGAGCCTTTTCCTTTCTCTTCCCTTCTAATTCTATAATAATGTCATAGTGATGCAAGCCAACTTCTATGGAAAGCCTTCCTAGCACTCAATACTAGGTTATGAGGGTATCATGTGTTTGTGGGTAATGCCATTATTACCATGTGATTGTAGACTAATTAGTAAATTTTAGGAAAAACTTGCAAAATTTCTAATGATGATAATTGATGGTAACTCATGTGATTATGACCAGCTTGGAATAAAGAGATGAACACAGAAAAAGTGCTAGCTAAATACTTCAGGTGGTTGAGTGGAAGTGTCACAACAAGTGTAAAAAATCAATAAGAAGAGGCTGCTTATTTTAGAACATATGGAAGATGTTGGAATATTCATAACTTGGTACTCTAACGGTATCCCTTGAATGAAAAAATCTATGGAAAATGGTTGTGGAATCATAGAATTATCTCCATACATGAACATTATGAAAATTACTATAAGGTCTATTAAAGGATGATCCATATAACGAAGAAAATATTGGCAATCAACTAATGAAGTTGAATAATTATGGTAATAATGAAAGTAATTTTTAAGAAACCTATAAAGTATGATGAAAGTAATTATTTTACCTAAAAATATTATATTTATTAATATTTTTTATTACTTATAAATAATAATTACAATGAAAAATTACAATGAATATTATAAGTAATGATTTTTACATCCAAAAATATTGATAAATTGTTTTTAAATAAAATAAAATAAGTTTATTTTGTAAAATATTACAGCATTTACAATAAATATATAAAATAATTTAAATAAAAAAAATTATTCACTAATGTTTGAGTGGGAAATTGTCATATGATTTCATGTCATAGTTTCAATTTTTTCCCGCTCAGCTTTTTAGACCTATTCAAATTTTCTTAATCGACCTATTCAATTTTTTTTCCCGCTCAGCTTGTTCGACCTTTATGCCTTCTTTCCGATTCTTCCCTATGATTCCATTCTGCCCTATTCAATTTTTTTTTCTCGCTCAGCTAGCTTCTTCTCTTTTTGTTTTTCTCCATTGAATTCAAAGCTCCAGTGGGTTTCATGGGCTTCGAACCTGGGGCCAAACAACGTTTCCGTGACAACATGGGAGTTGACTATTCTTTTATTGATGGGGATTTCTTTGATTTTTTTCTGTATCAAACTTAAAGCAGCAGTGGGTCAACAAGCTTCAAACTTGGGCATCCTGCATTTTTATGTCTGCAAATATGGCAATGCAAGCAACATTTACAGTTGTTTAGATAAGAAGTTGTATGTTCGACCTTTTTGTCATGAACTCTGAGCATGGAAAATAGCCTCTATTTGGAGCTCTCAGAATCGAATCGAAGAGAAGTCAATGTTAATAATCGAAGAGAAGTCGATGTTCAAACAGCCTCTGTTCGGATAGATTTGGTAGATCGGTCTAACAAACCTTTTGATGGATTGTCATTATCCATTAATTAAAGTGCTTGGAAGGCTTGTTAGAAGAAAATTACAGGTTACTCGTAAGTGAATGTATGAATTTCTTAGTATATTGTTTATTTTTTCATTAAAAAAAACAGGGTATAGCACATGGGGTTTACAAATTTCAATCACAAAAGCCAATAAAAACACCTGACCACGACAAAGATCTTGGCATAAATATTGCTGAGGAAAAATGAATGTTCCCTAGTCGTTTGCAGTAAACGAGGAACATCACGGATTGAAGTTTTCTTGGATCTATCTCCTCGTGTAAGTGTTTCAATCATTTCAAACTTTGTCTTCTATTTAAAATGAATATTTCAAATTTGTTTATTCCAAGTATGATACATCTATATGGTGTATATTTTCCTCATTCAATTAGTACATAATGAAGAGTGATGGATCTGCACATTTTCTCATGTTTTTTTTACTGGCAGAATGATAGATCTTTACACTTCTCAAGTTTTTTTACCCACAGTCCCACTTTCCTGTGCTGTAACTTTCATCCACCTTGGTCCTAATCAATTTTTTTTTCTTTCAATTTCATTCATCAAATTTATTAAATTTGATTAATGAAATTCCTTTGACAGCTGCATATAGACCAATACCAAAGACATTCTGTACATAACCCCCAGACAATAAGACCTTTGATAATTTAAATAAAACACCCGAGCACGCCGAGACTATATCTCTCTTTATTACAAACCGTGGTCTTTTTACAAAGCACTTTTACTTATAATTGCAACCTTCCTTGTACATTGTATCAAAAGGTAAATAATCCGACTTCAACCCTTTTTAAATAACACTCTAAGGTTAACCAAGATATAGTGAAATACATCAACTTTCTGCCTCAAACCACAGGTCCGCGCCTTTTATTTGATTTGTTAAAAATCTCGACCATAGACTTATAATACTAACCTAAATACATTAAAGGTCATTAATTTCCGACCTTAGCACTTAACGTTATATAATGGTTCGACCCTTTTTCACAAACTCCCACCTCAGCTTATAATAAAACCTTAATACAATGCACCAATCTACAGGCTTGTATTATTAACCTGATTTCACTATCAACACAAAAATTTTAATATATATTTCGCCCATGGGCCCCACACCTCAACAGGTAAATGAACATCTTTCAACATAAAACAACCGGCCATACCTTAACTTATCTCCCGTGCAATTTATTGCGCGACCATCGTTTGATCTACCGGCCCCCTGATCGGACGAACCAAGTTGATATCGCATTTTCTCCCAGGCTGAAGATTATCGTTCTAAAAAAATGAAATGAGGGTGGTAATTTCCCTTTGATGTGGCGCAAATGTGTTGGATCAAGTTTTTTTGAAGTGGTTTCGTCCTGGGCCAGAAGAGACACGACAAAGGTGGTATCGGTTTCACAAACCCACTCCTGGTATTTGCTCAATACTTAACTCAGTTTATCACTACAGTTTGACATCTTTCTTGTCTTATTTCTACGCGTTAACTCTGGGGTTAATTCCTAATATAGTTTCTCCACTAATAACAGACAGTGTTATTTCCCCCAACGGACAGAGATAACGCTCTCGACAAAGCTTCACAATTCTCTGGAAACTAGAGTGTGACAATGGTTCATTCCTCTAACAGGGTCCTCTTCAACCTCTCTCAGATTCAATACATTCAATTAATTCAATTCAGGTGTCTATAGCATAAATTCAAAACCACACTCTGTTCATGCAACGAAATTCTCTTTGCCTTATACAGGGAGTCCTTATAAAGGTTTTTCCCCTTGTTCATTTGTCCATCGACAACCCAACCGCACAGGACTTTAATTCATAGGGTTGCATTCATTCAATAAACACCAGATCACCGATATGAATGCCAACCTATTCCATGACATACAGGGCACAATTAAACCCCAATTACAAAGGGTCCTTCTTAAAAAACTGGAACAACTAACTCATCCTATCACAATTAGTTCAAGCGGTCAATATTAGAAAATTTCAACCAGTTAATGACACAGAGTTTCGCATTTACCATAGAAACTCAGAGCGCACTTGGAAAATTAGTCATCCATACATTTTTTCAAGTAGCCACGTAGGAGGAGCGTTGAAGATTAATATCACAACTTTGGGACCTCTTTTTCTTCCCGTTAGTGAGAAATTACTTTTCTTTGCCAGCGTTGTTGGGAGAAAGGTCTTCAATATGAATATAAAACCCTATATTCTATATTTTAAGCTTGAATTTGATCATTTTTGTATTCATGTTGGAGGAAGAGCAGTGATCTATAAGTATTAGAAGAAATTTCATCTCAAGCCAATACATGTATAGGCTTCGAGGATGACTCTACATCTCTTTGGAAACACATCTTGAAGCTAAATTTTTTATGTATGTATGTGTTACACAGTAATTTGTCACCGTCCCTACCATTCCCTGTCCCACACAATGGAGGACCCATTTTGTGACCTGTGAACATTGTCACGCCTTGAAAACATCATCAATGCATTCCTCTAAGCATGAGCTTCATTTTCCCTAAAGACATCTCCTTGCAAAAATCATGAAAAACATCCCTTTTTGCATTGGCGCGGGTAAGAACGGATTCCCGGCACTAGCGCCGCCCGATGGGGAAAATCACACTTAAAAGAGGCCACGCCAAGCGGCACTGCGTCCCGGGCGTGAGTCGCGCCCGGCCAATTTAAGGAGTGTTTTTTAAATAAAGATGGCGAAAGTTGTGTTTCAACAAACTCAGAAACCATTGCCTATCTTGAGTTGGGAGGTTTGGCTGCGAGAGTTCTATGGAAGGGAAGTGGTTTTGCCACCTCCCATGGAACCTTCCTTGTTAATAGGGCCAATCCCACAATAATAGGGATCCCAACTCCCTCCTTCTCCATCTATAAAAGCCTGCTCAATTCCATGGCAAGCTAGTCTTAAAGTGCCTAAGCTTTGAATCTCCAAATTCCCAAGAGCCTTTGTGTTGTAAGAGCCCTCTTTCTTCCCTTAAGGCCGACTCAAGTAAGGAGACTATTGTCGAGAGACTCAGGAGAGGTTTTCCCTTTCCCTGGCGAGCTTTGTGAGACGTGAACGACTGGAGACCCATCCGAAGGAGACCACGACGTCATAACTTTGGTTGTAATATCTTTCGATTGATATTTAATGAATGATTACGATTATGGTTCCACTCTGTTTTCAATGATGTTAATATGAGTAATATCCTTTCTAACTGATATTGAGTTACGTATGCCAGATTGTATTCTTGTATCTGTTTGTTTCTTGCATGTGCAGGTGTCCACCCATGGATATCGTGGAGGATCGTGATCTGCCGAGGCTAAGGAACGGGAACGCTCTTTTCTTCAGATCATAGCATTGGATTCCAGGTAGGCTTCCATCTTTAGTCTTTTCATTTGTAACTAGGAACTTGCGTCGTAACATTTTTGATTGTTGCTAGACCCCTGCTGGGCTAGTAGGGATCGCCTCTGTCCGCAGAGGGGATTTACCTCCTCAACAATATGCAAAAAGGAAATTAGATTTGGTGGATTGCATTTGGAAGTGGATTCAAGTGAAAAAAATGTTGTTTGGAAAGCACTTTGAACACTGAAATCACCGACTGATAGTCCTTGGGCTGATTGCATTGATTTTTATACAATGAGAAACCAACGAAATGAGCTGAAACTCTAATACATCCATTTTAACCTCAGATCTGTGTGTATCTCCTAGATATGTATGCACTTTCGAGTTCTGCAATATTGGTATTTTTGATTGGTCCCCATTTTAAGGTATCTCACATGGTTTAGCTTTGAAATCCATTTGATCCACTTCTTCTCCATCCATAATTTATATAAAAGACCCTATAGGCATCTCGACAGCCTCATTCAAGAGGGCATAAAACTTCATGTTTAATTCTTTGAGCACATGTGTGAAAGAGGTCCATTGAAAGGACTGAAGAGGTTCTCTAATATGCTAAAGCAAGGGTTGAAGGAAGATATTCTCAACATCCACCTTATTGTTTTAACCGATTCGACTATGAAGTTAGAATCTCCCATAACTTACAATTTCTCAAAATATTTTTGTGATGTAACAAAAACAAAGTACACATAGCAATCCCTAGATGTGGGTGTTAATGTCTGATTATACAGCGCTTGGCCTATGGGAAGGCGTGTGGCAAGGCTACATGGCCACCCATAGACCTCACTTATGGAACCCCTCTGCATTAAAACCTTCAGGTCGTCACCTTGCGCGGTGTTTATGTCATTGCGAATGTCGAGGCCCTCATCGTTACAAAATGCCGCACTCTAGCTCTCCTCCTCGACACTTCGTCTCTGCACCTGGTTCACCTGTGACGCTTCAGCTCCTCCTAGTTTTTTCTATGTCGCCACTGCTCTCACCTCTGTGAACTGGTTGCTCCCCTGAGGCGTTGGAGCCCAGCTCTCGCACATCTTATGGGTGGAGGTGCAACCTGGGTAGCTGTATTAAATTTCTCCCCGGCTTCCATTACTCTCAGATCCTCTTCTGTCCACTGAGATTATCTTCCTCTTTTGATCTCAATTCTCCCTCTGCTTCTCTGCTCGCCTTAGCAACATATATTCGCTCCTCTACTCTGAACACCCTTCATCCACTGAGTGTTAACATGCCTCGGCTCAGGAATTGTATGCGATGCCGAAGAGGAAATTCCATAGCTCGCTCCTCTCACCCTCACCGTTCATCAACGTCCAGCTCCTCTTCGTCATCTCTCAAGCATTTATGGGGTCAATACTCCGACACCTGCAGTGGGCATGGTCGTCTTTCCACCTCCTCCCCTCGGCACATTGCTTCTGAGCTGATGGCACCTCCTCCTTCCCGCCTCACTGCCTCTATCTCCTTGCATAACCCAACCGCTGCCCACTTCAAATTCCAATGCAGCTATGACCGCCCTCTTGTTGTGGTGACCAACTCTGTTTCTTTTCGTGAGATCCTTGGTGTGGCTCCTGGCTCTTCCTAACATATGCGTCCGAGCAACAAGCCTGGTCCCTTTGAGATTGTGAAGCCTCCTCAAGCACCCACAGGGCATAATTCTGGTATGGTGGTCGAAGGCAGTTGGAGCCACCACAAGGACATGTGCAAGCAGGAAGGCGGAAGCAGTGTTGATGCTGCAACGACTCAACGTGACCCCTTTCTAGCTTATGATGATGAGTACTGGTGCCCGATTGTTGAAGAATCTCCTCCTGCTGATTACGGTGTCTAGTTTTACAAGTCTTGTCCAAGTCTTTTTTTCCAGCTCTCTTGTTTTGGTTGTTTTGGGATGTAGATGCTTATGCTATCATGTAGCTAGTTTCCTCTATAGAGGCAACATTTCAAACTTTACATGGGCTGGTTTCCCCACGAGGGCAGATCAATTTTTCTTATTTTGCTGGACTTTTGCCACTGATGATGGCCTGTACTGCTGAGGCCCTGGCCTCTTTGTATCATATGTTTTACTAATAGAATTACTCTTACTTAGAAAAAAAAAAGTACACATAGCAATAAATTATCCCCTGTTGTTTGATCCCCTCCCAAGGGAATTTCTTGCATGAAATAAGTGATACTGAGATAAATATAATAACACATTGACTTTGTGTTTTGACATACGAACTTTATTTCCCATTGAATTCTAAACCAAAGATCTGAGGATGAATTCTCTATTCTACATCAACAACTGGAGGAATTGCAATTCTCCTTTCGTCAAATTCAATACAGTCCTTCCTCATCCAACAGCTCTGTCAATTTTAATAGGTTTTTTGTCCCTAACCTTCATACACAAGCTCCTGTTAAGGAGATGGGTGTAGCCCATGGTGATCCTACCCATCAGTCTACAAAGTAGTACGTTTGTTAAAGCTTGTAAAATTTTGAGAGTATTTTGGAAAGTGTTTACTTCTATGCATGTTAGTTTTGACTTGGTAGATTTCGGTGTTTCATCTAAGATTGAAGTTTAAAAGGGATTTGTCAGGTAATGGATTTCAATTTTCCCACATTTCAAGCTCAAGAATTTCTCATCAATAGCTGCTGAACTAGATGCACCAAATGCGAGAGGAGATCCAAGTTTTTCAATTAAAACATAATCAGCTGGTCTTTAGTATCATAAAAACCATGGGGGTTCCTATTTACCACCAAATTCTAATCCAAAAATCTAAGGATGAACTCTCCAATCGGCATCAACAATTGGAGGAATTGCAATTCTCTTTTGGTCAAAGTCAATACAGTCCTTCCTCACCCATTAGCTCTGTCAGTTTTATCAAGTTTGTTGTCCCTGGACTTAATGAACAGGCCCCTATTAAGGAAATGGGTATATCCCATGGTGATCCTACCCATCAGTCTACAAAGCAGTATGTTTGTTAAATCTTGTAAAATTTTGGGAGTATTTTGGAAAGTGTTTGCTTCTAGGTAAATTATTTTTGATTGAGTAATGGGCTGGCATTTTGGGGACATTGGCAGCTTGGAAAATCTCTTTTGTTTTAGTCTTCCAGCTAGTCTTTACAACCTCTTGATGTATATTGATGTAACAGTTGTGCTCCAAATGCATATTTTCACTTAATATAAAAATTCTCATTACGATTTAAAAATAAAAAATGCAATGTGAGTGTTAATTCAACTCATGTTCATTGTTGTTGTATTAATCTTGCATATAACAAAATACATTGTTTCTTGAACCAATATAACATCTCCTTTATGGATTTCTTTTAAAGTAGCACCCCTATCTCCCCAAATATAATTTTCTACATCAAATTTCAGCATGCTAAGGCCATCCACAATCATGCATTAGCTCTTTTGATCCATGCCTTTTCTAAAAAGAGTGGAACCAACACCTACAAAATGGTTCTTGGGCATCTGAATAAGATATTTTTATAAGGTGTGCTTAGCGCTATTTCAGGTTTTCTGGAAAGGACTAATTGAGACAAAATTAGTGTTCGTATTGCCTTGGTTTTGCACAGAGTTCACATCCTTATCTTATCCAAAGTGTTTATGTTCAAATTACTTATTTTATGGATTATATTATGTTCAACTACAAACTAATTTCTGCTAAGATTTACTTTTTTTCTTCATATTCAGATTTAAATGTTATGAGTATCAGTTGGCGCTGGGGGACAATTGCTACAACACTAACTAAGAGTCTCAAATTCAAATGTTATGCCGAGAAAAGACCAAAATGTCTTAATGCCATTTCAAAAATCCATTGAAATCCTTTACCCTTGCTACCTCTCCTAGTGGGCCTATTATTTAGAGAACCCAAGGACCACCCATGAGGATGGGGGTCCCAAATGATTGCCTTGAGATCCAAAATGACTGCACATGTTCCTATATATTGTGTTGCTACAACATGCACTCTTGAGCTTTAAGCTATGCAGCTTGTGATTCAGGGAGATCCTTGTCTAATTATATCTTGTGAATGAGAGATAAGAGCTTCTTTGCTCAAATGGCCTAAAGCCGGTCTTAAGAGCTTCTTCTTTGCTCAAGGGGCCTGAAGCCGATCTTATGAAGATCTATATTGAAGGGAGAGGGTGCAGTCATACCTGTACAAAGCCCTCTCAAAGGCCAACATGTGGAAGGTTCAAAGTATCTCAGAGGAACGAGACTCCAGAGAGGGGGAAGATGCAGGAAGACCTTTCACTTTAAATCTTGCAATTTGTTTACTGACATTCACATAAATGGTTCAGAATTTTACGTACTGTTGTTTTTTTTAGCAAGTATGCATTGTTAAGTTTTTAAAGCATCAAATTCCCACAACTGCCAAGAAAGTCTTCTTATCCAAGTATTAATAACATTAGGATCACTTTGATTATTTACGGTTATCCAATGTTTCTTGCCTCTTTATATTATTGAATCATGATTATATCCACTTTATTATGAAATTATCCTTTGGCATGTTTTTCTTCCTCATTACATTTATTCACAGGATTCATAGATGGATCTTTCGGTAACAAACAATTTAATAACTGTATAAATGTGAACAAGTGTGGAAGATTATATGTTTGTTCTTGAAGTTTAGTATAATATATCTTTACTGTTTTGACAATGCAGGCATTTGATGCTTTGTTATCATCTTTAGATATTCGGGGTGTTAGGGAGGTCCATTTACATGTTCTCTTGCAAAAACTGGAGAACCCATTCTATAGCCAACCATAGTAACATCAAGCATAGAGCTTCCAACCATGTCAAAATGGGAGCTAATTTATTGATGCAAATTTGGGAATGAATCCCACTGAAAACTAAAACCACAAGTGGCAAAGAAATGATGATCCTCATGCTTCAACGAATGTCAAGTGTATGAGAGAAATATCCAATCCAAATCGATGTCAACTGGTTGTAGGTGTCCATGAATCTCTGAGTTTATTTCTCTGCTGCCTAGTGTATTACCCTCTCACCATGTGCATATTTCCTATGGATGCCAAGTGTGGTTCGAATGGGGTGAAGGGAGGCAAGCTTCCTCCAAATCTCCTCTAGATTGCTGTGATAAATCCCCTCAAAAAAACATGTACATGCCTTCGTGTATATCTGCTAGCTGGGCACATGTAGCTATTATGGAAGTGTCGAACTTTAGAGTGGATAGCTGTGGATTATTTCTCACAAAATTTGAAAATTTAATCCCTGACCTGCCAACCAAATCCGTGGCATGAGATCGAGCTTGCTGTGCGTGAATATCTTCATTTTTTTTTACATATTTTTAGATGCTTGTCGGTATTTCGACAGTTCATAAGCGACGGAAAAGAGACATTATGTTTTTTAAAATTTTGACATTATCGTCGAAAGACCGACGCCTATATCGTCGAAAGACCGACGTTATTTTTTTTAATATTTTTACTTTTTCATCGGAAGACCGATGCCTCGATCGTCAGAAGAGCGACGTTTTTTCTTAAATATTTTTAAATTTTTCGTCGGTAAATCAACGTTACATAATCGTCGGACAAATGACGTTCTAAACGTTGGATGATATTTTGTCATAATTACGATGGTTTGTAAAACGTCAAAATTAAACGTTGGAAGACAAAACGTCGGAATTGCGACATTTTTTGAAAACATGAATAGTGTCAGAAGAGCAATAGTTGGTGATCATTGGAAGACTGATAGTTTTGGTTCATTGAAAGATCGACGCTTATAAAACGTCGGAAGAGCGACACTGTGCAAAACATCAGAAAAAGTGTCGGTATTGCGACATTTTGGAATAGCGTTGGAATTGCGACATAATGGCTAACCACGTTTTGTCTAGCCTCAAACTGTCGCCCTTGTGATGACTATGTGTCGGAATAGTGATGAAGTGGCCGTCGGAAATTGGGCCAAATTTTCTAGTGAGGGTTAGTTTTTAAAATACTCTATACAAGTAGTAAAGTCATTTGGTCTCTTAGATTGAGAGATATTGTCTAATCTTGCAATAAGTTGTAAGTTATGGTTTGATTCATTGTTCACATCATTATCAAGGGCCTTTTGAATATTATTGTAATATCCCTATCAGTATTCCAACACATATCACCACCCACAGGAAGTAAAGGTGAAGCTCAACTATAACAGATATATTGGCATCATCATATTTGAAAAGATGTGTATTGGAGATATTTATCTCAAATGAAGATCATAATATGGACTGAAGTATATTTGGAGCAGACTTTATATTTCTTATGGAGCATTCTTGGTATTTTATTATTGTTCCAATGATGCATCTCTAATTATATAAGTTTGATTATGTTAGTTTGTTCTAAGAAGTGTCCTTAGGATCACATTCAGCTTTATACAAGTGCAAGGAGTTTGTGCTTTGGGATGGTATTATCTTACTATATATATACATACAAGTTCAATGATCCTCAAAGTGTTCTTCGAACAAATCTTGTACACCAGTCTGGAGCACAAAGGTATAAAGTCAAAAGAAGAAGGCCTAAAATCAACTCAGAGAGAGGAAATGAAAATATAGAAGCTAAAATAGGAAATGTGCAACCCTTTTCCATTGATGTCAAAAAGGGGGGGGGGGGGGTAAGGAAAGAAGAAGATTAAAGGCTCTTATGAAAAGAAAGCAGAGAAATACAAGGCGCTTCTCATCATGAAAGGGGGAGGTATTCCTCGAGGAAGTATTGGAGTATTTCCATCAATGCTAAAGGGGGAGACTATTGGAAATATTGTCATTGATGGAAAAAGAGGCAAAGGAGTAGAATGGAGAAGCTTTATGATTGATTAAGGTAAATAAGCATCAAAATAACAAAGGCAGTTAAGGCAGTGAAAGGTAGAAAACAAAGCAAAGTGGGTCAAGTCGTGAAAGGCAATGAAGGCAGTGAATGCAGCTAAGATGGCACCAAAGGTAGGTAGAAGAGACAAAAAAGAGGCAGATACATTAGAGGCAACGATTGTAGCAGAGGCAGTGAATGGAGCAGATACGGAAAATAGGCAGAGATAGTAGAGATAGCAAATGTAGCATAGGCAGCGAATGGAGCAGAGAAAACAAAGAGGTAGAGACAGCTGAAGGCATTCGGATTTGCTAGACACAGTGAGGACCAGAGTTCCTACACATAGCAGAAGCACAAAGAGGCGAGAGCACCAAGATCAAGAGTCACAGAGCAGAACAGTGTTAACAAACGAAAAATAGACTAAGGTAGAGAATTCTTTGAAGAATTCCAAGGTAGGCGAATGGACGGTCAGGATTAGATCGCAAAATTAAAGACAAGAGATGGGCGGCAGAGATCGAATCACATCAGGAGCGATGTCGCAATTCGCAACATTTAAGAGTTAAGTTTTAAGTCTACACATGGTAAGTTAAATTAGTTATGATGCGAAGTGTGGAAGGGTCACGTGGTGGCATGACGCAATATCGAAAATCGCACAAAATAGAGTTAACCACTAAGTTAAATGGTTATAAATTGTAAACTGCGAAGTATGGAAGATGATGTTGTAGTGACATAAGATGAAATGGAAGTGACGTAAATATGATGTGGCGATGATGTGCCAATGACGTGGCAAGCTAATGTGACAGTGGTGTGGCCCTTACCCCATAGATCACAAGAATTTATGATGACATGGCAAGGTGAGATGGCAGTGACATGGCAGGGTGATGTGGCATGATGACGTGGACCTCGCCTGCATACCGCACATCATAGTGCTTAAGGGATAGCAGGAAGGTGATCAAAATTTAAGTTAAAGGTATTTCGATGTGAAATGGAGGGACACGTGTCGACCTTTCCCACCATCGGATCCTTCAAGATATAGTGTTTACAGTCAAGACATCGCAAAGAATGTTATTTTGGTCAAGATGCAGTGAGGTTCAAGAAATGCGATCGGAATAAGGGAGTCCATGTGGCAGCACCGTGCACGAGTGCAAATCGTAGATCGCATGGTTTTATGGTATATCTCTATTTGTATAGTGGGAAACCTGTGGGAAAATGTCTGCGATGAATTGTGATTGGTTTGAAGTACTGTGGATCCTATAAGCCTTGCCTCATGTATATACGTGTTTTTTTTATTCTTAAATGTATGCATGTTATATATATGCATTATTTGATCGTAAAACATATGTATGTTGATAAAACTCAGTTTTGGAATCCGTCGTGTGTATAAAGGGAGTTTTACGTGGGCCATTCCCCATAGGTCACAAAGGAATGGTAACTCGTGCAGAATAGTGTTGCAGCAACAAGAAAGATGAAAAGGCTGAACGAGGAAAAAAAGACATAGGTAAGAGAAGGAACAGGGAATTTATGCAGCAAAGGTGGAATAAAACGACGTAAACGAAAAAGACACGAGGGCAACAAGTAGAAGAGGCCAAACGCACA
Organism: Pinus albicaulis; assembly: GCA_034641835.2. Taxonomy (NCBI): domain Eukaryota; kingdom Viridiplantae; phylum Streptophyta; class Pinopsida; order Pinales; family Pinaceae; genus Pinus; species Pinus albicaulis. Next base: position 489,711,410 of record CM076574.1, read on the forward strand.
GAAAAGAAAAGAAACTGATGGGCTGAGAAAATAACAATATTATTCCATTTATATTGTTTCTAATGCAAAGGAAAGTATCCGGTAGACAAAGGAAAACTCCAATGTAATACTGAAATGAGTACATATTTTTGTAACATCCTGAATGTGCTAAGCAAGAAAATGAGAAGGTGGAAGGCAAAGAGTCATGCATGTTCATTTCATATTCCCATATGGAATGCAAAAAACTATGAGGTGATCTCTATAAATTATGTTATGTTCATATGCATAAAGAGGTTGGAGAGTGGAATAAAAAGAAGGAGAAGATAGAGAAGCTGTGAAGATCTAGAGATGATTTAAAGCAGATATAAAGGATGGAAGGACAACAGTGAAGAAGGAGAAAAATAGTGCTAATTTATAGGTAAATCAACATATTACTTTATTATAAAGTGAGGAAGTCGGTGCTTCCATATCAAGTTGTACCTTGATAGATGTCCACTTGTAGATGGTTGAAGTAGGAGCCTCTTGTGGGTTGTAGCCTATAGAAAATACATCGGAGTTGGTGCTTCCATTTTAAATTGTAGCTTCATAGATGTCCAATTGTAGTTGGTTGAGGTAGGAGCCTCGTGTGGGTTGTAGCCTAGAGAAAATACATGGGAGTTGGTGCTTCCGTTTCAATTTGTAGCTTGATAGATGCCCATTTGTAGATGGCTGAGGTAGGAGCCTCATGTGGTTTGTAGATTGAAGAAAATATATGGGAGTTGGAGCTTCCTTGCAAGTTTTAGCTTGCATAATTGAAGTAGTAGCCTCTTGTAGGTTGGAGCCTACAGAAAATCAGTGGTGAGAGGGATTTGGAGCTTGCTTATGCATCAAAACAATAATAATATGTGGTTTTATCCCTTATGGGTTTCCACTTATATATGTTGTCTATGTGCATGGTGATTATGCGTTCATATGCGGTATTTAATCTGCTTAATACCTTCTGCTCACTTATTTAGATTTTTTTTCCATTATACATTAAGTTTATCATGAAATGAAGGTGTAAATAAGTGTAAAATAAAGTTTTACAAGACCATGAATGCATTAAACTAATTCACCTCCCCTCTCAATCTAACTAAGGGTTCAACAATTGGTATCAGATCCAATTCCTTCTTTATATTTTAACAACTGGAAGGAGATCGTAGGTCCCCAAGATGGCTAGTCTAGAAGGATTCTCAACAAATAAATTCCCTTTGTTTATTGGCACAAAATATGCTTACTGGAAAATAAGAATGAGGATGTACATAATTTCTATAGGAATATAATTTTGGGTTGTTGTGGAATTAGGATGTGACCCAAAATATTCTAAAACATAGAAAGAATCCAAGCAAGATTTAATAGCTAATGCAAAAGCCATGAATGTACTCTTAAGTGGTATGTGTGAGGTAGAATTTATCAAAGTAATTCACATCAAGACTTCCAAAGAAATATGGGATACATTAGAAAGTATCCATGAGGGAGATAAAAAGGTGAAGAGCGCCAAGATGTAAACCTATAGAGCTCATTTTGAAAATCTAAAAATGAATGAAGCTGAAAATATAGCCAATTTCTTCTTCAAGGTTGTAGAAATTGTGAATAACATGAAAGCTCTAGGCAAACCCCTTAAGGAATGTGTAATTTTTCAAAAGATATTAAGATCTTTGCCATCGAGGTTTAACCCTAAGGTTTTAGCCATAGAAGAAACATCAAATTAGGAAACCTTGACCCCGAACCAATTTCTTGGAAACTTAACAACTTATGAGATTATACTTTTACAAGGGAGGTCAAATGTGAAGGAGGCATCCTTTATGGTAGACAATTGCATGAAAGAGAAGGAAGAACATGTTCATGCTCAGATGAAGAAGAGGCGAAATTCGTGAGAAGATTGGATAAATTCATGGGTAAATAAAAAGGTAAAATTCCATTTAAGTTCTTTAACTGTGGAAGAGTGAACATAATGCATATAAATGTCCTCATAAGAAAATAGAGAACTAGCCACAAGAGACAGAGAAAAAATATATATATAAATGGCAGAAATGGAAGAGTTTCAATAGAAAATCAATTTATTCTCAGCAAGATAGCAATGCATCTCAAAGCTCAGATGAATCCTCAAATGAAGAAGGAACCTATGAATTTGTGTTGATGGCCAAGGAATAGCTTGAGGTTTATACTCAGAAAGATAGCAATGCATTTGAAAGCTCATATGAATCCTCAAATGAAGAAGGAACCTCTAAATTTGTGTTCATGGCCAAGGAAGAGCCTCAAGGATTCCTTCTGGAGGATGAGGAAGAAGGTGAGGTAGATCTTGAGGGCGAGCTAAGGAGTGCCTTGGAGGAAATAGACAAACTTAGACTCAAGTGTAGAAAACAAAAAGACATTCCCCTGAAATATTTAAAGGAAGAACCTGATTCGGAAAACCTCATTCTGTTGAAAGTAGAACTTGAAGAAGCTAGGAAGGTGGAAGACATTCTTCTTAAGAAAATTAAATATAAACATCAGGAGAAAGAGAAATTGGAAGAAAAAGTAGTATGTTTGAGAAAGAAACTAGAAAAATCCCAAAGGGAGTTATCTATGAACACTCCATGAATCAATACCTCTGAACAGTTGGAGAAAATACTAAATTCTTAAAGATATCTTCTCATAGAGACTAGGTTAAGATATGAAGGAGAAAAAAGTAATTCCAAGGTATAATATAACGTGAATATCACTTTTGTAAAAGTTGTAAAGGATAATGAAGCAGATCACAATATTCCCATAGAAGTAGAAGCCAACAAGAACATGATTTGCAATGAAGAAAACAAAACAAGAAACAAAATCAAATGACAAAGAACAAAATGAAGAATCTATCAGCTGGTAAAGCCTCATACATTCCTGAATATGAATTGAATAAATTTAGAAGCTGTCAAGGGAGGTTCTTTCCTCCTATTATATGTATCACTTTTTTTTCCTAGTACAAACCTGGACATATTGCAGCATACTGTAAGATAGAGAAAATCTAGTCCAACCAACTAAAGATGCAGCCAATGAAAGGACTACCTCAAGCAAACAAATGGATAAGACAATATATCACTAGGTACACAAATCACGTCCACCGCTACTATTTTTCATGCAATAAATTTGGACATAAATCTATTGAATGTAAATTCTGTTCAAAAGGGAGCATAAAATATTATACATCATCTCAAATGTACCTTGGTAAAATAAGATATTATGTATGCCTCAAGCTTGGTCACAAATAAAAATACTGTAAACTTCCATATACATTAAAGGACTCTAGATAGATGATGGAATTCAATCAAATCATACAAAACTGTGAATCAAAAATAAGTGCGGACATTATGAAGAACCCCAATAGAGTTTGGAAGGAAAAGAGAAAGGGGGAGCTTGTTACCTCAATAACATAATAAATCCATCATAGTCTCAGGGGGAGCTTCTTTAGGAAGCAACAAAAATATCTAGCCAATAATAGAGAAAAAGCAACATCGCAGGGGGAGTGCAGTTGATAAATAGTCCCCATGAAAGTAGTCTAAGTAGAGCTCCTTGGAATAAGAACAGCAAAAATTTTAAGAAGGGAAATGAAAATTCCTCTAATAGAAAACTATAGAGGAAGAATAATACATGAAGCATTCAATAGCCAACCGATTGATGGAAGGAGAGAAGGCAACAAGCAGCTATGGTGGTAGAGGGAACATCAGCCATGAACATGTCAGTTAAGAAGACATCAGCACACTAAGTGATGAATGGTTAAAATCACAAAAATTATGCTTTGAGCTATAGAAATGGGAAGATCCATAGAGGATGATCACATTGTGCATCATGTACTACAAGATTTAACAATTAATCAATGTTAAGAAGGGTGAGTAAGAGAAATGCTAATCATCATTATAACATTCCATATTTCATCAATAGAAGGCTCCCTTGAGAGGAAAGTAGTTAAATGAGTGATAAAACTATGAGTGGTATGCCCTTTTAGGTTCCTAGTAAATAATTGAATATGTCTTCCTAAAGATCATTATGTTAGAAGAGTTGAATTGTATATAGAGTAGAAATGATTCTGGTGCAGTCCTAGAAAGAAATATGTAGACATTATTTTAAACCAACTTGACAGACTAAGAAAAATGTTAATGATATGAAGATCAGATTCATTATATTGATGATTTTTGTTGAGAAAAGTGGAGAGCTCAATAGTAGAAACTATGGAGGTTTTCTTAAATATGGGTGCATGTGCAAGCTGAAGTGAAATTACTACATGGTTTAGCAAAGTAGTGTCAATTGGTATTTGGAACAAGCGACCTGTCTATCAGCAGAATACCATGTGTCATCACTGGAGCAGTGGTATGGTACAGGTCCTCAAGATCAGAGTATTATGGAAGAAGTACATCAAGGAAGTATACCGAGCATTCTGTTCATTATTAAAGCATAAAAAGGTCAATAACAGTACTAAAGGATCATTACCTTGTTTATACTTGAAGTATTACATTGAGCACTAAAGCAGTATCTATTTCTAGATATAACTGCATGCCTTCATCAAGTCAGTACATATATATCTTCAAGGCCTTTGTCTTAATATCATTCATAAAACTGTGTGAAGTCTGTTTGCTGAGATTTCAATTAAACAATTTGAAGATGTTTTTGCTAAAAATCATCATGATAGAATAGTTAAAGTATCTGAAGTATGAAGGACTAGTTGTTTTATTATTACTTTTGAAGTTCAAGAGTCTGTTATTCATTCATCTAAAGCCTACATTAGTAGAAAGTATTTTCTAGTATTTCACCATTAGAGACAGGTTGATCATTGACATACAGACCCCCTTATGTCATAAATAAAATTTCATAGTTGATAAGTGAGATTAACCAATACATTGAATGTATCTAGCATCAAGGGTTAGTTTTGAAAGTACTATGTACAAGTTTTAAAGTCATTTGGTCTTTCAGATTCAGAGATATTGTCTAATCTTACAATAAGTTGTAAGTTCTAGTTTGATTCATTGTCCCCATCAGTATCACGGGACTTTTGACTCTTAGTTTAATATCCCTGTCACTGGTCCAACACATATCACTAGCCACAGGCAGTAAAGGTGAACCATAGTTATAAAATATATATTGGCATCATCATATTTGAAAAGATGTGTACTACAGATATGTATCTCAAGTGAAGATCATAATATAAACTGAAGTATATTCGGAGTAGAATTTATATGGCATATGGAGCATTCTCAGTATTTTGGTATTTTTCTAATGATGCATCTTTGATTATATAAGTTTGATTATGTAAGTTTTTTCTATGAAGTGTCCTAATCATCACTTTTAGCTTCGTACAAGTGCAAGGAGTCTGGGCTTTGGGATGGTATTAGCTTACTGTGTATATACATCCAAGTTCAATGATCCTCAAAGTGTTCTCCCAACAATTCTTGTACACAAGTCTAGAGCAGCAAGGTATAAAGTTAGAAGAAGAAGGCCTAAACTCAACTCAGAGAGAGGAAATGAAAATATAGAAACTGCACTGGGAAATGTGCAACCCTTTTCAATTGATGTCAAAGGGGGAGGAAAAGTAAGCAGAAGAAGAAAGGATCTTCTAAAAATAAAGTAGAGGAAGACAAGGCACTTCTTAGCATGAAAGGGGGAGGAAGGCCTCGAGGAAGTATTGAAGTATTTGCATCAATGCCAAAGGGGGAGACTGTTGGAAATATTGTCATTTATGGAAAAAGAGGCAAAGGAGCAGCATGGAGAATCCTTAGCGTGATTACTTAGGGAAAAGAAGAAGCAAATGTACAAAGCCAGTTAAGGCAACGAAAGGAAGCAAAGGTAGAAAAGCGAGTCAAGTCGTGAATGGAACCCAAGGTAGTGAATGTAGCTAAGATGGTACTAAAGGTGGAAAGGCAGCAGAGACAACAAAGAGGTAGAGACAACAGAGGTAGGAAATGTAGTAGAGGCAGCAAATGGAGTAGAGATAGGAAAGAGGCATAGATAACAAAGGCAATGAATGCAACACAAACAGTGAATGGAGTAAAGACAACAAAGAGGCAAAGACAGCTGAAAGAAATCAGATCTTCTAGACACATTGAAGACCAGAGTTCCTGCATAGCAGAAGTAGGAAGAGGCGAGAGCCGAGAGGAAGAGGCGAGAGCAGCAAGAGCTAGAGTCACAGAGTGAAACAATTTTAACAGAAGAAAAATCGACTAAGGCAGAAACTTCTTTGAAGAACTCCAAGGGAGGTGAATGGACAGTCAGGATTATATCTCAAAAGTAAAGGTGAGAGATGGACGATGGAGATCGAATCGCGTTAGGAGTGATGTCGCAAATTGCAAAATTTAAGAGTTTAGTGTGAAGGTGGTGCATGGTAAGTTAAAGCAATTGTGATGCGAAGTTGAGAAGGGACATGTGGTGGCACGACACAATATCGCAAATCGCACGAAATATAGTTAACCATTAAGTTAAATGGTTATATGTTGTAGTGGCAGTGACAGAAATATGACGTAAAGATGATGTAGTAGGTGACGTGGCAAGATGACATGACAGATGACGTGGCCCTGACCCCATAGATTGCAGGAATTTGTGATGACATGGCAAGGTGACGTGGTGGTAACATGGCAGGGTGACGTGGCATGATGACATAGACCTCTCCTGCATACCACACATCGTAGCACTTAAGGGATATTAGGAAGGCAACTTGAAGTTAAGTTAAATTTTTTGTGATGTGAAATGGAGGAACACGTGTCGACCTTGCGCAACATGGCATCCTTCAAGATATAGGGTGTAACTTCAATACATTGCAAAGAATGTTATTTTGGTCGCAATGCAGAAAGGTTCAAGCAACGTGATGTAATGAAGGGAGTCCACGTGGCAACACCACGCACAAGCGTAGATCGCAGATCGCATGGTTTTATGGTATATCACTATTTGTAAACTGGGAAACTTGTGGGAAAAGGTTTGCAATGAATTTTGATTGGTTCAAAGTATTGTGGGACCCTATAAACCTTGCTCCATGTATATATGTGTTGTTTGATTGTTAAACATATGTATGTTATATATGCAAGTGATGTTTGATCGTAAGACATATGTATGTTGATAAAACTCAGATTTGTAATATGTCGCATGTATAAAGGGAGTGTTATGTGGACCATACCCCACAGGTCACAGAGGAATGGAATGAATGCATAATAAAGGAACAAGAACTTGTACAGAATAGTGTTGCAACAATAAGGTAGATGAAAAGGTTGAACGTGGAAGAAATGACACAGGTAATAGAATAAACAGGGCAGTTATGTAGCAAAGATGGAATAAAATGGCAGAAATAGAAAAGACACAAGGACAGCAAGCAGAAGAGGCCTAATGCACAGCAAAGCAAAGACACTGATGGGCTGAGTAAATAATTGATTGTAACTTAAAAATGTATTGTTATTTTTATATTTTTTGTGATGTAAAGGAAAGTATCTAGTAGGGAAAGAAAAACTCCAATGTAATACTGAAATGAGTACATAGTGTTTTAACATCCTGAATGTGTTGAGCGAGAAAATGAGAAGGTGGAAGGCAAAGAGTCATACTTGTTCATTTCATATTCCAATATGGAATGCAAATAGCTATGATGTGATCTCTATAAATGATGTTATGGTCATATGCATAAAGAGGTTAGAGAGTGGAAGAAGAAAAAGGAGCAGATAGAGAAGTTGTGAAGGTCCAGAGATGATTTAAAGCAAATATAAAGGCTGAAAGGACAACACTGAAGAAGGAGAAAAACAGAGTTGATATCCAGGTAAATTAGCATATGATTTTATTTTAGAGTGAGGCAGTTGGTGCTTCCATATCATTTTGTAGCTTGATAGATGTCCATTTGTAGCTGGTTGAGGTAGGAGCAACCTTTGGGTTATAGCCTATAGAAAATACATGGGAGTTCGTGCTTCCATTTCAAATTGTAGCTTGAAAGATGTCTAGTTGTAGCTAGTTAAGGTAGGAGCCTTCTATGGGTTGTAGCCTATAGAAAATACATGCGAGTTAGTGCTTCTATTTCAAGTTGTAGCTTTATAGATGTCCAGTTGTAGCTGGCTGAGGTAGGAGCCTAATATGGGTTGTATCCTATAGAAAATAGATGGGATTTGGAGCTTCCTTGCAAGTTGTAGCTTGCAGAATTGAGGTAGTAGTGTCTTGTAGGTTGGAGCCTATAGAAAATCAGTGGTGAGAGGGAGTTGGAGCTTGGCTTTGCATCACAACAATAATAATTTGTGGTTTTATCCCTTATGTGTTTCCATGTATATATAATGTCTATGTGCATGAGGATTATGTGTTGATATTATGTATTTAATTTGCTTAATACCTGTTGTTCACTCATTAAGATTGTTGTTCCATTGTACATTAAGTTGATCATGAAATGAAGGTGTAAATAAGTGTAAAAAAAAGTTTCACAAGACCATGAATGCATTAAACTGATTCACCCCCCCCCACTCTTAGTTTAACTAAGACTTCAACAGTGATGGCACTTGATCACACTCGATAACACTTAAGACATATGAAACAACATAAAACGGCACTTGAAGACCGAAGCAACACTTGATACGATAATCAGATATGCTCCAAAATTTGACTGTATGGAAATTTTGGAGGGTATTGTAGCAGCGAAAACACTTGGAGACAAAATATATGAACTTCAAATTCTTTGTTTGAGAATTGTGTTTCTGTTAAGGGTCAGATGTTTAGAAAGTATTGGTTGCCCCAATTTCCCCCTTCTACCTAGTTTTATACATAGTATTGGGAAACTAAATTGTCATTATTATTACCATTTATTAACATATATTTCATCCATTCCTACCATTCTTTTATCACATTATTTATCATAATTTATAATTTATTCCCATTTCATAATTATTTATGCTCTTATGGATAAGTAATATTTATTCTCCTTTATTTTTAATAAATATAATATTATGATGAATTATTTTGTAAATGATGGTTTATTAATGATTTATTTATAAATCACTATTTTAGCCTCCAATAACTCTTTTAGATTGAAAATGTGATCTTCAGTTCATAATTAAATATTCCAACTCAGAAATTTGCTAGGATAACAAGTGACATTTTTGTCATTGGACATTTCAGGCAAAAAAAGAATAATATTGAAAATCCGAAACATGGGTTTTGTGCAGAACAAACCACATCAGTATTTCATTGTGCAATTTTCTAAAATTTGGTCATCATTGGGAGAAAAAAAATGTTCTTCGAAGGGCATATTCGCAAATTATTTGTTGGGGCCATTTTACAAATTTCCTCAATTGCAATAAACAGATTTGACTTGTTATAGTTGAATCATGGTGGAAATATCTCTTAGATTTTATAATCAATATGAATCATATGGGAAATAATTTTCTAATCAGTTGGTTGAATATTTCCCTTTTGTAGCTTGTATATATAAAAGACCCAATTCATAGAGAGGGATATATCATCAAATTCACTATGTAACTTTCAATCATCATAATACAAAAATATTTTGTTGTTTCTACATGTGTTGTCTGGTTTAATTTCCATCTAGTTTCTATCTCTTCCTGTGCCTTGCTAGGGAATAAGGGTGCTCCTCTTTAGCATGGACTGGAGTGGTTAAAGTATTTGTACTATATTTCTTATTTTCTTTGCGTATTGGAGGAAGTGTTTTTGTCGTTGTTCTGGCTATAATTATATCTTCTTGAGTTTTGATATTATTATTTTGTTATACATATGCGATTAGAAATACCAACTGGTGTAATTGTTGTGTGGTGCACTAGGTACAATTAATTGAGGCATGATCACATTCTTGTAGATTGTTTTTATTCCTTCATGAGTGATTTCTTTCAGCAATTGATTCAGCAGTGATTTCTCTTTATTTTATTTGCTTCTGGTTTGATGTATCGACAATGACAGTGCAACTCTCATTGAGATGAAAGACGTCCCTAGATTGATAATTTATGTGTACTTTCTTAGTCATTTAATAGTGATTAACAGTCCAACATTTTGGCATCATTTTCGTGGATGGCAGTGATGATCCAGGCAACCAAGATTGTTTATTTGATGGTAGGGTGTTCCTATTCAACATTCGTTGGTCGGTAATATGAGAGGTAAGAACCTGCACATCGCTCTAACATAATTGGGTGGGCTCACCACTACTACCCTGGGGCACTTATAACTATGAGGTTTTGGTTTTTTTTAGTGTGTCTTCAACTATACAATTGTTGGGTAGTAAGACAAGAGGTAATAAGCTATGCATCATTCTAAGATACCTGGGCGAGCACACCATTTCTATGCTGGGGCACTTATAAATGTGAAGTTTTGGGTGTTTTTCTTTAGTGTGTCTTCATCTATACCGTTGTTGGGTAGTAAGACGAGAGGTAAGAACCTATGCATCACTATAACATACTTGGGTAGGCTCACAACTGTGGAAACTGAAGCACTCATAGGAAGTATTGATACACATAGGGTCCATGTGTGCGAATAGGACCATAGAGAAATCCACAAACACCCCCACTCTAACTAACTACAGGAAAGCCCCCAAAATTCATGGGATGGGGTCAAGGAACAAAGCATCAACATAATCTGGAATCCAATCAACGAACTTCACGATATCACAACTATGGGAATTCAAGACTATATCGAAGACTAGTTTCACTTTGTTGTTTGCTCACAACATAACTCCATACTTCAGGAACTCTTGGCACCATCCTTAACAGGGAAGTTGGTCTCTCATACCTGTGTATTTATTAACATGCATTCTTCAAATATGGGTATGTGCATACTGAGGTCTTATTTCAAAAATGGCTTCACTGGAAGTACTCTTATATGTAAGTATATTTTTTTTTTTACAAAGTATAGTAGTGTAGTGTAGAAAATAAAATAAATAAAGAGATAAATAACTAAATTTTTTTATATTTGTTTTTGTTGCAACACGCCATGAAAATTAACATTAGTGATCAATATTCAAATTTATTTGTGTATGTAGATGTACTGAAAATGAAATTTCTACAAACACTCATATTTTTTTTGATCACCTTCTTGGAAAAATTCCTTGATTATCATAACTTATGGCTTGCGGGCTTGATGAAAATCAGTGAAAACACAGTCGGGGATAGTCATGTTTTTGAGGGGAAAAATGAAAATAATTTCAAAACTTGTTTCATTATTACATATCCCTTTATTTATACTTTCTAACCCAATTTGAATCACTCTATTTGGATTGGAAATGAAAAATTTATGGCCAAAACAATAACAGGATGTCTAGTAGGCAGCTCAAGAACAGAGTTGGGACAAACCATTTTTGGAGGCCTAAATGACTAGATTTTTGAAACCTATTTATATGGTATATCACCCTATGAGTCTAGTTTACAATGCAATTTGATTCAATTCATTTCAATATTTTATGAGAAATATATGACCACAATACTGATTGTATGTCATAAAGTATCATTCTTAAATCTATATTTTCCCAGCTGTTCACTAGCATATTTGACCCGTCAATTATTATTTCATTCAAAAAATATTGATATTTGGGATAAATACCTGAATATAATTAAATTTCCAATTTCAATTAGTTCAATTCGTCATCAAATAAAAACTTTATGGTTAAAATCTCAATTGGTGGTCTGAGCTGTAAAATCGAAAATGACTCCATTATGAAGGTTGTTCTAAGAAAATTTAACATAAATTTATATGGAATTTTTTGAACTTGTTTCTATTGGATACATCTCTCTGAGTTCACTTTCATTTAGCTTTGTAATCACTCAAATAGGATGAAAAACAAAGAAGTTATGATTGAAACACTGTTGGTTAGTATGGTTGGCCACCACTCTCTCGGAAGTAATAAATTAATTTTTCTTTGTTATTTTATACCATAGATTTGTATTATAGAGTAACTATTTTTTTTTTTTTTTGCATATTTCATGGATTAGGAGATCCCGGTCACTTCTATTCTTCCGTGATTTCATGTTTTATTGCAAGTAAACACTCATTTTTTGCATGTCCCGAGAGAATAAATGAGGTCAATTTATGACCAAGTGATTATTAAAGAAAATGATAATGAAATAAGAACAGTTTCAAAGACATTTCCTCACACAGAGAAAAAAATATGAATAATTTTCATTAATTAACATATTTATAACATGAGAAATTGGGAACTGATTCCTATTTGAAGATCCAAGTCAGTTCCAAAAAAAAACATTTTTCCATTCATTCACCATTCACAAACAACATTGCTGCAACAAAAATGATCACCATTGTAGCTTAAGTTATTTATTTATTTATTGGTTCTCAATAAAGAGTAATTTATTTTATGATTTCTCTTATTCTTTTATTCTTCAGGCATTGTTTACTTCAAGGTCACATTTTTTTTTTCTCAAAACAAAAGAAGCGAGTTCTTAAGTTTCATGATGTAGTGACTCTATCGGTGCTATGAATCTGTCACTGTTGTTACTCTATCACTATTGTTACTAGGTCACTATTGTTACACCGTCAATGATGTTACTCCATTACTCTTGAGACTCCATAAGTGTTGTGACTCTGTCACTGATGTTACTATGTCATTGTTGTTACACCGTCAATGTTTCTACAACATTACTGTTGTGACTCCATCACTTCTATTACTCTATCACTGATGTTACTCCATCATTGTTGTTACTCCTTCGGTGTTGTTACTCCTCTCGTGTTCTTACTTCAAAAAAATTTCTTAGTATTCAGTGTTGTTACTCCTCCGATGTTGTTACTCCAGGAAATTTTCTAAGTGTCTGGTGTTGTTACTCCTCTGATGTTGCTACTCCTCTGGTGATGTTACTCCATGGTGATATTTTTCTAAGTATTTGGTGTTTTTACTCCTCTATTATTGTTACTCCACCGAGGTAAGTTGCCAGGTACATCCTCGATCGACTCCGTGGATTTAATTGGTATTTTACTTATGACATGACCAACTATGACTAATGACAAACATACTTTAGTTTTGGGGAGGTCTCGTATTTAGTAATAAGGATGATTATTATGATAAGTGTTGTCAAGAATGACTCAGTCTTAATTCCTCATTATTTTGTAAAGTGACTAATCCTCCTTGATGTCACCTTCCCAACATCATTATTAGTCCCATTTCCATGTTATTACCTAAGTCATGGTTGTTGTTACCACAGTCACAACTATTGTTGTTGGCTAATTTTCACGTTGAATTCAACCTATGTAGGTCTTTCTGATTTTTTTTCTCTTTGGTGAATGGGAAATACTTTTAATTATCTAGGCCCTCTTTGACATAATGATTGGGTAGTCAATTTCTATATTTTTTACCTATAAACATAATCTTATTTTTAAGGAATAATTATGCAAATATGATTTCATCATGCCATCTTTCAACATTCCTAATTGGTCAAGTCCCTAATCTTATAAAATTTATGATGATAACCAGAAAATTGTATTTAAATATTTCCTCCATTATCAACTAAACCCCAATCTCAGAAACGAAAAATATATTTATCAGCAGTAATTTGAAGCTTATTTTTTATTAGAATAAAAACTATCAAAGTTGAAAAATAGTTACTACACAACTTTTTACGCCATCCCTAGCTCTTAAGGAGCTGACGTGCCACCCCATCTATTAAGTAATCTTTCATTGATTAACAATAACCATAGCTGAATTTTAAACATAAGTAGTCAACTAGAGGATAGGAGGTCTCATCATGAGATGACCTACCATTATCATAGGTCCTAATAAAGTGAAATTACCACTAGTTGTAACCAAGCCACGGTGATGGCCTTCAGTCATAAAATTGAAGGACAAGAGGTCTCATCATGAGCTGAATTTTTCAGTTTTGTTAGCTCACGTGAATGTCATTGTCATTAACTGGTAACCACGGCAGAAAAATGATATTTAGTTGACATATAGGTGAATTTAAAGGATTTTGTAATTATGTACTTATTTCTAATAGATGGGACAATGACATCTCAATCGGTTAAAAAGGCATCCATGTCGAGGCTATGGACACATGCTATTAGCAGTGGCTATGCCTATGGTATAGAAGTTATTTTAATACTATAATCTACTTGGTTACCTTGTTTTCTCAAAGCTAATTTCCAATAAAGGTGACTACTACATATACAAGGTTTTCCAGAACTCATGGTTCATGGGGTAATATTTAATCAGTTCTCAAATGATGGTGGTTATGGTTTATATCTATTATTGAGTTATAAATATTTAATTTACATGTCAGGGATGAAACTTTTAGGATATTTGATATTTGACATTTTGTATCGTCTAATCCATCATTCCTTTATTTTATAAGTATCATATCTTTAACCAAAGACAGTTGTTATGCCCAATCATTCACCATTTGTTCATAGATTAACAACACCACTACTGTTTTGAGGTGGAACAAAGAGGACTAATTCTGATTTTGAATCCCAGGTAATTGGTCAGACCTTGAGAAGAAAATACAGAGATAAATAATTATTATAATTTTTGTGCCCATAACAACCAAAGCTTATGGGTATAGGGAATGCATATTTTCCCTTCTTATCCACTGTTATCCCATGTCATAAACAATATTATTATGTCACTTTTATATGTAATGAGGTAATTTAGGTGATGAATTATTGATTAAGGATACTAATGAGATGTTTTAAATATGACAAGGAAACTAATATGTTTGGTGGAAGGAAATTGTGCTACACTTCTGATTAATTTTTTTTCAACTTGCATGGCTTCCACCTTCCACATCACATTCAGCATCAGCTCAACCTACATCAGCTTCAAGAAATGTCAATCCATACATGCAATTCCACATTTTAATGGAGGTAAAACTTGATGTAAAATAGCATAATTTTTTATTTATTAAAAGTTTAGGAGAATGTCAGGAAAAACCATTGAGCATTATTCACTCATATTTTTCAACCATTATTTCCTCTTCTTTACCAGTTCCCATTTTTTCAGAGACACAAAATATTTCACTTTGGAGGATTCTTACTTTCATTATCATGAACATTCCATTAATATTCTTTACCATCCATTGATCTCCTTATTCATTCAGAAAATCTTCCTTATTCCATGTTGTTATACACCAAATAAATATTTCAACCATGATTGTAGCAACCACCTCAATTTGTATTCAAGTGTAGCATGAGGGCATGCTAATTCTCGAGTCTGGGGGAAGAGTTGCTATGCATGATGCATGATTTCTCATTTCTTCCTCATTTAAGGTATACAATCCCAAAACTGATTTGTGTATATTATTAAAATTATCAACTGGATTCTTGTTATTTTTGGACAACAAAGAGGTATCATTAAACCCATAAATTTTCAAGCTAAATAAATTTGTAAACTCCGAAAAAATCATGCCTTATTACCTACAACCATTTTTCTGACATATTGAAATATGTTCATTGCATTGATTTGATTTTTAGATTGGAGAAGAATTGTTATAGTATAAATTTTCTTAAAAAATTTCAGAAAAATCTGGTTTGTAATGAAGTTTGTTTTTACTTGTATCATACATTGTTGCAACTTCATATACATATGGTTGAAATTAAATATGAATTTTTTTTTAAGGAATAATTTGGGGAAGAAGCCTTTGCTTCCATAAATATCATGCGTTGTGGTGACATTTTGATTATTGTACTACAACTTGGTTAATACAAAGGCATTGGATTGCATGAGGACATGCAACATGTTCAGTTTGGTGGAGATGTTGGGCCACTAAAATGTCATTATTATTTCCATTTCTTAACATATATTTCATCCATTCCTACCATTTTTTTATCACATTATTTATCATAATCTACCATTTAATCCCATTTCATAATTATGTATCCTCTTATGGATAAGTAATATTTATTCTCTATTTTTAATAAATTGAATATTATTACTACTTATTTTTAAATGATGGTTTATTAATGAATTTTTTATAACTCATGATTTTTTCCTCCAATATCTCTTTCAGATTGCAAATTCGATATTCAATTCATAATTAAATATTCCAACTCGGAAATTCAGTAGGATAACAAGAGAGAGTTTTCCGTTGGACATTTTGGGAAAACAAAGAAGAATACTGAAAATCTGAGACATGGGTGTCGTGAAAAGCGGACCAAATTAGTTCTTTGAGGTGCATTTTTCTAAAATTAGGTCTTTTTTGGGAGAAAAATAAGGTTCTTTGAAGGCCATATTCGTATATTTTCTGTTGGGGCCGTTTTCCAAATTTCCTCAATTACAATAATCAGATTCGACTTGTTATAGTTGAATCATGGTGGAAAGATCTCTTAGATTTTGTAATAAATCTGAAATATATGAGAAATCATTTTGTAACCAGTTAGTTGAAAATAACCCTTTTGTAGCTTGTGTATTTAAAAGACAAAATTCAGAGAGAGGGATATATCATCAACTTGACTCTGTAACTTTCAATCATCATAATACAAAAATATTCTGTTGCTGCTACATGTGTTGACTGAGTTGACATTTATTTAACCGTTGTTTCTTCCTATGTCTTGCTAGGGGTGAAGGGCCCTCCTCCTTAGCATGGATTGCAACGTAGAGTAGCTATACCATATTTTATATTTTCCATTTATTTTGTACATGTGTGAAGTGATGTTTTCATTGTATCAGTTGTAAATAGATTCAATTCTGTTTCAAGTATTTACTTTGTTATTACACAATATCAATTGAAGCTACCAACTGGAGTCAATTAGTGCATGAAATGCCTAGGTAATTTTTTATCGGAAGTGTGGTTACTTTCTTGTGGATAGTTTTATTCCTCCATGAGTGATTTCTTTCAGCAATTGATTCAGCAAAGATTTCTCTTAATCTTGATTTTTCCTTTGGTTTGATGTGTTGGCACATGCAGTGCAACTGTCATTGAAATATAAGATGTCCCTGGATTGATAATTTATGTGTACCATATTAGTCATTTAACAATGATTAATGCAATCCAACACATAACATCTTCTCTTTTATCTACTTGGTTGAACTCAGACGAAGGTATAATGGATCACAATCAGTTCAAATCATGAAAGGGGAATGTGCGTGGCGAGATTATAATTTCTAAGTATAGAGTTTTTAATATCTGGTGTTGTTCCCCTACCAGTAGGCCCATACCAGACCCTAATGGAGTCACTTCAGGAGAAAAAAAATTTCTCCACTTCCAACGATCCTGGACAATACCCTGGTGAACTCAATTCCTTTACCGCCCTGTGCAAAAGTCTTTTCTCTTCTTTCACCCTTTATTTATTTATTTACTATAAATGTGAATTGGCACTTATTACTTTTCAATGGGCAGAAGAGGGATCCCAACTTATTGAGAGTAGAGGAGTTTTCCCCTTTAGAGAAGTATTTTAAGACCTTTGATTTATGTTTTCTTGGCTTATATTTTCCCCTTATCCCTTCTCTACTATATTTGACAAGAGTTAACACATAACTAGACATAAACCAAGTTGAGAAGTTTAGGTGCTAGCAGAAGCACAAATGTAATAGGTTCCCTCAAGGGTCTCCTATTAGAAGAATTGATTTTCCATCTATACCTACCTCATCTAATGACACTTTTCCAAAAAAAGAAGGAGAATAAGTAGAAAGCCAAGCATTGCAATTGTTACACTTTTCTTTGATTACACTAAAAATTCTTTGGGCCATGAAATTTACACACAAGTCTTGTTTATATACAACAACCAAAAATTAGACACGACACGGCATAACTTGACAATGGAAATGCAACTGACTTAGAAAAAATAAAAATAAATCACAAAACAATATGTCTAGGAAGTGCAGCTTCTAGCTTCTACTAAAAATAATTCTTGAGGTCTCTACCATTAATGGGAAGGGGATAATTCCTCCCATCCAAATATTTCAGCCTGAACTCATTGTGGTCGAGCCTCTCATTAATTGTTAATGGTCCAATCCACAATGGTTGGAACTTAGTGTTTTTACCTGTGTCGTCATGGTTTGTATCCCATTTCAGAATGAGGTCACCCACATCAAAGCTCTTTTCCCCTCTGTATTTTCTATCAAACCAGTGCTTTAGATATTTTTGATGTACAACAAACATTTGTTTATCTTTGAGCCTCTCTTCCTCTAGTTTCAGCAAAGTTTTTATCCTCCTTTAGGCCACTGGGAAAGGTTTGACTTGTAACTCTTGGGAGACCTACAAGGCTTAGAGATACAAGTTCAGAGGAAAAATATCTTCTTTACCGTACACTAGAAAGTATGGCGATGTTTTCAAGGAAGGATTTGGAGTTATAAAATCGGCCCAAAGTGAATTAGCCAAAGTAGTAAGTTAGCTATTTATTTCATAGAAAATTGTCTTCTTAATTATTCGAATAATATTTTTATTTGATGATTCATACAGACCATTTCCCTGGGATAGTGATTAGATGCATGTTTTAAAATCCATTTTCCAATGAAAATTCATAAAGTATTAACGATGAAAATTTACGTTGCATTATCAAAGAGAAGTGGCATAGGAACACCAAACCTGGTTATGATATTCTGTTGCAAAAGATGGACTACTTCCTGGTCATTTTCTCGTGTGAGAGGAACTTCCTCTTATTGTAACACCTTCTTCACACATTTTCCCAAAAAATTGGCCAGCCAGGGTAAACATATAACAAAGGGTTACTATGATATATTTAGAGCACTATGTGTTAGTTAAGCAAGTGTTACTAAAGGAAAATGACAGCACAAAACTTCTACAGTAGAAAAGAAAACCCTAGGAGCCATTCAAACATTCCAAGTAACAAGCCCGTGATACCTAAATTTTTACTCCCTTAATTCCCCATTCGCTCCCTTGATAGGCCCTCCAAGTGACTAAGAGACACAGTCACTCCCATGAGCCTACATGAGTGTGACTACAACCTTTTTATTCCAATTCGATGTCAACAATTGCATGATTTAAGGCTAAATTTCAGGGTTGGGACCTAGGTCACTGCCCGAAACTCCATGACACTTCCAGGAATGAAAGAAAACATCAGAATAATGATACAAATGAAATTATTTAAAAAAGGACTTGATTAGAAACCTACTAGCCATGACAGGAATTTTTTCAAACATGTCACAAATATGTAATCTACAGTGTTAAACACTAAATATGAGCACTAGGGTCTCATAGTTATATGTGAATTGCTAAGAAGCATGCATGCATAATCATATTAGCTACATTATCATATACTAGGTAATATATATTTTTTTCATTCATTTAAAAATGAAAACATGATGAGATCCATACATCATCAATGTCATAGGACCCATTTATAGCTATGATATAAACAAAAGAAATGAAAATCATAGAAAAAACTTATAAGCCACATAATAACAATCATATTTACCCATCAATACAAGATGAAAAGAGCTCTTATTTCCATAAGAAAAATGCAAACAAGTCTCAAACTCCCATGTACAACACAACCATAGACATTGATGAACCAATTCTTTCTTTCATCAAATCACTCTCATCCATATTCCAAGCATGTGTTGATCAGCGGTTGTCATTGATGTCAACCCAGGCATCACCAAGGGCTACCCAAATATTGCATGGGAATTTTGACCAACAAAATTACTATATTCTAGGTCAAGAATGCTTTTAATGTTTTCTACTTGTCGAGATGTTTCCGTTGAACATGGCACACAATGTAATTCTTCACGGTTTGAGAGATATTCATGTTTTAAGTTTGTAGCCACAGTTAGTGGGCTAAAACACCATGGGGTTGTGGCATGGCTCATTGAAAAGTCAATAATTAATAATTGTTAAGCTCCTAAAATCCCTCCCACATTCACTTTTTGAAGTCCCTGTCAACCTAACCATTTATATCAATTTTGATCCTCATATTCTCCTTATGTAAGGATTTTTCTATCTGAAACAGGTCATTGTATAATTTTCTCTCTAATTTTATTTCTATGAAGGTCTAGAAGCCAAAAATCTTATGATGTGAAGAGGAAATTCTGAGGAAGCTCCTGTAAAAATTTCAAATCAAGGTGCACAACATTTTTTGTGATATGATCTTTGGAAGTCAGTGTTTTTGCAGGCTCCTAAAATTCATCGCAAAGAAGTGACCTTGGGAAAATTTTCATAACTATCTCTTTGAGTATCAAAATGGAATTCTATAAAAAGTGGCATATAATGCACGACCTATAGTTTTAATTGTATAAATTTTAGAGCCTAATGAAGAAACATTGACACCTGGAACGTCGTACAAGTTTGTTATACTGAAACAATCCATAATTAGGGCATTCTGAGAGATTGGGCATAACTCTCTCTTGAAGAATCCAAATTGGGTCAGACCTATGGAATTCGAAAGAAGACTCATAGGACTACTATAGGGATGAAAATCATATATTGGGGATCTGAAATATTAGAGATAAGCTAGATTCAATATCAAGCTCCTAGAAGGCAAGAAAAAGCTAGATCATGTGATGTCAAGGGCTACAAAGCACCTGAATTTCTAGGGTAGCAAAGAAAATCATGGTGTATCAGAGGGTACCATTACAAGAATAGAAATCAAGGTGCATAAAAACAACAAGGAGTTCATCACATGAAGTCTTCAGGTGGGCAGGACTACATACAACCACTGTAAAGGTATCATTATACTAAGTCATTGTAAATTGATTGCTATAAAAATTGTACTAGTGTCTATCTTCCAAGAGTTGAAGATGCAGTGTCAGGAGGTCTATGATCATCATTAGGTGGCTGTGTCATAGTTGGGGTTATGGTCTAGTCTTTCTTCTTCTTCTACATCATTCTATATCATTGTAAAGTGGATCATTTTCTCTAGTACGAGAGTACATTCTTGTTTTATTCTTCTATAAGGTGGTAGGGTGGTGCTAGGGTGAGCTGTAGCTTATTGGGTGTTGGGGCATCCATTCAGTTGACTACTAAATAATTTCAGGCATTGGAGTGTCCATCGAGTGGGAGCTCAAAAAAGAATGATTTTCTAGATTATAGGAAGTTGGAGCTTTACTTTCTATTGGAGTTGAATATTAAAGAATTATTAGAAAAGCATTAGGTGGTTTTTTTCCCAGAGTGGGTTTCCACATTAAAAACTGTGTGCATTTGTGTTCCTTTTGTTTACTGCTATCATTTTACAAACACTGATAATAATTGAAGACTAACTAATGCTCTAACTAAAAGGAATAACGATTCACCCCCCTCTCGGTATTTCCAACAACATGAATGTGGGATCGCATAAAACACATAAATCAAAACCAAACTAGAGCTTCTATAGGAAAAACTACCTCAACCCTCAACGAGTGATTCCACCTCACATTCAAACATCACTAACCATCACCAAATTTTTCTCTACCCCATGTTGTCAAGGGCTCTAGAGAATTTGTTCCAACCAAGGCTTCCAGGACTAGCAACTCAACCCGTAAATATTGTTGGGATTCAAGATCGTTTTTCCAACCAAGGCTCATAGCACTAGTAACTCAACTTACCAAGGGCTTCCATAGCATTTTTACAATCAAGTCTTCTAGGAATAGTAACTCAACCTAGGTTGTTACATGGCTTCCAGAGCGTTTTTCCAACCAATGCTTCCAGGAACTAATAAATTAACCCATAGCCAAAGGAACATGAATATCAACCAGAAAAAGAAAAAGAAAAGTAAAAACCACAATACCATGGCTATCCATAAAATGACAAGGCTAGGAAAAAAAATTGTTAATCCAAGAAAACCTCCAGGCCAATAATAGATCATACAAAATAACCACATACATATGACTTGCATGCCAAAACTAGTGAGGAAATCATACATGAAATGTGGCACTTACAAGTAAAACCCGTTGTAGCTGCTCATATCGATGTACTATTCAACATTTATTCTTTTCCATTGACTTCATGCTCCAAGTCCTAAGTGCACCACACTCCTCCAAGAGTGCTCCAAGAAAAATCTAAGTGTCTAATAGTATGACAGAGAGAGAAAATGAGAGCTCCAAAACTAAACTGACAAAATTTTATGAACTGGTACTCAAAGTCCCCTTTATTAATGAGGAATCCATTTTCTTCATTTTCATTAGTTTCCTTCAATTTCCTTCTCACATGCAACCCATGACCTTTCATCTTCCTTTTCTCCTAATTTTCATTATTTTCATAAATTAATGCAAATTAATGCCACTTTTCCTTTCCAAACCCTTTTCCATTTCCTTTTGGAACTTACTTAGCCATAATAAATGGAAATGAACATGTGCTAGGATGCTTTTTCCACAATTAATCATGGAATATGTGTCCCATGGCCTTGGTCTAATATTTTTTTTACATGGTGTTATCACTCCGTAATACCAAAGTTGAAGACAGAATCCCGAAGGCAACATCAAAACCTCTTCGGGCCTAGGATATAGCCCTCCTAGACCTAGAGAGAAATCTCTCTGTTAGATATAGTTTTTTTAGATTTGACATTTTAGGCTAGTTAATAGATGCAATGTTTGGATTCTGAATTGGTTTGGTGGGAAGAGCAAGGGAAATACATTGGGAAATGGAGTCAAAGAGGGTGGGTGATTAAATGCAAAAATATCAAGCATGAATGAAATAAGGTAAGATAGGTACCATACTGTTTCTCTTTCAGACTTTTAAATGGATTATGAGAAGAAGAAATGTAATTCTAGGTAGAGACTGAGGAGCAGTTAAGGATTCCTCAGTCTAGCATCAGCAGAGAACATAGACTACTATAAACACAAGCATAGTAGGGTGCTCTAATCAACAAATCCTATTCTTCAGACTTTATGTTTTACAATTAGGTTTACAAAAATACATAAAAAGAGAAACATAATGGAAAAACAAATAAAAATTGAAGAAATCATCGCCATTTCAGACACCACATGAATCCCAAACAAGTTATCTTGTATTACTCTTCAAAGAGTCACTTGAAATTCAGTGAACAACATTACAGAATGGGGTTGTTCTTCATTGCTGATTTTTCTCCCCCATAATACTTCAAACAGTGAAGTATTTATGTTAATCCTACTGACAGATTACAATCAATGCAACAACTAATAGTTACCTTCCTTTTAACTACATAACAGAGAAGGAATAACATTATCTTCCATGTGTAAAATAAAAAAGTTGGGGTTATAAAGGACATCTAAACATCTGGCACTATTTTTATTCCTTTGAAACACTCGATATGATCAAATCCCCCATTTTCTTTCTAAAAATATAATTTTTTTTAATAAAACTAATGACACATGTATAACTAATTATCAGTCTTTAAGGAAGTGATTGCAATAGGGGTGGCATGTGTAAAGCTTCTTCCTTCTTCTCAGGATGTTTTTATTTGTAAGATCTTCTTTTCCATTCGAGAGATGGAAAATGTATAAGAATAATGATTTACATTCATTGGTTGATCTCCATGCTATGTTGAGGTCGAGTAAGTGTTGTTACATCTGGAAGATATGCCTATAAAATAGCCTTAAATATGTACTGTCACCTATTGTCATGTACTCTGTAGATATTTTCAAACTTGATTGTACTTTTACTACTCTGCACATAGCTAAATTTCTGGGAGATTCTATTCGCACACTTATCTGCAAGCCTCAATGTCTGAGGTAACACTATCTACATACTCCTTTAGATTCACATATGGACTATAGGCGGCAAGAGAGGGTAGGTGGATGTGGAGTCAAGGTGGTGGGAGATGGAAGGCAGAAGTTGGTAGGTGGACATGACCTAGTGAGGAAGAGGTGGAGGTGGACGATGTGACAGTGGTGACGAGAGACGTGGAGGAGCAGTGGCGAGAGTCATATCGGAGCTGAGGGAAAAACAGTTTTTTTTTTTGGGGGGGGGTGTGTGTTAGTGGAGTGGTAGGTGGTATCAAAGCAGGGGGTGCAAAGTGGCTTGGACATGCCACATAGAGATAATGGAGGTAATATATACCACCCATTTTGGAACACCACCCCCATCCCCCCATGGTTAAAGTTCGAAAGCCCTGGGGGAGGGGGGGTGGTGGGGGGGGGGGGCGGGGGGGGGGGGGGGGAAGGGATGATGACCGTTAGATGTGGAGATGAGGAGTGGAGAAGGTGCAAAGGTGGAGGGTAGTTAGTGGTGGAATTATGTGGGATGTAACGATGATTCGGGGATGTAACTGTCGTGGTATTAGTGGATTGTGGGGTCGGAGGTGATGTGGAAAGGAGGTGGGCCCTCGCACATCCTACAGATCAACGCTTTTTTTATGAGTAGCGGGGAGGTAACAATTAAAATTTTCCAAGTGCACAGTGTGATGGGGGCCCACCAACATCGAAAATCACAAGTTACAAATTTTATCGTACATCACAACTCCATTTCTTATCGCATTGAAAAATAAAGAAATTAACCTGCGATGTCTTAACATGTAAACATAAAAAATGTCGATTGCGATGTGTGACAAGAATAATGGTGACGTGGCAAGAAGGTTCCCACTATATCACATTGAAAAAGTTATAAAGTGGCAAATGGAATGTGGCTAGGATTGTTACGACGTGCCCACATGAAAAGGAAAGGAAGGGGTAAGGTAAGGCTTATGTGGTCTATGCCATATATATATATATATATATCTATATATTCAAGTAGCCTAAAGTGAGGGGCAGAGCTGCGAATAAGGAAATATACAGTAAGTTTAAATGGGAAAATGATATGGCTATTAGTGGTTGGGCAAAGCTACTTTTTTAACTATAAAAATTAAATTTAAGTAGATAGAAAAAAGGGTTTGAAAGGAATGAAGTGTGCGACTTTAGAAAATGGAAAAATTAAGGGAAAAAGAGGGTAAATGAGATGAATTAGGGAATAAATGAGGTTTTCTCACCATTACACCCTATCAGCAACACTTTCCCCTTTCTACTGAACTTAAAAGGAAGATTGATACCTTTGAAGCTCTTGACAGTTAGGATTTGCCTTCCTTTTTCTGGAAATAAATGAAATCCATGGCATATTATTTTCAATGGGAAAGATCTTAGAAATAATTAGTCTCCTTGTGATAATATGAATTACAGGAGTCTAACAGTGGCTCCAGCTGGGGATGGCATCTCCTTCAGGAGGTGTCATGAACACCATAGACTAGTGGCCTGATCCATTATGTTGATCCCAAATCTACAACTGATATTCTATAAAACCTTTGTGGCTAAAAATATTCAAGCTGAAAACAACACTCTCTGCAAACTAAAGTCTGGAATACAATTGAACTGAAAACTAGAAATCAATCTAAAAATAAAACTGGAAATATGCTGAAATTTTTGAGCTTATTTACACACCTACCTATCTAGTCTAACTTAGAGATGATATATACAATAAGTGAACCCTTCTTTCCAATGTAACCAATCAATTAAATGACTAGATGATTGATTCTTTTTCACCTTTTTTAGCAAGCTGAAAAAACAAAATGACCACCCCCATATCAATTTCCATTGAACATAAGTTTTCAAATTTTTCCTTAAATATTGTAATAAACCATTCATGGCATATCATAATCCTTCTTTAGATGATTCTAAGAGGTCGAAAAAAGGATCTTGGAATAATACATTGTCTTGAGGATTCAAATAATGCTCTTCATCTAGGACTACTCTTTGTTTCCATTTATTGTGCTCAGGATACTTCTGGAAGAGAATATGTATACATTCTTCATGGTCATATGATATGGCATCCTCATTGTATACCAATATTTTTTCCTCAAGCAAATCTGATATGTCTTGAATGAGATTGTTGAATTCTGTTTGAAGGCCATCATTTCCATGAGCAGAAGCATTTTATGGCAATAAGCCTTCTTGAGAATGTAAAACAACATCAGCATCAATCTATTCTACATTTGTTTCTTCATGAGGAAATACTTCAATACATAAATTAGCAGTAGAAAAAATAGAATTAATCTCCTAATTACATAAAAATTGAGAGGCTGGATGCATGCTTATAATATGATTAATTTCTTCTTTAGTTAAAGGAGGAGGTAATATTTTCTTCCTTTGGATTAAAAAACAATTGTTTCCTCGCTCTCGTGAATATTGGTAATGCACTTGAATGTTATCTTTAGCCTCATAAAAAAGAACAGATGAATTTTCATTTGTCTCCACAGATAGATCTTGTGGATCTTCATTTAGTTCTTGATTGCTTTCATCTTCAAGTAACTTCTCTTGGTTATCATGATAGTTAGCTTGAAAATGAAATTCATAAATGTATTCTAAGAGATATTCATCAAGCATATTTCCTATATCTTCATCAATATTTTCAAGGTATTATATGAGATCCTCGGACTGATCACAAAAATTTTCATCTAATGATAAATATGGAGAATATTCTTTATAATGCTCATAAAACACCTTGAGGAAATATTTTAAAGAAAAAAAGCTGCCAAGTTTTAAACCTTCATAACATTCCCTCGCTTTCCCTTCTAAGGTTGAAATGAACATCTTCATGAGGCAATCCTCATGCAATTTGACTTTTAACTTCCATGAATGTATATGAAATTTAATGAGATGTAACAAAGCATCATCAACATCCTCATGTTCAAAAATAGGAATATTTCTTTGCCAATTTACTTTAGGAAATTTCTTTAGGAAGTTGGGAATGTAATCTATATTCATTGGAGCATATATCCTTGAAACAAATCCATTTTGAGCTTGTGGAGTTGCCAGTAGATCTCTATTTCTGGATTTTTCTATCGATGGAGTCACCATGTGAATGGAACAACCTTCTGGTGTTTGACTTAAATTCACCATCAAATTCAAAACTAAACATGAAGTGCATTACTAGATATAGTTCTCCCCAGTATGGTCGCCACTATGATATCACTGTAATTTCGATGTTGAAGACAGAATCTCGGAGGCAACATCAAAACTTCTTCGGGCCTAGGATCTATACCTACTAGACTGAGAGAGAGATCTCTCTCTTAGATATAGCTTTGTTGGATTGGGAATTTTAGGCTAGTTAGTAGATGCGGAGTTTGAATTTTTAATTTTTTTGGTTGGAAGAGCAAGGGAAGGCCATTGGGAAACAAATTCAAAGAGGTTTGGGTGATTAAATGCAGAAATATCAAACATGAGTGAAACACGGAAAGATAGGTTCCCTACCATGGATCTCTCTGACTTTTAAATGGGTTATGAAAAGAAGAAATGTAAGGCTAGGTAGAGAATAAGGAGAAGTTAAGGATTCCTCAATCTACCATCAGTAGAGAACATATACTATTGTAAACACATCCATAATAGGGTGCTCTAATCAACAAATCCTATTAATTACACTTTATGTTTTAAAATTATGCTTACAGAAATACAGAGAAAGAGAAACATAATGGAAAAACACATAAAAACGGAAGAAAGCATCACCATTTCAGACACCACATGAATCCTGAACAGTTGGTCTTGTATTACTCTTCAAAAATTCACTTGAAATTCAGTGAACAACATTACAGAATGGGATTGTTCCTCATTGCAGATTTTCATCCCCCATAATACTTCAAACAGTTAATTATTTATGCTAATCCTCCTAACTGATTACAACCAATGCAGTAACTAATAGTTACTTTCTTTTTAACTACATAAAAAAGAAGGAATAACATTATTTGACATGTGTAAAATAAAACAGTTGGGGTTATAAAGGACATATAAACATCTAGTGCTATTTTGATTCCTTTGAAATGCTCAATTGGATCGAATCCCCCATCTTTGTTTTGAAAATAGATTTTTTTTTATAAAACTAATGACACATGTATAACTAATTATTTGTCTTTAAGGAAGCAATTGTAATAGTGATAACATGTGTAAAAATTCTTCCTTCTTCTCAGGATGTTGTTATTAGCAAGATCTTCTTTTCCATTCGAGAGATGGAAAACATATAATAATAATGATTTTCATTCAGTGGTCGATCTCCATGCTATCTTGAGGTTGAGTAAGTGCTGGGACAGTTGGAAGATACACCTCTAAAACCACCTTGAATATGCCCTGTCACCTATTGTCCTATACTTTGTATGTATTTTCAAGCTTGACTGTAATTTTAGTCTTTCACACGTAGTTAAATTTCTGGTAGATTCTGTTAGCACACTTATCTGCAAGCCTCAATGTCGGAGTTAACATCGTCTACATACTCCTTCACTTTCACAGATGGACTATAGTGGAGCTGCGGTGGTGGGAGCGAGTAGGTGGATGTGGAGATGAGGTGGCAGGTATTGGTATACAAAAGGTTGTAGGTGGACATGACGTAGTAGGGCAGCGATGGAGGTGGATGACGCGACACAACAGTGAAGGGATACGTGGAGCAGTGGTGGCAGGAGTGGTATCAGAGTAGAGGGAAAAGCAGTTTTCGGTGGGGTAGTGGGGTGGTAGAAGGTATCATAGTAGGGGGTTGCGAAGTGGTAATGGTAGTAAGAGATACTTCTCATTTTCAAATAATCCCCCCCCCCCCCCGGATGGTTAAAGTTCGAAGGCTGATGGGGGGCTGAAAAGGGATGAGGACCATCAAATGCGAAGATGAGGAGCAACGAAGGCAAATAGGGGGAGGGTAGTTAGCGGTGGAATGATGTGGGATGTAACGGTGGGGTCGGGGATACATAACTTTCGGGGTATGAGTAGATGGTGGGGTCAGAGGTGATGTTGCAAGGAAGTGGGCCCGCCTGCATCCCATAGATCAAAGCTTTTGTTTTAAGCTAAACTCTGCAAATTGCACAGTAATATCGGGACCCACGAACATCACAAATTGCAAGATACAAATTTTATCTCGCATTGCAACTCCATTTACTATCGCATCACGACTTAGACGAATTAACCTACGATGTGCTAACATGTAAACATAAAAAATGTCAATTGTGATGTTCGACGAGAACAGGGGTGACATGGTGGGAAGGGTCCCAATATATTGCATTGGCATAGTTATAAAGTGGAAAATGGAATGTGGTTAGGATTTTTGCGAAGTGCCAACGTGAAAAGGAAAGGAAGACATAAGGTAAGGCTTATGCAGTCTATGCCATATATATATATATATATATATATATATTCAAGTGGCTTAGAGTGGGGAGCAAAGCTGGGAATAAGGAAATATATGGTAAGTTTAAATGGGAAAATGATATGGGTATTAGTGGGTGGGTGGAGCTGCTTTTTTAACTATAAAAATTGAATTTAAATAGTTAAAAAAAATGGGTTTGAAAGAAATGAAGCCTGGGACTTTAGAAAATGGAAAAATGAAGTGAAAATAAGGGTAGATGAGATTAATGAGGGAAGAAATTATTTTTCCTCAACATTACACCTTATCAACAACACTTTCCCCTTTCCACTCAACTAAAAAGGCAGATTGATTCCTTTGAAGCTCTTGACAATCATGATTTCTCTTCCTTTTTCTCGAAATAATTGACAGCCATGGAATATTATTTCCAATAGGAAAGATCTGAGAAATAATCAATCACCTTGTGATATTGTGAATTACAGGAGTCTAACACATGGATTTTTATCGAGGTTTGTTATAGAACCCTCCCCCTGGGGGTAACACCATCCTCAGTGTTCAATTAAACCTACAAACAAAATGACTTCTAAAAACCGAAGCATACTGCCTATGGAGCTTTATAACACAACTCATTAGGGTATTTACAATAACAAGCACATATACTCTTATACAAATTTGATTCAACTAGAA
This sequence comes from Pinus albicaulis, assembly GCA_034641835.2. Lineage (NCBI taxonomy): Eukaryota > Viridiplantae > Streptophyta > Pinopsida > Pinales > Pinaceae > Pinus > Pinus albicaulis. Next base: position 489,740,932 of record CM076574.1, read on the forward strand.
AATAAACATAATGTATATGGAGCTTTATAAATCCACATCGATACAATATTTATAATAATATAGACATGCATATTTTATGTACCAAAAAATATAAGGAGACAATGCCTTCATCCAAAACAACACAATATAGAGGATCACACCTCTGCCCTTAAAGTAATATCAGGATTCATATCCTTCTCAAGAAGTCTAGAATCCACTACCAAAGTCAAAGTTGCATCTAATGTCCAACGCTACAATCCCGCACCACTTTTCCTCTCATTGTAAAACTACCATCTCATTGTTGCAAGGCACACTCCTAATGTGCACTTGATTCCATATGGAAATTATAATGACCTAAAAAAATCCATCCCCAACCTTCCGTTCTCTACTACACAGTCCCTCAGAAAACCTTTTCACCTCCTTTCGTGCATTCATACACCTTCAGGGCACTACTGGCACCCCCATCCCGAGCAATCCATCCCTTGGAAAGATTTACTCACCTCGAAAGGTCCAAAAACCAAGGTGTATCCCTGCCTCAAAACCATCATATTGGTCATATCATTCTCATGGAAATCAATGGACACTATGAAGTACATGTGTTGCACAATGTCACTACTTCGCAAGTGCTTTACCAACATATTGTTGTGTATTCCAATCTATTTCACTGTTGACACTACTAATTCTTGCAATAAGTTTCAGCTACCCAACTGGGCATTTCATGCTTTCCTGTACCAAGCACATAATTTCCATTAGTTTCAAAATAAATAACAATAACTTCAAATCATACCTGATTGGTAGCTCATCAATAAGGCATACTTTCAATCATGTTTACTTCATATCACAACAAGTCAACTTGATGTTTGATCAAATCATCATGTATAAACATATCACATCCGATTAGCTCAAAATGAAACCATCATAAATTAAAATCATGAATCACAGGAAATCATCATAAACCATAATCATAAATCATATGTAACCATCCTAAGTCATAATCATATATCACATGCATAATAAAACTGAAACAAAATTTTGATACTTATCCTTTAATCGATCCTTACTTCTTCTTTTGTTATTTCTGTACAAACAACATATTAGTTTCCACACTCCGTAAGCACCCATTTCCTTTTCTTCTCTTCAATAACATAAACATACACACATTGTACATTATAACACATACATCCACACACAAGATACAACACCACACAATAAATACACCTACACCTGGTGAACAAAACAACACATACACCTACATATCATATACAACACAAAACATATACATTGAAAAAGTAAATCACAGCAAAGACACATGTCATGATACCACACATACATAATTCACATACATAGTACCACATGCCCGCAACACAACATGTACTACATGCACAATACAACATGTATACCAGTACGATTTTCACAACATCTGAAAAGTACCACTTGTACATACCACCACCTGCACAATGTGCACACAACATCACATGTACATGACACCACCTGTACAATGTGTATACAATGTCAAATTTACACCACATCACCTGTACCAGGTGTACAAAATACCACATGTACACAGAACCTCATGCATGACATGTACATGAAACCACATGTACACAATGCCACACACATGACATGTACCCAACACCAACTACACACAGCATCACATGTACAACATGTATACAACACCATATGCACATAATACCACATGTATAATCATGCGTACAACACCATATGTACATAGAACCATTTGAACAACATGCGCACAACCCCATATGTACATAACATTACATATACAACATGTACATAGAACCATATGTACAGAGCACCACATATCCAATATGCACACAACACCGAATAGTATGATATGCACACATCACAACATATCCAACATGTACATAACACCATCTATACATAGTACTGCATATGAAATATACACACAACACAATATATAAAACATGAACACAACATCATATCTACATAATACTACATGTACAACATTTACACATCATCATATGTACAATAAATAAATAGAAAACATGCACAACATATACACAACAGTAGCACTGCACATCCAAAACAACACTATCTTTACCGAGAAACCTTGCTTCTAGTGTACGTCTAGAATCCATGTTTATCCTATCCTGTCATGGATAACATTGTTCTCATTTTGTTGATGTATCTCTAAGAATTACCTATCGAAAACATAGGAATAATATAAACACATAATATCAACTCATATCCACATGATACTAACCTCATAATTTTTTTAGGGTTACTCTTCCTACTTTATTCATCATAACACCAAAAAACTATTCATGCCATTCACTTGTATTAGAAATCATTCCTCCACAAGAATTATCCCTGACAACCTTGTCAGACAACAACATACATACATACATACATACATACATACATATATATATATATATATGTGTGTGTGTGTGTGTGAACACTAGCACAAAAAAATCCTAACAACCCTATCAGTAAAAAATATACATACATGCATACATATATGTATATATAAAAATCACCATAATCATGATCACAACATAATTAATAGATAGCATAAATTCAAGGTTAAGAGAACACCCTTTATCCGTGCACAAGATGCACAACATTGAGAAAAATAGTTCCGAACATAGCCAAGGCATTTGATGCCTCAAATCCATCTATGTTACCTTTTTGGTTCCCTTTCTCACCCCTGTATCACTACCTTCCATTTACCATAATGGACCCAACCAGTCCAACCAATTGTCATATTCTTACCTTTCATTTCCCTTATGCATTCACTAGACTTGATCTGAGTCTTAGATCACCTGCTAGGTTTTATTTATCTCTTCCCAAGCCCCATTAACTGTCTCCTTTCCCCAGCCAATACCTAAGACTCTCAAAACACAAAAGGAAACAACAAGAAACAAACAAAAACAAAACCATGATAGCCAATAACAATAAGACACAAAAAACAAGGTGACATGGCCATGCACTAGACATAATAAATACCAAAAATGAAGCACAAAAAATCACCAAATGCCAAAAGCACGAGACTAGGTGACATGGCCATGCACTCAAAACAATCAAGACCAAAAATGAAGCACAAAAAATCACCAAATACCAAAAGCACAAGAATATCAAAAAACACCAAGACTCAATCCCCATGGTTCTCAGGGAAAGTTAAACTCGACCATTCTTCATGATTTCATGGCAATCTCTTACTATGCAATCCCTTGCATCATACTACCATAAACACATATCTGTGAGAAAATAATTAAATATCACAATATACTAGTTATCTTACCTTGTTGTGCCAAGCACAATGCCATGTAACTGAACACGCATGTCAACCACATGTTCCAAAGGTCAAGACAACATATATATTAATTTCAAATAAAAAATTACCAAGTTTAACAACAATGTCATAGTAAAAAATCAGCTCACATTCATCGGTCATAATACATTTTTCTACAACTATCACTTACTTACACTCAAGCACATATTAGTTGTCTCAACACATATGTTTTAATACAACCATCTTAAAAAAAAATTATGTCTTCATGCAATCTTATAGAAACATACTTTCATATCATGAAATAAGACATTCAAACAACATATAGAGAAGATAATAGACACCAAATACTTAAATATCTGTTACGTCCCTATATTACTAGTGCAGTCCCTTATTGTTGTTATTCTAGCCCCCTTATTGTTATTGTTGTATCCCTGTAACCCCAATATTGTTATTATTGGTCCCTTACATTATTATTTCTAGGTCGGCTAGGATTATATTGTGACCCCATGGACTCCTATATATAGAAGGAGGTTTTTTCATTTGTTTCATCCAAGAATTGTCCATTTATGTAATATAAAGGAGGTTTCCCCCTCGAAGAGGCTTCTTTATAAGGATTTCATCTCTCTTTTCTTCTATTTTTGGAGTTGGTTTCATAACATTTGGTATCAAAGCTTTCGATTCTAGGGTTTCGCTACTCCAAATAGGTCATTGTGGAATTTTCACTATGAATTTTTTTCTACAAAGTTTCAGAAGCTGAAATTTTTATCACGCAAAGCCAAAATCCTGAGAACTTCATATAAAAATTTCAGATCTTGGTTCACAACATTTTCGGAGATATGATCTGTGTAAGTTAGGGTTTTTTCAGGCTCTCGAATTTCATCTCAAAGAGATGACTGTGGGAAAATCATCATAACTCTCTTTCTTAGCATCAGATTGGAATTCTATAAATAGTGGTCATAAGCACACAAACTGTAGTTTCCTATGTATCACTTTCTGAGACGAAGGAGGAAGTAGTAACATGTGGCACACCGTACAAGTTTGCTCTACTGAATCCGTACATAATTAGGTCATTGTGGGAGATTAGGGATAAATTTTCCTTGAAGAATCCAAATCAGGTCAGACCTATGGCATTCAAAAGAAGATTCAGAGGGCTAATACAAGACCAAATTTCAGATATTGAAGATCCAAAATGATAGAGATAATTCAGTTTCAATATCGATCTCCTCAAAAGCAAGAAAAATATGTCTATTTTTTTTTAATTGAATAAGTCTTGTTTCGAGAATTAGTTTGAATTGATTCCAAGGGAATATTGTATAATAGATATCAGTATTAGGTTCTAAAATCCCCCCCTAAAAATAATTCAACACCCATTAAGCCTTCAGAAGGCTCTACTATGACTCATTAAGATGAAGAAGTTCAACATGACATATCTAAATGACAAGAGCAAGTGCACCAAATTTCGCTCTCACAAGGAGCAACAAAAAACAAAATGGAAGTTTTGAAGAAAGGGGTGGAAGCTAAGATGGATGGTTTGAATAAAGGCGTGGAAGCTAAGAATGATGGTTCGAATAATTGAATGGAAGGTAATATGGATGGCATGTAAGATAAGATGGATGACATGGAAGCTAATATCAGTGAAAAAATGAACGACAAAATAGAAAACACGAAGAATGATCTAAAAGGAGACATGGAAGGTTTGACAAAGTTGATACAGGAAATTTTTCCTAATGGAGAAAAGATAGTAGATGAATCTCATAATGAGAATAAAATAAATGTTAGTCATGATTTCATAAAATATAATGTTGGATGGAAGAATCACCATATTCCAAATATGGATATGAGGAAGCTTGATGGCAAGGATCCTGTAACATGGATACCAGAGATGGAGCAATATTTTAATCTCAATATTGTGCAAAACACACAAAAGGTATGCATGGCAACTATACATTTAGAACAAAATACATTTTTATGGTATCGATGAATTTTCTCCTGTAAAGAAAAAGTCACTTGTTCAATTTTTACGGAGGAAATGATAGCACATTATGAGGATGCAAAAAGCAACACCTTCTTTAGCCAATTGATAAATCTCGAACAAAATGGTTCAGTGGTGGAGCACATTGAGAACTTCCAGAAATTGAATATAAGGGTAACAGATATTCCATAGGAACACAGGATTGATATATTCATAGGGAATTTAAAGGATAACATCCAACATGAGGTTCACCTTTGGGAACCTGATTCATTAGAGAAGGAATTGAGGTTTGCAAGAAAAATTGAATGTAAAATTATGGCGACAACTAATCCTACCACTCACATCTATAATGATGGAAGTGTTTCTACTCCTACGCTTCCACAACCTACAAGGTTGACACCACAAAAATAGGAAGAAAAAAGAGAAAAAGGGATTTTCTACAGTTTTGACAGCAAATACACTAAAGGTCATAAGTGTGCTGAGAAGAAATTATTTTACATAGATTGTGAAGAGGAGGAATAAAATGAAAAATAAACTTCAAAAGAAGAGAATATACACCAGGAACCCACCCTAGAAGAAGAATAAATGAGTCCGACCATATCATGTAATGCATTGGAAGGAATTACCACTCCTCAAACTCTCAATATAGAAGGACATATCAAGAAGAAAAAGGTAATAGTGTTGATTCATTTGGGTAGTACCCATAATTTTATTCATTGTAAGGTAGCCAGGGAATTGAATTGTTTCCTATACCCAACATCATAATTTCAAGTGATGGTTGAAAATGGAGGAACTATAAATTTCTCTGGAAAATTCCATACTATCAAGATAACCATGGGGTAATATGTATTGAATAGTCCAATTTTGTCCATTCCAATGGGAGGTGGTAATGTTGTATTAAGAGTACAATGGTTACAATATTTGAGGATGGTAGCTTTTAATTTTCAAGAAATTTTCTTGAATTTATTTTCGGAAGGAAAGGAAGTCGAATTATGGGGTATCGTAAGGAAGCTGGGAAAGATAATAATATTTAATGTCATGAAAAATATTATGAAGAAAGAAGAGGGAGGTGTAATTACACAACTATGTTCACTAGAATTTCCAACATCAAAATCATCTATTCTCCAAATCTCCAAAAAGTCTTGGACAATCATTCCAAGGTGTTTGAAACTCCCAAAAGTCTCCCACCTATTCATGATCATGACCATTCTATTCATTTGATTCTAGGAAATGTTCCTCCAAACATCAAGCCTTACATATATCCTTATGTCCAAAAGAGCGGAATTGAACATATGATTACAGAAATGTTAGAGGCTAGTATAATGCAACCTATTCAAAGTTCTTTCTTTTCTCTAATTGTATTGGTGCACAAGAAGGATCATGACGCATGTGTCTGGATAATAGGGAGCTCAATAATCTCACTATTAAACATAAATTTCCCATTCCTGTGATTGATGAATTATTGGATGAATTATAGGGAGAAATTTATTTTACCAAGTTGGATCTTCGTTCAGGATATCATCAAATTAGAATGAATACTGAAGATATTCTGAAAAGAACATTTCGAACTCATGAAGGTCATTATGAATTTTTAGTGATGCCTTTACCTTCTACATTTCAAGGGTTGATTAATTCAATTTTCAAACACTTCCTTAGAAAATTTGTGCTAGTATTTTTTGATGATATACTAATATACAATAGGTCTTGGAAGGATCATGTTCAACATGTTGATAGGGTGCTCAAACTATTGGAGGAGAAACAATTATACACAAAAAATCCAAATGCTTCTTTGGAGTACAAGAGGTGGAATATCTGGGTCATATTTTATCTCATGAGGGTGTTAAGGTGGACCCTAAACAATTAAATCCATTAAGCAATGGAAATTTTCCACAACCATAAAGCAGTTGTGATGATTTCTTGGGATAATAGGGTATTATCTCAAATTTGTTAAGAATTATGGGATAATAGAATCACCTCTAATGACATTATTGAAGAAAGATGCATTTTCATGGACTCCTGAAGAAACTAAAGAATTTGAACTTCTTAAAGAGGAAATGTGCCTAGCATCGGTCTTAGCTACGCCAGACTTCACAAAAACCTTTATTGTGGAAAGTGATGCCTCGGGAAATGGAATTGGTGTTGTTTAATGCAATAAAGAAGACCCATTTAATTTGAATTTAATCCAATCAAAGAAAATGATTTACAGAGACCTATTTATGAGAAGGAAATGTTGGCAACTTCATGCACTAAAGGAAAGGTGACCTTACCTAATGGGAATACACCTCAAGGTAAAAACTGATCATGGTAGTATTAAAAACTTTTTGGAGCAAAGACTATCTTCAGAAGAGCAGAAATAATGGGTCACAAATATCTTTGGCTATGACTTTGAAATCATCTACAAAAAAGGGAATCTAAATTTCGTTGCAGATGCACTCTCAAGAAAGGATGAAAAGGTGGAAGCATTGCTTTGTGCCATTTATATTATCCAACCCAATTGGAGAACCAAAGCAAGGGATGAATAGAAGAAGGACAAAGAAGTGTGGACAGTCATTCAAAAGGTGCATCAAGATCCTAGTACAACTGATATTTTTAGTTGGAAAAATGATTCCTTATGGTACAAATATCGCTTATATCTTTGTAAGAATACCCAACTAAAACACAAGATTATTTTTGAATTACACAGTTCTCCTTTAGGAGGACACTCATGATTTTTAAAAAATTACGACAGGGTGAAGAAAGATTTTTTTTGGGATGGCCTTAAATCTAACATTCAAAAGTCTGTGGTGGAATGTTTGGTTTTCTAACAAGATAAACTTGAGATAATTAAGACCCCATGTCTTCTACAACCTTTATCCATTCCAAGTCAAGGTTGGGAGGAGATTTAAATGGATTTTATCACGTGTTTACCTAAGTCCAAAGGAAAGAGTTTCATCATGGTGGTAGTTGATAGAATTACCAAGTATGCACTCTTTTTTGCATTATCTCATCCATTTAAAGAAAGTACATCTTCTATTGCATTTATGGAAACAATTGAAAAGCTACATGGAAACCCAAAGATTATTGTAAGTGACAGAGATCCCATTTTTACTCATAGCTCATGTTATCATCTTCAATTCAATGGTCAAACTAAGATAGTAAATAAATTTTTGGAACTATATCTTAATTGTTTTGTACCTAATAAACAAGCAAAATGGTCAAGTGGTTACCTCTCACTAAATGGTGGTATAACACTTCCTTCCATACTGCAGCAAAAATGACACCGTTTATGGCATTTCATGTATATCATCCATCATCCATCACATCATATTTAAGAGAAATATCTAAGGCTGAAGAAGTGGAATATCACATCGAGCATCAACAATAAGTTCTCCAACTCTTAAAGGATAACCTAAATTCGACAAAAAATAGAATGAAACAAAAGGCAGATCAACATTGAAGTGAGAGAAGTTATGATGTAGGAGACTGGGTATTTTTATGACTACAACCATACAAAAAAATCTCCCTCAATAAAATTAAGAAGGATAATAAATTATCGCCAAAGTACTATGGTCATGACAAGGTGTTCCAAAATATTGATACTATGGCATACAAATTGGAGGTTCCCGCTTCTTTGCAAGTGCATCAAGTTTTCCATGTTTCATGCTTAAGGAGGTTTATAGGTGACAAAATTCCAGTTCAAAAAATATTTCTAGAACTTGATGAGGAACGAAAAATCATATTGGAACCTGAAGCAGTCACGGAAACAAGAACTTCATGGCTACAAAATCGATCAATTTTAGAGCATCTCATCAAGTGGGGGAACTTACCCTCTGAAGATTCTACATGCGAGGATGATAATTTTATACAAAAGCATCCAAAGCTACACAAACATTGGGGAAAGCACTTTTTTGAAGGAGAGGGGAATGTTGGCTCCCTATATTACTAGTGTAGCCCCTTATTTTTGTTAGTGTAGCCACCTTATTGTTATTGGTGTACCCCTATAACCGCAATATTGGTATTATTGTGCCCTTACATTATTATTGTTAGGTCGGCTGGGATTATATTATGAACACATGGACTCCTATATATAGAAGGAGGTTTTTTCATTTGTATCATCCAAGAATTTTTCATTTATTTAATGTAAAGGAGGTTGCTTCCTCGAAGTTGTTTATTTATAAGGCATTGATCTCTCTTTTCTTCTATTTTTGGAGTTTTTTTCATAACAATATCAAATAAATGACATAATCAAACATTCAAGAACCAAGTAGATGTCATAAGCAAACTCATACCTTAATTTATCTCAGGGGAGGCTATCTTATGTGCACAATTAATCTAGATTAGCACAATATAACTTCACAACATATCAACTCAATCATAAATAAGATCATGATTTCAAAAAAATTAATCAACTAACATTTTCACATCATAAACTCGTAAAAATTGCAATTCATGCATAAAAATGATATCTACATGTAGTTAGTCTACATTAGTATGACATAATATCAAAATAATAAAAATAATAAAAACACATGAATTTCATAACCATAATCATCAGCGTAAGTCAATATAAATTAACACAAAACATAATAAAATCAAGATATTATTTTTAGTGACCATAACCATCATGCATATGACCATAATGCATATAAAAACAAGTTACTATCATTCATGACTAACTGGCGTATGTACATATGATCACACTGATTAACTATAATGCACCCCTTCCCTCACATCTACCCACTTTCACCCGCTTAGCGGGGGTAAGCATGAGATGTGAGGTAGTTATGAGTAGACTCAACCTCCTAAGTGACCTTAAGGAAATGGAGTCGACAAAAAACCCTTACTAACTTCCATCAGGTACCACAGGACCCTCCAAGAGTAACCCAATCCCTTTAATTTTCCATCCCCTAAGCCAAATTGGCTTTTCCCTAAGTTTTACCCATAGTCGCTCCCTTTCCAAGGCATCAGTGTGACTCGAACCTTCCACTCATGTGCATTAAGATGCATTAGCACGACTGTGGACATTCTTACTTTGTGTTGTGGTAGCGATTGCAGAATTTAAGGCTAGAATCCATAGCTGGAGATAGACCTTTTCCCATAAATCCCTGTAACTTTTAGAATTCATAAATTACACAAGGACAATGCTTATAAACCAAAAAATCATATAATTAATAGACCTTAACATCCCCAACCAAGACAGGCATTATGTCAAACACTTGGAGACAATGAAATCTACAGGTCATGAATAAAACACTGAGCATAAGGGACTCAAACTTCATATGAAACTTATCAAGAAGAGTCACCACCCTGTCCCATTAGTTTTCTTGGATCTCACGTCCATTATTCTTTTAACTACAGGTAAAACATGAAATAACCATGACTAGAACTAGTCACATAACCATTCTTATAACCAACATATAACCACAAAAATAATCATATGATAAAAACCATTAAATCCACATAAATAGAAGTAAGAAAGGAAGAGAAATTAACTTTCATTAAACATAGGAAAGAACCAACCAGGTTTGGGACTTGCACGTACCACCTAACCATAGACATGGTTGAACCAAATATTTCTTTCAGCCAGTCACCCTCATGTCATATTCCAAGCATGAATGTGGAATCTCATGGATAAACCAAAAATAAATATATCATGCAAATTCAGAGGGTAAACCACCTCCACCCTCACCATACCATTATCTCACTTAAACAGACCCCAAGATCACAAAACCAAATCAAGTTTGGAAGGCCTCTCTATCTCATCAGCATAGTTGAGGAATTTTTTTTATCCTTGTCTCTAAGCTTTACCTATATCCCAAGTAGATCACTAGGCCCTTACCAATACACCACCCTCAATATTTACCGAGTATCTTGCCAAAATGGGTCAAGGGATTCCTAGGCATTTAGGAATGAACCTGAGAGCCCCTTTGCCCCAGATTTCAAAACCATCTGGGAATTACAAAGCTCAAAAGAGAGAATAATCCCTTCACACCATGGATATATGAAAGAAGGTAAGGCAAGGTTGAAACCAATTATAAAAACATTGGAAAACCATGCCACCTACAAAAAAACAACCAAGTACCAACATGCACATACCATGCATGTCAAAACCAACTAGAAAATCATACATGAAATTAGCTACCTAAAGGTATTCATGCTAAATTTTCTTGATCCTCATCTACGTTGCTTGATATTTTGTTTCTTTTCCTTTCCTTTTCCTTCCTTTTCTTTTTTCTTTTTTTTCTGATCCAATGCTTAAATTCTCAAATAAAAATCTAAGTGCCCAAGAGTGTGTGTGTGAGAGAGAGAATAGAGAGAGCGCTCCAAAACTGAACTACAAAAAATATGTGAAATTATCCTCACCATCCTTTTTATCACTGATGCCGCTATTTTCCTTCAATTTTCTCCTCACATGCAACTGATGACCTTTCACCTTCCTTTTATCCTAATTTGATTCATTTTTGTAAATAAACGTGTCAAAATTATTTTTTTTCTTTTCAAATCCCTAGCCATTGCCTTTTCCAATTTCCCCATAGCCATAAACACATCTAGTGATTCCCATTAGGATATCATGCCCAAAAATTAGCTTGGAATAAATGTCCCTTAACCATGGTCTTATTTTTTCCTTTATGAAATTTTATTACATGAAATTTTAGCCTGAGTCTATTATAGAACCCTCCCACTTGGGGAACATAATACTCAGTGTAAAACCACACCTATACCTCAGGAAAAACCACTAAAAAGAAAACATACTTCCGATGGAGCTTTATAAATTAGTTCGATGCATTATTTACAATGAATAACCTACTCAAAAGCAAAAACCATCATTACAACATGATAATTTAACAACCATACCGCATACTGGTGCTTTATAACTAATCTCATCGTGGTATTTTCAATAGAAATGATACATAAATATGTACAAATATCAAATTTTTTTTCCTCAACCAATAAAAAATAAAATATACATAGCCCACATATGATCATCCATCTCCCATGTAGCTTATTTGAGCCCAAAGTGCTTTTACTCCACTTTAACTTGTTCTATAACTCTGTTCCTGAGCATGACTTGCTTCTCCTACAATATGTACTGAGGTTTCAGCTACAATTGTCCTTATTTCTCCACTTGTAATACAAATCAATCAGTAATATGATCAACATCCTTTATATACCTTTTAAGTAATGAAACATGAAAAACATCTTGAACTTTCACTATTGGAGGAAGTGCAAGTTGATAGACCACTTTTCCAATCCTTTCAAAGATCTCAAAAGTCCCGTAATGTCATGGTTCCAACTTGGCACATGATCCAATCCTCAAGAAGCTCTTATTGGGCTTTATTCACAAATACACATGCCCCCCAACCTCAAACTCCTCAAATTCCATATGTTGGTCTGCATAACTTTTACTGCCTATCATGTGCTTCCTTTAGATTCTTCTTAATAACCTACATCTTCTTTTCCAATTTTTCCAACATGTCCAGTACTATAAGTAACATGTTCACTGGATCACTCCAACTTATGAGTGTATTGCAAATCCGCCCATACAATTCCTCAAATATACTCATCCTCGATGACTCCTAGTACCCTTTTTTATAAGAAAACTCAACCAATGGAAGGTACCACTCCCATATCTTTTGTTTTTCCATCGCATTCATCCTCAACATATGCTCCAGTATCATGTTGACCCTCTCTTTCTGTCCATATTTCTGTGGATGATAGGTTGTACTGAAGTCCAACTCTCCCCCCAATCCTTCAAAAAACTCCTTCCAAAATTTGGAAGTGAACTTAGCATCCATGCTTAACACAATCTTCTTTGGAACACCATGTAACCTCACAATCTCCCTAATGAAGACACGTGACAACTCACTAGTTGAATATGCATTATTTACTAGAATGAAGTGAGCCACCTTGATCCATATGTCAACCATAACCATGATATAATCATGTTGCGTCACTGTCCTTAGAAGATTTGTAATAAAATCCATGGAAATGACCTTCCATTTCTATTTCAGAAACATAATGGGTTGTAGTAGACCACATGGATGCTTACATGCTTTCTTAACTTGGTGACAATACAAACATCTAGCCACAAACTTTGCCACATCCCTCTTCAAATTCTTCCAATAGTGGAAATTCTTCACCACTGTCAATATCTTCTAATATCCTAGATGACCTGAGTATGGCTTCATATGAAAATTCCTCAATATAAGCTTCTTGAGTGCACTGTCATCTAACATATATATCTTGTCCCTAAATCTCACCAAACCACCTTCCATGAGACGATATTATACATCTTGATCACCTATACCACCACCTACACCTATACCTTTACATGTATTTGTACCTATACTCTGTTATGTTAGCACTTTTTAAATTTCCCTAGGTTGAAGAGAGAAATTTTAGAGGTAACAACAAGACCACTTCTAGGCTAGAATCTAGGCCTTCTAGCCTTGCAAAGGGCTATCTCACTTAGGCTATTCAAATAATATAATATTAGGATAGATATTTTGTTGAATAAGGTTTGATTTTCAAAGGTTTACTGGTAATAAAGGAGACAAACCCATTGGGCATGGAATCATGTCAATTTTATTATTTTTCCAGTGATATGATGAAGACAGAAAGGGTTTCTCCACAGGTGCAAGCTATGTGGTCTTGGTAATGAAATTAATTAGTTGTAGGAGGGTGAGTGTGAGAAAATATGGAATAAACACAAAGAGTATATGATCGAGGTGGATATTGGTGGACACCCACCTATTCCACCTAGACCTCTAGTCAATTTCGTCATTTTAATTTTTTATAGCAGAATTTACTACTTTCAACAGTTTTTTGGGTCATGAATTACTAGAGAAAATTTGACACCCTAAATGGCATTTTTTTAGTTCTGTAACAAGATCAAAATAATAGGTAGGGGATTTTTCCAAAACCTATAGTACTCAGAGAGATCATTTTAATGATATATCATACGTGCCAAACAAGGATAATATGACCAAGTTACGACCCTGGAAAGTTGGCTTACAAACTAACCCTAACGGGGCCCACAAACTCTTGGTGTTTCATATATTAGGGTTAGGGTTTTCATTTTTCAGTGTTTTCCTATGTTGTTAAAAAATAAAAAGGCCCATGAGCCTCATTGTGACACAGTTCAGAGGCTTATAGTTGCCAAATCTCTTCTCAGAGATAAGCTACCAATGCCCTAGCTAGTTTCTTTAGATTCTTTCTGTCAGCATATTTCAATTATTTCATATTAATGAAATGGATTTTTATTGGTGTTGCATATATTTTTTTATCTATATTTTTATATTTTATTGTGTTCTTGAATAATTCCACATCAGTATCAAACTTCGAATAAATTTTGCACGTTTCTTTATAATGAAAACATAGATCATTTGGAAAAAGTAAATCAGAACATATTTTAAATGAATTATGAGTTAAACATATTGTTTTTCCAAGCATGAAGACATACATTGAATAGATGTAAAAACCTAATAAAAACATAAAACTAGAAGGAAGTAGAACACCATCAATATATGACACATGAATCCCTGCAAATCACCTTATGTGTTTCATTCACTGGAAAAAATATTCAAAAATACAATGCGTATAAAATTTCTTTCTCTCCAATATAACCAACTCTTTCTATATTCCGATTCATGAATTATATAAAATATTCTCTTCCTACCTCAAACCGGGGTCTAAATCCACCTTCTCCCAAAGATAGGAATATGTTACAATGATTTATGCATAAAATATTTGGAAAATATGTCCATATCCTACTAATTACGATGTGGCTTTTATGAAAACAAATATGCTAATTGAAGAGAAAATCATGGTATTTGGTAGAAAAATATTTAGAATTAATCATCCAAATCATTTTGGAATCAATTGTGCCAATTTGGATATCCACCAAGTCCAATTTCAAAAACAACTAGAACTTTGTCAGCAAATCTGACTTTGGCGAAATTGTGAAAAGTGGGTCTCAAAGTGACACTTGTAATTGCAAAACTGTAACACCTTAAAAGAAATGAAATATGTTTTTTTTATTTTCCCATTATTAACAAAATCCTATTTTATTTTTCAAAAATTCATTTCCCTTTGTTATAAAAGTGCGCAAAAAAAAGACTCAAACTGGAAGAAAAATACAATTTTTTTTTTTAATGGGCCTCAAATATTATTTCATATCTCCCAAAACATGATATATATGTAGATGATGTGAGGGTTTTCTGTTATTTTTCCCATGCTTGAAAAAAAAATCTATTTTTTTTCCCAAAATTCATCTCCAGTTGGTCAGAAACGACTCTTGAAGTTGACTGTGTGAAAGCACAACATCGGCGCTGTGCAACCTCCTAATTCAATAGAACATAAAAATACAATGAATTCATTTTTTTATTATATCCTAAAAGGTAATCTAGAGTGAGCTTAATTTTTGACAAAAAATTAATATAGTCATAACCATTCTCCACAAAACATTTCAGTGAAATCTGATTCAAGGATCTCGAGAAAATATGAAAATGGTTGTAGAATATGTTGACATGTTTCTTGGAAACCGTGAAGCATTTTAACCTAAAACTAAGTGGTTTTATTGAAATTACCTCCATATATTTACTTTAAAAAATTCATCGAAAATAGGTACAGGGTTTAAGAGATATTGTGAAAATATGATGATTGTGTGAAAGCTTAGTGCAGAAGCGAAATGCTCCAAGCTTATACTATCTCCATCCATCATATGACATGATGTGGGTACTGGGATGGCATGGAATGACCCATTCGAAATTTTAAACCTATGAGAAAGCTCATAGGCCAAATTCAAACCTTCAAAACCCAAACCTTCTTGCTAGAGTAAAAACAGAGCATAGTTTCACAGTGCACCTCCATCCACATGACCTAACTGAACACTGATATGCTGATTGATAAAATGACTTGGATAGGATTCAAATATTCACAAAAAACCTCCTACATTTATTTATTGATGGAATAAATTCAAAAAACCATTATTTATTCATCGAAATGAGTTACCTTGGAAAAAGCACAACAACTTTCGTCTTGAACATTGTCTTCTATTATGATGTCATGGCTATTTACGATTTGACATGTAAGCTAACTTAGGACACCTAAAAATCTCAAATTAATAGAAATACTGAAATAACAAATATTTCTATAATATATGACTCTAACATCGACTCCAATGTTGATGACATCTTCCTTGTGAGGTGCCAAGAACATCGTAGACTAGTAGCCTTATCCATTGGGTTGTTCCCAATCTTGAAACATGCAATCTATTCTAAAACGTGGACTTTCTCTTACAAAAAACTTATTCTAAAAACTAAAAACAATGTTGAAAACCTCACTGATGAAAACCAAAACTCCACACTGCTAAAAATGATTCTTGAATTGGTAAGTTTATTTAAAAATACACTAGCCTACTCTAAGTTTCTAAAACCAACTGCTCAATAAAATAACACTGAAATTCAAATATAACAATTCAAGTAGTTGGTCAGCTAACACGGTTGCCTGACTGTGGTTCAATAATACCAAAGTTGGAACATGTAACAATAAAGGCATCTTATGATATCTTTTTTTTCACAGTGAAAACATTCGGCTAAGGATTTAAGCTAAGAAATCCTTCCATATACTCATCTACATGATCAAAGAAAACATATTTTATTTTATGATCATCAAGCATTTCTATAATTTGATTTCCATGATGGGATTGATCATATATGTTGTTTAAATCAAACCCTGGTTTCAACTATATATTTTTAATTTCGTGTTTAAAAATAGGACATCCTTCAACATTAGTAACTAAAGGAAGTTGGAAAAGGTCCTCAAAAAAATGATTTTGATCTTTAAAATTGTAAGACTGAATTTGAACATTTAAGACCTGAATGTCACAAGTTTGTCAGCAAACTCCTCTAAGAAGTGAATATTATCTTCAGATATAAATTTTCATAAATTTAAATAAATATATAATAAATTAAAGAAATATTCTTCAATTACATCATCATCAAAATTATCCCAGTATTCTTTGAAACATTCAATAGAAATAGGGTCCACTAGATACCCTTCCATTTTGATAGATTAGGAAATTCAACATCTGAATTTTTTGAATGGCGGAGTCTCCATGAATGATCTAGAATCTGAATTATTGAAAATGGAGTTTCCCAGTGAATAATACACAAACTTCTTTCATTCAACTACTGTCCACCATCGAAAATTAAATATGAAAATTTGATGATTTTCTCGAGGATGATGGAACCTTTCACTATCCGGAAATGACGCCAAAATGTTGCCACTCTGTAAATTTCCCTAGGTTGAGGAGAAAAATTTCAGAGGTAACTAAAAAACATCTTTTAGGCTATAATATAGCCCTTCTTGCCTTGGAGAAGGCTCTGTCACTTAGGTTTTTAAAATAATATGATCTTATGCTAGATATAGTTCTTAATAAGGTGTGATTTTCAAAGGTTTTCTGGTAAGAAAGGAGACAAATACATTGGGAATGGAGTCATGTCAAATTGATTATTTTTCCAATGATATGATGAATAGAGAAAGGGTTTCTCCACAAAGGAAAGCTAGGAAGTCTTGTTAATGGAATTAATTCATTGTAGGAGGGTGAGTGTGAGAAAAAATGAAAACAACACAAAGAGTATGAAACTACAGATAAATTCTGAACTTTTCTTTAGCAGGAAAAAATAGATCACTTTGGAAAACCAAGTCAGAGCATCTTTTAGAAGAATTATCAATTAAACATCCCACTTTTTGAAGCATGAATACATACATTCAAGAGATGTAAAAAAATAATACAAAATTATAACTATAAGGAAATAAAACACCATGAAGGTATGACACATGAATCCCTACAATTCACCTAATGTCTTTCAGTCACTAGCAAAAATATTCGGAAATAAAATTCACACAAAGTCTCTTTCTCTCCAATTTGACCAACCCTTTCTACATTCATATTCATGAATTATATACAATATCCTCTTCCTAAGTCAAAGGGGTTGAAATCCACCTTTTTCCAAACATAGGAATAGGTTACAATCATTAGGACAATTTTGAGGTCTAAAATGGGTCTCCTAAGAAAAATGTACAACCAAAATAAAATTTATAAGAACCAATAGGATTCAAGATGATGATCTCAACCATAGGGGATGATTCGTCATTTTTAGAGTAAAAAGGTAAAAGGACTAAAAAATAATAAAATTATAAAACTAATTTTTCAACTCATATTTTCAACTGGTCTCCCTAAGGTTTTACTCAAATTTTGAGTGCGAGTACTTTTTGGAGGAAAAAATTAATTCCTCATCCAAGGAGTACCCATGTTGCATACTTTTTGTGGACCCTATTTCACGAAAATTAAGAAATACATGAAACAACATGATTACAATCACGTTTTTCATGTATTTATAATTTTTCATGTAGCACATTCCATTAAAATAATGCAACATGGGTACTCCTTGGATGAGGAATTAATTTCTGCATCAGACAAGTGTTTCCGCTCGAAATTTGAGTAAACCCATAGGGAGATACGTGTAAAATACAAGTTGAAGACTTTTTTTTTCTTTTTTCCCTCTAAAATTTGATGATGTAATATAATATTATTTTATTGTGTCCATTAGTATCTTATAATTACCTTAGTAGGCCCATTTTACGCCTCAAAATTCCCTTAATGGATTTAGGAATAAAATATTTGTAAAATCTATTCATATCCTACTAACTAGGGTTTGGTTTTTGAATAACCAAAAATATGATAACTCAAGAGAAAATCATGGGATTTGGCATAAAAATACTCAAAATTAATCATCCAAAACATTTTGGAATCAATTATGCCAAGTTATAGGTCCACCAAGTAGAATTTCAAAAAATTCTAGAACTCTGTCACCAAATCTAGCTTGGTAAAATTCTGAAAAATTGGTGTCATAGTGAAACATATAATTCCCAAACTGTACCACCTTCACAAAAAATGAAATATTTTTTTGTTATCTGGCCCATTATTAACAAAAAAATATTTCAATTTTCAATAATGCATTTGCATATGTTAAAAAAGGGAACCAAAAATAAATGGCTAAAACATCAAGAAAAATACAAAAATTTATTTTTTCAAAAACATGAATCAAACATAGTTGCATATCTCCCAAACCATGATCGATGTGTAAAAGGTGAGAGATTTTTTTGTGAGTTATCCCATGCTTCATAAAAATATCTTTTGGCCTCGCAAAATTCATCTCTATTTGGTCAAAAATGTCTCTTAAAGTTGATTGTGTGAAGGCGCGGCTCTGACACTGCGCAACTTCCTAATTAAACATAACACTAAAATGCAGCTGCTGTATTTTGAATATATCCTAAAAGGTAGCCATGTTGAGATGATTTTTTGAAAGAAATTTAATATCATCATAAATATTCTCCACAAAACATCTGAGCCAAATATGACTTACGGATCTCGAGAAATTCCAAAAATGGTTGTAGATGACAATGGTGTGTTTCTCGAAAAATGTGAAGCATTTTATCCTGAAATTAAGTGGTTTTATTCATCTTATATCCATACATTTCCTATAAAAATTTCATGGAAAATAGGTAAAAGGTTGAGAAATATAGTGAAAATACGGTGACTATGTGAAAGTGTGGCGCAAAAGTGCAACACTCCAAGCTTATACTATCTTTGGCCATCATCTGACATGTTGAGGGTACTGGGATGGAATTGAATGACCCATTAAACATTTAAAACTTGTGAGAATGATCCTAGACCAAATGAAAACCTTAAAAACCCATACCTTCTTCTTGGACCAAAAACGCAATGCAGTTGTGTAGCGCACCTCCATCCACATGACCTGACCCAACACACATCTTCTCACGAAGAAAAATGACTTGAAGAGGATTAAAATATTCAGAAAAATCCTCCCACATGTCTTCATTCAAGGAAGAAATGCTAAAAACCATGATTTCTTCATCAAAATGAGTAACCTTGGAAAATGCACATAAATTTTCCTCTTGACCATTGTCCTATATTCTTATGTCATGACCATTCATGATTTGACATGTAAACTGACTTAAGACACTTAAAAATCTCAAATTAATATAAATATTGAAATGACAACGATTCCTATAATATAGGACTCTAACAGACGGAAGAGGGATCCCGATTTTATCAGAGCATAGGAGGTTTCCCCTTCACATAAGTATTTTAGAACCTCTGATATTGGTTTGATCACTTTATATATCCCCTTATCCTTTCTCTATTAGATTGGACAAGTATTAACACAAAAGTATATTTACACAAAGTTGAGTAGTTAGGTACTAGCATAGGTGCATATATTGTAGGTTCCCTCAAGATTCCCCTCTTGGACATATCATATTTTCCATCTAGACATAGCTTAACCAATGGAATTTTCCCAAACAAACAAGGAGAATAGTAAAAAGCCAAGCATTGTGCTTTTCACACTTATATCTTGCCCACCACAAATTCCTTTTAATCCATGCAATTTTACAAAGGGTATTACTTATGAACAATTACCAAGAAACACAACAAGGTAGGACATCACTAACACAACATGACGAATGACATCAAAAAGGGAAAGGAAACATAATAGAATATACATGAAGCACATCTTATAACTGTTATTGAAAATAATGCTTTAGATCTCTGCCATTTACAACTTGGGGGTCAATCCTCATGTATAATGATTTAATCTTGAATATATTATGACCTAGTTTTTCTTTAATGCTGAATTTTCCAATCCATAAAATTTGGAACCTTATGTGCTTTCCCTTTTATTCCTGGGGTTTATCCCACTTCAGTACTAGGCCACCCAAATGGAAACTCTTTTTTCCTTCATATTCATCATCAAACTAGTTCTTTACACTTTTTTAGTGAACAACAAGTATCCCTATTCCTTTTAGCTTCTCTTCCTCGAGTTAGATTAAAGTGTTTATCATGCTTTGAACTAAAAGATAAGGTCTACATTGGGACTCTTTGGAGAGTTGCAGGGATAGGAGATACAAGTTCATGGTAAAGATAGCTTCATTACCGTAAATCGAAAAGTATGGTGAGGCCTTAAGGGAGGTCTTATGAGTTACATGGTTAACCCATAATGAATTGATCAAAGTGTTATGCTAGTTCCTTTGCTCCAATAAGATGGTTTTCTTGATTATGCAGATAATATTGTTTTTTGTCGATTCAGTGAAACCATTTCCCTATGAATAATAATTATATGCATGCTTTAATACAAGACCATTTTCTAATTTGAATTCATAAATTTTTAGTGGCGAAAAGTAAGCTTCATTATCAAGGACATGTGACATTGGAATGTTAGACCTAGTTATAATTTTTTCTTGCAAAAAGTGTATGAATTATTTCTCATTTACTTACCTCAAGGGGATTTCTTCTGACCACTAAGTGAAATAGTCTGTCATTTTCAGAATATATTAGTTTTTATTTGAAAAGTGAGGAAATATTTCTCCAATAACATATAGGCCCCAATGCTAGAATGGTTCCTTAATAGCTACTAGTAGTAGCAGGGCAACTCACCTCTAATATCGACCAGTGCATCTATAACAAGCTGGGAAATTGCAAAAATAAGTGTAAGATTATTTGAAGAGAGTGGGTCAAAAATAACCAGGTCTCATTAATTTATGTATTTTAGCACCTCTTGCATAGTCACCACCTATTGGTCCATCATTTAACTCTCTGCGTACCTTTTCTGTATCCTTTGTCTAAGGGCATCTCACTAGGAGACCATTGTTGTGCTTTCTGAAAGGAACTGCATGAACCAGATGGTAGGATAGATATTTTAAATTTATTAACCCCTTCTATTTATTCGATGGGTGTGTGGGAAAGGTTCCATTCCATCTAATTTGTCATATATCATAATGGCATGGAATTATAGACATGGATTGAGGAATTTGTTCAACATTGTACATTTCTATCTCCTGATCCCAACCTGAAAGATATTGTTTAGGAGAATATCTTGCTTTAGCTCCTATCTTACAGAGGCCATGACCCTTTATGCTATGAAATAGCTTTAAGTCTAGATCATATTCTTGTAAGTAGGTCATCATTTTTTCCCTCTTCTTACTGAGCTCCTGTTGCATGAACACTATTCTTACCGCTAGATAGGGTCCAAATATGATCGTGTGATATTTTAAAAGATAGGTCTTGAAATAATTAACTACCTTTTATAAAAAATATGTTTATTTTTCGATGGAAGATTAATTTAATTTTGGCCCATGTAGGCTTGCACTCATAAAAAAAATAGGACTCTGATTTCCTTTAGTATCCTTTCAAGTCAATACATCCGCAATTGATAAATCTATAGCGAAGGTTTAACAAAGAAAATATTTCCCATAATATGGAATAAATAACATAAGAGCATCAGTAATTTATTTCTTTATTTCAGTGAAAGTGTCCTTTTCCCATTTATCCCAGTTGTATGTTTCATATTTCTTAATCATTTTGTTTATTATGTTAGCTATATGTGCAAAATTAGGGATGAATTTTCTCAGGGAATTTATCTTTCCTAAGAAATATTGCATATCCTTATTATTCACAGGGAATGAGATGTATATAATTCCTTTGACCATTTTAGGTTCAATTCTAATTAAGATCTTTGCAATGATGTGCCCTAAGAGAGTCCCTTCAGACACACCAAAATAAATTTTCTTAGGATTGAGAGAAATCCCATACTTTTAACACCGATCAAATATTTTTTTTAGATGATGTACGTGATATGAGATTATTTTGGAAAACACGGTAACTTCATCAAAATAAAAAACTATGCTCTGACTAATAATTCCATAGAAAGTGATTTCCATCACTCTTTGAAAAGTATCACCAATGTTGATAAGCCCAAATGGAATTCACTTGAAAGGAAATGTTCCACATTTGGTCCTGAAGTTAGCCTTCAATTAATCGGGTTCTGCTACTAGTACTTGATTGTAACCAGAGAAACCATCTAGTAGTGAGAATATATTATATGTAGATATTATCAAGAAGATTTGTTACATTGATGGCATTGAATAATTGTCTTTATCAGATTCCTGGTTGAGATTGTGGAAATATATTCATAGCCTTATATCACTAGAAATATTTTTGACTTGGACTATTAATAATGTTGGATACAACCAACATACATGGGGTCTCCCCGAGGTGAAGTCCCAAATAGTCCTCACATCATTAGGAGTAGTAGCCACATCTTGAGTATCGACCCAACCACTATAACAAAAATTTTCATTTTGGTTTCAATAGTGAACATAAGAGATTATATAAATAAACCTTGAATAAGCAAGTTGACATTGTGAAACACTCATTTCAATGTTTAGAAGGGTACTTTCATGAGGGGAGAGATAAAACTGGTCCTCTAATAAGAAAGAAATAGTAATAACCTAAGAGAGACACACGAGATCATAAAAATATTCGTTAGCGAAATAATTCACAACATGATGTTAAAGTGAATAAAACACACATCCAACAGGATGAGTACTGAAGCCACTTAAATAGTTCAATTTCTCTAGTACACATGAACACAACATATACCATAAAAATCCCAATTATAGTCCTAAAAAATTTGCAATACATGCGTGAAAATGTTTTGTCTCATAGATATTTAATTAGGTGAAAGATATAAGTACACAGTTACTATTATTAGACATGAGTTTGAATAGTGGAACATTAAGTCACTTCTTTCTTTTGCAAATAATAGGTTTTCTCTCCTACTCCAGGTAGAGAAGCGAAGAGCAGCTCTCCAGAGCTCAAGCCTCCAAAAACCCCTTTGATTTTCTTATGTAGTTTCTTTTATATAAATAGTAATGACCTTTCATATCCTCATGACTCTTGTATTACCCTCTTGACTCCTAGACTTCTAGTGTGTCCTTTGGAATTGTAAACAATTATTGAACTTCTAAATGACTTGTAATTCTATAAAATCTTTGTCCATATATGAATATGTGACTCTTCATGTTCCACAATTAGTATTGGACTTAGACACATTACATTTTTTCATTTTCTTTTAAATTACATCATTATACTAAACAATATGATTTTTCATCACACACTGACATACATTGACTACTGCGATGACACTTGTACAACTTACAACTTAATTATGTTGACATGGACTTCATGATGAGGTGGCAATGCCAAGCTATCTTCATTGTTGCTTCATGTTATATTATTGATGACAGATATGTTCTATGATTTACCTTCATGAAGGATCCACATTTTTTCTTGTCTTAAGCCTCCAAAGTATTTTTTATCAACATTTGAATCCTCTCAGTCATCACACAATGTCTTCTTTCTATTTTTGTCCCTAATCTACTTCATGTATCCATGATAAATATCTTTTGTTATTATTCTCCGTGGGTGTTTCCTTATGATTTCTTCTTGATATATGATCTTTAGCATCACATTTTTATGATGATATGGTAGTCCTGTGAGTGAAAATCATTCGTGATGAGGAGTAATCAGTATCAAAATTCTATCCTATCACTACCTAGCACAGGAAATGATGTACTCATGATTGGCATGTGAGATGGTTAAAAGAATAAGGATTTATTGGGAGGGTGCATTTAATCTTATCATCAAGGTTCACACGAGTATTTTAAGGTGTGATTTTATGCTCAATCAAGATATAGAGATCTCATGGGGTGTAAGGGTGCACTCCGAAGAGAATTAATAGTGAGCCTTCATGCCTTCAGGCCATCAAGGTGCACTCATTCTCTCAAAGATACAAAAGGGTGCAAGGGAACACTCTAAATACATGAAGGAGTGAATATTCAGGCCTTCAATGTGAACTCATGCACTCAAGGACAAGGAGGGAGCAATAGAATATGTCATAGGGATGAAGGGAAACCATTCAAGCCTTCAAAGTGCACTCATCCACTCAAAGAGGGTGTATTTCTTTGTGTCGAAGGAGTGAGTTAAAGTTTCAAGCTTCCTAAATTCACCATTCACTCAAAGGGAAGGATAAAGCTTCATTCTTCATGACTATTACATATGATCTAAGGCTCTATCCTACATGAGTGTGACATGCACTCTAGGAGGGTGCATTCCTTCATGCCGAAGGAGTGCGCTCATAGTCTCGAAGTGTGCTTGTGGTTTTGAATTATACTCGGTTTCTTATAGTGCACTTTTAAGGAAATAAGGTCCTTTATTATTTATAATATTCTTTTTAGAGGAGAGAAGGTCCTTGTTTATTTAGAATGTAATTATCAATGAGGGAAGCAACAGAAGTTTAGGTGACTTATCCTTCAGAATTATTAATGCATTGTGAGAGGAAGGAGACCTTAGAAAAGAATTAGTGGATAAGTATGGGAGGAAATATGGGTCAATGAGGCTCATAGATAAGTTGTTCTCATTACATAGTAAGAAGGTTGATGCCTCTACAACTTGCGTTTAATATTAGGATCAAGAAAGGGCTTCAAAATGGTTAAGTGTACGACCAATAGAGTAAAAGAAGGAATTGATTCTGAACACTACTCAAAACATGGATTGCACACAGGAATGCCATTGATGAAAGCCAAGGGAATGCACAAAACTCATGGACAACAATCACACCTTCAAACGATAGCAAGGTGACACTTGGAAAAGTGAAAGAAATTGAATACAACACATGGCAGTGTGAAGATAACATGAGTATGGAAATTTTTAAGAAAAAATAAAGAAAAAGTGATAGCGACAAAAGGGAAAGTGAAATTGTGAGTAGAAAGGTGTGCACAAGTGATAGTTGAGAATACTTGCAGAACTGGAAGTACAATCTCAACTAAGGTGACAGAGCCTGTCATGGAAAATGTACACTTACCATTACTATCAATATTTTCATACTACCATCAGTGATAAAACATACTATTTTCATATCATTTTAGGAGTCCCACTCATAAATTTTTAGTCATTCCATTAGGTCGTGTAAAAAATCAACTCACTGATAGTAGCCCTAGTCATAAAATATCACTCCTCCTCAAAATTTATACTTACTAGCCCACCTTCATGACATGATGAGAATAATTCAGTCATGAAAGTCTATTTCACCATGTCATTATGTCAGTCAAAGTCAACATGAAGTCTGGTCATTCAAGGTCCCATTATGTCAGTAGGTTTGATTTTCCATGGTTCAATAATACAACATTTCATTTTCATAAGGTCAGAAAAAATGTGAGAGAGATTGAATAAAATTCCTTTATCATCTGAAAAATATTTTCCAACATGAAAGATGATCTCCAAGGAATATTTGCAAAGTTCTAATTCTTCTTTCAAGTTATGATTTTTATTCTGCAATGTAATTTTATTCAAAAAACAAAGATGTAATTTATTTTTATTTTGATGTAATTTTATGTTCATTATGTAATAAGTAATATTCCTAAAATTCCAATTCAACTCCATATGCTAAACTGAAACACCAAGAAAAATAAATCAAAGAGTTCCAAACTCCAGCATCATCAACCTGCAAAGAAAAGTAACAGTGTAAAGGGTATTTTTCAAAAGTTTTCGAAAGGTGAAATTGATACATTAGAAAGTGGGTTTTAAATCAAAAGATAAATTTCACTCAAGTATAACATTGTTCATGACATGAAAAGAGACTTAATTTGTCTCTTACTACCATCAAGCATCCTCAAGCAAAGCAAGGTTTTCAAATTTTTGGACGAAATTGGAAAAACAGGGGAGTCGTTGCATGTTTGCTAAAGGGAGGGTGCACCTATGTTTGGCATTGCACACCTTCCTTAGGTGCTTCATGCCTGCTTGTTGTGTTGTGCTCCTACCAAAGGGAGGGCGCGTCTACTTGAGGCGTCGCGTGCTTTCCAATATCCCTCAACAATTTTCAAAAACTCCTCAAAACTTCACAAAATAACCCTCCAGACTTCAGCAGTAGTTCCTCAAGCCTCAAAAAAGCAATTAAGTGACCATTTCTTCATTCCTCTTCTCCATCAAGTCATTTTGGATGTGTGAATTTTGTTAAAGTAAATTTGGTGTCTTTTTTCATTTAAAACCCTAATATTCTTGAAATACTCAATTACAGTTAAAATTCAGTCCTTAAACCTTCATAACCCTTCCCACATTGCAATATACCCTTTCCCAAATCCATACATTGACATCCCCTTTCCCTAAACCTTCATTTTCTTAGAAACATAAACCCTAGGTACACTATTTTCTTAGGCTTCCAATTCCCTACACTTGAAATTAATTTCCTAAGCCAAAACCATCTACATCCTTAATCCTTGTCACATTTCCTAACTCATATATCCCTACCTCCATCTCCCTCAATTACCCTATCCCATTCCCTATTCCTAAAAAAAAATTCGACTATCATCACACCTCCCTAGGGTTTTGACACTAAGACATCATGGCGGAAGAATAAAATAGAACATACAGTAATGGAGAAGAAACAAAGGAGAAGAGGCCACACAAACGGGGAAGAATACTAAAATTAGAGCCAACAAACACCAGGGAAATTTTAGCATCTCCTATGGCTCTGACATGTTTCAAACATGTTGCATGTTTTGAGTTATGTGAGAAAATTTAGAAGGTCCAACACCATGCTATGTTGAATAGAATTTTTGATTTCTAATCTCCATGAAAACCAAGTTACTCTAGTTGGTGTCACTTTCACTATGTCAACTTCCATCCTTTCAGCTGCCACTGGGATCCCAAATGTTGGGGAGAAATGGTTCAAAAAAAAAAAAAATACTAGGAGGAGCATTAATATGAGCCTTTCATCAAACCTAGGTACAAGAATGAGAGAAAGAGGAATTTTCCTTTCTCTTACCTCCTAGAGAGATATGATCCCATGATGAAGGCCATCATGAAATAATTTTCATGTGAAGAGAGGTTCTCTAGATTGTATCCCTATCACATTAGGTTACTTGTGCACTTCACTAGTGTAATAATTCTAAACACACCCAACTACCTCTTCTAGAGCATTGATAAGATGACATTAATTGTCTAGAAGAGAGATTATAACCACCAAATGAACAATATTTTCCATCATTCCCTCATCAAAATCATAGTCCTCCATCACCTCAAACAATTGAACATTCCATAGAGTTCATTCATAGCTAATGACATATTCACTGCTCCACCTATTTAGCATGTACAAAATGTGCCTTCATCATCTCATCCTTCCAATTCCATTCCTCCATCTCAGGCAACAGTACATTCATCATCATCAGATTAGTCTTCTTATTTTATTTCACCACCATCATATCCATCTCACATTGAGACTGGGTCACCTAGTAGAGATGATATCAATGAGCCGAAGTAGGCTAATGTCGTTGAGATACAACCATTAGAAAAAAAATACCAGGTGGGTCATAGGTAGGTGTTTTCTCCACATATTGTGGAAGGGACCTTGCCTTCTTCACCAACAAAGCATGTACATAAGGGGAAATAAAATATGGAGAGGACAATGTACATGAGGCAACCGTTCATGATGAGGATGACCTCCATGAAAAGAAAATAATTTTGACCTTGTTGACCTAGATGAGCATGATGATGATGATATCACTAGTATAGTCATCAAGGGGAAGGACGCCAACATTAGAGAGCTCCAAACTAATATTGACAGGTCAAAATTTTTTATAAACTTCCTTGAGCAGGAGAACCAACATTTGAACATAAATCATGCCATTGATGAGCTGAAATACATCACAGCCCAAAGGGAGGTAGAAAAACCCAAGGTTTTGTTAGAAGAGACACTTAAAAAGAATGGTATTCTCGAAGAAAAAGAAGAAGAAGAACCAAGAGGCAGACCTAGGACTAGAGGGGAAAAATAGCTCTACCACTAGAAAGATAAAAAGAGGGTGAGCCTGTTGATCAACTAACCTTGAATGAACAACTGGAAATGGTAATTAATGAAAACCGAGAGTCATGGTTTGATAGAGCTAACCAGCACTTGGAGAAGCTTTTGGAGAATGAAAACAATGATAATGACATACTGAAGAGGAAGGTAAAACATTATGCCCAAACAGACAAAATTGCAATGGCCAAGCTCAAAAGATCCAATGTAAAAATTGAGGCTTTGACCATGCAAGAAGAGAAAAAGAAGTTGGATATAATTGTAGAGGCTTCAATCCAAGCCTAGTCACATCATACACACTCAATTCACCAATTTTGAAAGGTTTTACGTCATTTTTGCAAAGTTCTGTGTTTTTATTGTGTTTTTGGACAGTCATGTGACAGAGAGAGTGTCAAATGCACAACACCCTTTGCATTGCACTTTTTTCTGAGACATATTTTGACCAAAAGGCCACCACAATTCGATGAAAAATGGTAAATACATCCCAGAAAACAACTTTTCCAGCCTTGGCTGGAAAAACAAGCAGGTCAAAATGTCAAAAAACTAGTGAAAAATCATGTTTCTGCCTTATTTGTTTCCCTGGCGCTGTGTGTTGAGCAGTCCTAGGAGGATTGCATTTTGATAGTGAAAATGAACTTCATTTTGAAAACAAAAGGCATATCTAGAAGGTATACTTCAAGGTTTTTCCAACAAGCCATCGTGGAGCTAATTGGACACATACAACCCATTCAAAAATATTCTGCAAGATGGAGGGCATGTTTTTCAAAGGGAGGGCACACCTAGCAAAGAGAGGGTGTGTTTGACAGTTTGCTGATATTTTTGAAATTTCATTGAAAATTTGAATTTTATCTTGAAAATGATGATTTCACCTATGTAATTGAGGATGGTAAATGTAAATATGTTGTGGATAAGTTACCTAGGGGTAGATTCATGATGTAAATGTAATAATCAAAGTCAAATGAATTAGTTTCAATGTAATTAGGGAGGAGTCACTTAAAGCTTTCTACACTCCAGCTTTCAGTTAATATTTGTGGATCTCATCCTCAACTCAGGAATTTTACCCCTGAAGATGAGCGAATGTAGTTTTGATGTCTATATCTTCCCTTTCTTCACTCATAGCAAGGGTTGGAATCAGTTTGGATGCTAGTGTATTGATCAAATACTAGTTTGGCCTAAAATTAATGGAGAATTGCAGCTATTTCTTTGGAATACTTGTGGTATGAATGTTTGACATTTTTTTTTCTCTATTATCATTTTTATGAATGTTTTGAAAGCCCATAAACCATTTCATGTCTATTATATGAGAATTTTCAATTTGATAGGAAAAATACATTTTCTTCATGCTTTATTTTGTGAAATTTTTCATAATTTTTCCATTTTCTTCAATTTAGGAAGAATACATCTCCTATCCGCTTCCTAACTCCTCATGAGTTTTAAACAATCTCACCAAATCACCTTTAAGTGTTAACCCTTCTACCTACCTTGTCCCATCGATTAGACTATAATTTCATCTCATTTTCCCTAAGCTAGTCCCTTGACCTAATCCTCATCTAGAAAACCCAATGAAAAAAAAAAAAAAACCCTTCTTAATTTCATATGTAGCCTAAAATCTAATTTATCCAACCCTCTTGGCTGTGATTTTTATGGAGAGAGCCCTCTCCGATTTGGTAGGGCTAGTTTCCAAGCCAAAAGAATGGTATGTGGTTACCTCTGTTGGGATCTCTTTTTGAGCCTTGGAGATCTGGCAGAGTGATAATACTGACTATGAACATGAGTTTAACATTGCACAAGGATTATCTTGATGATTAATGATTCCATGCTAGTTCAAGCTTGCATAAAGGAAGTGTTCTCTTGAACTCATCGAAGACTTAGCAGGTGTGTGTAAGTGAATTGATAGTTAAAACTAGGACTAAATCTTAATTTTTTTACAAAATATATAATTACCATTGAGTGGCCATTGGATGAAAGACCGTAATATTCTCAATAAGCTCCAAATTTAAGTGTTCACAAAATTTTGGAGGGTGTTTTTGAGTAAATTAATTTCTTAGTAAAAACAACTAATCACATAATCATTAATTGTCAATCCAAGGTATGTATTTTTTTTTTTAAGGAAATTGGAAAAAATTACGCAAGAAAATACCAATAGCTAACGCTAGTTCTAAATGATTTGGTTTTACACTATCGATTTCATTTGACAAGAAGTAAAATGTAATACATGAAAAACAATGCTAAATTTCAAATCAAGAATGTAAATGAAAGGAAAATAATTATGCTAATCACACAACTTGAATCAATACCAAATTAGATAATATCTCTCTCGATTGGAAATTTAACCTATTGCACCCAACATAATTCAAATATTAATATACAACAATAAATTAAATGAAATCTAGAAATTTCAAGAAACAAAAAATTTGGTAAATGCAGCAAATAAACAATTACTTGATGAAAAGGGAAATTTACTTCAAGGAGTAAGAATTGAAATTAAAAGAATAAAACACATAACTAAACTAATTTATATGTTCAAGACAACACCTCATACAAGGTAGTGGGCCCAACTTCCCAAGACTCGTTTCCACCTTGAAGAATAATTCAGATCATATTACAAGTAATGGATGTAGAACTCAATGGATAGCTTCCTTAATTAAAATATATGAGAGAAATAATTACATCAAAATGAAGTTCTTATCTTTTCCTCAAATTCAACAATTGTTCACCCTCCTATGTTTGATCTCTGTTTCATTTAAATACACAAAGAGAAAATGGAAATTACAACTAAAATGATCAAAAAATGAGTTCCAATTACAATTGTAGATTGTATACAGCAAATTGATCTACATGATCAGATCTAAAATATATCTTCATCATGATTCATCTTGAACAAGTCGAATCTAGTATTGCAATTGGAAGAATCTGGAAAATGGCCACAACAACAAATCTGAGAAAATCACCTTCATAGAACCTTTTGCTTCTCTCAATATAGACCAAAGTGTGGAAAATGGCTAATAGAAAAATAATTTGGTCCGTTCTTCACAAAACCCGGTTCTTTGATTTTCAAGATTCTTGTTCGTTTTCCCAAAAAATCCAATCCAAAATTGTTGCTTTTTATCCAAGGAAATTTCTGATTTGAAATATTTGATTATGATTTGAATATCACATTTGCAATCTGGAAGAGATCTTAGAGGCTAAAATCATGAGTGATGTTATAAAATTAATAAACCATTATTGGAAAAACAATGCATAATAATATTAAATTTATTAAAGATAAAGGAGAATAAATATTACTTATCCACAAGAGCATAAATAGTTATGAAATATAATTAAACGAAAAATTGTGATAAATAATGTGATAAAATAATGGTGGAAATTGATGAAATAGATGTCAAGAAATAGTAATAATAATGACAAATCAGTGGCCCAACAGGTGCAGTGACAAGACTTGGTGACACACTCGTACAACTCCAAATTCTCCTTCTGGTTTAATTCTCTAAGAGCAAGGTCTTAGTATTTTTGGAAGTATTGATTCATCTTGTGAATTACCTTGTCTTTATGACTTAACCCAGTTAGAGATATAGTCCCCTCCAATCCCTTACTTGGCTAAACACATATCAATGCTTGCAAAATCACATTTTTCTCTATCTAGGAAAGGGTAATATGCACGATGAGCTTAAGATGTTCAAAGAATGAGTTTCATCTCTAGTGTTACTCTACTTCCAACATGCCTAGACAATACATCAACATAGTCAGTATAGGATCATAAGCATTTCTTCACTGCTAGCGAGCTTCAACAATACCCTGACGAAGTCACTTCCTTCACCTCCTTGCATATGAATCTTTTCTCTTATTTCACCCTTTATTTATCTATTTAAGAATATTGTGCTTCAGCACTTATTATTTTTAATGGGAAAAAGAGGAATCCTGACTTATTGAGAGTAGAGGAAGTTTCCCTTTAAGAGAAATATTTATAGATCTCTGATATTAGTTTTCTCACTAATTTATTTTCCCCTTATCCTTTCTCTACTTGACTAGATCGAAAATAAAAACACGATTTACTTACAATACCAAGTTGAGGGATGAAGATCCTACAATAGATACGGGCTTTACAGTTTTATCACTGGTCTTTCATTCGAGTGGATCATATTTTCCATTCAGACATCATGGAATATAAATATATGTAAACCAAAGATAGAGAAGAGAAGTAGATTAGCCAAGCACTATTCATCATCACAATTTTCCTTTTCAAGATTCTACACATTGTCTTTTGAGCGAAATAGGAATATATTTCATGCAAAGGTTTATTGAACAAAAAAATAAAATAGATGAAAAAAAAAAACAAACTTAAAAAAATAAGAAAATGGATGCAAAACATAAAACAGCATGCAAAAAATACAATAAGAAAACAAACAGATGAATATACTCGATGGAGAGCAAGGTAGAGGGTGGATGCAATGCAAGGAAAAATAAATACAACTAAGACTACTGCTAACCTAATAAGATATAAGTTTAGAGCTAAGTGTAATGATATTTCTAATGAAGCCCCAGTAATTTTTCCCGACTTGCAAACATAAATGAAAGAGAAATTTCAACTAATATATCACAATGTGTGTTAGAAAAAATGAAAATTTTAATATCTTGAACAAAAAATATGATGTATTTCTTAAAGAAATAAATATGTGTCATACCACCTCACTTTACCCAATTTCCCACCTTACCCTTTTGATAAGAACAAAGGTCATACAAACCTCTACAACTCCTTACGAAAGCACTTGCATATGTGTTTTTCTCCTTAGAAAAAATAAAGAGGGATAGATGTATGTTATTAACATAAGGGATTGATGGGTAAGCTACTTATAACTAATGATAGAATGGATCATGGAGTTCAAAACAAACCTTTTGAAAATCCTGAAATTCTTGAGAGAAATAATTTCCAATTAATAGTGTGGAATTAGGATCAGAATCTTGTTCGGGGGAAATTTATATGATCATATTCGAAAATGTTTTCAAGATAGCGAGGGCCTGAAATAATATCAATGGAGGCTGAATTGATTCAAATTCTTGATAATTATCTAAATTTTAATATTATAAACCATAAAGAGCAGTTGATGTAAAACAACCATCATTATGTACACTAGTGGGAAAATGATAAATTGAATGAAATTTGTTAGCACAAGAACCATGAACAGGTGAGTCAATTAAGTCATAATATTCTCGGTTAGGAGACATCAAATCTAGATTATTTTGAACAAATTTACAAATTATTGAAACAAAAGAATCATATTCCTCATATGTTGAATGTGACATACCATCTACTTGTGACTGGCTACAATTTGAACTGACCTAATAATCATTAAAATGGAATGTCGATATCGAAAACATGTGAAACCAATAAATATGTAGTGAATGTAAAAGATGAAATTTATTTAGTAAATAAAACAAACATTCACTTAAACTGAATAGGATTTATGATTCCATGAATAAACTAAATAGTATCAAAATGTTCACAAGAAGGGTTAATATCTGATTACTTTCAAAAGAATGTGACAGGTATGAATCATTTGGCCAAAGAAACTGTTTATAAAGATCAATTTAGTAGCTTCGCTCGTCCATAAAGGTATAAAATCAAAAACCAAAGTTTGATACAAGATATTTATTTGAGGAATGATCAATTGAAACAAAATATTTAGTCCAATTAGAAACTAGATCTTGGAAATTGAAAGAGCTATATTCAAAATAACAAACATCTTTTAAGAAGGAATTTGCATTCAGTAAAATTACGCAAAGAAGATAATTTTTCGAGAAAATATTAATATCAATTATTTTAGGATCTTACCAAAGTCACGAGAACCTTCCATAACCATCAATGGGAGTTGACGTGCCTCGATTCCCTGATGAGTCCCAGTACTTTCAAGAATTATAGAATTTAATTTTGAAGATTGAATCAAATAATGAATGGTTTATGGAGAGATACCATCAATAGTTTCAACAAGAAAATTATTATGAAATTTTAAGCCACATATATTATTTATTTTATCATAATTTACATATTCAACAAAAATATTTCCAAAGTCAAAATATTCTTCTAATTGCATAATCTAATGATGGATTAATCAGGAATATATCATGAGAAACCTAGACAGAAGAATTTTCTTCATGCAAAATTGGAAATGATAAGGAATGGGATGGATACTTGATAAGTTGTTTACCTTCTTCTTCATCATAGGTGAAGATTAAGTTTGAATAAAAACATCTTCTTGGATTGAATCATACTTAAATTTTAAATCCTTCAAAACAAATTATTATTGATAAAATTAAATATCAGTAGGTACTCTTTGGAAATGGTCATCAAATATGATAATAGAGTTAGAATTAAAAGAATAAAGGTTATCCAAGTCTTCATATTGATTAGGAAAATTAATTCCATTTGATTCATCACTGATATTCTTAGATTAAAAATAAAAAAAGATGTAAGAGCATTATCTTGACATGAAGGATTTTTAAAGAGTGAAGAAGATCGAAATAATCCTCACCTTCTTGCTCCTCTACCTATGAAATGTGACTATCATGATTTTGATCAATACTTCAATTTGGAAGAGACTAATAAAGTGGATCACGTGGAAAGGAATTGTGAGAAAGGGATGATAGAGGATGAAAACTATCCAAATAATATTTAAGACTAGAGTTATGAGTGCTAATACCATCTTGAGAAATAAAGGGATCGACCTTCACCTTGGGCTCCATGAACCATTCCAAGATTTCCTCCATTAGATCTGAAATATTGATAGTAGGAGAAGGTTGGGAATATGGAATAGGAATTTGATTTCTATATTTCCCAACTTCAACATTATCATAGGGAGGCAACTAAATTGGTAATAGAAAAGGAGGAGGACAACAAACAAAAGGAATAGTGGTTTCCTCCTTTGGAAGTAGAGGTGTCTCACAGTTTATGAAAGTTAGGAGAATAAGAATACTAGGGGGTTTATATTTTCCATGTAAAGAGATTAAAATAAAACATTAAATCATTATTTTAAGGAAATCCCAATCCAAATTTTCTCCAAGAAGCTCATAACATGATTGAAGGAATTGATTAGAAAAATCTTCAATTGATTCATTACAACACATTTATAGTTTACTAATATTGTTCAAAACATGTCCATAGTCATACCTATTGAAAACTTGACAAATATCCTTGAGAAATTCATCAAATGAATGAATTAAAGTAGATATAATAGTACCAAACCATTGATTAACACGACCTTCAATAGTGAGGAAGAAAAGCAGACATGAAATATTTTCATCATCAATTTCGTAACATTCACAAATTTTAAGAAAATAAGAAATGTTCTTGGTTATTGATGTTCCATCCTCACCATCAAATTTCAATTGAGACAAGTCATACAGAGGCTCATCGAGGATTAAAATTTTACTAGGGGGCCATAAACTAGGGCAACACCTCCAGAGTATGGTTTTAGGATTATCCATTAAATATAAGAGACTCAGCATAGACTCAAAGGGAAGAGTTTGTCATCTGGCTCTCCTTCTAGGACCAGAATTTTGATGATGTTAGATACCACCAACATACAAGGGGTCTCCCCAATGTGAAGTCCTAATTATTCCTCACACAGTTTGGAGTAGTAGCCCCATTTGGAGTATTTTCTGGACCACCATAACGTAAATATATTTCTTGGTTTCAATATATAACATAAGAGATTATATACATAAAAATAGAACAAGAAATTTAGTTGACATTGTGAAACATCGATTACAATGTGTAAAAGCATACTTTCATGAGGGGAGAAACAAAAGTCCTCGTCTAGAAGGAATGTAATACTATTAACCTAAGAGAGACACACGAGAGCATAAAAATATTCATTAGTGAAATAGTTCACAAAATGATATTAAAGTGAATACAACACACATTCAACAAGATGAGTATTGAAGCCACCAAAATATTTCATATTCTCCAATACGTATGAACACAACATATATGATAAACATCTAAAAAATAGTCTTAAAATATTTCCAATACATGCATTAAAATCTGTTCGAAAATAGAGCTTCAATTAGGTGAATGATCTAAGTACACAGTTACAATGATGAGACACTAGTTCCAATAGTGAAAAATTAAGTCACTTATTTCTTCTCCAAAGAATAGGTTTTCTCTCCTATGCCAAGTAGAGAAGCCCAGACTAGTTCTCCAAAGATAAAGCCTCCAAAAATCTCTTTGATTGAGTTTTGAGGTTGTTTTTATGACAAGGGAATGACCTTTCATATCATCAAAACTCTTGGATTACCCTCTGAATCTTCGAATTCTAGTGTGTCCTTTGGAATTCTAAACATTCTTGAACTTATAAATGAATTTTAGACTTATATACAATCTCTATCCATATATGAGTATGTCAATCATCATGTTCCACATATGAATATTTGACTTCCACACATTACATTTTGTCATTTTATTTGAAAATACGTCATTACTCTCCACATGATGATTTGGAATGACACATGGTCATAAATTGACCATTATGATGACACTTGTACAAGTTACAACTTGAAATTGATGACATGGAATTCATGACGAGGTGGCAATGCTAGATTGTCTTCCTTGTTGCTTCATCTGGAATTTTTTATGATATATGTGATCTATCCTTTATCTTCATTTAAGATTCACTTTGTTTCTTATCTTCACCCTCCATAGGTTCTTGGACTGACATTGGAATCTTATGATTCATCCTGAAATGTCTTCTTTCTGTTTCGGTCCATGATATTCTTCATGTCTTAATGAAAACTCTCTTTTGTTATTCTTCTTTGGAGGTGTTTCTTTAAGCTTTATGTTTTCTAACTTCTACTTAACATCATCTTGTCATGTTGAGATGGTTCTCCTATGAATGAAAATTATTTATGAGAAGGAAAAAACATTTTAAAACATATATCTTATCACTACCTAGCTCATGGACTGATGTGCTCATGATAGGCCTTTGAGAGGGTTAGAAGAAGAAGGCTTGATTAGGAGGGTGCAGTTAAAATAACCAAGGTTCAAAGGATGCTTTCAAGGTGCACTTGTGCACTCAAGCAAGAGAGATAGGGCTCATGGGGTGGTAGGGTTCACTCTAAGGAGATGATGGAGTGAGGCTTTAGGCCTTAAACCCTTTAAGGTGTGCACCTATGCTCAAAGAGACAAAGAGGGAGAAAGGGCATACTCTAAAGAGACAAAGGAGTGAAGGTTTAAGTCTTCAAGGCACACTCATTCACTCAAGGACAAGGAGGCTACATTGGCACATCCCAAAGGGATGTGTTACCACTAAAACCAACAAGAGATCTAAAAGGGGTTCCTAAGAGGGTAACTGTGAGGTGAAGGGAAACGATGGAGAATTAGACAAGTATCACCATAGTTAAGGCTCCCTAATCTTTATATAATTTCATTGATGGGAGAAGACTTGATGATCTAGGAATAAAATTATAAGCAATATATAAACAAATATAAGGGAAATTACCCCTTGGACCATTTCACTAAGATAGAATGAAGTATTGAGAGTTATTTCTCTTTAAGCAAGGGACTTGGCTCTACAGGGACAAGGGATAAGGATTTTAGGGTTGAGGGAGAGGAATATGGAATGTAAAGAATTTTTCCAATCCCTAAAATCCCTTTGAAACTTGGATTCATAGGTACTCCTTGATAAATATACTTTGGTCAAGAATGGACCACACAAGGCCAAGTGGACCCAACCTATTTTAGGGAATGAATTTTGGAAACTAATGATTTATTAACCTGACCAAGGTGAGGGGAAAGGATCAAACATTAATTCACCCAAAAATGTAAAATTGATCCTATTAGGTACTAACATTGGGAACATGAGGTAAAAACATTATCTTAGAGCTATGGCTTTAGATATCGTGAGAATCAACCATTGTATTTCCTTCAAATTAGGAAGAGAGCTAGGGGAACCACTAGCGAAGTTCGACCTAGAAGATCAAGCTTTTCCTGTGGTCAATTTCCTAGGAAATTGATGCTCTGGGTGACATAAGCAGGCAAGGCCTAGGGAAAAGGGGGAAAATATGAAAAATGGGGTTGAAATGATTCCTCATTGATTGAAAAATTCCTAATTTAACTTGTGGATATGCAATCAAGGAGAATGGTGAAAACAAATTCCATTTAATGCTTGAGGCTTCAAAAATCAATTTCTTCCAATGTTAATGGAAAGAGAAGAAAAGTGACTTTGAAAAATATATGCTTTGTTACAAATGGTGAAGGATTATTAATATAACATTATCTCTATGAAATTTCATTCATCCAACATGGACCATACATAGATAAGCTAAGTAGACACATAATTCCACATTAAACACATGAAACAATTAGCCCTAATAATAACAAAGTTCCAATGTATGCAACAACATAAAAATATTGCTAAATTTTCACTGACATGTAAAATAATATATAAAATGAGCATCACATTTTCATTATAAGAATCTCCAAGATAGAAAATAACCCAATCAATACATCAAAATTCATCCATATTCTAAAAATATCTAGCGAGGAAAAAATGTGAAATTCTCTAGGGAGAGAGAGATGCCATTCCAAATAATGATACAAATGAATCCATCTAACTCCTATTTATACACCAATTAGAATTTTTATTTACCTAATGGGCCTACATTATCCCCAAAAAAGAAAATAATGTGCAAATAAACTAACTTTTTGTGACAATCCCACCAAAAAAACTCACAAATGAAATGATAAGCATATTAGGACATCGAATAATAATATATGCATCTCATAGGGCCTTGGAAGAGGCCTGATGAGGTCCATGAGTGCCATAATTATGAATAAAATCCTCAAAAGTGATGGACAAGGGGGTGGCCCCTTGTTCTCCAAATAGTAACCCTATGATGCTCCTAGTGTGGGGGCACACCAACGACCTCATGGGTCTCCATATGAGTCAAATATGCATGTAAACCATCTACAATGACTCAGATGATGGAATTAATGTTGCCATGTCATCGTACAATTCATGGGATATCTTCCAAGTTTGTGGTGCGCCTGTGTGGCTAGTTAGGCATAGCCTTCCAAGAGCATCTTCCTCATCCAACAGGTGAATATCTATAAATATACAAACATTTTTGGGGATTCATGCAATGTTTTTTTTTCTTTGGGAGGCACATGGCTTTCTACACACACGCTATATGTTCCAATGTAGCCCTCTAGGAGGTTAGGACCCCGTATAGGGATACCAAACCCAAATTGACACCATCTGCAATCCTGCATAAGATGCAATGCATCCCCTAGCCCTCCAATACAACAAGTCATTAAATTAATTGTGTAATAGAGCTTATAAACTATGGAAAACAAGTGGTCAATTCATAATGGCATGCCCTTCAATAGTGGGCTTTGGCATGTGTTGATATCTCCAAGCTCGAAAGGGGGTTATCTAGGTACCTTATTAGGTGGTTTCTACCTTTATAGGAGATAGTATATCCTAGGTACATCCCTAAAATGTTGGTGGCATGTGAGAATCAGGTGAAATGGAATAGGGAATGAGAGGGGCAATCCTGGGCAACATATCACAGCACAAGGGTACCTAGAGAAATGGAAGCCCACACCTAGGTGTATAATGTGTAGGATGGATAAATTGTGGTACAGGATGTGCCCAATCCTTGATTATTGCACCGTTATTTACGTTCATATTTCCTTTGATGATTTTTGTTTCATTAGATACTTGGGGCTCAAAGGACAAGAGCATGATGTGTAATATGTAGTAGTGATTACACCCTTTTTGGTAGGGTGGTTCATTGCCCTCCAGAGGTTGGGAAAATCATGGGTTTCTAAATGGTAAAGGAGGCTCATCTAGGCCTATGGAACTAGGGTGATGGCCGTGGGTATGGGGTAGAGATCATGTATTTTTTTTTCCCACATCCTACTTATGTTTGTCCTGACCATATTTTTTATTTTGTGGTACATTTTCATGTTTAATGTGGTCATTTATGCTTTTACCTTTGCTTTAGCTGCTTCAACATCCTATGGATCTTTCCAAGCTTGACCCAAGGTGGAGGCACGGGAATGGGGAGGCCCACCGTGTGTGGACCAAGAGAGACAATGTGGACACATGTGGGAGAAGTTATGAATGGGGGGTGTAGTGAATGGAAGGGGAATAGTATATGTGGATAAAGAAGCGAGACCATGAAAAACAATTCGGGGTTTCCTAAGTAGTACCACCCTAAAATCAAATGGTAAGAAAAGAAGATCCCACGGGACTAAAATCCAAGGGTGACACCCCAAAATAGGTTAAGAGGAAAGAAGCACAAAACAAGCCCACTTTTTCAGCTAAATCCACCCATTAATCCATGCCTAGAAGGGTCCATGATGAGAAAACCCAATACTCAATTACAAAATGAAAATACATACCTTTAGGTTAAGGAAGCCCATCTTCAAAAATACAATCAATACAGATGGGTGACGGACCACATGGTTGGCTCAGGTGGCAAAGAAATGACACAAGGATTTAGTTGAGGGTTGTAAGGGGTTGTTAACTATTAGTGGAGTTCCATCATGGAGAAAAAAATTATCCTAGGGATATCACTCACGAAGTGGTGGGTAACATCTGGCTGTAATTGGGACATGATCTATCAAAGAGGTGAGAAAAGCTACTTGAACGAGAGGTCACGAGAAATCCAACAATATCTTGGTCACCTTAGACCTATTACCTATGCATATCAACAATCAAAACCACAGGGAATCATTTTTTTCATGGTGTATTATGATCACCCATCATTGATGTCAACTGAAAAAATAAAAAAGTAATAAAAAATATGAAATTTTTAATCTAAATGCAGCTAATTTATCATGAGATGTTAGGTCCCTATATTACTAGTTTAGTCCCTTATTGTTTTTAGTGTAGGCCCCTTATTGTTATTGTTGTGCCCTGTAACCCCAATATTATTATTATTGTGCCCTTACATTATTATTGTTAAGTAGGCTAGCATTATATTGTGACCCCATTGACTCCTATATATATAAGGAGGTTTTTTCATTTGTACAATCCAAGAATTGTTCATTTATGTAATGTAAAGGAGGTTTCTCCCTTGAAGTGGCTGAATTATAAAGCATTTATCTCTTTTTTCTTCTATTTTTGGAGTTGGTTTCATACATTTGGTATTAGAGCTTTGGATTCTAGGGTTTTTCTACTCCAAACAGGTCATCGTGTCATTTTCGCTATAACTTTTTCTCTACGAAGGTTCAGAAGCTCAAATTTGTGTCATGTGAAGCCAAATTCATGAGGAACTTCATGTAAAAATTTTAGAACTTGGTTCGCAGTATTTTCTGGGATATGATCTGTTGAAGTTCAAGTTTTTCCAGGCTCCTGAATTTCATCTCAAAGAGGCGACCATGGGAAAATCATCATAACTCTCTTTGGGCATAAGATTTCAACTTTGTAAAAAGTGGTCAAAATTACACAAAATTTATTTTCCCAATTTCAGAGCCAAAGGAGGAAAGAGTGACACATGGCACATCGTACAAGTTTGCTCTACTGAACCATTTCATAATTAGGTCATTGTGGGTAATTGGGCATAAATTTTCTTTGAAGAATCCAAATCAAGTGAGACATCTGTCATTTGAAAGAAGATTCAGTGGGATACTACAGGACCGAATTTTAGATATTGAATATCCGAAATCACAAAGATAATTGAGTCTCAATATCAAGTTCCTCAAAATCAAGAAAAACGTGTGTATTTTTTTTTGAATTGCATAAGTCTTGTTTGAAAAGTCAGTTCAAATTTATTCCAAGGGCATATTGTATAATAGATATCATTATTGGATCCTGAAATGCGCCCTAAAAATAATTCAACACCCATTAAGCCTTTAGAAGGCTCTACTATGACTCATGAAGACGAAGAAGTGCAACATGACATATCAGAATTACAAGATCAAATGCACCAAACTTCACTCTCGCAAAGAGAAAGACAAAATGAAATGAAAGTTTTGAAGAAAGGTGTGGATGCTAAGATGAATGGTTTGAAGAAAGATGTGGAAGATAATATGGATGGAATGGAAGCTTGCATGGAAGGTAAGATGGATGAAATGGAAGCTAAGATCGATGAAAAAATGGAAAAAATGAAGAAAGATCTAAAAGAAGACATGGAAGGTTTGACAAAGTTGATATAAGAAATCTTTCCTAATAGCGAAAAGATAGTAGAGGAAACACATGATGAGAAAAAAATAAATGTTAATCGTGATTTTCTAAACTCTAATGTTGGATGGCAGACCCATCATATTCCGAAGATTGATATGAGGAAGTTTGATGGCAAGGATCCCGTAACATGGATACTACAGATGGAGAAATATTTTGATCTCAATAATGTGAAAAACACACAAAAGGTACCCATTGCAACTTTATATTTAGAAAAAAATACATTTGTATGGTATTGATGGCTTTTCCCCCATAAAACAAA
This sequence comes from Pinus albicaulis, assembly GCA_034641835.2. Taxonomy (NCBI): domain Eukaryota; kingdom Viridiplantae; phylum Streptophyta; class Pinopsida; order Pinales; family Pinaceae; genus Pinus; species Pinus albicaulis. Next base: position 489,784,361 of record CM076574.1, read on the forward strand.
TTGTCACTTGGTAAATTTTTACGAAGGAAATGATAGCACATTATGAGGATACAAAGAGAAACACCTTTTTAAGCCAATTGATAAATCTCAAAAAAAAAGGTTGATCGGTGGAGCACATTAAGGACTTCCAAAAATTGAATATAAGGCTAAATTATATTCCAAAGGAACACAGGATTGATGTCTTCATAGGGAATTTAAAGGATAACATCGAAAATGAGGTTCGCGTTTGGGAACCTGATTCATTGGAGAGGGCATTCAGGTTGGCAATAAAAATTGAATCTAAAATTATGGCAATAAGGAAGCCTACCACTCAAATCTATAAACATGGAAGTGTTGCCACCCCTAGACTTCCACAACCTACAAGGTTGACACCCCAACAATTCGAAGAAAGAAGAGCAAAAGGGATTTGCTATTGTTGTGATAGCAAATACACTAAATGTCATAAGTGCACTGAGAAGAAATTATTTTACATATATTGTGAAGAGGAGGAAGAAAATTAAACATAATCTTCAAAAGAAGAGGATATAAACAAGGAACCAACCCTACAAGAAGAATAAATGAGTCTGAACATATCATGTAATGCATTGGCAGGAATTACCATTCCTCAAACTCTCAATATAGAAGGACATATCAAGAAGAAAAAGGTAATATTGTTGATTGATTTGGGTAGTACCCATAATTTTATTAATTGTAATGTAGCTAAGGAATTGAATTGTTTCCTAAACTCAACACTAGAATGTCAAGTGATGGTTGCAAATGGAGGAAATAAAAATTTCTCTGGAAAATGCCACAATATCAAGCTAACTATGGGGGAATATGTATTGAATATTCCAAAGTTTTTCATTCCAATGGGAGGTTTTGACGTTGTACTAGGAGTACAATGGTTACAATATTTTGGGATGGTAGCTTTTAATTTTCAAGAAATTTTCTTGAAATTTTTTCAGAAGGAAAAGAACTCAAATTATGGGCTATCGCAGGGAAGCTGGGAAAGATAATAATCTCTAATGTCATGAAAAAGGTTATAAAGAAATAAAAACAAGGTGTAATTTCACAATTATGCTCACTAGAAGTTCCAACATCAAAATCATCTATTTCTGTAGATCTCCAAAAAATCTTGGATAGTAATTCCAAGGTTTTGAAACTCCCAAAGGAATCCCACCTATTCGTTATCATGATCATGCTATTCATTCCATTCTAGGAAGTTTTCCTCCAAACATCAGGCCTTATATATATCCTTATGTCCAAAAGAGAAAAATTGAACGTATGATTGTAGAAATGTTAAAGGCTAGTATAATTCAACCTAGTCAAAGTTCTTTCTCTGCTCCAGTAGTATTGGTGCACAAGAATGATGGATGATGGCGCATGTGTCCAGATTATAGGGAGCTCAATAAGCTCACTATTAAAGATAAATTTCCCATGCCTGTGATCGATGAATTATTGGATGAATTACATGGAGCAATTTATTTTATCAGGTTTGATCTTCGTTCAGAATATCATCAAATTATAATGAAGACTAAAGATATTCCAAAAACAAAATTTCAAACTCATGAGGGTAATTATGAATTTTTCGTTATGCCTTTTGTCCTTACCAATGCACCTTCTACATTTCAAGGGTTGATGAATTCCATTTTCAAACCCTTGCTTAGAAAATTTGTGTTAGTTTTTTTTGATGATATACTAATCTACAACAGGTCGTGGAAGGATCATGTTCAACATGTTGACAGGTTGCTCAAACTATTATAGGACAAGTAATTATATGCAAAAACATCCAAATGTTTCTTTAGAGTACAAGAGGTGGAATATCTGGGTCATATTGTCTCTCACAAGGGTGTTAAGGTAGACCCTAACAAAATTGAAACAATTAAGGAATGGAAAGTCCCCACAACCATAAAGTAGTTGCAAGGATTTCTCAGGTTAACAAGGTATTATCACAAGTTTTTTAATAATTATGGGGGAATAGTATCACCTCTAACAACATTACTAAATAAATATGCATTTTCATGGACTCCTGAAGAAACTAAGGCCTTTGAACATCTTAAAGAATAAATGTGCCTATCACTGATCTTAGCTATGCCAGACTTCACAAAAACCTTTATTGTGGAATGTGATGCCTCAAGAAATTGAATTGGTGTTGTTTTAATGCAACAAGGAAGACCCATTGCTTTCGAAAGTCGTCCAATCAAAGGAAAGTATTTACATAAAGATATTTATGACAAGGAAATGTGAGCAACACTATATGCACTAAATAAATGGCGACCTTACCTAATGGGAAGACACTTCAAGGTAAAAATTGATCATGATAGTATTAAGCAATTTTTGAAACAAATACTATCTTCAGAAGAGCAGCAAAAATGGGTCACAAAGATTTTGGGTTATGACTCTGAAAACATCTACAAAAAAGGGAAGCTAAATTTTGTTACAGATTCACTCTCAAGAAATAATTAAGAGATCAAAGCATTGCTTTGTGGCATTTCTATTATCCAACTAGATTGGATAACCAAAGCAAGGGATGAATGGAAGAACGACGAAGAAGTGTGGACACTCATTCAAAAGCTGCAGGAAGATATTAGTACATATGATACATTTAGTTGGGAAAATTATTCCTCATGGTACAAAGATCACTTATATATTTGTAATAATTCCCAACTAAAAAAAATATTTCTTTGGAATTGCAGACTTCTCCTTCAGGAAGACACTCAAGATTTTTAAAAACTTACCACAGGGTGAAGAAAGAATTTTTTTGGGATGGCCTTAAATCTGATATTCAAAATTTTTTGGTTGAATGTTTGGTTTGCCATCAAAATAAGGTTGAGACAATTAAGACCCCGGGTCTTCTACATCCTTTACCCATTCCACGTCAATGTTGGGAGGATATTTCAGTGGATTTTATCACAAGTTTACCTAAATCCAAAGGAAAGAGTGTCATGATGGTGGTAGTTGATAGACTTACAAAGTATGCACACTTTTGTGCATTATATCATCCATTTAAAGCAAGTATAATTGCTACTACATATATGGACACAATTCAAAAGCCACATGGAAACCCAAAGACTATTGTGAGCGACAGAGATCCTACTTTTACTGGAAATTTTTGGACGGAGTTATTTTCTTGTTTGGGTACTCTACTAGCTCATAGCTCATCTTATCATCCTCATTCTGATGGTAAAACTGAGATAGTGAATAAATATTTGGAAGGATATCTTCATTGTTTTGTATCTGATATACAAACACAATGGGTCAAGTGGTTACCTCTCGTTGAATTTTGGTATAACACTTCCTTTGATACTATAGAAACAATTACCCCATCTATTAAGAGAAAATTCTAGGGTTCAAGCAGTGGAAGATCACATCGAGAGTCAACAAGAAGTTCTCCAACTCTTAAAGGATAACCTAAATTTAGCACAAAATCGAATGAAACAATAGGCAGATCAACATCACAGTGACAGAAATTTTGATGTAGGTGATTGATTATTTTTGCAGCTACAACCATACAAACAAATGTCCCTCAAGCAAGCTAAGAATGATAAAAAATTATCACCAAAGTACTATGGTCCTCACAAGGTGTTGCAAAATATTGGTACTATGGCATACAAATTGGAGTTTCATGCTTCTTCGTGAGTGCATCCAGTTTTCCATGTTTCATGCTTAACGAAGGTTATAGGTGAAAAAATCCCAGTTCAAACAATATTACCAGAACTTGATGAGGATGGAAAAATCATATTGGAACCTGAAGTAGTCACGGAAACAAGAACTTGACAGCTATGAAATTGATCAATTTTAGAGTATCTCATCAAGTGAAAGAACTTAACCAATGAAGATTCTACATGGGAGGATGAGAATTTTATATATAAGCACCCAAAGCTACTCAAGCATTGAGGAAAATAATTTTTTTAAAGAGATAGGCATGTTAGGTCCCTATATTACTAGTTTAGTCCCTTATTTTTATTATTGTAGCCCCCCTTATAGTTATTGTTGTGCCCCTGTAACCCCAATATTGTTATTATTGTGCCCTTACATTATTATTGTTACGTCGGTTAGGATTATATTGTGACCCCATGGACTCCTATATATATAAGGAGACTTTTTCATTTGTAGAATCCTAGAATTGTTCATTTATGTAATTTAAAGGAGGTTTCGCATTCAAACTGGTTGAATTCTAAGGCATTGATCTCTCTTTTCTTCTATTTTTGGAGCTAGTTTCATAACATGAGAAATGTCATATCATATTATTTTTAATCAAGAAAATAAACATTCAATTCATCCTACTCTAACATGCATATAATACAACATCAAGTATCAAGGAAAGGAGTGTTGCGACTTAGCTTGACCAGTTGAGGCAAAATTTTGTTGCAGAGTTTAGAATTGTAGTAATTATCATTCCCAATCTTCCCATGAATATTGATGGGAACCAAATATTTATTTACTAAGACAAATTCCCCTAATTTATATTATTTTTTAGGCTTTCAAATTTTTATTGGTTTGTGAGTTGGCCTTTTTAGGATACATACTTCTTATGAAGGGAGAAAGGGAGAAGGTTTCTCAATGTTATATGCTTCATAATATGGCTGAGGCTTAATCACATGAAATATGAAAGTGGGTTATTTATAAATGATAAAAGGGGACCCATCAGATTTTGGGATGGTAGCATATGATAGGTCCATTTGAACATAATCTCCAACATTTTGCCCCCATTTCCTAGATAATAACATCCTCTACAGATAAGGAATATCAATGAAAAAAGCATCCATGAGAAGGGATATGTTGGGGTTCCTACCCAAATAAACCTTGAGGTCCTTTATCAAACATTCCACTCCAAAGGTTTGGAGTTAAATCCAGACACCTTATTGTATGGCTAAGTGATGGTGAGACCCAATTTCTCTGGGATATCCCATGATTCCATTGTCCAATTTACCCAAAATTCAGAGGAGAGCTATGGGACCCACGAATGCAGTTGTACCTAGGAGATCAAATTTTTTCTCGTGGTCATTTTCCTAAGAAATTGATGCCCTAGGTGATGTAATGAGGTGAAACCTAGAAAAAAGGTGGAAAAATGTGGAAAAAGTGGTTGAGATGATCCCCTTTGATGGACTAGTGCCTAATTTCACTTGGGGATATGGAGTTAAGGAAAATGGTGAAAATATATTTCACTTCTTGCTTAATGAGACTTCAAAAGTCAAATTCATCCAATGTTAAAGGGAAGAGAAGGAAAGAGACTTTGAAACATTTATACTTCATTACAAATGGTGAAGTATTATCAAGATAACATGATATCTAGTAAATTTCATTCATTCAACATAACCCATTTATAGATAATCTAGAGAGACACATAATTCCACATTAAACAGACGTACGAGTTATTTATAATAATAGTGAGGTTCCAATGCATGCAGCAACATAAAAATAACATTAAATTTTCACATACATGTTAGATAATATATCCAACCAACATCAAATTTTCATTATAAGAATGTACAATATCGAAAAGAAACCAATACATACATCAAAATTCATCCATCTTCCAAAAATATCCACCAATGAAAAAATGTGAAATTCTATAGAGAGATATAACCCAATCCAAGTGATCGACCAGGGGGGTCTATAGTAATTCCTAAACATATATGGGGAACCATGGATTGTTGTGGAGGCCCGTGGTTCTCTACACACATTGTAAATGTGCTACTGTATCCCTCTGGAAGATTAAGACCTCGTGTAGGGAGACCAAACCCAAATGAACACCATATGCAATCGTGCATAAGATCCAATGTCTCCCCTAGCCCTAGAGTACAAATATTCATTAAATTATTCATGTAATAGAGCTTAAAATCCATGGAAAACAAATGGTCACTTAATAATGGTAACTCCCTTCCATTGTGGAATTTTTCATGTGCTAATGTCTCCAAGCTCCAAAGGGGATTATCCATGTACCTTATTAGGTGGTTTCTACCTTTAGAAGGTATATAATGTCCAGGGTACATCCCTCAAATGGTGGTGGCATGTGGCAAAGAGGTTAAATCGAATAGGGAATGAGAGGGGCAATCCTCAGCCACATATCGGGGCACAATGGTAGCTTGAGAAAGGAAAGCCCACATGTTGGTGTATAATGTGTAGGAGGTAGAAATCACGGCACATGACGTGTCATGACCCTGATTTTTCCACCCTGATTTATTTTACTTTTTCCTTTTATGATTTTTCTTTGATTATTAGCTCGGGGCTCAAAGGACAAGAGCATGATGTGTAATATATAGAATTCATTACCCCCTTTTTGTTAGTGTGTCTCATTTCCCTCAAGGGGTTGGGACAATCATGGGTTACTTAGTGATAAAGGAAGCTAATATAGGGCCTATGAAGCAATGGTGATATCCATGGGTATGGTGTAGATCTCATGTATTGGATTTTTCCAACGTGTTAATTACGTTTGTCTCGACCATATTTTTCATTTTGTGGTACATTTTCTTGTTGGATGTGGCCATTTATGCATTTAATTTTACTTTAGCTACTTCAACCTCCTAGGCATCATTCCAAGCTTGAGAAAAGGTGGGGGAAATGGAATAGGGAGGCCATCCCTATGTGGAACTAGAGAGGCAATATGGACCCAAGTGGGAGAATCATGAATAGGGGTTGTAGTGAATGGAAAGGCAATAGTATATGTGCATAAGGGAGTGGGACCACCAAAGGAAAGTCATGGTTTCCCAGGTACTACCATCATAAAACCAAATGGCTAACAAACGAGATCCCATGAGACTAAAATCCAAGAGTAACACCCGAAAGGAGATCAAGGGGACAGAAGAAAAAACTAATCCCACTCTTTCTACCAAATCCCATAATTAACAAATTCACATAAGTGTCCATGATAAGCAAACCAAATACTGAATTACCAAATGAAAAGGCATACCTTTAGGTTTGGGAGGTCCACCTTCAAATATATGATCAGTACAGATGGGTGAGGGACCACATGGCTGGCTCACGTGGTGGAGAAATGGTAGAAGGGACTAGTTGAGGGATGTATGAGGCTACATGCTGTCGCCTGAGGTCCATCATGCAGAAAAAAATTCTCCTAGCGATATCACCCATGAAGCAGTGGGTAACAGGATGAATGGAAAGCATTCAAGCCTTTGAGGCGCACTCATGCACCCAAAGAGGGTGGAATTGTTTGTGTCAAAGAAGTGTGATTAATATTCAGGCTTCATGATTATGTGATTCACTCAAAGGGAAGGGTGAATCTTTAAGATTCATGACTGTGACATACACTCTGAGGCGTCATGATTTGTGAGTGCTAAATTCATTGTAAGAGGGTGAATTTTTTCATGCCTAAGGAGTTCCCTCATAGTCCTAAACTGTGATCATGATTTTAGAGTATTCTTTTGAAGGAAAGAAGGTCCTTGTTTGTTCAGAATTCACTTTATAGAGGAGAGAAGCTCCTTAGTGGTTTATAATGTGCTATTCTATGAGGGAGGTAGCACAAGGCTAGGTTAGTTATCCTTACGAAGTTCTAATGCACTGCGAGAGGAAGGAGACCTTAGATAAGATTTAGTTTACAAGTATCGGATGAAATATGTGTCAATGAGGTTCATGGATAAGTTGCACTTGTTTCATAGTAAGAAGTATGATTCCTCTACAACTGATGTTGAATAGTAGGACCAAGGAAGGCCTTCAAAATGGCTAAGTGTGAGAACAATATGGTAAAAGAAGGAAATGCGTCCGATCACTACTCAAACATGGATCACACACATGAATGTCATTAATGCAAGTCAAGGGAATTCACTAGACTCATGAATAATAACCACACCTTGAAAATATAGAAAAGCAACACTTGCATAAGTTAATTAAATTAAAGGCAACACATGCTAGAGTGAAGATAACATGAGTATGACACTTATTAAGGAGAAAGAAATCGAAATTTCCATCCAAGAATGTGAAATAGACACTTGTGAACACAACTACATGCAAAAGTGACAATTGAGAAAATCAATGAAAGTGTGTACTGACTGTCAACATAAGTTGGACATCGCAAATGCATTGTCTTGATGGATGGTTCCATACTCATTCAATATTTTATAAAATAAGTGTTCTCGAGTACTCGTTAAAGAGTGAGCATGTCTGTGCAAGTGATTTAACATTTAAAACTCAAAATAAGGCTTGAACGTTTTAGGAAACATAATATGACCATGGAATCACCATAGGATGACATGACATAAGATTTTCAGTGGGCTCAAAAATTCATGTGTCGTAAATTTTTTGGAGGGTGTCTATTGTAGCGACAACGGGGGACAAATTTGAAACCCAAGAGGAATGTCTAACTATAAAAATTATTCGAGCATAAAAATTTTTTCTCAATTTATCTTGGATGAGGGATTCCAGCATTGGATGAACTTTCCTTAGTTTTTGTTGGAATGATTTTACTCCTTCTTTTATGGGAATGATGTGCTCCACAATACAAGTAACGTTTATATTTAAATCATCATATGTCCATGCAAACACATCACGATACTATTTGAATAAGCAGACAAATGCATGTTTTTCCACTAGAGATCAACATGTACCGAGGTTTACATACTTTGGATATTATTGGGTTCCTATATTTTCTTGGTGAGATGATAAATTTTAAATCTAAGTCTTTTTATTGATTGGTCATCTAAATTGGTTTAGTAGGCCATATAATTTCTCTAGGGAAAACAAACATTTGGGTATAGTGTTACCTTTCATTGCACTATATGCCTCCTACAAAGCCTTATTGTGCTCATCCTCTTATATGGCAACATATTTGAATATGTCAGCATTATCCATAAAGTGAAATATATTTTTGTTCAAAAACATGTAAATTAGTGACATTTTCAGGTACAAATTATTTATATTTCATTTCAATAGAAATGGCATTTTTCAAAGATGACATCCTATCAACTGCATTTGATAACGCATCTGTTGCAACATTTCTAAGCCTAGCAACAAAATTAGTATTAAAATCTTTAAAATAATTAATTAAACACCCTACCTTGTGTTGGTAGTTTTTAAGATTCGATGAAACACAATGCATAGTATCCTATACCAAATGAGTCACCACCTCCGAGTCATAAATCACCTTGAGAATATGTAACTTCATATCAATGTATTTCTTTAGTCAAATTACAAGTGCTTCATATTCAAAAGTATTATTGGTACACTCAAACTCCAAATGGCATGAAAGGATATTATTTGTGTTACATGGGTCTATAAGTATAAAACCAACTTAGGAGCGATCTTGTGAATTTGAATCATAAAAATATAGAGTCTACATATTATTAGGTACTAATTTTCTTCCTATATTATTGTTATTATTATTTCTATCTACATAGATATTACAATATGTATTTTCACTAAGTGGAGAACAAGGATGTATTTGTAGCTGTGTATCTGCTGGAATGGGTGATGGTTGTGCTTGATAACACCCATGGTCCATTTTTGGGAAAAAATTTCCAAAAATTAAATCGAAAAGAGAAGAAATGTCATTGCAGCCCTCAAGTGGTGTCACAGTGTTTTTCATGTATGGCTCAATTTCCACTCAAATTTTGATAATCCTGCCCTTGTATGTAAGCCATAAATGTGACCAGTCTGTAGAAAAATACCCCTGTAACTTGATAGACTAGTCTCTCCTAAGGATTATGCCATAGGTTCTGGAATTTATAAAGTTAAACTATTTATACATTGGTGAACTCAATGATCATATGATAAAAGAATAAGAACATACCCGAGTTCATGAACAACTTGGACGAAATATTTTTCTAGATGAATAATTTGTGCATCGGTTTTATCACATTTAGCGTTTATTTTATTGGCAGTATATAATGAAATTATATTTATAGATGCACCAAAATCGACTAAACAATCATTGAATTTGTAATTAAAATCTTTAAATGTTTATAAAAATGGAGGGCAGGGAGTGTTAGCATCTAATGTTACAACATTGAATACATATTCAAGGCAACTAGAAGACTTACCAGGCTCTTTCTTAGAGGAATAATATTTATAACTTGGAAAATGTTATGAAAAGGATTAGAGAAATAGTTCACGTTGACCTAGTATCTTTGCGAGCTCAAGAATGGAAATATTATCTCAATTTCTCTTGAAAAACTCAACGATTTTATAATTCATTATCTCATATTTAGTAGGAAGTGTTGAAAATTCTAGAGGAGTATCTTTGTTTGACACTTTCGGAGTGATGGACTTACTTTTGTTACTAGAGAAAGTGATATTGGAATTAGTTGCATTTCCAAACCATCAACTATCAACTTCAAAATATCCTTTTCTCACATAAAACCATCAACTTCAAAATATCCTTTTTTTAAAATTATTTATGCATATCTTCTATTCATGTCTTGTCAATTCACCTCAAAGGAAAAATGAGATCTTTTTTGGTGTAATGGTGTAATTTGAAAGGCTAAAGGGATGAGGGATGAGGCTGGAAAACTTTATAATGTGCTCATGCAATGAATAGGAAGATGTATTCAAGGTGGGATGCATGGTGCAAGTCCGAAGGATGAAAGAGAAGCCTCCCAGCTTCCCAAGTGCACGATACACTCAAGGGAGAGAAGGAGGGCATAGGTGGCACTCTTGAATGCTAAAGGATTGGGGCTTTAGGCCTTCAGGGTGCGCTCATGCTTTCAAGATGCCAAGGATGGAGCATGGTGAAAGCATGAAGGCTGAAGTGTGAAGCTTCATACCTTCATGCGCTAAAATAGTCAGGAGATTGCATGGCACATTATGGAAGGATCAAGGATCGATCTTAAGATTTCCATGGTGTAATCATGCTCTCAATTAGGGTGTATTCCTTCGAGTCGAAGAAATGCACTCAAAGGAAGACTTGGTTTCTTAAAGGGCGCACTTCAAAGCAAGGAAAGGGAAATGGATTGAGTGTGATTTTTTCTCTTGGAGGGTGCATGGTGGACTTCTGAAAAATTAAGGATTTATGATCGAGGCTTGATAATGCGCTTTGTGGTCCTACCCTCAAAGAGCTTATTTTGAAACCAAAATTTTCCCAAGTCTAGGATATAGGGAGATGGGAGAAATTGCTGATTTCACACATAAAACCATGTGAGACACATACCATGATATACATTTTGAAGTGTGATCATGTTTTAGTGTGCATTTTTGAAGGAAAGAAAGTCCTTATTTGCTCAGAATGCACTCTCTAGAGGAGATAATTTCCTTAGTGGTTTATAATGCATTTTTCTCTGAGAAGGGTAGCACATGGATAGGTTACTTATCCTTAGGAAGTAATAATGCACTGCGAGAGGAAGGAGACCTTATAAAAGAGTTAGTGCACAATTATAGCATGAAATATGTGCCAATGAGGTTCATATATAAGATGCACTTGTTTTATAGTAAGAAGTCTAATTCCTCTACAACTTACATTGAATAGTAGGACCAAGAAAGGGATTCAAATTGGATAAGTGTGAGACCAATATGGTAAAAGAAGGAAAATAATCCGATCACTACTCAAACATGGATCACACACATGAATACCATTGAAGCAAGTCAAGGGAATTCAATGAACTCATTAATAACAACCACAGCTTGAAAAGCTAGAAAAGAAACACTTGCATAAGTTAAATAAATGAAAGGAAACACATGCTAGAGTTAAGATAACATGAGTATGACACCTATTAAGGAAAAATAAATCGAAAGTGACAACCAAGAAAGTGAAAGAGACACTTGTGAACACAGATATGTGAAAAAGTGACAATTGAAACAATCGTAATGAAGGTGAGCGAGATTGTCAATGAAAGTGTGTATTGATTGTCGACATCAGTTGGACATCGCAAATGCATTGTCCCGATGAACAATGCAATACTCATTCAATATTGCATAAAGGAAGTGTTCTCGAGTACTTATCAAATATTGAGCATGTACGTGCAATTGATTAAAGATTTAAAACTCAAAAGAAAGCTTGAACGTTTTACAAAACATCAAATGAACATGGAATCTCGGTAGGACAATAGGACGTAAGATTTTCAGTAGCCTCCAAAATTCATGTGTGGTAAATTTCTTGGAGGGAGTCAGTTGCAGCGAGAATAGGGGAAAATTTTGAAACTGAAGAGGAATTTCAATCTTTTAAAAATTATTCGAGCATCAAAAAACTTTCTCAATTTATTTTGGATGAGGTATTCCACATTGGATAAACTTTCCCTGGTTTTTTTTGGAATGATTTTACCCCTTCTTTTATGGGAATGATGTGCTCCACAATACGAGTATTATATGTATTTAAATCATCATATGTCCATGCAAACACATTACGATACTATTTGAATAAGAAGATAAATTCATGTTTTTCCTCTAGAGAAGAACACGTACCAAGGTTTACATACTTTGGATCTTACTGAGTTCCTAGATTGACTTGGTCAGATGATAATTTTTAACTCTGAGCCTTTTTATTCATTGGTCGTCTAACTCAGTTTAGTAGGCCATATAATTCCTCTAGGGAAAGAAAACCTTTGGGTATAGTGTTACCTTTAATTTCACTATATGCCTCCTACAAAGCCTTATTGTACTCATCCGCTTATATGGTAGCATGTTTGTATATGTCAGCATTAGCCATAAAGTGCAATATATGTTGGCTCTCATTGAAAACATGTAAATTAGTATTTTTTTCAGTTACAAATGGTTTATATATCATTTCAATAGGAACACCATTTTTCAATGTTGACATCCTAGCAACTACATTTGTTATGCATCTGTTGCAACATTTCTAAGCCTAGGAACAAAAATAGTATTGAAAGATTTAAAATAATTAATTAAATGCCTTACCTCATGTTGGTAGTTTTTAAGATTCGGTGAAACAAAGTGCATAGTATCCCATACCAAAATGAGTGACCATCTCTGAGTCACCAATCACCTTGAGAATATATAAATTCATATGGATTTCTTTCTTTAGTCCAATTGCGACTGACTTATGCAACCAACTCAAGAGCCATCTTGCGACTTTGAAGCATAAAAATATAGAGTCTAAATATTATTAGCTACTAATTTTCTTCCTATATTATTATTACTATTATTATCTACATATATATTACAATATTCATTTGCAGTAGGTGGAGAAATAGGATGGATTTGTAGCTATGTATCTGGTGGAACGGGTGATGGTTGTGCTTGATAACACCCGTGGACCATTTCTAGGAAACAATTTCCAAAACTTAAATTAGCAAAATAAGCAAGATCGTTGTGGCCCTAAAGTGGTGTCAAAGTTTGTTTCATGTATGGCTCAATTTCCACTTGAATTTAGTTAATCCTGCCCTTGTATGTAAGCCATAAATATGACCAGTTGTTAGAAAAATACCCCTATAATTTGCTAGACCAGTCTCTGCTTAGGATTATGGCATAGGTTTTGGGAATGTATAAAATTTCAATATTTATACATTGGTGAGCCTAGTGATCATATGATAAAAGAATAAGAACATCCCCAAGTTCATGAATAGCTTCGACGATATATTTTTCTAGTTGAATAAATTTTGCATCGATTTTATCACATTTAGAGTTTATTTTCTTGGCAATAGATAATGACATTATATTTACATATGCACTAGAATCGGCTAAACAGTTGTGGAATTTGTAATTAAAATCTTTAAAATTTTATAAAAATGGAGGGAAAAGAGTGTTAACATCTAATGTTACAACATTAAATACATATTCAAGGCAACCAAAAGACTTACCAATCATTTCTTTAGAGGAATAATATCTATAACATGGAAAAGGTTATGAAAAGGCCTAGACAAATAGTTCACGATCGCCTACTATCTTTATGAGCTCAAAAATGGAAATATTAGCTCAAGTTATCTTCAAAACTTCAACTATGTTATACTTCATTGTCTCATCTTTACTAGGAAGTGTTGAATTGTCTAGAGGAGTATATTTTTTTGACATTTCTGAAGTGATGGACTTACTTTTGTTATTGGAGAAAGTGATATTAGAATTAGTTACATTTAAAAACCATTAACCAACAGCTTCAAAATATACTTTTCTCACATGCAACCATCAGCTTAAAAGTATCCTTTTCTTAAATTATTTATGAATTTCTTCTATTCATGCCTTGTCAAATCACCTCAAAGGAAAAATGAGAGATTTTGGGTGTAATCGTAGACTTTTAAATGTTGAAGGGATGAGGGATGATGGATGAGGCTGCATAGATTTATAATGAACTCATGCAATCAAGAGGAAGATGTATTCAAGGTAGTGTGCATGGTGAAAGTATGAAGGATGAAAGATAAGGCTCCAGGATTCCCAAGTGCACGGTATACTAAAGGGAGAGAAGGAGTGCATAGGGAGCACTCTTGAATGTTAAAGGATTGGGGCTTTAATCCTTCAGGGTGCGCTCATGCTTTTAATATGCCCACGAGGGAGCATGGTGCAAGTCTGAATGCTGAAGTGTGAAGCATCATGCCTTCGTGCACTAAAATGGTCAAGAGAGCGCATGGGACATTGCGGAAGGCTAAAGGGTGGATCTTAAGTTTTTTGGGGTGTGATCATGCACTCAATTAGGGTTTATTCCTTAGAGTCGAAGAATTTCACTCAAAGGAAGACTTTGTTTCTTAAAGGGCACATTTTAAAGGAAGGAAGGGGAAAGGGCTTAAGGAGTGTGAATTTCTCTCTTGTAGGGTGCATGCTTCACTTCTGAACAATTAATGATTTTTTATCGAGACTTGAGAATGTAATTTTGCGCTCCTAACCTCAGAGAGCTCATTTTGCAACCAAAATTTCTCAAAGTGTGGGATATAGGGCGATGGGTGAACATGTTGATTTCAGACATAAAACCATGTGAGACACATACCATGACATACCTTTTGAAGTGTGATCATGATTTTAGAGTGCGATTTTTAAGGCAAGAAAGTCCTTGTTTGTTAAGAATGCACTTTCTAGAGGAGAGAAGTTACTTAGTGGTTTATAATGTGCTTTTCTCTGAGGGAGGTAGCATAAGGCTATGTTACTTATCCTTAGGAAGTACTAATTCACTGCGAGAGGAAGGATACCTTATAAATGAGTTAGTGCAAAAGTATGCGATGAAATATGTGTTAATGAGGTTCATGGATAAGTTGCACTTGTTTCATAGTAAGAAGTTTAATTCCTCTACAGCTTATATTGAATAATAGGACCAAGAAAGGGCTTCAAAAGGGACAAGTGTGAGACCAATAGGGTAAAAGACGGAAATGAATCCAATCACAACTAAAACATGGAACACACACATGAATTCCATTAATGCAAGTCAAGGGAATTTAGTAGACTCATGAATAACAACAACACCTTGAAAAGATAGAAAAGAAACACTTGCATAAGTTAAATAAATTAAAGGCAACACATGCTAGAGTGAAGATAAAATGTGTATGAAACTTATTAAGGAAAAATGAATTCAAAGTGATAACCAAGTAAGAGAAAGAGACACTTATGAACACAAGTGCGTGAAAAAACGATAGTTGAGACAATCATAACCAAGGTGAGGAATATTTTTAATGAAAGTGTGTACTAACTATCGACATCAGTTGGACATCACAAACACATTGTCTTGATGGATGGTGCCATACTCATTCAATATTTCATAAAGGAAGTGTTCTCGAGTGCTCATCAAAGAGAAATCATGTTTGTACAAGTGATTTAACATTTTAAACTCAAAATAAGGCTTGAAAGTTTTACTAAACATCAAATGACAATGGAATCACCATAGGACGACAGGACGTAAAATTGTCAGCAGGCTCCAAAATTCATGTGTGGTAAATTTTTTGGAGGGTGTCTATTGCAGCGACAACAGGGGAAAAATTTTAAACCCAAGAGGAATCTATAACTTTAAAAATTATTCGAGCATAAAAAAAAATGCTCAATTTATTTTGGATGAGGAATTCCAATATTGAATGAACTTTCCTTAGTTCTTGTTGGAATGATTTAACCCCTTCTTTTATGGGAATGATGTGCTCCACAATACAAGTATCATATGTGTTTAAATCATCGTATGTCCATGGAAACACATCATGATACTATTTGAATAAGCAGATAAATGAATCTTTTTCCTCTAGAGAACATCATGTACTGAGGTTTACATACTTTGGATGTTATCGAGTTCCTAGATTATCATAGTGAGATGATAACTTTTAACTCTGAGAATTTTACTGATTTTTCATTTAACTCGATTTATTAGGCCATATAATTTCTCTAGGAAAACCAAACCATTGGGTATAGTGTTATCTTTCATTGCGCTATATGCCTCCTATAAAGCCTTATTGTGCTGGTTATGTTATATGGCAGCATCTTTGAATATGTCATCATCAGCCATAAAGTGCAATATATGTTGGTTCTCATTGAAAACATGTAAATTAGTGATGTTTTTAGGTATAAATGTTTTATATATCATTTCAATAGAAATAAAATGTTTCAACGTTGAAATCCTAGAAAGTACATTTGATGACGCATTTGTTGCAACATTTCCGAGCCTAGAAACACAAATAGTATTAAAATATTTAAAACAATTAATCAAATGGCATACCTCATGTTGGTAGTTTTTAATATTTAGTGAAACATGGTGCATAGTATCCCATACTGAATGAGTGACCACCTCTAAGCCCCCAATAACCTTGAGAATATAAAACTTCATATCGATGTCTTTCTTTAGTCCAATTACGAGTGCTTCATATTCGACAATATTATTGGTACACTTGAACTCCAAATGGCATGAAAGGATATTCTTTGTGTTACATGGGTCTATAAGTATGGAACCAAATCAAGAGCCATCTCATGACTTTGAAGCATAAGAATATAGATTCTAAATATTACTGGATACTAAATTTCTTCCTATATTATTATTAGTATTACTATCTACATATATATTACAATATTCATTTGCACTAGGTGGAGAACAAGGACATATTTGTAGCTGTGTATCTGGTGG
This sequence comes from Pinus albicaulis, assembly GCA_034641835.2. Lineage (NCBI taxonomy): Eukaryota > Viridiplantae > Streptophyta > Pinopsida > Pinales > Pinaceae > Pinus > Pinus albicaulis. The sequence continues at coordinate 489,801,258 of CM076574.1, forward strand.
AACGGATGATGTTGTACTTGATAACACCCATGGTCTACTTTTGGGAAATAATTTCCAAAAATTAAATCAGCAGAAGATGAAGATAATTGTGGCCCTAAAATGGTGTTACAGTGTGTTTCATGTATGGCTCAATTTCCACTTGAATTTTGTTAATCCTTCCCTTGTATGTAAGCCATAAATGTGACCATTATGTAGAAGAATATGCTTATAATTGGCTATACCAGACTCTATTGAGGAGTATGCCATAGGATTTGGGAATGTATATAATCAAAATATTTATACATTGGTGAACTCAGTGATCATATGATAAATGAATAAGAACATCCCTGATTTCATGAATGGCTTGGACAAGATATTTTTCTAGTTCAATAATTTGGGCATCAATTTTATCACATTTAGAGTTTATTTTCATGGCAATAGATAATGAAATTATATTTACTAATGAAGTAGAATTGACTAAATAATTATTGAATCTATAATTAAAATCTTTAAAATTTTATAAAAATGGAGGGCAGAGAGTGTTAACATCTAATGCCACAACATTAAATACATATTCAAGGCAAGTAGAAGACTTACCGAGAAATTTTTTAGAGGAATAATATTTATAACTTGGAATAGGTTATGAAAAGTCTTATACAAGTAGTTCACATTGGCTGACTATATTTGCAAGCTCAAGAATGGAAATATTAGCTCAAGTTATCTTCGAACTTTAACTATGTTATACTTCATTGTCTTGTATTTAGTAAGAAGTGTTGAATTGTCTAGAGGAATATCCTTGTTTGACACTTCTGGAGTGATGGAATTACTTTTGTTACTAGAGAATGTGATATTGGAATTAGATGCATTTCCAAACCTTCAATCATCAGCTTCAAAATATCCTTTTCTCACATGCAACCATCAACTTCAAAATATCTGTTTCCTAAATGCTTTATAATATCTTATAGTCATTCCTTGTCAATTCACCTCAAAGGAAAAATGAGAGATTTTGGATGTAATGATAGACTTTAAAAGGTTGAAGGGACGAGGGATGAGGCTACATAGCTTTATAATGCGCTCATGCAATCAAGAAGAAGATGTATTCAACGCAGGGTGCATGGTGCAAGTCTGAAGGATGAAAGTGAAGGATTTAGGATTCCCAAGTGCACGATACACTCAGAGAGAGAAAGAGGGCATAGGTAGCACTCTTGAATGCTAAATTATTGGGGCTTTAGGCCTCTAGGGTGCACTCATGCTTTCAATATGCCCAGGAGATAGCATGGTGCAAGTATGAAGGCTACAATGTGAAGCTTCATGCCTTCATGTGCTAAAATGGCCAAGAGAGTGTATGGAACATTCTAGAAGGCTTGAGGGTTGATATTAAGGTTTCTGGGGTGTGATAATGCACTCAATTAGGGTGTATTCATTCGAGTCAAAGAAGTTCACTCAAAGGAAGTCTTGGTTTCTAAAAGGGCACACTTCAAAGTGAGGAAGGGGAAAGGGCTTAAAGAGTGTGATTTGCGCTCATGGAGGGTGCATGCTACACTTCTAAAAAATGAACACTTTCTTATCGAGGCTTGATAATGTGCTTTTTCTCTCCTAACCTCAAAGACCTCATTTCACAACCAAAATTTGTTTAAGTCTAGGATATAGGATGATGGGCGAGCATGCTGATTTCATGCATAAAACCACGTGAGACACATACCATGATATAACTTTTGAAGTGCAATCATGATTTTAGAGTGTGCTTTTGAAGGCAAGAAAGTCATTTTTTGTTCATAATTCTATTTCTAGAGGAGAGAATCTCCTTAGTGGTTTCTAAAATGCTTTTCTCTAAGGGAGGTAGCAGAAGGCTACACTACTTATTTGTAGGAAGTACTAATGCACTACGACAGGAAGGAGACCTTAGAAAAGAGTTAGTGCACAAGTATGGGATGAAATATGTGTCAATGAGGTTGACAGATAAGTTTCACTTGTTTCATAGTAATAAGTCTAATTCCTCTACAACTTATGTTGAATATTAGGACCAAGAAAGGGCTTAAAAAGGGCTAAGTGTGAGACCAATAGGGTAAAAGAAGGAAATGCATCCGATCACTACTCAAACATGGATCACACACATGAATTACATTGATGCAAGTCAAGGGAATTCACTGGACTCGTGCATAACAACCACACCTTGAAAAGATAGAAAAGAAACACTTTCATAAGTTAAATAAATTAAAGGCAACACATGCTAGAGTGAAAATAACATGCGTATGACACTTATGAAGGCAAAAAAAATTGAAAGATATAACCAAGAATGTGAAAGAGACACTTCTGAAAATATATACGTGCAAAAGCAACAATTGAGACAATCCTCACCAAGGTCAGGGAGACTGTTAGTGAAAGTGTGTACTGACTGTCAACATCAGTTGGACATCAAAAATGCATTCTCTTCATGTACGGTGCCATACTCATTCATTATTGCATAAAGGAAGTGTTCTTGAGTACTCATCGAAGAGTGATCATGTTTGTGTAAGTGATTTAACATTTAAAACTCAAAATAAGGCTTGACAATTTTACGAATCATCAAATGACCATGGAATTACCATAGAAGGATAGACATGAGATTGTGAATAGGCTCCAAAGTTCATGTGTGGTAAAATTTTTTGAGGGTGTCTATTGTAGCGACAACATGGGACAAATTTCAAACCCAAGAGGAATGTCTAACTTTAAAAATTATTTGAGCATCAAAAAACATTCTCAATTTATTTTGGATAAGGGATTCCAACATTAGATGAACTTTCCATAGTTTTTGTTGGAATGATTTTATCCCTTATTTTATGAGAATGGTGTGCTCCACAATACGAGTATCGTATGTATTTAAATCATCATATTTCCATGCAAAACATCACAATACTATTTTCATAAGAAGATATATGCATGCTTTTCCTCTAGAGGAAAACATGTACGGAGGTTTACATACTTTGGATCTTATTGAGTTCGTAGATTGAATTTGTCAGATGATAACTTTTAACTCTGAGTCCTTTTATTGATTGGTAATCTAACTCGGCTTAGTAGGCCATATAATTTTTCCAGGGAAACAAAACCTTTAGGTATAGTGTAACCTTTCATTGCACTATATCCCTCCTACAAAGCCTTATTATGCTCATGCTCTTATATGGCAACAACTTTGAATATGCCAGCATTAGCCATAAAGTGCAATATATATTGGTTCTTATTGAAAACATGTAAATTAGTGTTGTTTTCAGGTAAAAATGGTTTATATATCATTTCAATAGAAATACCATTTTTCAATGTTGACATCCTAGAAACTGAATTTGATAATGCATCGGTTGCAACATTTCTAAGCCTAGGAACAAAAATATTATTAAAATATTTAAAATAATTAATTAAATTCCATACCTCGTGTTGGTAGTTTTTAGGATTCGATGAAACACAGTGCATAGTGTCCCCTACCAAATAAGTGACCACCTCTAAGTCACCAATCACCTTGAGAATATATAACTTCATATCAATGTCTTTATTTAGTCGAATTACTAGTGCTTCATATTTGACAATATTATTGGTAGACTTGAACTCCAAATGGCATGAAAGGATATTCTTTGTGTTACATGCGTCTATACGTATGCAAGCAACTCAAGAGCCATCTTCCTACTTTGAACCATAAAAGTATAGAGTCTAAATATTATTAGGTACTAATTTTCTTCCTATATTATTATTATTATTACTATATAAATCTCTATTTCAATATTCATTTGCACTTGGTTGAGAACAATGATAGATTTGTAGATGTGTATCTCGTGGAATAGGTGACGGTTGTGCTTAATAACACCCGTGGTCCATTTTTGGGAAAAAATTTCCAAAAATTAAATTGGAAAAATAAGCAAGATCATCGTGGTCCTCAAGTGGTTTCCATGGAAAATTTTAAGGGCTAATATATGTAGGTGGGCTAATTTTCTATTATTTTTCCATAAAAGAGATTCACTAATTTCCATTTTTTATAAAAATGATTCGCCCAGATTTTACAATATAAAATTATTTTGCATTGAAAATCGCTAAAATTATATAGAGAGTATATATAAAATAATTATAAATTTGAATAATTTTACAAATACATCAGTGAAAATTTTATAGTTTACATATTAGGGACTAGTGAGATTCGGCAATTTTTTAAACTTCAAGATAAATTTCCATCCTTAAAATTTTTCGTGGTCGTGTCACAGTGTATTTCATGTATGGTTCAATTTCCACTCGAATTTTGTTAATCCTATCATTGTATGAAGCCATAAACTGACCAACCTGTAGAAAGATACCCTTTTAATTTGGTAGACCAGTCACTACTGAGGATTATGGCATAATATTTGGGAATGTATACAATTAAAATATTTATACATTGGTGAACTCAATGATCATATGATAAATGGATAAGAACATCCCCGAGTTCATGAATAGCTTGGACGAGATATTTTCCTAGATGAATGAATTGTGCAATGGTTTTATCACATTTAGCGTTTATTTTCTTAGCAATAGATAATGATAGTATATTTCCAGATGCACCAGAATCAACTAAACAATTATGGAATTTGTAATTAAAATATTTGAAAGTTAAAAAAAATTTGAGGGCAGAAAGTGTTAACATATAATGTTACAGCATTAAATACATATTCAAGGCAACCATAAGAGTTACCAGACACTTTTTTAGAGGAATAATATTTATAACTTGGAAAAGGTTGTGAAAAGGATTAGAAAAGTAGTTCACGCTGGCCTACTATCTTTGCGAGCTCAAGAATGGACATATTAGCTCATTTTCTCTTCAAAACTTCAACTATGTAATAGTTCATTGTATCATCTTTAGTAGGAAGTGTTGAATTGTCTACACAAGTATATTTGTTTGACACTTCCAAAGTGATGGACTTGCTTTTGTTACTGGGGAAAGTGACATTGGAATTAGTCTCATTTCCAAACGATCAACCATTAGCTTCAAAATATTATTTTCTCACATGCAACCATTAGCTTCAAAATATCATTTTCTTAAATTCTTTATGAATATATTCTATTCATGCCTTGTTAATTCATCTCAAAGGAACAATGAGATATTTTGGGTGTAATGGTAGACTTTGAAAGGTTTAAGGGATGAGGGATGAGGCTTCATAGCTTCAGAATGCACTCATGCAATCAAGAGGAAGATGTATTCAAGGCGGGGTCCATGGTGCAAGTCTGAAAGGTGTAAAAGAAAGCTCCAGCCTTCCCAAGTGCACAATACACTCAAGAGAGAGAGGTAGGGAATAGGGAGCACTCTTTAATGCTAAAGGATTGGGGCTTTGGGTGTTCATGGTGCGCTTATGCTTTTAATATGCCCTGGAGGGAGCATGGTGCAAGTCTGAAGGCTAACGTGTGAAGCTTCATGCCTTCACAAACTAGAATGGTCAAGAGAGTGCATGGAACATTGTGGAAGGCTCAGGGGTGGATCTTAATGTTTTCAGGGTGTGATCATGCAGTCAATTAGGGTGTAATCCTTTGAATCGAAGAAGTGCACTCAACGGAAGACTTGTTTTCTTAAAGGGCACACTTCAAATAAAGGAAGGGGAAAGGGCTTAAGGAGTGTGATTTTATCTCTTGGAGGGTGAATGGAACACTTATGAACAATGAAGGATTATTGATTGAGGCTTTAGAATGTGATTTTGCATTCCTAACCTCGAAGAGCTCATTTTCAAACCAAAGTTTGTCTAAGTCTAGGATATAGGTCAATGGGTGAACATGATGATTTCACATATAAAACCATGTGAGACACATACCAAATAACCAAGGAAGCTTTAAAAAAGCTTGAACAAGGATAACTATACATAAAAACACTACTTTACATCCATTCCCCAAGTACAACAAGTGAAGTATGTGCGACTGCAACCAAAAAGTGTCGTTTTACAACAACAAGGATGTTACAACCATGAAATGCACTAAAGGTGTTCTAATCAATGCCAAGACACTTGAGAAAATTTAAGAGCACATGAAACATATAGAATTACATGTGACAACACTTGATGATGAAGGTGACACAAAATATGATGGTAAAGTACGCTCTAAAATTTGAATGTAGTAATATTTTGAGGCTGTTGTAGTACCAACAATAGAACTATATACTAAACAACAACCATCAAAATCTAAATAATTTTGTTTTTCTTGGGTTTTAATAACTTCAAGGTGTTCTTGGTCTGATATTGCATACATTTGAGAGATGTGGGACGACGATTTTTGTAATAACCTAATATTAGGTTTAACAAGGGATATTCTTAGGGTGGTTTTAATAACTGGGTCCTAACACATAAGCAAGTGATAAGCATAAATTGATTTAAAACCTAAGTTCTTAGATCCATTACGAGGTTTTTGAAGAAAAAAATGGTTAAACATTTTTCCATTATGAAACCCAAAATAACATCATATTTTGAACTGATTTTTTTTTTTCTAATTTAAATAAATTTCAAAATGTGGGAATTTCTACAGAAAAATAAATAAATAAATAAATAAAAATATTGTGTGAATTTTTTAATTAAATTTTTTTTTTTAGGATGAGGCAAAATTAATAATTCATGTAACTCAAAATTAATATGTAAATAAATTTTAATGCATATTTTCTTTTTTCGTAGAAATTTCACAAGTGTTGAGGGTGTGAATTTTTTGATAAATTATTTTGGCCATTTAACTAAGACTTATTTTAAGTTAATGAATAAGAGCATAAAAGCTCAAAATTCCACTAGAGCTAAAACTTTCTCTGATACCATATGTAACAACCTGAGATTAAAATATACAACTAACTATATCAACTTATGTGACGAATAATCATCACATAAATATTCAACTATCTAGCATAACTTTTTCAAAAAGATATTAGTGAAGAAGACTTACTAATATTGATGATATACCTCAGTTGTGACTACGGAGTTGTAACGCTACTAAAATATTGATGACAACAATAAAGTGTTGCGAAGGACTCTCCACCCACTTGTAGGCATAACTGCATGTAATATTTCTACAGTTGGCCACCCGCGAAACCTGAATCAACTAATACTAATAGGGAATCCTTTGTATCATGGCACTTTCCTTCCAAATGAATGAATAATGATTCTCATCCCCCTTTTCTTCCATTAAATAGAACAAACAATTCCAAAAATTAAAAGGAATTGGAAAACAATACGCATGCACAAAATCCATATGTTAACATACAAACTTTTATTTCTTTGTTTTATGTTTAACATAATTCAATATTTTTCTTCATTTAACTGTTTCTTATTTGTTTCCTTTTTACTTTTTATTAACTTTAATTATTCTTATTATTTTAATATATATATATATATATATATATATATATATATATATATATATATATATATATATCCATTATTTACTATTATTATATTTTATTTATTATTTATTAGTTATTTACTTATATACTAATATTATGTTATTTATTGCTCGTCCGGGTTTGGTCTCGTGGCCAGCAGACGCTTGCTAAGGCATTCGTGCCACTATGCAAGTCACAAGTTCCAATCTCAGATTACCCTAGCGCCGTCATGGCGGCCGCAGTAGTTCCTTCTTGGAGTATAGTGGTAGCCAATGGGATTTGACCCCATGTCATGCGAGTATGATATCGATGCCATTGCTAATTCTCCTAGTACAATAAATAAATAAATAAATATTATGTTATTTATTTATTATTGTTATTACGAGGTATTTCACTTGATTCATAATTCGTTGAATTTTCAAACTCAAATCATGAAATCCTCACTTTCTCAAAAAATAAATCAATGTCTACTGGTAAAATCACTATGAAACACCTTCAGCACTGATATAATTTCATTTTCTGATATTTGATTCTACTTATCAATTCACCAATTGCGGCAACACCAACGTCAACATCAAGAAAATTCCTACTAATTCAATTATGCTTATAATAAATTAAAGTTGATAATTTTAAATTTAGAAAAGTCTGTTAAGTTTATATCTTTAAATTATATTTCTTGTAAGTTATAATAATGTGTTCATATAGTCTTCAATCCTTGATCTATTTTTCTGTGGAGAAATTCTAAGTTAAATTTCCAATCTTCACCATTCCAAAAAGTTACCGATTTTAACGATGACTTTAACAACAATTCTAAACTTATCGAGCTACCAAATGTAACACTAAAATGGTCTATATTTCCTTATTAGAATTTTTTTCTAGTGTAATAAAATGTATACTTCTCGTGTTGACCAATCCATTTCAGAATTCTTATTTAGACTGATAACTTTTATACTTTGGTTCTAATAGAATTGTAGTCCAATAGGATTTAAACTAACATACTTCCAGTTTAATAGTATTGCAGTCTAGTAGAGTTGTAATCTAGTAGACTTGCATTCAGGGATAATTTTAAGGATGGAAAATTATCTTGAAGTTTAAAATGTTGGCGAATTTCACTAGTCCCTAATATGTGAACTATAAACTTTTATTGATATGTTTATAAAATTTTACGAATTTATAATGATTCTATATATAGTCTCTATATAACGTTGGTTATTTTTAAGGTAAAATAATTTTATATTGTAAAATTTGGGCGAATCATGTTTACAAAAAAATGGAAATTGGCGAATCTTTTTTTTGGAAAAATCATGGAAAATTAGCCCACTTGCGAATATTAGCCCCTAAAATTTTCCATGCTTGCGTTCTAGTAAGCGTAGTAACTAATAGACTTCTATTCTAACAAAATTCAATCTAATCGAATTGAAGTGTATTATACTTCCAATATTCTAGTATAATAGACTTTATTCTAATTGACTTTCACTCTAGTAGACATACAGGATTGTAGTGTAAAATACTTCAATACAATTTACTTCTAGTCTAGTAGACTTATATTCTTCTAGTCGAATAGGCTTCCATTCAGATAGTCTTTTAGTCGAATACATTGGATTTTTCCGCCCTTCCCATGTGAACTTGCTTTTCTCATAACTTTTGATCCTGAAGGTACTTTTTAGACTTCCTTATATCGTTAGAAAGTGTTTTTTGATTTCTATCCATGTAAATAGTTTTCAAATATCATTTGAGAAGAAATATCTAAGTAAAAAATTGAGTTGAAGATAATGCCCATTTAGGCACCAATTTCACTTGTTCACAAAGCTTCCTACAACTATCTGATTAATGCCACTTCATGAAAATTCCTTTGACACCCATGCCAAAATATTGATAAAAGAATATAAAATCAAAATTCATAGAACTTTTTCTTAACGTCGATGTCATGTTTCTCTCACTCCTCCTAGTTGAGATCTGATAGATTGTGGATTTGGGCCATTTGGTCAGATCAATGTTTGTCTCACTCCTTCAAGATAATGTCACATCCTTCAAGTTATGATCAATTAACAAAATAAATAATGAAACAATATTGGGATATGCGAATTTTCCACATCTTCCAAAATTAATCAAATCTTTAATGTGTCCCCTCGTAGGACTACATTTTTTGTGAAGTTAGAAAGTGAATAAGAAATTGCACAAATAAAAAAGGTGAGCTCAATAAATAGAATAAACTTGAAAAAGAATGTGGAGATGGGATCGAAAGTGCCGAGAATATAGGTGTTTCTATGCTCCCCACACTTTCAAGTGTTTAAAATTGGCATACATGTGTATGGAATAACACAATGGGAAAAATTAGAATGAGAGAGAAAACAAGGTTTACAAGAATGTAGACCTTGGAGAGGTAATACATATTTTGTCTTAAAAATTCAGAACCGAAAAAGTATATTACTAAGTAGCAAAAGAAATCTAACTCCTTAATTCCAACTCTGTAGATCTTAGATTGACCATTCATTTAACGCAGATGGAAAATTACTTTCTTTACTACATGGGAATGTATGGGCAATTGTAGATGTATTTTTTAGAATTTCGCTACAAGAGAGTTGGCAGCGGGTCCTTAACAAGTACTGTTGTATTCACCATCAGAGGAATGTAAGGTTTTTTTAGGGCCACAACAACATCACAACTGATAGTAAGAGGGATAATGTCTAAACATGGAGCTTGGGACCCATCCTCTGATACAATGCCACACATAGGTGAACTCCTGAATTATATGATTTGTATTAATGTGAACATCATCATATACAAGAAGAGTGATCACTGTTTGAAATTTTAATTTGAAGGTCTTTTGCCATTATAAATGTTAGAATTTCTCTATTTACATATTTTCTCCCAATCCTTAAAGGGTTAGGTGTCTAACACTATTTTTATTTTCATTTTTGGTTTTCCTACTCTATGGAAAACTGTAAAACCATATTGTCCATTATTATTAGACACCATTTTTTTGGTTCATGACTACCAAACAATTTTTGTATTTGGTCCAATTTCCACAATAGCTAGGTGGAAATAGAAAGAAACTCTTATATTTTGTAATTTTACTGAAAAAACTTTAAATCTCTAACTTTAAAAAGTAACATTCTTTATATATATATATATATATATATATATATATATATATATATATATAGAGAGAGAGAGAGAGAGAGAGAGAGAGAGAGAAACATATTTTATTAGACACGCTTTTTATAAAATTCTCTTATATATTATATTTATTAGTAGCTTTATTAGCCAGAACATAGCTTTCATATTAAGGTCAACAAACATTCATTTTATATTATTTTCCATGATTTTCATATCTCTAACAAAAATTTCCACAATTTTTTTTATTTAAAAAAAATTATACATTTTGAAAAATGTATTTCTGATTTTCTAATTAGCTTACAACAATTCCATTGGACTTAATAGCCCCGATACATGCATTTTTATTTTCCTATTTTCTAATGCTAAGAGAATTCATTATAAAATAATAAAAAAGATAATCTTGTAATTGAAAAAAAAAAATTGTAAAGACCCTTCCTTCAAGTGCATTCAAGGATTTACTTTGATCACCTTCCACCTTATGATGCTGAAATGGTCCTATAATACGGAGATGCACTATATTCGTACACTGAGATGCATCATTTCTACCACTGTTGTAGCCACATTCCACGTCCACACGGTATGCTAAGGCTCATGTAACAAGTAGTGCACACCCTGTTCTGGCCTTGAGGAACAATGATATATTTGTACTACAATCAATAGATCATAGATAATAATAAGACTTGAAATTGGGTGTCCAATATTTGTGTAGTCCACTTCTAACCTCGCATGAAGTGAAGCTTAATGATTCTAAATTAAAAAAAAATTAACAAATTCATTTTCATACATGTATGAAGTTTCATCTTAATTGATTTGATCGACAATGATTTGGAGCTAGTAGCCATAATTCATTCATCCCCATCTGGTCTAGGTCTGATGCTGGTGGTGTAAAAAATTGCGGGGGATTATTTTCAAAATTAATTCCAATAAAAAATTAGTTTCTTTGATCAGTTATTGAAAACTAAACACTCATTTTTCTATAGTATTAGAATTTACTTTATTAAATGTTATTTCTATTCTATATTTTCTCATTCTCTTTTAGTCAATTAAATGCTTAGATGACATGGGATATATTTTCTTCCCTATACGAATTTATTTTATTCCTTGTGCTCATTAAAAATTGGCTATCTGTAAGATATAAATAAGACATAAACAGGTTTTGGAGAGCATCTTGTTCTGTACAGTAGGTATAATTTTGGATGAAAGAAATTAAGACCTAAAAGGGAGATCTATCTTGCCAAACTAACAACATATGAAATAATGTATTTAGTCTTCCAACAAAACATGCATGCTATATTATTGATTTGTTGGTGGCAATCTATTCATCTAAATATACTCAATAAAAGGCGAATACCAAGGCCAGACATATATAAATGGAGTATTGGGTAGCCAAGGAACTTACTTCCAGGGGTAGATTCTGAAGCCTTTTAATAGAAACAAGGGATTATTTGATGTTAATAGAAGCAAGGGATTATTTGGTAAAGAATTGAGGGCTAATGGAAGTTACTTGCAGGGGAAGAGAATATATTCCTTTTATAGGACAAAGGGATTCTTTCTTGATATTTGGTTGGAGAGTGTGCTCCGTTCGACATGTCGACATCCCCATATCCATAGAAATGTGGTATAGTCTCTTCATCCTTTCAAATAGCTCAATCCCAGGTTTTTATTCACCACTCCCCTTACCTATTTTCTTGAAGTACGTCTTTCTTTAGATGTTTCTTCTAGGAGGCATAGCACTTGCGTATTGCGTGTGAACAAGTAGAGATATAGGCAATGAAGGGAGAAAAACTGACTATGGAAGCGTTGATAGCATATTTCATGCTCGGTTGGAAATTCCTATAACATCATTAGAATGATAAAAGCAACAATCCATCATAAAATATGTAAGATTGTGATCTCGCTGCAAGCAACCACTAAGTGATAGAGTGCGTTTTCAATGTGGAAATTTGGGTGTATAATAATATGAATTTCAACTATTTCTGACTCTGCTAGCTCTATACTGCATGGAACGGAAGTTACACTTGCAAATTTAATGACGTGTCCTTTTCCAAACGCTTTGTGGACCAAAAAAAACTAGGGATGATCAAGGGAAAATATCTGGTAAGGAGAATTTTTTTGTGAATATTTTTTTTTCCTTTTGCAAGGGCCACATGTAAATGGGGACGATGCCTTTTCCTTGGGGGGTACTTTTTATTATCTAAAAAATAATATACATAAAAAATGTTTTCAGGGTATTGCTTTCCATCATTGATAGTGTATTAGCAATGCTACCAAGTATCCTGTACCATTCCGTTGGTGTGTGCACGGTGAAATCATGGGAAAGATAAATGTTCTATAAAATCCTAAGCAAGATCTGTTGAGATATTAATCTCACTCTGATGATATTTAATTTAATTTTTTACTAGGTTTCAGAGTTGGTTGTGATTCTCGTTCAGTTACGTTTAGTTGTAATTCAATTTCATTATAGTTATTTATGGTTTATGTTTCCAATGTAATTTTATTTAACTGATTTTGAATATTGAAAAAAATTGTTAGTTCTATTTTTGTTTTCGCCTCTTTAGTTTTTGTCATGGTACCAGAAGCGCAAGTCACATAAAATTCTAGAGATGGCACCTTGAGTCAATTTGTTTAATTAAGGGCTCCATGAACTCAAACTTGAATGAAGGTCAAACGAAAGTGGAAGGAAACCTTCAAAATTTATAAAAGGTTCATTTTCGAATGTAAATTATATCTCCTTTACTTCATGAATTAAAAAATTCCAACTTTATTTCGCATGTATTGGAAAGCCATTTTTTTAAAAGGGAATTTAAAAAAAAAGGTGGAGTTTCATTTTAAATGAGGAAGTGTTGATTTAAAGAAAAAAATCTTTTTCTCAAAGTTACAAAAAAAACAAAAATTTGAAATTGTTATTAAAAAAACAGTGAGCTACATTTTTGAAGCAGATTTTTTTTAAGATTATAAAAGAATATTATATAAAAAAGGCACATATCTGCATTTGAAAAAATCGGTTCTTCCAATTTTGTGCCACAAACCTGGGTTTTTTTTGGCAAAAATTATGAGTTTTGGTTATTATGAATGAAAACATTTTTACAACCCCGGGATTCTTGGGATACCTTGCAGAACATTTATGTAGAGTCGACCCAAGAAAAATTAGCAACCATGAACAAAAATGATAGAAATGATGCTACATAACTAAGAAAGAAAGAGCACATATCTAAATGTTGGATACATAACTTAGTCGATTACTCTATCTTCGACAGCATAATCGATGCATCAATAGAAAAAGAAGATGGAGATATTTTAAAATATGTGTATGAAGGTAATGATACAATGAAGCATTATAGGAATTTTTAGCCTAAAAGTGACCTTCTAAGGAAAAATAATAAAATAATAGGAAAATAATGAAACAAAAGTTATGAATTTTGTATGGAAAAGAAGAAAACTATTTTTCGTATTATATTTTTAGTTGATATTCTTATAGGTTTACTCAGATTCCTAATGCAGATACTCATTAGAAGCAAAATTAAATTATGCATCCAATGAGTACTCATTATGCATACTTTTAAGACCATTCACATTGATAAAAAATGAATATACATTAAAAAATCATGTTTAACACAATTTTTTAATGTATCTTCAATTTTTATCATTTTGGGTGTTTTCAAAAGTATTCGTAATGGGTACTCATTGGATGTAGAATTTAATTATGCATCTAATAAGTCTGTAAACTTAAAATTTGAGTAAATGTATAAGGAGATAAGCCAAAAATACAATTGAAAAATTTGTTTTTCTTTGATTTCCGCCCACAATATTTATATGTACATCTTTTTAAATTTAAATGATTTTGATTTCTTTACATATTATGTACGTAACAATTTCATTGACACTTTTGGATTAAAATTTCCTCTAATTATTGTTAAATTGCAAACATTAAGAACTCCTCTTGAAACTTTGAAGATGACTAACACAGAGAATATGGCCCAGTTCATGGCTAGTGTCATGGTAATAATAAATCATAGAAAACTCATTGGTGAAACTATTACATATTAGAATATTGTTGAAAAAGTATTTCAAATCCTTCCCAAGAAATATGACATGGTTATAACATCTATTCTAGAATCCAAATGTTTACAAATGGTTGACCGGTTCACTTCTCGCACAGGAAACAAGACTTAACATGGCAGGAGATTCCATGGAACGAGATTTCAAAGAAATCTCTCTCTTAATAGAGGACGAGGCCAACGATATAGAGGAAAAGAAAAAGCGATGTGGAGGCCGAGACAAAGTCAAATCAAAACATCAACATGTAGCAGAGCAGTAATTTCCTTCACAAAACCAAACACAAAAAAGGAGAATATGGATAAAATTGAATGTCGATTGTTATTAATACAAGAAATCTGGCCATTATGAGCATGAATGCAGAAATAATAATTTATATCAACCAATAGGAAGTGTCCATTCTCCAAAAATGAAGGAGAATGCTCTAAAACAATGTTTATTTCCTTCCATATTTTTGAAGGCAATCACAACGAGGAAAATTTACTATTAGACAGTGGTTGCAAACCTCATATGATAGGTAACAAAATTAAAATCTCATGCATTGATGCTTCCATAACATATTAAACTACTCTTGGAGGCTATTCTTGTATTGAATCTAAAGCGAAAGGTATTGTCCCTATTTTTACCGAAGAAAATCAACATAATACATAAATAATTTTTATTATGATTCACATATGAAGCATAATCTCATTATTGTATGTCAATTCATGGAACATGGCTATGATTTAATATTACAAGGGAACAAATGTTATATCTATTAAAAAACTCCCAATAGAATATTAATACCAAAGTTTGAAGAAAACAAGTATATGATGTGTCCATTGACTCTTATAAGTCAAAATATTTCACAATCTTTTTCATACAATGTGTCAAGAATAGATGAGACACAACTATCACATTTTAATTATGGGCATATTCCCCCAAGGTGCCTAATTCTTTTTCAGAAACATTCTATAGTCATTGGCATCCCCATTCTGTATGAAAAATATTATAGATGTGAAATTTGTATTCTATCCAATCATATAAGAGATAACTTCTCCACGTATTCCTCTAGAGAAAAAGAGCCTTAACAAAATTCCATACATATATACGTGATTGAATTCATGCACATTCCATTGGTGGTAGTATTTATTTTATGACCTTAATTCATGGTTATAGCAGGAATATATGGGTTAATTTTATAAAAAATAAATCAGATACTTTCTCAAGATTTAAATATTTCAAACAAGAAGAAGGAAAGAAGAGTGAAAAGCCTTTGAAAGTAGTCACATCTGACTCGGGAGGAGAATAAAATTTGAATGAATTCAAATAATTTTTTCAATGTCAAGGAGTCACCATGCAGAACATACCAAGATATACTCCACAACATATTGGATTAGCATAAAGAAAAATAATTGAAACATGAATATTGCTAGATGTATGATTCACAAGAAGAAGTTGTCCAATGACTATTGCGTTGAAGTAGTTTAAAAAATAGTATATGTTCTCAACATATCTTCAACAAAATAGTCTACAACATGCAGTACCTAACGAAGCATGGGATGGTAAGAAGGTGCATGTATCTCACTTTAGAATTTTTGGATATGTAGCATTTGCACATGTTCCTGAGAGACTAAGAAAGAATCTTGATTATAGGAGTGAAATATGTATTTTCGTAGGGTATAGTGAGAATTAAAAGGCCTATATAATTTATAATCTAGTTATCAATAAGTTTTATTTAAGAAGATATGTTAACTTTTTTGAAAAGATATTTTTGCCTCGTCATATTGATAAAGCTTTAAATCAACCTTCTTATCCACCATATATACCAATATTGTAGGTTGAATATAGGAAATAACACTATGAAAATGGTACATATTCTATTAGTGAATCCTCCAGTGATTCAGCATCTTCATAAGATAATAATAAAATAAGAAGCATTAGAGAAATATATGAGGAGGAGAAGTATTTTGATCACCATAATATTTTTTGTCTTTCCTTCATCTCAACCAACCTATTTTGAAGAAGAAGTTATAAAAAAAACATTGGGTTAATGCCATGAACCAAGAAATTGTTGCCAAAAATAGGAACCATACTTGGTAATTAGTTGATCTACCAAGGGACAAAATCAAATTGGTGTAAAATGAGTATATAAGACCATGCTAAATGAAAAAGGAAAAATAGATAAATATAAGGAAATGTTGGTTTCCAAAGGATTCTCATAAAAATTGCATGTCGATTATGGTGAAACCTTTGTCCCATTAGCAAGGTTTGGTACTGTAAGAACTATTTTATCCACAAAAACTCAACAAAAAGTTCCTAGATAAGAGTAACCTCCTGGTTTTGAGGTTCCTGGATAGGAGCATAAGGTGTACAGGTTGAGGAAAGTTTGGTATGACTTAAAACAATCTCAAATATCTTGGTATAGTCGCATCAACACCTATCTCATCAAAAGTGGTTGTTGTACAGGCAACCATGAGCCAAATTTGTATACCAATAACCATGAAGGTAAAATTCTCATTCTATGCCTTTTAATTGATTACATGAAAATTGAAATATGTTGTTAGAATAATCAAAACAACAATGGGAACATAGTTTGATATCAATGAATTAGGGGTCATGGAATACTCATTAGGTATTGAGTTCAGTAATATGCTAATGGAATTTTTTTTGGTCAATAAAAATATGACACTCACATCCTCCAAAATTTAAGAACGACCAATTGCAAAACAACTAATACACTAATTGCTCAAGGCACTAAGTTGAGAATAAAAGATGTAGATCCACTAGTTGATTCCACATTATATAAAATTTTAGTCAGTAGTTAGTTATATCTCACTACATCTAGACTTGATATAGTGTTTGCTTCTAGTTTTGTCTCCGGGTTTATATATTCACCCAAAATTGCTCATTGGAAGGTTAAAAAAAGGATCTTAAGATATATTGCAGGGACACTAGACTATGGTTTTCTCTACACACATTCTAAATATAACTCACTTTAATTTTATACAAACAGTGATTATGAAGGAATTTTAGAGGATCAAAAAATCACTTGAGGGTATGAATTTCAACTTGGAACCAATCTGATTTCATGGGCATCCAAGAATAACCAATCTTTTCAATATATTCAACAGAGGATGAATATGTAGCTACCACTTTAGCATATTTTCAAGTAATGTGTCTCATAATATTATTGGTAGATATTTCAAATTTTCAAGAGGAGCCACTCAGATTTTCTGTGATAATAATTATGCAATTTGTTTATCAAAAAATCATGACTTCTATAAAAAAAACAAGAAAATTGACACACGTTCTCATTTCATCTGTGAGATTGTAAATGATGAAGACATATTAACTTCCTTTTTTCATTTTAGAGATCAACATGTAGATATTTTCACAAAGCCTTTGGGAAAATATATATTTGAATTTCAAATAAAGAGACGAGGCATTGTAAGTACCACTACTTGTAATAGTTGATATTAGGAGGGGATGCTGAGATATTAATCTCATTGTTTGGTAGGTGTCAATATATTTATTCCATTGTGTGCTAGGTGTCATAGGTTGTTTTGATTCTCCTAAATTTAGTTGAGTTTATTTGAGTTCTAGTTCAGTGTCATTGAAATCATTTATTGTTTCAATGTGTCCAATTTAATTCTATTTAATTCATTTTGAATTTAATTCTATTTAACTGATTTTGAATATTGAGAAGAGTAGTTAGATCCATTTCAGTTTCTGCCTCTTTATTTTTTATCAAGATCTATGTTCTATTAGTTCCAAGAACCTTACAAGACGTAGCTCTTGTGTGAGTAGGTGCCTATAGAGCCTCCACCTAGTGCCTAGGAAACGATTTCACGTAACATGCAATACTCATAATGTTGGTGGTCCTCCATCATCGAATATCCTCTATGCAAATCCAAGATAGAATGAGAAGTAACTCCAACAACAAACTCCCATTCCAAAATATTGAAAGTTGCAAAGCAAGAAATAGAGAGAGGAGTCCAAGACTGGTGTTGATGAAGTCAGCACACCAAAGATGGCTCCTTGCTACATAATTTATCGGTACAACTTACTCTCCTCCAGGGTGAATAAATAATTTCAATATTCTTTTGGATCGTCTCCTAGAATGCGTGGATAAACTATCTCTATTTCTCTTGTTCCTTCTCCTTGTTTGATATCATATTCTTTGGTTGGATGTGTTTTTTGGGATACATTATGTCATCATATTTACCGATGAGCTTTTCTTTTGGTGAACGTAGTTATTCTAGTGGAATAGTGTCATCATAATATGCATATAAAAATCATACCTTGAGAATTGAAAAATCGCCAGGGAGCTGAGATATGCAGTGTCTCTAAGAGGAACCATGGTATAGACTGAAAATATGTTACAAAATAATTCACATCATAATCTACTCTATTATCGAATGCATGCCTTTGTCATTAAGAATGAAAATTTTGCAACCTTATAACTATCTAGACATATTTGTGATCCTTTACTTGCTATCCATAACAGAGGAATGGTTATTTATAGATGAAGACAAAGTTACAACTTGTGTGGAAGTCAAAATAAAAATGTTTAGTTCTTGTGCACAAAACAATGAAGCGCGTGATCTTGTTGAAAATGGCAGTAGTTTTCATAACTACAAATGAACTCATGGCTCAATGTAGCGTATGCATGGAGATTTCTCCCTTCAACAATTTCTTGATATGTCAAACTGGGGAGCCCTTAAAATTATCAGGACATATGGAAATAAAAAAAAGTACATTATTTCTTGTACCATGGTATTATTTATTTTATTAACATTGTTAAATTTATAAGATAAATAAGTATATTACAATTTTTATAATTGCAGATATAAAATATGTAAAAGGGCCTCATATTCATTCGAACAGTTATTTATAACACTTTTGTTTGGATAGAACTTTAAATATCTCTGGAAAAGTGAGTTGAATTTCTTTTTAAATGTTAATTTTTTTTTCTCTACCTAATACTCTAATTATTGTTTACACGATTAGTTTCAACAACTCACAATTTATTGAAAATCATGTTGTGCCATGTTATATATTATTTGAATGGATGTTGTGACAATCCCAACTCTTAAGGTGACCTCCTAGCCTTGTTAACTAGCGATTCGTGCAACACTGACTAATTTTTTCTCTTTACATTCCTTGAGTTTTGACACTATTCCTACTACCAACACTTGGATTATTTTATGTTCAAGTGTTCTTCAATTATATATCCATTGGAATTAACTTCAATTATATTAAATGTACAGTACCATAACAAATACATAAATTAATTTACATTAAATAGATATAAAGGGGATGGAAAAATCGGAACAGTTCGCCTAGATATGTAAAATCAAACTTCTGCAAATATTTAAAAAAGTTTACAATTTACAAGTTTTTGGTAGTTGCTTGGTTGGACCAACAAATCCTCCACCTATTTTACCGAAGTCATGTAGTTTTCTTGACTTCAACTCAGCTTGTCATTACCCTAACTTGCCTCCTGCCTATCGCGAATATGTCATGACCTCAACTTGGTCACCATTACTCCAACTCAGCCTCTCCCCTTTGTGAAGTTCTTGTGACTACATCTCGGGATGTTGTTACCACAACTCAGCCTCTTCTCATAGTGCAGTTATCGTGACAACAACACGACCTATTGTTACTACAACTCGCACTCTGCCAAAAACCATGAATTCCTCTGCCCATAACAAACAACTCTCTTAGCTCAGTCCACAGGCTTGCTGGGCGAGCCTCGTCCTCCTTGTCACCCTACACTTTCATTTGTGTTCTCCCTTAGTGTGAATTCCTCATTTTTGTGATTTCCTCTTGTTCAGATTGTTTGGTCGAATCTGCCTTGAACAAATGAGAATTTTTCCTACTAATATGCTTCCTAAACAATGGTTGACACCACTCATTCACTTGCATCTGACCTGTCGTGTTTTTGTTAACACCCACGTTTAACCTTCCATTGTGCACGTGGATGGCCCAACCGACTTGATGTAAAGTGTAAGACACCTCTTCCATAGGCAGGCACGCGAAGGTTGACCTATTGATGGGCAGTCGGGTGCCCTTCTGGGTGGGCACTCCTTTCCTTGGTTCTCATGCTATCCCCTATGCTCTTCATCAGTCGCTACTTTCTCCACACATAGCTTCTGCCAGTTGTCTGCAGGTCATGTCACTACCACCCTGCACTCTTGCTATGAAATTGTGTTGGTGCACCCATAGTATGATCGTTACAATGCGCATAGTGGGTCCACCTCTTCAGTCGCTACTATAAATCATGAATGTACATTTGATTAAATGCACCCGCTATGTTAGCGAATCTCTTATTTGGTTAAACATACATGTTATGCCTGAATTGGTCGTTTGGTTTTTCACCTCTCCACATTTCCACGAGCGGTCACAGGTACCCATTGGCCATAGCTCCAGCTCGAGGTGTTGACATCCTTCCCCACTTTAAAAATGTTATCGCCCTTGACAACACCATCTCGACAAACTCCATTACTAAGACTAAATGTGGCAAAGTGTCATAAGCCCCAACGTGAATCATCTCTGCTACATGAACACCTTTCCTTCATCACATGAATATTCATCAAGGCTCATGAATCTATGTGGTTAGGACTCCTCAATCTCGTGGTCATCAGCCATAATGCCTCGCAATAATTTTTTCAACTCACATCGTACCAATCCATTACATGTATTCATCATCATGTGAAATATTGTTGTCATACTCAAAATCAACTCCAACATGTTTCAACACACTGCTAGCCCTCATAATTAAAATTAGTTGGGTGATCATTCCAACTGTCACATGCAACCCATGAGAATGCAGCTCCTCATGCATTTGTTATTTTTTTCTCTAACATTCTATCAAACCTTCAACTCAATCAAGAAATATTCCCATGAACCCAATGCTCAATGTGCCATATCTAGGTCCATGAATAAATCTCCATCTCATCTATGATATGTTGCCCAAAAATGTTTTCAAAAGGAAAATTTTACACCTACCTCATCATCTTGTCCATATGCCTCCCATGGTCATAGACCAATTAGCCTCCATTTTTATGAAAAATTGACAAGTCTCATCAACTCAACCCATTCCTAAGTGATCCCACCAAGGTACTTCCATCACTAAAACTCCATCCAAATTCAAGGTGTGTCATCTCTATCACATCCATCAATTCACTTCTCACGAAAAGACCCCAAAATTTTTCCAAGGTATGCATCCCCTATTGCATCAAATTCAAGTGAAAACTGACCTCAGCTTCTTAATGAATCGGAGAATCCAAGACAACCGTTATATGAAGTATTCATCAGTTGCAACTCTCTTCAAGTCACAACGAGATTCCACGAACCATCTCTATTCAACACTTTAAGCAGACACACTTTTCGTGATCACAAATGCTGTCGAAAGTTGTCTCGTACTAATGATCCCATAGTTTTCCCATGTCTACTTCAAAAATTACCATGGCCTTGTTGTTAAAATGTGCCCAAAATCCCCATCAATCCAAATGTAAAACATCTACATGATGCATCGGAATGCTCCCCCTACATAACATCCTCACTTCAACACTTCTCCTCGATGCCAATATATGACATCTTTACAAGTGCTCCTGCTGAATGCCTTCGCATGATGTCTGCCATGCTCCCATATCTTCATCTCGATGGCCATGGCTTTGGTTTTCCAACACACCCACTTCCCTAGAACAAACACAACTTCAGTCATGACATAATTTTCCTCCATTCAGGTTAGCGCGATCAGTCACCCCACCTTCATATCATTATTACAAGTTCCTTCCTTCACCGTTGTATATCCCACTAAAGGTTCACCCAAGAGTGCTTCTCGGCCTCAATGAAACTACAATGAACAAGTCCACACAAATATCGCGTTGCCTTCAATTCAATTTTTTATTCCATTCCTTTATTTTATTTATCACTCATGTTGAGAATTTAACCATCCTCCCCACTACCCAACTCCACAAGGTCTCATTCCAACATTCCAAGGAAGGTCTACCCATCAAATCGACAAAAGCATGGCTCCTTCGCATAATTTTGCATACAACTCATCTTTCAAAAAATTCAATGAATCATAATTTGCTAAGACACTTACATCTTAATGAGTAGCTTAAATTTTCAAGTATCTTGGGAGGTACTCCAAGCCCTAGGGTTCAATTATTGGAGGAAAAACCACCACAAGAGTCACTTGTGGTCTTGGAACCCAAGGTAGGGGTTTCGCACCCATCATGATTTGGACCAAAACCATCATCATATTTCGACATGTGATGGATGAGGGTGATATCTCTCAGAAATACGCATCTAGCACAATGAGAATGATCTTATTGTGAGTTTTAGAAAGGGAGATATGAATTTTTGAAGTCTATGGTTGGTTTTTTCACATGTATGTCTAAGTCATATTGATAATAATAAGCCATAAGACAATTGTACAAGCCCTGTCATGATGTTTTTGAGGAGCCCTTGTATGTGTATAAATACAAGGGGAAGTGGAGGAAATTTTCACATATAAATGTGCATCCATTCTTGTGATATAAATCTATGAGGCAATGCTAGAATTTGACAACAAAACATGCAGGATAAAGGCTCTTTTGGGCATTTATTTTCTCTCGCAACATGTCCACATTAATTAAAGAGGAGGCTACAATACTTAAGGGAATGTTTGGGTGGTGTATAGGCGTAATATTTGTTGTATCTTCCTCCCACAAGTGAGTCGCATCTAGGAGGACCTACTACAACCAATCCTTAGTCCTAACTAGCATTTTTCAGGAGGGTGAGGTATAGTGGTATAGTAGAAAGCTATAGGAAAATTAATATGGGAACAAGTGGCTATTAGGAAGTTTTTGGGCGCTTAGAAGGTGGTCAAAACCAGAAAGTAGGAGAAGATATAGGTTGGGGTGAAGGCCACATTGTTTGGATGTCTTAAAGTGAAGAAACATTTATTCTAGTAGGTAGCCAAGAAGCCCTAACTAGTGACCTAAGTGTAGAAAAAATTCACGAGCCCTTAAGTAGGCAGAGGTATGTATTTATGTAGTTTTGGATGAGATTTTAATTGGTCCAAGTGTGGAAAAAATTGTAGCAGCCTATGAGAGCCAACATGGAGACATGATTTGGTGATCAAAAGTATTCATAGGAGCTTATCTTCCCAAGTAATGATTGGGTATCTTTGATCTGCTGGATGGTAGTGTGTTGACTACCCAAAGTAGCCCTTGACAAGAATTATTGATGTGATGAAGGTAGTTGAAGGTTGGCTAAATTTTGTTACCTTACTATTTGATGGACGAAAGAGGCTACTAGAATGCAGATTGGAGCTTCGGTATTGGACATCATAAAGAGAAAATTAGATCAGCTAGTGTACGTGCAGCAGAAGTGACTTGCATCAATGTTAGGTGGCACCCCTACTAGAGTCCCTTTGTGTTTTTCTCTGAAGGACTAAGGGGTGACTAGAGAGAAGTATGGAAGCAAAGGACTGACAGGACAAGATACGAAATTGAGTCTATGAAACAATGAATTTCAATTTATATTTTATTCCATAGAATATTTTATTATTTAGATTGGTTTAATATAACAAAGATTTTGTTGTACATTATTCTACAATATTTGTTAAAAAATGTCTATCTTTTGCATGTGTGATTTACTACATTATATTTTCCACTGTGAAAAGTAGTTCTTGTTGAGATTATTCTTTTTGTAGTTTCCATGATTTTGAGATTCTAACCTATACCCAAGATCGTGGAAACTCAACATGGTATCAGAGCGTGTCTGAGCTACTTTAGAAGTTAGTGAATTAGACTTGTGGAAAATGAAGTACAAATTTAGAGGGATTTGGTCACATTATAGGTGACAATGTCAAAGTTGCAGGAAGGTATTTGATATGACGACAAGTTGGAGGGGTGTCCGACTATAGTCCATGGAAGGAAATGATCAAGTTCATCTTGCAGGTCAACAAGATCTAGAAATTTTCCAAGAAATCCATCAAAAAGACAATTGACCCAAAGAAGTTCGAAGTGTAAGAATATTTGGATACGAGGGTGAGATTGATCATCCTAGATGGTTTGAATGAAGAACACTACACATGAGATGTGGATGGATCTTCATAATTAATTCTAGAATAAGAACAAGAATAGGGTGCTGGTATTGGAGGATAATTTGAAGCCTACCAAGATGGTAAAGGGTGAAGGAGTGAATTTGTTTATGACGATATTGTCTCAGGTCAGAAATGAGCTTGTTGTTTTTGGTGTGACCATTTTAAATAGTGATATGGTAATGGATTCCTTCAAAGGGTTCACTGAGTAATGGAAGTCCTTCATCAAAGGAATCATTGCCAAATAAAAATTTCCAGTCTAGAATAGGCTATGGGATGAATTCACTAAGGAGGGGTTGTGAGATACAGATATTCATCCAATGAAGAGGGAATATGAGGACATGGAACTTGAAACACGAAAGAAGAGTAAGAAGAAGAAGGACTAAGTAAAGTCAAGTGTTTCAACTCTGGCGAGATGGGTCATTTTTCGTCAAGATGTTCCATGAAGAAGGGAGATGAAGAGAAGAGGATAGGGAAGGAGGTCACCGGCGTTGCCACTTTAGCTGAGAAATATGATCTCACCATGAGAATGGAGGAGGAGGACTTTTCTATAATCTCTCATTTCTCGCTAGGTACTATCAATGAGGATGGATGGTACGTGGACATGGTGCGATGGAATATATGACAGAGTCACATGAATGTTTTGAGGCTCTATTTGAAAGAGACTTAAAGTTGCACATGGTGTTGGGAGACAATAGTCAGTTGGAGATCTAAGGATTGTGTGTTGTGCCATTCATAATGGAGATAGGATGAGTGATGTGGGTCCATGATGTACTATTTGTACCAAGATTTAGATATAATGTGATTTTTGTCTCGATTATCAAGAAGGGGTTTGAGTTCTTGTTACAAGATGGGAAGGCAAGAATAAAATCTAGAGGGTCTAGCACCAAAAGGGTTGCGCTTAGAATTAGAAAGGATGGTCTCTATAGGTTGATGGGAAAGCATGAGGATTATGGAAAGAAGTAGAAGTATGTGGAGAACGTACATGTTATATAAAAGTAAGTGCAAGTGCAAGTTTCAAAGGCACAAGTACACGTTCCAGCGAAGAAGGTCCATTTTGCAAAGGCTAAGAGAAATTCGTGTTCTAGCGGCTGTTTGCAAGTTAAGAGGGAGAATTTTCAGCCCAAGAAGAACATATGGTCAGTGGGGAGAAAGGGTGCTCATAAAAATTGCCAATAAGGAATCATGGAGGGGTTGGAAAGCGATACAGGTGAAGAAGAAGAAGAGGGATGCTTTTAGTGACAACGACACTTCTGAGAGAGGTGTAGTTCATGCTTCATGGATTACTGCAATGGTGAGTGCCAAAATTTGGGAGAGTGTTGCGAGTAGTGATGATGATGATCAGTTACTTACTAACCTTGGGAGTACCTCTCTCATTAAGAGGGAGTGCTTATTTTTTAGTAGGTTTGGAGGTACTCCTAGCCCTAGTGTTCACAGATTGGAGGACAAAACACCACAAGGGTAACTTGTGGGCTGGGAACCCAAGGTAGGGGTTTTTAACCCATAGTTATTTGTGCCAAAACCATGAGCACATTTCGACATGTGATGGATCAGGATAATAGCCATCAGCGATACAAATCTAACACGACAACAATCATCCAATTCCGAGTTGTAGAAATGGATATATGAAGTTTTGAAGTCTATGGTTGGGGTTTAAACATGTATGTCTAGGTCGACTTGATGATAATAAGCCATTAAATAGTTGTACAAGCCCTATGATGACGTTTTTGAGGAGCCCTTGTATGTGTATAAATAAAAGGTAAAGTGGAGGACATTTTCTCATCCAAATATGCGGTCATTGTTGTGATATACATCTTTAAGGCAGTTTGAATTGGAGGATAGAACATGCAGGAGAAGGGTTGTTCTAGGAATTTGTTTCTCTCACCAAAATTCCACATTAATTATAAAGGAAGCCATAGTACTTAACGACATATTTGGGTGGTGTAGAGGCCTAATATTTGTGGCGTCTTCCTCCCACAATTGAGCTACAGCTAGAAGGAGCTGTTGTAGCCAATCTACAAGCCTAAATATCATTTTTCAGGAGACCGAGGTACAATAGAAAGCTATAGGAAAATTAATATGGGAATAGGTGGTCGTTAGGAAGCGTTTAGACGATTAAAAGGTGGTAAAAGCCACAACGTATGAGAAGATACCAGTATGGGTGAAGGCCACATTGTTTGGAGGTCTGGAAGTGAAAAAAATGTGTTGTAATAGGCAGCCACGAAGCCCTAACCAGTGACCTAAGTTTAGAAAAAATAGACAAGCCTTTGTGCAAACAGAGGTATGTATTTATGTAGTTTTGGATGTTGGTTGGATTGGACCAAGTGTGGGAAGAATTGTAGCCGCCTATGGGTGAAAATTTGGAGACATGATTTAGCGATCAAAAGTCTTCAGAGGAGCTGATAATGTAGTAGAAGGATTGGGTATCATTGATTTGGTGGAGGACTGTGTGTTGGGTACCCAAAGTAGTTCTAGACAAGCATTCTTAAAGAGACAAAGATATCTGAAGGCTGTTTGGATTTTGGTACCCTATGAGTAGCTCTTTGATAGACAAAAGAGGCTACTAGAAGGTAGCCTGGAGCTTAGGTATTTTCTAGCTTAAAGACTATATTAGATCAGCACGTGTACATGTAGTAGAAGTTACTTGTAGCAGTGTTAGGTGGAAGCCCTCTTGGAGTTTCTATGTGTTGTCCTTTGAAGGACTAAGAAGCAACTAGAGAATAGTACGGAAGCAAAGGAGCATGAAAAAAAGATACAACATCTAGTCTCCATAGCGAATATTGTCATTGTATCTTGTATTAAATAGACTATTGTATTATTCAAATTAGTTTAATATAACAAATATTGGGTTCTACATTATTGTACAATATATGTTAAAATTTTTCTATCTTGTGCATGTATGATTTACTAATTTATATTTTCCTCTCTGCAAAATAGTTCTCGTTGAGATTCTCAGTTTAGAAGCATCGATGATTATGAAATTATAACCTAGAGACAAATTCATGGAAATTCAACAGTATGACAACTAGATCAACAAACACATGGTCCCTTCGCATAAATCTGCATAAAACTCATATTTCAAAAACTTAAACCAATCATAAGTTACTTCAACACTTACACGGTCAGAAACAAATATTAAAAAATTATATACACATGGACATCTATATATATAAAAATATGGATGTGAGAAACAAATATTAAAAAATTATATACATATGGACATCTATTCTTAAACAGAGTATTTGTATACACAGGTACATTTATCCATTTTAAATCTAGATATCTCAAGTCCATGGGGATCAAATTCCTATATTTTTAAATTTATATTAAAGATTAACTTATAATATGAAATTAAATGATTGAAAACATACAAATTTTGATATTTCTAAATAATTAAAAATATAAATTAAAAATAATTAAATGAATATAAAGAGTTATTTTAACAAATATGGGCTTCTTAGTCATATAGTCAATAATTTCTCAGTAGTCAAAAAGCGGTTGACATTAAGTAATATGGATGAATTCTGAACCAAAATTGAGAATTGAGAGAAGCAGTCCGTTGTAAGTATGATGTTACAAAGTGTCAGTACACGTGCGTTGTAATTGTGATCTTACGAAGTGTGAGCTCGAAGAAGCTTTTGTGCAAGCTGCAATGAATTCCACTACAGCAGCGTTTTCATCAACTTCTGGGAGACCCAGTTGATTCTCCCTCTTTATTTCTAGCCAGCCGACAAAAGCATAGAAATCCACAAGAAGTAATGGCAGGGTCTTATTTAGCATTTCCCCTAATGCAGAAAATTAGTTATCTGGGCTTGTTTTATGAAATAGAAACCTTTGTGCCTGGCAGGGAATGGTCCGGAATCCATAATAGATCAGACTGAGATTGTATAGGAACATTCGATGCTTCACCGAAGGATGGCTGGTGATACCACTACTTTCAGGAAAGCAGAGCTTTGTGCGAATCTCAATGATATGAATTTTCAAAAAGCTCATAGAAAATTCTAAAGGCAACCTGATATGATCAAAACTCTTTGTAAACCTTCCCTTATATCCCTCCGATTATGTATACATCTATCCTCATCCATTCACATATTAGTTTGTCTTTTTTGCCTATATAAATTCTCCAACACAAAATCCATTATAAACCAAGCTTATTGGCCTAATTATTATTATTTTATGATAATGCTTTTATTTTATTATTAATTTTTCAAAGTCTTAAAAATGTCAAATTATTATTATTTTATAATAGTTATTTTATTTAATTATTTTTAATTTATAAAAATTATATGTAAGGTTAAAAACTTAGGAGTTATAGTTTAATTGAAAACTAAATAATTTTTATCTAACAGTGATTTAACACACAAAGTTCATAACATTTTTATTGACTTGAGACAATAAATTACTTACTTGCCATTTGATTAATGATATTGTATTATTATAAAATCTATATAAATATATGATAATCATGTTTGTTAAGGTCTAGTATGACTATTATGTTCTCAGGTTTGAGGATGTGCAAAATCTCCGTATATAAGGCGTCTACAAAAAGATAACACATAATTTTGATAAAATATATTTAGAATATAATGGCTATAACTATTAATAGGCTAATTATTATTATTAATAATTAATAATAAAATTAATAATTATAATTATTTTTATTATTAGTATTTATGATTATTATTATTGGTATAATTACTTAAGTAATACTAATAATAAAATTAATTATTATAATTAATAAAGTTAATAATTATAATTATTCTTATTATTAATAGTAATTATTATTATTAGTAATAATAATTATTTTTAAAGTTGTTAATAATATTTCCTATTATTTGTATTAATTATTATTGTTATTGATATAATAATTATTATAAAGGATAATAATGTTGTTAAAGGTTTATTGGAGGATGTAGGTTTGTTAGATGATATATTTATTAAGTCTAGGAGTAATAAGGATATAATGGAAGGAATAACGAGAAGGGGGATGTAGTGTGAAGATTTAGAGGGAAATGAATATGACATAGAGGGACATTGGAAAGGTCAAACGAGGGCCAAAGTTCATAAGGGAATTAGGGTGAGAGGTTCTTGTGAAGGTTGTAAGACTTAGGTAGTTGACTCAGTAAGGGGATTAAACCCCTACTTACTTCCATACCCCTATCTCTATTAGGACTGAAGATGATTTAGGACTGAAGATGATTTATATTTTCAAGGGCTTCACGTACCTTCAATTTATATTGATGCTTTTTTTTTTTGGCGATTACTTTCAAGCCTTCAAGGAGAACATGGTGACATGACTTCGATGAGTGTCTTGCATGTGATGAAGATCAAGTTCTAGAATTTATATGTTAGTGTCATGCTCTTTGAGTTTAATTCTGAAGGATCTTCTTATCTCTCCAATATAAAATTCTCCACATGAACACAAGACCTTATAAACCACTTTGTGTTGGAGGTGATCAAGGCTATCTTTTAGTGATCTGATCTTTTGTCTCATGGTTGTGAAGAGTTTGAAAGAGATATCAATGATTTTTTTTTTAGAACCCTGGCTAGCTTATCCGTGACTCCTTGAATGTATGGTAGATAGGCCTTATTATGATCAGGTTGGGAGCTCATTCATAATGAGGAGAATGTCAAGGAATGGGATGCAATTGTTTTCTTCAACATCCATGGTGAACTTGATGTCTTTATATAGGTTGTTAAGGTGGTCTAGAAATTTTCTTAACACCTTGTCCCCATGTGGCCAATTTACACTGGTGTAATCAACAAACCTGATCCAGTATTTTTGTTTCAGAGGGTAGGTTTCTAGGACTTTCTTTTCAAAATTTTCCATAGGAATATTGGCTAGTATAAGGGATAGTAGAGACCCTATAGACACTCGAGATGTTTTCTAAAATAATTCACCTTCTAAGGTAACGAATGTATAACAAAGACATATCTCCACAAGCCTTTGAATCTGGTTGTTTGTGACTTCTTGTATCACTTGGATAGATACATCTAAAGGAGTGAAGAGTTGAACAACATCGAAAATTACAATCTTATCCCATGATCCAACTTCTCTTTCTTCATAATATCTACATAATGGTTAGAGCCTTTAATGTATGATTTTTTTCTTTTGCAACGAATGGAGCCAAGGAGCTTGCAACGTATTTGGATAATTTTTATATGAGTTCTCCAATAGTGTTCACAATGGGTCTAAGGTTGACATCTTCTTTATGAATTTTGGGAGCCCGGTAATTTCTAGGGATAATTTCGCTATCTGGAGAAAGGATTTTCTTTATTTTATATTCAAGGTTAGAATCCTTGAAGGCCTTTATAACGACCTTGGTAATATTAGAAATAGGGTTTTCTTCGAACCTCTTGTAGCTTCCACTATTATAAAGGAGGTCCCTCATTTTTCTGACATATTCTTCCTTGTCCGGTACTACCGTTTCTCCCAATTTCTTCGCTTTAAAGATGAAATTGTTATCATAGTTTGTCAAGTTTCTTACGGAAATTTTATACCCATAATTCAAACTTCTCTTTAGAGGCTTTTCCTTTCTTAAAATGACAACAAAATCCTCTCTAATATGTTCCTTATGTTCATCCCTTGGACTTTTTATCCCATCTTCAAGGCTATGGATAATATCTTTTGCTGGAATATGGTTGGGGGATATGGAAAATCGTAGTCATTTACTTAATACCTACTCTTCATTTGAGTTGTAGGTAGAGATGCTTGTATCATTTATCTTAGACTTAGTCCCTCCATTGACTGACCGTTGGTTGACATGGTTTCTTGCCGGGACCGGTTTTCCAACTGAGTTTTCGTTATTCGATTTCCAAGAAGCTTTATTTATCCTCCAATATTCACTGTAATTCCTGAGTTTGGCATGTTTTCTGTCCTATATGCTTTTACTTTTCTCATCTCTTCATCAGAGTTCTCGAAGGTGATATTGATGCTCCCAGAGCTACTCCCTTCATCGCGTAGGTTGCTAACAATGACGTGGTTGTTTTCCATATCCCTTATAGTTCGATTTATTATTGCATTCATTACAGTGTGTGTAGAGGCATTTTTCAATCTCTAGGAGGTATCATTGTTCGCAGTTTGATACATATTTATTTTTCGATAGCCTCTCATATTTGTTTTAATTTTTTTGTTCTTCTTATATGTCATCATACACCTTCTCAAGGAATTCCCCATGACATATGGATGAGTATTGATGTTGATGTAGATCTCAAAATTGAGAGAGAAGGGTGTATGATAAGAGACAAGAAAAATAATAAAATAGAAAAAATGAAAACAAATATGAGAGGCTATCGGTAGATAAATACATACCAAACTACAAACTGTGATACCTCCTTGAAATTGGAAAGTGCTTATGCACACACTGTAATGAACGCAACAAGAAATATGAATGTAAGGGACACGAAAAATAACCAGGTCATTGTTAGAAACCCCCACGATGAAGGGAGTAGCTCTGGGAGAAACAATATCACGTCCGAAAAGTATGATGAAGAGATCTGAAAATTAAAAGCATATATGACAAAAAAAACATGGTGAACTCAGGAATTACAGTGAATAGATAGTGGATATATGAAGCTTCCTGGAAATCGAACTACGAAAACTGAGTTGGAAAAAAGTTCTTGGCAAGCAACCATGTCAACCAGTGGTCAGTCGATGGAGGGAGTAAATCTAAGAGAAGCTATAACATCATCTCCACCCAAAGTTCAGATTAAGAGCTGATAGATGTAAAAGAACATATCTGTGAACATTTCTCACATCTTCGCAAATAGCTTGGGTAGAGAAAATGTGGTCAATATTTATTCTTATGAGCTTAGTAAGAATGAATTGGAGGTCTTAAGTAAGGGACTAAGCTTTTTGATTGCCTACAACCATATTCAGACTGATGATATTATATGCGGTCGGATGGGATACAAAGTTTAAAGGTTGAAGATAAGAAACAAATTAAACAAGATTGTATTGTCATATTAAGCCTCCAAAGAGAAATTTGAACTGTGGGAAACAAATTTCCATAAGAAACGTAAGAAACAATGGTAACATTGTCATTCTCAAGAAAATGGGGAAACAATGGTAATGCAAAAGGAAGAATATGTCACCAAAATGAGGGACCCTCTATAATAGTGGCAGCTATAAGGGGCTCAAATGAAAACCTATTTCTAATATTACCAAGTTAGTTAGAAAGGCCACCAAGGATTCTAACCTTGGTCTTGTTGTTGAAATGTGCCCAACATCCTCATTGGTCCAAATGAAAAACATCTACATAATGCATCGGCATGTTCCCCTTACACAACATCCTCACTTCCACACTTCTCCTTGATTCCAATATATGACACCTCTACAAATGATCTTGCTTAATTCCTCTACATGAAATCTGCCATTATCCCATCTCCTTATCTCGACGCCCATGACTTCGGTTTTCCAACTCGTCCACTTCCCCAGAACCAAAACAACTTCAGTCATGGTATACGTTCCCTTCGTTCTAGTTAGCATGATCAATCACCCCCCCTACATATCATTATTATAGGCTCCTTCCTTCACCGTTGTCTCTTAGAGTTGTGAGGGCTAAGCATTCCTAAATGACTTGGATCTTAGTCAGATATAGATGCACACTTTTCTCATCAATAATGTAACCCATATATTGGACCTAGTTCATGGTAAAGGTTCATTTTCTGCAAGTTTGTACATAGTTTGTGTTCATGCAGGGTTTAAAGGACATGTCGAATATGTTCAAGTGTTATTCCAAAATCTTGCTAAAGATGAGGATGCCATCAAAATATACAACCACGAACGAGTTGGTGAAGGGTTGCTAGATGTCATGCATCAGTCTCATGAAAGTTGCATGGGAATTTATCAGCCTGAAAGGCATGACCAGCTACTAAAAATAGTCCTCCTTTGATTTTAAGGGAGTCTTCCATACATCTATTGGTTATTTTGGAATCTGGTAAGATCCCGAATTCAAATCAATCTTGCTAAAGTTCTTGGCCAACGTGAGTTGGTAAAAAGGTCATCAATCGGCAGGATTGGAAACCTATTTCTGATAGTTATTTTATTTAGTTCATGATAATCAATGTAAAGTCTCTAGGTTCCCTCCTTCTTCTGTAGGAGTACAATTGGGCTCCCACAAGGTGAGGAACTTGGTTGGATTTATCATTTTTTTAGCAACTCCTAGATCTTCTGCTTAACTTATTCATTTTCTAGAAGGGAGTAATGGTATATTAGCTCATTCGATATAGGTTCTATGCGATTCAAATCGATCGAATGCTTAACCTAACAACATGAAGGTACCCTTATGGGTGAGGATAAGATGTACCTATATTCTTCTCTGACCTTATCCACCTGCTTCTACTCTGTGGGAAGAACCCTTACTAGGGGCTATGGATTTGGAAACTATATTTGCATTATTTTGATGGTGAATTAGAAAAAAAAAAATTTCTCTATGTGCAAGATAATATTAATACATTACTTAACATGGATCAAAGAGGTGGTTGTAGGTGAGGCTACCTTAGGTATGTTGTGTAGATATATGCCCAATGTAAAAATAACAATGCAAGGTGTGGACTCATACACAACATGACACTTCCACATGTATATTTTTCTTGATAATACATCACAAAATTCAAGAGGATAAACATCACGTAGTAACTCAACCAGTAAGGGTTTGTTGTTGTAAGGTAGGAGGCATTTTTGGTTGATGTGGAGATCTCACCCTTAATGGAGCCATATGATGGTGTAAAAATGTGGGTGTTGTGCCATTGGTAGGGAAAATTACTTCATATCCTGAACTAAGATGAGGTACTTTTGGCTCCTAATATCAATAATGAACAGCAGAAGATAACCCTTCACCCATCTATATGAGTGGAAGATATGGTCACCCTCCTCTAGATCCTCGGGCTCAGTATTCTAGACCTTGGTTGTGGTAATGGTGGCATTGGGCTCTGCATCAATAATATGCTTCCCATTTTCGGTCCCCTAGTTGGGTTTCTATTCGGAGTTGGAGCATGCATCTAACTTTGAATATTTCATCTCAGCCACCAGTGACTACCTGGCATGCCACTCATTTTTTTTGTGATTTGGGCTCTTGCGAAACTCACACCATTCTCCTTTTTCCTTCTTCTTCTTCGTGTCGCTATTATTTTCTCATGGATTTGATGGTTTTTCCTAGGTCACCCAACCTTGCCTCTATCCTTTGTTGTATGGTTTGGAGGTGCCTTTTCCCTACATCGGATTCACAAATCCAAAGTCTTTCTTCTTCTATTTGAATTTCTTCTCAATATTGATCAATATCAGTATGCAATGCCAAGCGAGGATATTTCAAGGAACTACATATCTAGCTGGATGTATCTGTGTAGACAGTCGTTGTACTTGAGTACTAGTTGCTGCTTATAATATTTCATATCCAACTTCGTGTGAATGGTATGAACTAATATTTGTAAACTAAAACACATCTTGGTCCCTTTCTTGTCACATTGTTATCTCTTTCATCTACTTATCTTCATAGCTCTCGAGAGGGTACAATTTTTCCTTGATGACATATCGAAAATAATTCCAAGTGGGTGTCAATGAATGTAGTGAGGATTCCTTCTCATTCGTCTACTCACAATATGTTTCTTACTAGTCCTTGAGGTGGGGGTGAGTTTGAGGAGTGAAAAAAGTAACATTTTCCCTAATGGAAAAAAATTGGATAAAAAAAATCCTTCCTTATCATTTAAATATTTACCTACAACACATGCATCTATCTATGCTTCAAATATAGGAGTATCAAATTGAAATTTTACCTTAAATGAGGTGGTGCCTCCAAAGTGATTGTTGGATGAAGATGCTTCACCCACTAACACTCACCGAAGGATCTAGGAAATATTATCTGTCATCTCATTCCTTTGTCACTTGAGGGCCTCTTAGAATATTCTTTTAAAAGGATCTCCTACTCCCTCATATTTATATATATATTTTTGTCTACCATGGTAGGTCATCGAGGTCAGCGAGGCTTGTCTTTCAAGGGTTCCACCATTTTAGGTATTAATTCCTTATACCCTGACCTCATTGGGGACATGCATAGAAAAACAGAGAAATATTAGCCCAATTTGGTACCTGTAATCAAGG